>CAMRHE010000071.1:3802500-5023975 GCA_947044405.1 Leptodactylus fallax | reverse complement strand
AGGTACTCTTTGTATTGATATTCTTGGCTGCTAGCTAACATTTTTGTATATTATTTAGCTATGTAGTAGTAATTATTAATTCTTGGAAGTTCTGATGGTTTGATCTCTTTTTATTCCATTTTTATAGGAGGCAATCACTTTTTTCAGCCTTGTGTGAATGATTGGTTTTTAAGGCTGTAAAAAAATGGACATTCTACATCCTAGTGTACAGTGGCATGCAAAAGTTTGGACACCCTTGGTCAAAATGACTGTTATTGTGAGCAGTTAAGCAAGTTGAAGATGAAATGATCTTTAAACGGCATAAAGTTAAAGATTAAACACACTTGTCTATAATTTAAAGCAATATCAGTGTATTATTATGTTTGAGTACAATTTTAAAGTGCAAAAGTTTGGTAACCCTTGTAGATTTGTGTGCTTATATAACTTTGACCAAGGCCTCAGACCTTCATTAGCCAGTTAGGGTTATGGCTTGTTCACTATCATTGTTAGTAAAGGCCAAGTGATGCAAATTGTGCCAAAAAACAGCAGTCATGGGTTCTACTAAGCAGCTTCCTAGCACAATGAACATTGCGGAGGCCCACAAAGCAGGAGAAGGCTATAACAATATAGCAAAGTGTTTTCAAGTTGCCCTTTCCTCACTTCGAAATGTAATTAAGAAATAGCATATACCGTAGCAGGAATAGTGGAGGTCAAGATAAGGTGTGGAAGACCAAGAAAAGCTGCTCGTAGGATTGCCAGAGTGGCAAATCAGAACCCTGCTTGACTGCAAAAGACCTTCAGGAAGATTTAGCAGACTCTATAGTTGTGGTACATTGTTCTACTGTTCAGCGATACCTGCACAAATATGGCCTTCATCAGAAGAAAACCTCTCCTGCGTCCTCACCATAAAATTCAGTGTCAGAAGTTTGCAAAAGAACATCTAGACAAGCCTGATGCATATTGGAAACAAGTCCTGTGGACAGATGAGGTTAATATAGAACTCTCTGACCACAATGATCAAAGGTATGTTTGGAGAAAAAAGGGCACAGAATTTCAGGAAAAGAACATCTCTCCAACCATTAAGCATGGGGGTGGAGTAATCATGTTTAGGGGTCGTGTTGCAGCCAATGGCACCTCAAAAGAGCAGTGCATGCAAGACGACCCAGGAATCTCACAGAACTGGAAGACTTTTCCAAGGAAGAATGGATGAAAATCCCTCAAACAAGAACTGAAAGACTCTTGGCTGGCTACAAAAAGCTTTTACAAGTCGTGTTACTTGCCAAAGGGTGTGCTACTAGATACTAACCATGCAGGGTGCCCAAACTTTTGCCTTGGGCCATTTTCATTTTTTGTTATTTTGAAAATTTAAAATACGAAAATAATTTTTTTGTGTCAACTTTAATGTTATGCCTTTTGAAGATCATTTTATCTTCAACCTGCTTAACTGTTCACAATAACAGTCATTTTGACCAGGGGTGTCCAAACTTTTGCTTGCCACTGTATTTCCTTTTTTGATGTGCAATCCGTGTGTCATCCATGAGTCATATGATACTATCCTCTTTATTTTTCAGCATCATCTAACAATGAATCTGTGTAAAACAGATATAACATGGACCACACATGGATGATGTCTGTCTGTGTCCAGTTTGTTTTTTCATAGTGTCATAGATTTGTATTGCTGAGACGAGTTGAGAAAATTAAAAAAAATAATGCAGGCAGCGATTTTTTTCCCACTGACCCTAAATCCATGAAAAGAAGAACATGCGAATGACTCCATTCACTATAATGGGTCTATTTTCTGCCCATGTACTGTCCGTTCCTTCCATAGAAGTGAAAAGCAGAGAAATCATTCATGTGAAGGAGTCTTAATACAGTATATTTTACTGTATACTGAAATAGTAAGCAAAGTCCCATAACCTGATGTGACACTTGTTCTGCTCACTGTAACAACTTCTCCGCTGTCAACATTTCCAGGGTTAATCTGACGGCAAATAACGTAATCCTGCTTATCCGTATCAAGTCAACAGGCATATAGTGACCTACATTACAGCTGCAGTCCTTGCTGGGAGAATTTTTCAATAAAATTGGATTACAAAGAAACCCACAGGAGGAAATTCCCAGTGTTTCTATGTCACACTATTCTTCGTAGTAGAAGAACCTTCCACTATGATAATGAAGGAGAGAAAAGCTTTTCCTTTTCCATTTCAATGTGATATTAAATCTACTTGAACACACTGAGCGCTGCTTTGTGGATGGCCGGTTTATTTCTGATTTATGGAGGTATGTAGACAATGGTAAATGCTGTCATATATATGCAGGAGACGCTACAAACTCACACCAATATACCACGGCACAACGAAGCAGTATACAGAAAGTGAGGGTGCAAGGAATCGGATGTGTGATGTGCGGTCAGCCGTACTATACTGTAGTACAGGGATCAGCAACCTTCGGCACTCCAGATACTGTTAAACTACAACTCCCAACAAGCTCCATTCACTTCCATGGGAGTTCCAAGAACAGCAGAGCAAGTATGCATGCTGGGAGTTGTAGTTTTACAACAGCTGGAGTGGCGAAGGTTGCCTAACCCTGCTGTAGTACTTCAGGTTAAATATATTTTCTCGGCCAAAAAAGTTAACAGCACTGGGGGGGGGGGGGTGCTGTCCAGTGGTCTCCTATGTTCTCCCTTTTTGGTGCTGTAGCAATGATGTAAATGACCCCTCAGCCAATCACTGGCTTAAAGCCGTCACCGGTGTTAGTTGGTCATGTCATCGCTGCATCAATGACTAAACTGATTGAGGCTAAAAGCCCCATGTTGCGAAAATGCAGTTTTTGCCACTGTGGAAATGGTGCAAGAAAAAAATGCAGTTTTACAGTACCAGCAAAGTGAATGTGATTCTGGCTAATTCCATCCACACATTGCAGGGGAAAAAAAAATGCGGAAAAGCTGTGTTTTCAAAAACGCAGACGGTTTTGAAAAACACAGCATGTTAATTATTCCCGCTGAAACGCTCAGTTTTCCCTATAGGTTAAATAAGGTAAGAAAATCTGCAGAGGAAAACTCTGCAAAAATGCAATGAAAAATGTTGCAGAAAAAAACATGATGCATTTTCGCTGTTTTTTCCGCAACGATCTTTAGCTGCGTTCCGCAATGTGGAGCCTTAGCCTAAGTCCTCATTTACACGACTGTGAGTTATTTCAGTGTGCTATCCAGGTTTTTTACCAGATAGCACATTGACCCATTCATTTCTATGGGTCCAGGCACACTACAGTGTTTTCCACGGATCAGTTTGAGTACTGAGAGTCCACGCCGCAAAACTCAGAGCATGCCTTATTCTGCTCAGTGTTTGCATTGTGGACTTGCCCATAGAAGCCTACGGGAGACTAAAAACAACAGACGGCACATGGATGTAATCCGTGTGACGTCCTTATTTACGAAACAGTAACAAAGATACGCACAGGTTTTTTTTTGCGGATCCGCAAATACGGATGGGTCCCGGATTGGGGACCCCCGAACGGAAACCTAATCCACTTAAAAAAGCGGTTACCCTCGGAAACCCATAGACCCAGACTATAGAGAGACCCCCGAAGAGAAATCCGCATTTTTAAAGCGGAATGGGGAACGGAATCCCAGGCAGAGACCAGGCGCAGGTGTGAACCTAGCCTAAGTCCCGTTGTAGACGACCGTGCTGTGGGTCAGTGTGCTCTCCGTGTATTTCATCCCTGTGTCCCCCGTGTGCAACCCGTGCTTTTAAATCACGGCAGGCCAGTTGCAGAACGGTCGTCTGCAACCGGCCTAAGAGTGAGAAAAGAGAATACAGATGGCCGGGAGCAGGGACTGAGTTATCATTCTGACCTGTTTAACAGGTTTATAACGTGGGCAACCAGCTGTAAACATTGAAGAGTGATTTTTAGCTGTATCTGACAAACAGAGCAAGAAAGATAAAGCAATGTATTGGGCAAAACACTTCAGTTATCTTAGGCTAGGTTCACACTTGTGCTGGGCTCTCTATCGTTCACATTGCCACTCTCTGTCTCAGTGAAGCATGTATCATATTCATCAAAAGGTCAAGGATGTAGTTATTTGGGATGCAGAGGTAGCAATCGCTATCGGCCCTAGAGCCTCAGGGGATAAGTAGAGGCCAATATTATAGATAGTAAGTGGGGGCCCATTGGACATTTTGCATCAGGGCCCAGCAGCTTCAAGCTACACCTCTTCAATAGGGCACACACCCTAGTGATGATCTTCCATTAACTAAAATCAAGTTGGAATTTCAAATTTTTTCATCAAAGCATTTTGACACTTTACTGCTCAAAATATGCTTAAAATATAAGCATTCTGCACAAAGACATAGCGGCGGATTTATCAAGCCTGGCGGTTTCCACATCGGTCTTGGTAATCCCTGCCCTGATGGAGTTTGCACTTAATCTATGACAAGGTACAGTGGGGAAAAAAGTATTTAATCAGCCACCAATTGTGCAAGTTCTCCCACTTAAAAAGATGAGGCCGGCCTGTAATTGATATCATAGGTAGACCTCAACTATGAGAGACAAAATGAGAAAACAAATCCAGAAAATCACATTGTCTGATTTTTTAAGAATTTATTTGCAAATTATGGTGGAAAATAAGTATTTGTGGACCTACAAACAAGCAAGATTTCTGGCTCTCACAGACCTGTAACTTCTTCTTTAAGAGGCTCCTCTGTCCTCCACTCATTACCTGTAGTAATGGCTCCTGTTTGACATTGTTATCAGTATAAAAGACACCTGTCTACAACCTCAAACAGTCACACTCCAAACTCCACTATGGTGAAGACCAAAGAGCTGTGGAAGGACACCAGAAACAAAATTGTAGACCTGCACCAGGCTGGGAAGACTGAATCTGCAATAGGCAAGCAGCTTGATGTGAAGAAATCAACTGTGGGAGCAATAATTAGAAAATGGAAGACATACAAGACCTCTGATAATCTCCCTCGATCAGGGGCTCCACGCGAGATCTCACCCCATGGGGTCAAAATGATCACAAGAACGGTGAGCAAAAATCCCAGAACCACACGGGGGACCTAGTGAATGACCTGCAGAAAGCTGGGACTAACGTAACAAAGGCTACTGTCAGTAACACACTACGCCACCAGGGACTCAGATCCTGCAGTGCCAGACGTGTCCCCCTGCTTAAGCCAGAACATATCCGGACCGGTCTGAAGTTTGCTAGAGAGCATTTGGATGTTCCAGAAGAGTATTGGGAGAATGTCATATGGTCAGATGAAACCAAAGTAGAACTGTTTGGTAGAAACACAACTTGTCGTGTTTGGAGCAGAGTGAATACTGAGTTGCATCCAAAGAACACCATACCTACTGTGAAGCATGGGGGTGGCAACATCATGCTTTGGGGCTCTCTCTCTGCAAAGGGACCAGGACGACTGATCTGTGTACATGAAAGAATGAATGGGGCCATGTATCGTGAGATTTTGAGTGCAAACCTCCTTCCATCAGCAAAGGCAATGAAGATGAAACGTGGTTGGGTCTTTCAGCATGACAATGATCCCAAGCACACCACCAGGGCAACGAAGGAGTGGCTTCTTAAGAAGCATTTCAAGGTCCTGGAGTGACCTAGTCAGTCTCCAGATCTCAACCCCATAGAAAACCTTTGGAGTGAGTTGAAAGTCCGTGTTGCCCAGTGAGAGCCCCAAAACATCACTGCTCTAGAGGAGATCTGCATGGAGGAATGGGCCAACATACCAGCAACAGTGTGTGCCAACCTTGTGAAGACTTACAGAAAACGTTTGACCTCTGTCATTGCCAACAAAGGATATATAACAAAGTATTGAGATGAACTTTTGTTATTGACCAAATACTTATTTTCCACCATAATTTGCAAATAAATTCTTTAAAAATCAGACAATGTGATTTTCTGGATTTGTTTTCTCATTTTGTCTCATAGTTGAGGTCTACCTATGATGTCAATTACAGGCCGGCCTCATCTTTTTAAGTTGATGAACTTGTACAATTGGTGGCTGACTAAATACTTTTTTTCCCCACTGTACATACTTACTGCTCCACAAAAAAGCTTCCAAAAAAGTTAAACCAACCCATGCCACTTATCCCTATAACATCATGTCCAGTGTATCGAGACATATTACGTCACCCACATTGTGTGACTCAAAGCTAATCTTTTAGCTATCTGGTTACCCTACAAATCCCTGAGAAGCGTCAGGCAGTCGATATCTACCTCAGGATAAATGGGCATTATTTAGGACCTCTCAGCTTTCCTGACATGTCTGTGTACTTTGATTCCCTTCTTTTTTCATAACTGGATTGTACTGTTCCTCTATTATTCCTCCCAGAAATCTATAAATACATTCCCCTTGACAATGGGGTGTGACAGCTCTGTGAGGGTCACACCACTAAGTGTGAAGGTATGCAGGGACACACTGCTTAGTAATACCCAATTAATTCATACATTTCTCGTAGGAGTAACAGAGGAACAGTACAACACAGAGTTCTAAGAAAAAAAAAGTCCAGAATTGTTACTGCATGGGGAATGCAATTCGTTACTAAACAGACAAGTCAGAAGAGGTGACAGATCCTCCTCTACTTACTAAATATCTGGTCAGAGGATTACACTTGCCTCTCCATCCTTACCCCAGTCATCACATAATGCTTATAGTACTTCTAATGTTCGGATACTCTCTCTCTCTCTCTCTCTCTCTCTCTCTCTATCTATCTCGCAGTTCACATTCAGCTTTTTCTTTTGTTTGTGTTATACTAAGGTCTTGCTGAGATCAGTATTCTTTCAGCTCTAGTGCTGTCTCAGAGAATGAATAACCTTCCAGATGCCTCCAGAACTAACATTCACCCAGGCTACGTCTGACCGGACTATTCTATACCCTTGTAATACATATAGGAGATTAAGAAGAGCCTCATGGGAAAACTATGTGAAGCTAAAAACCTGATGAGATAAACATAGAAGACATTAGAGACTGAAGGCCATACACTGTAACAAGGTCTGCAGCTTCAGATGGAAATTAAAAGGGGTTGTCCAAGTCCCAAAACCAAAGACCTATTCTTAGGATAGATCATTAGTTTGAGACTCTTGGGGGTCTGGCACCCAGCCCCCACGCCAACCAGTTGTTATCCAGGCAGTGGGGTGAATTTTTTAAGACTTGCATTTCTTATACCAGTTTTAATTTATTGCACCAGAGTTATTTACTTATCGTAAATTTGATGGGCTGAGTCGTCTCTGACCCAACCAGCTTTGATCCCCACCCCTAAGAATAGGTTGTTAATTTTGGGTCTTGGGTAAGCACTTTAATGTATAAATCTGACCTGTATGGCTCATCCTAGATATCAGTGAACGTAGAAAATCTGCAGATTAATGTAAAGCAACATAGATGACAAAATGATAGCTAAAGGAAATTGTCACCTGCTGTGGTTACAGTCACAACCCCACAAATATTTAATATCAGAGATGTAGACAATGGCTTATCCCACCTTACTTCAGGGAACCCCAGGTTACAAAAATTTGGGGACTGGGGGAAATTGTACGGACATAAGAAATACATTAAATGAACAACATCTACAGGTGCACTTTGTTGTCACACCTTGGCACATTTGTGCAGGGCTGAGGAGTCGGTCGGACAAACCTATACCGAAATAATTAGACTAAAATTAATTTATTAAAGAATATGAAGAAAAAAAAAGAACAAGGCTGTGCTCACATACAAAACAGAAGCCACAACACAGTGCTGGTTCCATTAACACACTCCAATAACACACAAAAAGGGGGAAAAAAAGCAAAAACAAGATTTACACATTTCATAAAGTCATTTGACTTCTCGGTTCTCGCCTTTCCTTCCAGAGATGTACATTATATAATGTTTGACACTTGGGAGGGGCAAAAGTGAATGAAAGGCTAACCACTTATGTCTTATACACATGACTAGTACGATAAACCTTACTGCTCGGGGCTGCATACTAGTGTCAAATACGGTGAGTGCACAGATACTTCCAATACTTTCCCAGGCGATGTGTGCACCAATTGCTATATGCGAAATGCAGAAACACCTTCGTGAAATGATATTTCTACATGAACCGAGTCCTACGATCTGGTATGTTACACCAATAGAGTGAGATACATGACATGAAACTTTAGTTTTTTTCTATGCTCACTACAGCTATAGACCGCGGCAGAAAAAACGCTGAGAAAACGCTTTTTGTTTTTTTTTTCTGCAACATTTTTCGTTTTTCTTCCCCTATCAAATCTACAGTCATGGCCAAAAGTTTTGAGAATGACACAAATATTATATTTTCACATGATCTGCTGCCCTCTGGTTTTTATGTGTGTTTGTCAGATGTTTTTATCACATACAGAAATAGAATTGCATTCATATTATGAGTAACAGAAGCTTATATTGACAGTTAGAATGAGTTAATGCAGCAAGTCAATATTTGCAGTGTTGACCCTTCTTCTTCAGGACCTCTGCAATTCTCCCTGGCATGCTCTCAATCAACTTCTGGACCAAATCCTGACTGATAGCAGTCCATTCTTGCAGAATCAATGCTTTAATTTTGTCTGAATTTGTTTGTCCACCCGTCTCTTGATGATTGACCACAAGTTCTCAATGGGATTAAGATCTGGGGAGTTTCCAGGCCATGGACCCAAAATCTCTATGTTTTGTTCCCTGAGCCATTTAGTTATCACCTTTGCTTTATGGCAAGGTGCTCCATCATGCTGGAAAAGGCATTGTTGAGCGCCAAACTGCTCTTGGACGGTTGGGAGAAGTTGCTCTTGGAGGACATTCTGGTACCATTCTTTATTCATGGCTGTGTTTTTAGGCAAGACTGTAAGAGAGCCGATTCCCTTGGCTGAGAAGCAACCCCACACATGAATGGTTTCAGGATGCTTTACAGTTGGCATGAGACAAGACTGGTGGTAGCGCTCACCTCTTCTTCTCCGAATAAGCTGTTTTCCAGATGTTCCAAACAATCGAAAAGGGGATTCATCAGAGAAAATGACTTTACCCCAGTCCTCAGCAGTCCACTCCCTGTACCTTTTGCAGAATATCAGTCTGTCCCTGATGTTTTTTCTGGAGAGAAGTGGCTTCTTTGCTGCCCTTCTTGAGACCAGGCCTTGCTCCAAGAGTCTCCGCCTCACAGTGCGTGCAGATGCACTCACACCTGCCTGCTGCCATTCCTCAGCAAGCTCTGCACTGCTGGTAGCCCGATCCCGCAGCTGAAACACTTTTAAGAGACGGTCCTGCCGCTTGCTGGTCTTTCTTGGGCGCCCTGGAGCCTTTTTGGCACCAATGGAACCTCTCTCCTTGAAGTTCTTGATGATGCGATAGATTGTTGACTGAGGTGCAATCTTTCTAGCTGCAATACTCTTCCCAGTTAGGCCATTTTTGTGCAGTGCAATGATGACTGCACGTGTTTCTTTAGAGATAACCATGGTTAACAGAAGAGAAACAATGATGGTAAGCACCAGCCTCCTTTTAAAGTGTCCAGTGGTGTCATTCTTACTTAATCATGACAGATTGATCTCCAGCCCTGTCCTCATCAACACCCACACCTGTGTTAATGGAGCAATCACTGAAACGATGTTAGGTGGTCCTTTTAAGGCAGGGCTGCAATGATGTTGAAATGTGTTTTGGGGGATAAAGTTCATTTTCTAGGCAAATATTGACTTTGCAAGTAATTGCTGTTAAGCTGATCACTCTTTATAACATTCTGGAGTATATGCAAATTGCCATTAGAAAAACTGAAGCAGTAGACTTTGTAAAAATTAATATTTGTATCATTCTCAAAACTTTTGGCCATGACTGTATAGGGTAAACGTTCTCAATTTTGCAGCTAAAATTAACATGCTGCGTTTTTTAAAACATTTTGCTATTTTTTCCCGCAATGTGTGGATGAAATTAATGAAATCTCATTTACTTTGCTGGTAGAATAAAACACTGCGTTTTTTTCCCCCCCCCTGCTGCATTTCCGCAACGTGGGACCTTAACCTAAAACTGGAGTTCCTTATCTTACTGCAGTCAATGATACCAGTAGAATGTAGTAGTACGCAAGTAAGTAATGCAGCGCCAGTGTTTGTCTGCAGTGGTCACATGCTGGCCACAAAGACCAAGAAGACGGAGGAAGAGCCAGCTCTAGACCACCAGGGTAGGAGGTGAGTAGTCTTTCACACAAACATGTCCTCGAATACAAACACCATTATACAAATCTAATGCAGTCAGGAAAAGAAACAAATCCATGTGCTCACAGATCATGAATAATACACTACTCATCCACAGCCTCCTGTTCCAACCATTGAGACCTTATTTTAACAAATTTAAGGATATGTTTCCTGTTCTTGTCAAGAATCCAATACACTAGCACATACATATTTATTAGGCACAAACAATGGGTTAATGCGGCAGGGTTCGCTGATTTCTTAGACATAACAAGATCTTACAAGCAAAGAAAAGTATAAATTAGAAAAACATCCTGACGTATGTATCCTGAACAATCTCATCAATAATCCCCAATAAGCACAGCCCGGGGAAAGAATCCGAGAAAATATCATATAAAAGCCGGGGGAACCTCTGACCAAAGGGGGGTAAATTTCATGAACAACCATTCTGAATGCATACTGCTCTACTCTGCTCACATATTCAGCATATTCAGTAGAGAAGCATCTCATACAGTCATGGTCCCCTGAAATTTTTCCAGAAAATGAAGTATTTCTCCCAAAAAATTATTGCAGTTAAACATGTTTTGTTACACGCGTTTATTTCCTTTGTGTGTATTGGAACAACAAAAAAAATTGAGAAAAAAAAAGCCAAAAATTATATGATTTCACGCAAAACATCAAAAATGGGCCGGACAAAATTACTGGCACCCTCAATTTAATATTTGGTTGCATACCCTTTGAAAAAAATAACTGAAATCATTCGCTTCTTATAACCATCAACAAGCTTCTATTTGGAGAAGGCACCTATTTGAAGCGAGCCTTCTCAGAACAGCAATTTTAAGATCTCTCCACAGGTGTTAAATGAGATTTAGATCCGAACTCATTGATGGCCACTTCAGAACTCTTCAACGCTTTGTTTCTATCCAATTCTGGGGGCTTTTTTTAAGTATGTTTGGGGTCATTGTCATGCTAGAAGACTCATGACCTAGGATGCAAACCCAGTTTTATGACACTGGGCCCTACATTGTGACCCAAAATCCTTTGGTAATCTTCAGATTGCACACAGTAAAGGCACCCAGTGGCAGAGGCACCGAAACAACCCCAAAACATCTTTGAAACTCCACCATATTCGACTGTTGGTGCTGTGTTCTTTTCTTTGTAGACCTCATTCCATTTTCAGTAAACAGTAGGATGATGTATTTTAGCAAAAAGCTCTATCTTGGTCTCATCTGTCCTCAAAATGTTTTCCCAGAATGATTTTGGCTTACTCAGGTACATTTTAGCAAACTGCAGTCTAGCTTTTTTTACGTCTCGGTGTCAGCATTGGTGTCCTCCTGGGTCTCCCGCCATAGAATTGCATTTCATTCAAATGTCGATGGATAGTTGGAGCTGACACTGATGCACTCTGAGCCTGCAGGACAGCTTGAATTTCTTTGGAACTTGATTGGGGCTGCTTATCCAGCATTTGGACTATCCTGGGTTGCAACCTTTCATCAATTTTTTTCTTCCATCCACATTCAGGTAGATTAGCTACAGTGCCATGGGGTGTAAACCCGGAGGACAAAACGTGTCAGGTCCACAGTAGAAGGACCTGAAATTCACTATGTAAGGTCAGATGTAGAAACAAATACAATGGTAGGACAAATGCTATGGGTGGGAGACTATGCTCAGAGCTCAGAGACCAGCATTCAAGCCCGGGAGGGGGGCCCAGAAACCAGAAGCGTCTGATACTCTGCAGTACATTGCAATTACAACCAGTACCTGTAACTTCAGCCAGAGCTCCCAGAGATAAGGCAGGGAAGGTTTATTAACTTCCCTGCCTTCCCAATCGTTGTGAGCTGTAATGAGAGCTGTATACAGCGCGATGGGCGCCGCCATGTCACGTGATCCACCAGGATCAGCGTCTGTAAGAGCTGCTGGATCCTACAGGACCCAGATCAGCTCTATAGTAACGTGCAGGAGGCTGTATTCCTCCTGCAACTGGAGCTAAATGTACCAGCCCCAGTTACAGGGAAAATCAGCCTCCCCAACAAAAAAAAAAGTGATCAGATGTCCCCAAAGGTCTATTATGACCTTATGGGGACACAATGTAAAAAAAAAAAATAAAAAAAAGCTAATAGAAAAGTTAAAAAAAAAAAAAAAGTACATAAAATAATTTAAAAAATAAATAAATTAATACGCCAATAAAATTATTAAAGGTTATAGCCCACCACCGAAGACACCATACAAAATAAAAATTATCCTAACGGAGAGGAAAAACTATTTTATAAAGTTTTTTTAGTAGCACTTTGTTATTAAATAAAAAAAAAAAAAAAAAGAAAAGTGAAAAACAGACACATTTTCCCTCCTCTTTTGTTTACATTTTCCTGGATATAAAACGCAGAAGCAGAAATTAGCTGAGTAACAAAAATGATAAAAAAATTACAGACCTCAAAACCACTTATACAAAAAACCCGAAAATGAGTCTGGTCCTGGACCAGAAATTGGCCCGGTACTGAAGTGGATAAAGATTGTGCACCTCCCAAACCAAGTAAATACCCAACTGTCCATCTATTACAATTGGCACGGATTGACGCCAAAGTGGGTGAGAAATTGTGCCGGAAGAGGTCTTTCGGATTGGGTGTGAGATGAACACCTAGGTATTTTAGAGCGCGAGTCGACCAGTGGAAGAGAAAGGTTGGCTCAAGGAGGAGACCAGGGAAGGTGAGAGAGTCACATTAAGCGCCTCCGATTTAGAAAAGTGGGTGTAAACTTCTTGATTATGTTGTGCACCGTGGACAAAGGAAAATAAATATCTCTGGAGTTGGACTTGTAACCTTGAGATTGTTGTGTTGATTTTTCTACAATTTGGGTTCTCAAGTCCTCAGTCCTCCTCTAACTGTTCTCCATGCTTAGTTTAGCCCACACAGACACACAGTGCAAAGACTGAGTCAACTTCTCGCCTTTTTATCAGGTGTGATTTTTATATTGCCCACACCTGTTACTTGCCACAGGTGAGTTTGAACGAGCATCACATGCTTGAAACAGAGTTATTTACCCACAATTTTGAAAAGGTACCCATTTTTGTAGTTTTTGTGAAATTATGTCCAATTTGCCTTTTTTCTCTGTTTTTTGTGTTGTTCCAATACAAACAAAGAAAATAAACATAAATAAACAAAATATGTGTAACTGCAATAATTTTCTGGGAGAAATAAGGGTCGATTATTTAGGTCACACCCTTTTTAAAACCATGCCTCTTTTAAAGAATGAGTATGTGTTGGGCAAACATTGCGAAATTCGTCTATCAAGGTTCGTCTGACTGTTTTGTTTGGACTAAACATGTCCGAACCAAAACTGCTATTATACTTTGGGGTCTGTCCAGTGGAGGCCCAGGAGAGATTATCAAACATAAAAAACAGTATTACTAACCTCTCCTGGTCTCAGGTGTGACTCCCTGTTCGGATGTGTTTGGTTGGAATAGAACTGCAGGTGGAACCTTGGGAATATTGTAATAACCAAACCGAAATAACCGGCGTGCACAAAATCACGTCGATGATCTGGGGAGACATTCAGTTTTGGTTATTTTTCAATAAATTGCCCAGCACTATTAAAATGTACCTCAAATTTTAGTTTTTTAAACTTCTGACTGAATGCTGAAACTAAGGGGCACATGCACTCAGCCTTGAATTGTGCCCCTCTACCTGTGTCTGGCTTCTCCTCAGAGAGCATGGTTAGTAGTGTATGGGCTCATAGATAGTATGTAAGTGTGTACAGGACTCTGCTCACATCTGCAAGACTGAACTAGGCATGGCTGAAGGAGTACAAGAATCAGCTGAGAGCTTCTGCTATATTACTTCAGTTTTCACTACTAGGCAGTTTTCTTGTAAGTAACTTTTCTGCCCAGAAGCCCAGAACCAGCTCCTTAAAATAGTATCTAAACTTGCACCTCCCCCCCCACTAAGTTTTACCTTTACTCTGGAGTTGTGGTACATTGTTCTACTGTTCAGTGAGACCTGTACAAATATGGCCTTCATGGAAGAGTCATCAGAAGAAAACCTCTCCGGCGTCCTCACCAAAAAATTCACTGTCAGAAGTTTGCAAAATTTGGAAACAAGTAATGTGGACCAATGAGGTTAAAATTGAACTCTTTGCCACAATGATCAAAGGTATGTTTTGAGAAAAAAAGGGCACATCATTTCAGAAAAAGAACATCTCTGCAACCATTAAGCATGGGGGTGGATCAATCATGTTTTGGAGTTGTGTTGCAGCCAATGACACGGGGAACATTTCACAGGTAGAGGGAAGAATGGATTCAATGAAATTTCAGCAAATTCTTGAAGCAAACATAACACTATCTGTAAAAAAGCTGAAACTGAAAAGAGGATGGCTTCTACAAATGGATAATGATTAGAGATGAACGAAGTATTCAAAAATTCAATTAGGCAACTTCGCCGAATTTCATGATATGATTCTATTTGATCCAAATTAAATTGTGGCGAATCACGTAACAAAAACAGCTATTTATTGGCTGCAGAGAGCCGGGGTGGGCGGGTAGGCGGCAAAATGGCAGAACCCCTTGTATGCCACGATCATGTTTGACTGCTGCTTTCAACGTGTTAAAACTCCCAATCGGTTATGGAAAAGGGTGTTAGCTGTCAGTTACAGCTAACACCTTGCTTCATAACCAATCGGGGGATTAAATACCTTGGATGCAGCGGTCAAACATGCTGTGTGCGCTCGCGAAGAGGTTAAAGGGATGTGACATCACAGGGCTGGCTGCTGATTGGCAGCACGCATGGCATTGTGGGTAATCCCGTATTCCCAGAGTTCCTTGCCCCATGTCCTAATATGTACAGCAGCCATTTTGAACTAAATGCGAATCATTACCACAAAGTGTGAGGAAATTCGGTTTCGATGCAAATCGAATATTTCTTGAAATTCGTATCGAATTCCACTTCTGCAGCTTTGATTCACTCATCTCTAATAATGATCCTAAACACACGTCAAAATCCACCATAGACTACCTAAAAAGGCACAAGCTGAAGGTTTTACCATGGCCCTCACAGTCCCCTGATCTGTACATCATTAAAAATCTGTGGCAGTGCATGCAAGACGACCCAGGAATCTCACAGAACTGGAAGACTTTTCCAAGGAAGAATGAATGAAAATCCCTCAAACAAACTGAAAGACTCTTGGCTGGCTACAAAAAGTGTTTAACAAGCTGTGAAACTTGCCAAAGGGTGTGTTACTAGATACTAACCATGCAGGATGCCCAAACTTTTGCATCGGGTCATTTTCATTTTTTGTTATTTTGAAAGTGTAAAATATGAAAATATATTTTTTTCCCAAAAAAATACATTGGGAATGTGTCATCTTTAATGTTATGCCTTTTGAAGATCATTTTATCTTCAACTTGCTTAACTGTTCACAATAACAGTCATTTTGACCAGGGGTGTCCAAACTTTTGCATGCCACTAAACATATATATATATATATATATATATATATATATACTACCGTTCAAAATTTTAGGGTCACTTAGAAATTTCCTTATTTTTGAAAGAAAAGCACAGTATTTTTCAATGAAGATAGCATTAAATGAATCAGAAATACACTCTATACTGTACATTGTTAATGTGGTAAATGACTATTCTAGCTGCAAACGTCTGGTTTTTAATGCAATATCTACATAGGTGTATAGAGGCCCATTTCCAGCAACCATCACTCCAGTGTTCTAATGGTACATTGTGTTTGCTAACTGTGTAATGGATGTTTAGAAAACCCTTGTGCAAGTATGTTAGCACAGCTGAAAACAGTTTTGCTGGTTAGAGAAGCTATAAAACTGACCTTCCTTTGAGTTAGTTGAGAATCTGGAGCATTACATTTGTTGGTTCGATTAAACTCTCAAAATGGCCAGAAAAAGAGAACTTTCATGTGAAACTCGACAGTCTATTCTTGTTCTTAGAAATGAAGACTATTCCATGCGAGAAATTGCCAAGAAACTGAAGCTTTCCTACAACGGTGTGTACTACTCCCTTCAGAGGACAGCACAAACAGGCTCTAACCAGAGTAGAAAGAGAAGTGGGAGGCCCCGCTGCACAACTGAGCAACAAGACAAGTACATTAGAGTCTCTAGTTTGAGAAATCGACGCCTCACAGGTCCTCAACTGGCAGCTTCATTAAATAGTACCCGCAAAACGCCAGTGTCAACGTCTACAGTGAAGAGGCGACTCAGGGATGCTGGCCTTCAGGGCAGAGTGGCCAAGAAAAAGCCATATCTGAGACTGGCTAATAAAAAGAAAAGATTAATATGGGCAAAAGAACACAGACATTGGACAGAGGAAGATTGGAAAAAAGTGTTATGGACAGACGAATCGAAGTTTGAAGTGTTTGGATCACACAGAAGAACATTTGTGAGATGCAGAACAACTGAAAAGATGCTGGAAGAGTGCCTGACGCCATCTGTCAAGCATGGTGGAGGTAATGTGATGGTCTGGGGTTGCTTTGGTGCTGGTAAAGTGGGAGATTTGTACAAGGTAAAAGGAATTTTGAATAAGGAAGGCTATCACTCCATTTTGCAACGCCATGCCATACCCTGTGGACAGCGCTTGATTGGAGCCAATTTCATCCTACAACAGGAAAATAATCCCAAAGCACACCTCCAAATTATGCAAGAACTATTTAGGGAAGAAGCAGGCAGCTGGTATTCTATCTGTAATGGAGTGGCCAGCGCAGTCACCAGATCTCAACCCGATTGAGCGTTGTGGGAGCAGCTTGACCGTATGGTACGCAAAAAGTGCCCATCAAGCCAATCCAACTTGTGGGAGGGGCTTCTGGAAGCATGGCGGGAAATTTCTCCAGATTACCTCAGCAAATTAACAGCTAGAATACCAAAGGTCTGCAATGCTGGAATTGCTGCAAATGGAGCATTCTTTGATGAAAGCAAAGTTTGAAGGAGAAAATTATTATTTCAAATAAAAATCATTATTTCTAACCTTGTCAATGTCTTGACTATATTTTCTATTCATTTTACAACTCATTTAATAAATAAAAGTGTGAGTTTTCATGGAAAACACAAAATTGTCTGGGTGACCCCAAACTTTTGAACGGTAGTGTACATTTATTTTATTTTGTTTGGGGTTGAATTCTGTTGCTGATCAGTCTGTATTCAATCCTAGCTATCTGACTATGGTCAGTTGGTATAAATTTCTTCAGTCTTGTTGACTCCCTCTGGTATGGTCATGTTCAACTGGCTTATCCTGATCACAGTCTTTCATACCATCCAAAGGTAGTAAAAAGATCTATAATATGTTAAATCATGGTAGCCTCAGCTGGCACCATGATGGGGTGCCCAGCAACCTTTGGTGGGCATCAAACAAGTTGAGTATATGATATTACATAATATACAAAGGGGCTCCCCATTTCATTGTGGGTAAAACTACTTATCTGTAATATCTGTAATTGCAGCGAAGTATTATTTTATTTATTGAGCACTTTTTATTTTATTTTATTCTGGTGTGGTTATAGCCAATCTCTGACATCATAAAATCAAGCCATTACAATCTGATAATATTACATGGTTTCTTATATTAGCTTGTACTATTGATTTATGCGAAGTTGGTTAATAGTTAGTGACTATTTAAAGGGGTTTCTAAGATTGATAGCCCATCCTTAGGATACCATCAATTTTAGAAACAGGATAACTCCTTTAGGCCAGAGCCCCACATAGCATCAAAAAATGCGTAAAAAAAACATTGTGTTTTACAGTACCTACAAAGTGGATGGGATTCTGTCTAATCCCATCCGCACATTGCAGAAAAAAATCTGGAGCGGAAATTCTGCGATTTCAAAAATGCTTGTGTTTTTGTAAATCGCAGCATGTCAGTTATACCTATGGAAGTGCTGGTGTTTTTCATATAGGTATAATGGGGGTAGAAAGTCCGCACAGGAAAACTCTGTGGACTTTCTGTGAAAAAAGCGTTTTTTGGCTGCGACTTGCTACGTGCCTTAACCTTAAAGTTTTTAGTTCAGTTTCACCATATCTTGTCACCTCTCCATAGAATTCACTAGGAGTTCCCGAACCTCAAACACTCATCTGCAACCACCTTTCTGTTATAATCAGTGATAGATCTCAGAATACAGAACCTCCCCAATGTCACCTTCTCTATACTGGGTGTGATAATTCCATTCTTATAGCACAGGAGTCACTGACATTACAACATTACTGGACTCCAGATATGCAACCTGTCCCTTCTTCAGCCTGAGCACACCACTTCAAATTTATATACGGAACAAGAGGGTGGGTTTGGTGCCCTACACAGCAGGACATCTCTTAGTGTGTCCCTATATAATCAATTACACATTTAAAGGGAACCTTTCCCTAACTTTTAGGGCGTTAAACTACCAGCATGATGTTATACTGCTGAGGTTTAGCATTCTAAACATGCGCCTCGCAATACTTTCAATTTTATCCTTGTGTTATAATACAACGCACAATGCCGGGCTGTGTAGTCAGTACGCCAAAGCTCCAACTCCAACTTCTCTATTTTTACACAGTCCAACTCCAACTCCTGCACCGACTCCTTCCAAAATGGCTGAGAGCCATGGTCAGACAGAAGCAGTAAGGATCCTTTATTTCATGAAAAATCTTGTGACTGATTTCCTATGAAACTAAAAATGTTACAATTTATATATCTAATTAATTGTACAATATCAATAATTGTATACTATAATTAAAAAGAATTGATCATTTTACTTTGAAGCTGGAGTTGGTAATTTTTCTCCAATTCCACCCAAAAATCGCCTGACTCCAACTCTACAGCCCTGGCTCAATGTATTACCAGAGAAGAGTCATGAGAAGAGTCCAGCGGTGTCCAGCACAGTGCACAGATAAGACCATGGCCAGTGCTTTCTTTTAAGAAGCTCCTAAAACAGACAGAACACAAAATCCAGCAGTTTAGTGCCCTAAAATCTAGTGACAGGTTCCCTTTAAATTCATATGACCTTGGTGCGCGGCAGTACTGGCTGCAATATACGGAAAAATTGATTGAAATCCCAGTATCAGTATCCTGTCCACAGAGCGGTCTGTACCAATGAATATGCAGGTAAAAAACACTGCTCTCATTCCCCATCGTCCCCAAGGTCAACGCTCAGGGATACATGTTACAGTAATGTATAACACTTTTTTTCCCAACCATGTCCCAAGGCTGAACCTGACAAAGTGAGAAAATCTTGGGGTTTTCTGCTACATACTATACTAATATCATTTACCAAAAGTTACATTTTCTCATTGTTTGGTCATTACTTAAGGGATACAGTAAAATTGATGAGAAAACTTAGGAGAGCATATACAAGGTCTGCAAGTGTTTTACATCCCTCCACACAGCACAATAGAGCATGATATATCATTACACAAAAGGCTGATGTTAAAAATAGGTGTGCAAGCTCATTATGTGCTCCGGTGGCCTCCGACCAAAGAGTATAATTACTTTAGCCTTCACTGTCAAGTCTATTATTGCTCTGTATTCCTATCCTGTAATTCTAATAGCAAGGCTATAATATACACTTCAATAATTCAGTCATTTTATTTGATAACTATTATTTGGCAGTTAAACATACTTTTCAAGACTTTTTGATAATTTTTAAAATCATTTTCCATTTTACTATGGTTTTTTTTTTCAAGTACAATATCCTTCAATTTTCAGTCTGACCGCTAATCCTAATAATATACAGTCATTTGCCATTTCTATAGGGGTTTTCTTTGCATCAATCACCTAATTTACATTACAAACAAGATTACAATAGAAGATAACACCTCTATAGATGACAGCACTGAGTTATCATTACATCACTACTGACTATGCTTGGGCTTGAGGAAATTAATGTTAAAGAGGACCTGCCAGGAGGTTTTGGGACACTAAACCACAAGTATGTCCTTAAGGACTGGTGCTTTAGTGTCCAAAACTGCCTACGGTAAGCCTTCTGTTCTAGGGTTGGTCGCAGTTCTCAGTGCATGCGCAGTTAAGACGAGGAGTGGTACCCTGACTTCAACACTTCTCTTAGTAAGTATTAGGGTATGTTCACACTGAGTTTTTGCAGGTATATTCTGAGGCAGAATCCACCTCAGAAAATGCCTCCTAACTCTCCCGGTCATTTCAATGGAAGTCAGGAGTTACTGGCAAAAAACGCTTAAAAAAATAGCTAGTGTTTTTTTTCTGCTTTCCATTCATTTCAATGGGCTTTACAAGGCAGAATCCGTCTAAAGATAGGTCATAATAATTCTTGTTTTCCTCTAGGTGAAAAATTAAGCTGGAGGAAAAAATCTGGTTGACTCCCACCGAAATGAATGAGAGTTAGGGTATGCTGGGGGGAATCCGGCTCAAAAAACGCCTCCCATTCATTTCAATGGGAGGTGAGTAGCAGTTTTTTTCCGCTAGCTGATTTTTTCTCTCTGCCACTTATTACCGAATAAGTATAATAATAACCACACTTAGCATATACTGTATAACAAAGCTAAATATCCATATATTACACTGAGTACAATACGTTTAATGTAACGTGGGCGACTAAAGTGTTTCTCACTGAAGTCTCAATGAAATCAGATTGACAGAAATCATCCTAAACAGTAATGTCTCTCCCTCTTAGTATTCTGCACATATTCCAGAACCGGCACAGGAGATAAATAGTACAAATAATAATCCATTCATTAAAGAAATATTGTGGAAAAAAAAATATTCAAGTTCGTAGCGTCCTCCTCCCCTAAACTATTACCTGAAGAAGCGGTTCATTTTCGGACATCCACTGTCTGAGCCGTCCATTATTCTCTATGCAGACCAGCTTTAGTAACTGTGTCAAAGACTACTACCCTCATTCTTTATTATACTACATAAATGCTATATAACCCTTCATAAAAAACTGCCAAAAATAAAAGTTTCATATATATCATAATAAAAGAGATAGTAAGATGTATAAGTAATAAGTAATAGTAGCCATTATTTACATGGTGCTAACATAGTCTAATACACACTTCCCACAAGGAACACATCTATAGATAATGCCAGTATAATAAACTGTTAGCACATAGGAATACATCTATATACTGTGCCAGTGTAATATGCTGCGGACACATAGGAGCACTTCTATATCTCATGACATATTAAGAAATTGTAGGACAGATAGATTCACAATAATATAATTCCTGAGTAATATACACCTAGATTGCCAGTGTAATGGAACACACATAATAACACTTCCATATACACTGCCAGAGTAATAAATTGTATACATATAACCTTTCTATATAAAATGCCAGGGCAATAAGCAGTGGACCTATAGGAACACTTTTATATATGATGCCAGGGCAATAAGCAGTGGACCTATAGGAACACTTTTATATATGATGCCAGGGCAATAAGGGGTGGACAAATAAATAACACTTCTATATATAATGCAAGAGTATTAAGTTATGGGCATATAATGACGCTTCTATACACAATGCCAGGGTAATAAGTTGAGAACAGATTAAAAAAAAGCATCTACTATACATGATGCCAGGACAATACACTGTAAATATATAACACTTCTATATACAATGCCAGGGCAATAGGATTTGTATATAAAACAACACTTCAAATCCTATTGCCCTGTCATTGTATACAGGATATATAACAGCACTTCTATATACAATGCCAGGACAAGAAGTTGTGAATAAAATAACACTTCTACATATGATGCCAGGACAACAGATGGATATATAATAACTCTCCTATATACAATGCGAAGGCAAGAAATAGTGGACATATAATAACACTTCTATATATTGGATGCCAGAGCAATTAGCTGTGGACAAATAATAACATTTCTGTACAGAATACCAGAGCAATAAGTTGTGGGCAGATAATAAAACATCTATTATCCATGATGCCAGGGCAATAAATTGTGGTAATATAATAACACTTCTATATACAATAACAGGGCAATAGGATGCGGACATATATAACAACACTTCTATATACAACATCAGGGTAATAAATCATGGTCATATAATAACACTTATATATACAATGCCAAGGCAATATATTGTGGACATATAATAACACTTCTATATATTTGATGCCAAGGCAATTAGCTGTGGACAAATAATAACACTTATGTATATTTGATGCCAGGGCTGTGGAAAATAATAGCATTTCTGTATAGAATACCAGAGCAATAAGTTGTGGACAGATAATAAAACATCTACTTTACATGATGTCAGGGCAATACATTGTAAATATATAATAACACTTCTATATACAATGACAGGGCAATAGGATGTGAACATATAACAACACTTCTATATACAATGCCAGAGTAATAAATTGTGGTCATATAATAACACTTTTATATGGATTTTCAGGGCAATACATTGCGGTCATATACAGTCATCAACACTATATACAATGCCAGGGAAATATATTGTGGAGATATAAGAATGATTCTATACCCCAGTCCCACAGGCCCGCTGCCTTGGGATAACCTTAGACTCTGACCTATCCTTCAAGCTGCATATTCAAACCCTCAACACCTCCTGCCGCCTCCAATTCAAGAACATCCACCGAATCCGCTCCTTCCTCACCCCTGTAACTACAAAGATGCTAGTCCACGCCCTCATAATCTCCCGCCTAGACTACTGTAACACTCTTCTCCATGGCCTCCCAGCAAACACTTTCACCCCCCCTCCAGTCCACCTTAAACTGTGCTGCTCGCCTAATACACCTCTCCCCCCGTTCTTCATCGGCCGCCCCCCCTCTGCCAATCCCTTCACTGGCTACCCATTGCCCAGCAAATAGAGTTCAAATTACTAATGCTGACATACAAAGCCATCCACAACCTGTCCCCTCCATATATCTCTGACCTAATCTCCCGCTACCTGCCCGCACGTAAACTCCGATACTCCAAAGACCTCTTACTCCGCTCTGCTCTTATCCGCTCCTCACACAATCGTCTCCAAGACTTCTCCCGTGCATCCCCCATACTCTGGAACTCATTACCAAGATACATAAGACTGTCCCCCACAGTCACAAGCTTCAATAAGGCCCTGAAGACTCACCTATTCAGGAAGGCCTACAACCTCCAATAACACTACTGTCACCACACCACCACCTGAACAGCCTCTAACCCCACCTTCTGTCTCTAACCCTCTTCCCTCATAGATTGTAAGCCCTTGCGGGCAGGGCCCTCTAGCCCACTGTGCCAGTGATCACTGTTAGTATTAAATGGAATTAATGGTGCTATATAAATAAACAATAATAATAATAATAATAATACATTGCCAGGGCAATACATTATGGACATATAACACTTATTATATATACAATGCTGGGGCAATTAATTTTGGACACATAATAACAAATTTCTATACAAAACCAGAGCAAAAATCAGTTGACATATCGAAACACTTCTATATATGATGCAAGAGCAATAAGCTGTGGACACTACTGTATACAACGCCAGGGCAAATAGCTGTGGACATATAACCAATCTATTTATGGTGTCAGGGCAATATCTTATGGGCAAGTAATAATACTTGTATATATGATGCCAGCACAGTAAGCTGTGGAAAACTTTGTATACAACGCCAGGGTAATATGTTGTGGACATATAATAACTATTCTATATAATATGTCTGGGCAGTGAGATACAAGAACATTATAAATACAATACCAGTGCATCAAGATGCAGGCATATAAGAAGACTATCACTGTACATACATAAACAGCGTAATACACTATGGACATACAAGAGCGAGAGACTATGGAAATATAGGAACAATGGCAGGCTGAATAATGATATATAAGCACATGGGAACACTTGTGCTTATGATGCCAGACTAACTAATGATCTGTGGGCACACAGTGATCTCTATATATGATGCCAGAGCGGTGGGCATATACTGACACTTCCAAATATGACATTAATGTAACGAGTTGTGGGCAAATAGTAACAATTGAGATACTACATGTAATAGTTGTAATAACTTATAATTATTAATAAGAAGAAATACATGATTCCAGGACAACAAGCTGTGGATAAATAGTGATATTTCTATATATATGATTCCAGGACAACAAGCTGTGGATATATAGTAATAGTTTTATACATCATGCCAGGACAATAAGCTATGGATATATGGTAAAGTTTCTATATATTACACCAGGGCAATAGATTGTAGAAATATATGAACACATCTATATCTAAACTTCCAGACTGAACAATGACCTATGGATGCATACAGTATCAATGGATATGATGCCAGAATGAACAATGATATATGGGAATATACAGTAGGTGCACTTCTGTATATGAAGCCAGACTGAACAATGATCTATACGTATATATAGTAGGTGCACTTCTGTATATGATGCCAGGCTGAGTAATGATCTGTGGGCACATATACACACATGGACAAAATTGTTGGTACCCCTTGTTTAATGAAAGAAAAACCCACAATGGTCACAGAAATAACTTGAATCTGACAAAAGTAATAATATGTAAAAACATGCTGACAAGCTACAAAGCTTCTGGGAGAATGTCCTATGGACAGATGAGTCAAAAATCAAAATTTTTGGCAAGGCACATCAGCTCTATGTTCACAGATGGAAAAATGAAGCATATCTTGAAAAGAACACTGTCCCTACTGTGAAACATGGAGGAGGCTCTGTTATGTTCTGGGGCTGCTTTGCTGCATCTGGCACAGGGTGTCTTGAATCTGTGCAGGGTACAATGAAATCTCAAGATTGTCAAGTGATTCTAGAGAGAAATGTGCTGCCCAGTGTCAGAAAGCTTGGTCTCAGTCGCAGGTCATGGGTTTTGCGACAGGATAATGACCCAAAACACACAGCTAAAAACACCCAAGAATGGCTAAGAGGAAAACATTGGACTATTCTGAAGTGGCCTTCTATGAGCCCTGACCTAAATCCTATTGAGTATCTTTGGAAGGAGCTGAAACATGCCGTCTGGAAAAGGCACCCTTCAAACCCGAGACAACTGCAGCAGTTTGCTCATGAGGAGTGGCCAAAATACCTGTTGAGAGGTGCAGAAGTCTCATTGACAGTTACAGGAATCGTTTGATTGCAGGGATTGCCTCAAAAGGTTGTGCAACAAAATATTAAGTTAAGGGAACCATCATTTCTGTCCAGGCCTGTTTCATGAGTTTTCTTTTTTATAAAATTCTGTTGAAGCATGGTTGAAAAGCAATGTCTGACTTTCATTTGTTTATTTTCATAGAATTTTTATATATTATTACTTTTGTCAGATTCAAGTTATTTCTGTGACCATTGTGGGTTTTTCTTTCATTAAACGAGGGGTACCAACAATTTTGTCCACGTGTGTAGTAGGTGCACTTCTGCATATGATGCCAGGCTGAGTGATGATCAATGGACATATATAGTAGGTGCCCTTCTCTATACGATACCAGACTGAGTAATGATCTATGGGCATATATAGTAGGTGCACTTCTGTATATGATGCCAGGCTGAGTAATGATCTGTGGGCATATATAGTAGGTGCACTTCTGTATATAATGCCAGGCTGAGTAATGATCTACGGGCATATATAGTAGGTGCACTTCTGTATATTATGCCAGGCTAAGTAATGATCTGTGGGCATATATAGTAGGTGCACTTCTGTATATGATGCCAGGCTGAGTAATGATCTACGGGCATATATAGTAGGCACACTTCTGTATATGATGCCAGGCTGAGTAATGATCTGTGGGCACACAGTAACACTTTCATATATGATACCAATGTAATAACCTGGACACATATGAATAGTTCTATGCAGGATCCCTGGGTAATGATCTGTGGGCACACATGATGTGATGCCAGTGCAGTAAGCTGAGGGCACACACATATGATGCCAGCCTGCCTCAGTAATAGCCAGCTCCTCTATAATGATACACATATAACCATATATTATATAATACAATCTGCAGACAGTAACCTATTGACCAATCTCAGCTGGCACCTACCCTGGCACCTATGCCAGCCTCCACATACAGTACATACAGTCTCCATCCTACAAAGGACATTTATCTGCTGCTACATTTCTAAAATGGAGGTTTGTGGAGCCGGGAATGTACAATACAACATTACAAAAGCCAGAAATGAGAGGATGGAAATAATAAAGCAACATCCTAGTAACAAAGAGGCTGCAGCAGGGACAGCACATACATGACCCATACATGACCATGCACAGACATGATGGGGGTAGTAGTCTACATCCATGCTCCAGTAACAATGCCCAGCACTAGCCCGGGCACATCACACTAATACTCCATGTCATACATGACCTGAGCCCTGATGGTTCCCTGCACATCCCCTCCTTACCTTCTCCCCCACCCTACACAGAACACCAGGCAGTGGAGCTGCGTGCCCGGGGTGAGGCGGGATTAGGAGGTGGGCGCAGATGATGGGGGTGATAGTCCACACTGGGGCACTGCCAGCTGCATCACTCACCTCCACAAGGTCTCTCCTCCTGGTGCTATGGATGATTGGCAGTGCACTGGGCGCCGCTGTCTGCTGCCCCTTCCCCTCTGACGTTACCGCGCACTGCCCCCACACACACACGTAATGTGCACGATGCTACACGCTTATGTAACGCAGCACCTGCCTCGTACACTGCCGGCTGCTCACGGTACCGCTACAGTCATTGCTTGTCAATGAGAACCCAGCCTGGGAAATGTCCATGAAGTATACGAGGTTTGTGTGCTCTGCAGACAGCACCTAGAGCCGCTGCGTCTTCTCCCTGCACGTCCTCTCCTCAGCTCATGCAGCTTTCTCTGTTTGTTTCTGCAAATGAATAAGCCCCCCTTTCCCCGCTCCTTAGCTCACCTTCGTTTTCCTCTTCCTCGGTCCTCTTCTGCGTTTACCCCACTGTTTCTGCGGTAAATGATTGACGGGTTCTACCAGCATTGGCCACTAGGAGGAGCATCATGCCTATAAATTCATGTAGCTAGTCTTGAGTACCGTGACAGCTGCATAAATCCGTATGCAGAGAGCGCCACCTAGTGGTAACTATGTGCCTTTATGGGGGCGATAAAAAAAAAAACTGAATGTACAGTGCTGTGCTGCTTCTGTTTTATTACTAATCCCAAGCAAGGTCGTTTTAACAAATTTAAGTAACCATTTCTGTTCAGAAGTGGGAGGCAAGGGGGAAAAGTGAGGTTTGGGAAAATGATGAGGCTACTATACTAGCAAAAAAATAATAAGAATAATTGCACCAAGGAGACATTGTTGGAATAGAATGTGTGAATGTAATGATGATGTAGGTAAGTGATCACAGTATTAGGCAATGTTCACATTACTGTTATTACAGTATGACAACAACGGAAATTAATGGTAGAATAACAGACACAGACTGAACCCACTCCCTCTGCGTCCATTCACAATGACTATAATGTAAAAAATACGATGGGCACTTTCTTCTGTCATGTTTGTTTACTTTTGTAACAGAAAAAAAAGTCCTGCATGCAAAGAAATACTAATAATTACAGTAAAATAAAAAAAATCAAGTCTATAAATTACAAAACAAGAAAAGAATTGGGTCCCACTGGTAGTCGCCTACAAGCCTCACACTGAGATGCTTAGGGAAGTCTCATGGAAACTACATCCACTATTACAAAAGGATGACTATGTAAATCAATATTTCCAGACCCCTCTCTCCTGTGTTATAGGTAACCCCTAATCTCAGGAACATCATCATCAGCTCATTGTCCCCTCCAACTATAACAGGAACATTTCCCTGCAACCAGAGGAAATGTAAAACCTGGCCATACATGAAGACCATCGACAAGATAAGGATGCCTAACTCAAATCAGGACTACAAAATCCCTGGTACCTTCACCTGCACCACACCAAATATTGATCTACTTAAAGGGGTTGTCATACCAGGATAACAACATTTTTAATACGAGGCCAAGAAGGTGAAAAAATTTTTAAAAAATATATACTCACCTGTCTCCGGTGATCCAGCGTCTCTCAGTGTGGTCCAGACCTGCTGCTCCGCTGTATTGTTTTGGCAGAAGTCCCCACCGCACTGTGACGTCCTGTGTACCTTCCCTGAGGCCACTGATTGGAAGAAAACACCGGAGCAACAGGATCGGACCTCGCTGGGAGGCATCAGGGACAGGTGAGTATGATTTTTTTTTTTTTCACTTTCCCCAACCTCCTATAAAAAGAGGGGGTTATCCCGGACAACCCATTTAACTAAACATACAAAATGTCCCACTAGTGGTCTACATGTAGGAGAACCAGGGCAGAAATTTATAAGGAGGATGAATTCACATTGTCATACAGTCAAAGAGAAGAGGACAGATCTGTGCCAAAACATTTCTGTAGCTCTGACTACAACATAAATGACATGAAAATTTTGATGCTGAAAGGAAATGTCAAATCTCGGAGAGACAGGAGGGTCTGGGAGTATAAACCCAGGGAAATCTTTGACACACTCAGACCAGGGATGAATGTGTCTCATGGATTTATGTCATTCTGCATCACGTAAGGAATGTGTCCTTACATCTGGTAGGGGCAGCACAACCAGGGACCAGATCTCAATCAGGAGGCAATAAAACCGTCCACTCCTTACCAATATATTTACTGCTTTGGCTGGTTACTTCCCTCCTTATATTGATAGCTCTGTTTACATCACTTGTCTCATTTACCACATACTGTATGTTCCTATGTTCTTCTGTGTAACTCTTCAGATATTGTGTTATATCAGGCCTGATGAAGAGACCTAAGTAGTCTCTAAAGCTTGCTCTTTGTACTCTCCGTTCACTCAATGACCTAAGACTAACATCCTCTATTATCAGAACCTCCCACGCTCGTATACAAGACTTCTCCCGAGTTGCACCACTTCTCTGGAATGCTCTATCCCGGACTATTAGATTAACCCCCAATTTCCACAGCTTCAAGCGTAAACTAAAGACATATCTTTTCAGACAGGCCTATCACAACTCCTAATGTAAACCCTTCTGTAGTTAGAATCCCTAAAACATACCCTCCTCTGTTTATGCTCCAACATTACCTCACAGGATATGATGCCGTATCAGACTAACTTTATATGTCCAGGCACCATCTGCACATTAAAGGACACAACTGGTGACGGCTCATACAGCTTTATATATGTGTAATGACAGTAACCTCTATTACAGAATTGTCTGACCATTGTACATACAATGCTACGTCTGTTGCCGCCCCTGCTACCTCTTGTGTCACCCCCTCTACCTCATAGATTGTAAGCTCTTGCGAGCAGGGCCCTCAGTCCCAGTGTGTGAATTGAATATTTCTTTGTAATGTATCTTTTTTGTCAGTACTTGAACCCTACAAGTTGTACAGTGCTGCAGAATATGTTGGCGCTATATAAATAAAATGTATTATTATTATTATTATTATTATCATCTATTCAGTTAGCCATTAACCCCTTCCCGTCACAGGCATTTTTGGTTTTTTGACTGTCCACCTTCCAAATCAACATAACATTTTAATTCTTCCGTTCGCAGAGCCATATGAGGACTTTTACAAATTGTACTTCGTAAGGGTACCATTTAATATCTGTATGATGTACTGGGAAGCTGGAAAAAAATTCCGAATGTGGTGGAATTGGAGAAAAACTACAATTGTGCAACATTCTCATGGGTTTTGTTTTTATAGTATTCACTGTGCGTTCACTATGCAGCCAAAATGACTTGTCACTGGTATTTTATGAGTTGGTATGATTGCAGGGATACCAAATTTAGGCCTGGGCCCCACGTGGTGTAAACGCCGTGATGGAAACGCCACGGTAAAAAACGCATAGTTTTACAGTCCCTGCATAGTGGATGGGATTCTAGCGAATCTCATCCACACACTGCAAAAAAATACTGGCACCGGACACGCTGCAATTTCCAAACCCGTTGCAGTTTTCGAAATCGCAACATGTCAATTATAACGGCGGAAACGCTGGTGTGCTTTCTGTGAAAAGTGCTACAGGAAAAACTGCAATGCGTTGCTGCCTCGGGTTTTCCCGCAGCGCTTTTTTGCTGCAGCCCGCTACATGGGGCCTTAACCTAGTACAGTTTTATTTACGTTTTAACCCCTTAAAAAAATCCAAAACTTTGCAAAAAAAAAAAGATATATTTCTGAGAATTGCCACATTCTGACACCCGTAAATTTTTTATATTTCCATGTGCTGGGATGCATAGAGAATCTTTTTTTTGTGGGGCTAGATGTACTTTTTAGCTATACCATTTTTGGGAAGGTCTATATCTTTGATCGCTTTTTATTCAAAGTTTTATGTGAAGCGAAACAGCAATTAAACGAATGTCTTTTGATTTTTTTTTTCCCAATACGGCGTTCACCATATTGGAAAAATTTTGTTTGCATACAGGGCATTTTCGAACACAGGGATATCTAATGTGCATGTGTTTAAATTTATTTTTTTACATGTGTTCTAGGGAAAGGGGGTGATTTGAATTTTTAATTATTAGACTCCTTAGGAGTCTTGAGCCCCTCAGGGGGTATGATCACTAATGCAATGCATTACAAGGCTAATGCATTGCAAATTGCTGGCACTTCTATTATAGGCTGCATAGAGTAGCTTGTAATAAAAGTTAATGTCAGACAAGCCTGGGAGCCTGCAATAGACTGTCATGGCAATGGATCACCTGCCCCAGATCTTGTTCCGGAGACTAGCGATCCTCCCCAAAATGGCGGCGCTGCCGGGAAAATGGCCCAAGAGAATCGAGGCACAAGGGGCCTTAATGCCCACAGTCAGTGAGGGCACGGCTTTAGCAGCACCAGGTCTCTGCTGTATGGTGACCGCTAAGATCCTGAGTGACCACCATATTTAAATACCCAACATCCGCTGTATTATTATGATGGATGTTGGAAAGGGGTTAAAAGATATCAACTCCTGAGGACTCTCAATTTTATATATTTAATATCTACTTTCTAATACGGTACAAAGATATATTTTTTCCTTATAAAGAACTCTACTTAAAGGGGTTGTCCAGCTGAACCGGCGTCAGCACCCATCATAACCAGGCAAGTGCCCGGGCTCCAAGCTCCTGAGGGGGCCCACTCAGCTGCCGGGTACCGACTGCAGGCCCTATTTACTAACCAATCCCTTCTCCTGCTCACGGTCGCTTTCCATTCAGCCTGCCAGGGGGCCCCATGCATTGCATATTACGTCACTGTTGGCGGCCATGGCCAGGAGCAGGGATTGGTAAGTAAGGCCGGGATCGCCTGTCGGGTTGGCAAAAAAAAAAAATTAACAAAGATGAAACTGCAACCATCTCACATAGACGTCCAGGGTATCCACGGAAGTTAACATCTAAACAGGAGAGTCTTCTGATGAGAAGGGTTGAAGAAAATCACCATGCACGTTCACTGCAGTTGGCTAAAACAGTAGAAAGCCAAACTGGGGTGAGTGTTTCGTGTGACACAATATGGGGTACACTGCAGAGGTATGGCATGCATGCATTATCCACGAAGGAAGCCTCTCCTAAAGATCATGCACAAAAAAGCTCACCAACAATTTGCCAGGACACATGCTGAAAAAGATGAAGACTACATGGACTCTATAATCTGGATTGATGAGACCAAGATAAATGTTTTTGGAACTGATGGCTTCAAAAGTGTATAGTGTCACAAAGGAGAGGAGTACAAAGAAAAAATGTATGGTGCCTACAGTGGTGGCAGTGTCCTTATGTGGGACTGCATGAGTGCTGGTGTCGGAGTACTGCATCTCATTGACGGTATCATAAATTCACAGATGTACTTCTCTATATTAAAAGAGAAGATAATATCATCACTCCGTGCCTTTGGTTGTCGTGTACTTTTCCAACATGACAGTGATCCAAAGCATACATCTAAGGCCACTGTTCTGAAGAAGAACAGGGCGAAAGTAATTCAGTGGCCAAGTCTGTCTCCTGGTCTGAACCCAATCTCTATGAACACCAGAAGAGACAAGTTGAGCATCACTCTCCTGCTAGCATCCAAAGAGGTTGATCTTGAAGAATGGAAAAAGATAAATGATGTAATATGTCGCCTGCTTGTTCATTCCATGACTCGAAGACTTGGTGCTGTCATTAACCCCTTCCTGCTCTGTGCCGTACCATTAAGTTGCACATAGTTAACACGCAATAGTATGTAAAAGTACAGGTAATAGTACAGCACTGTAATGCAGCAGGCAGAGGTGCTGTGCCTGCAACATTATTTCTGGGTTGCAGCTGTAATACATATCTGAGACCCGGGACTAGCCACTGGTGTCGGTAAATACGTTAACTCCGGTGGCTTAACCCCTCAGATGCCGTGATCAATAGCAATCACGGCATCTGGGTGGTTTGGGGGCACGCTCATGTAACAGACCACCGCAAAATAGCGCCGAGCATGCGCAGTCGGTATATATCTCTGCATCAGATGTCTTACGCAAGGCAGAAGATCAGGAGAACATGAAGAGGTGCATGAACAGAACTAACTAAGGGTCAGGATATGACGCAAGGGGTGCTCGGAGCTGAGGGGGAACGCCCAGTGTGCTCTGTGAGCGTAATTTGCATATTGCAATAAACGGATTTTTGCAGAAATGGCGGGGAGAAGAAGAGAATGGAAGGTAGGAGTAAAGGCTATTCCAATGTGCCATTAGTTCAAAAGGTGATTTTCTAAATATAGATTGCCTTTAAGGCTGGATTAGGAGACTCTGCCGCAGATTCCACTTAAAATGCAAGCAGGATTTTCTCTCTGCTGGTTTCAGTATAAAACCGGCAGAAACCTGGCGGACAGCATTATAGTCTATGGCATCCGCAGGTGTCCACAGGTAACTGCCTTTTAAGCGGACAGGGTCTCCGTCTTTCGAATCCCCATGCGGACCTGAATGATGGAAACCTGAACGCTAATGTGAACCTAGCGTAAGTTAAAACACTTAAATGTCAAGGGAGAAACACTCATCTCTCGGCCGCTGTGTCCTAAGCCCTAATACTTTACAATGTACAGGTAACGATGACAGTTGCCGATCCCTGCTGCTGTTGCTGCTATTGTAAGGTATCAGAGCTTAGGGCACAGCGGTTTGTTTCTCTACAGTATACCACTGTTAGTGTCAATTGTTTGTGGGGGCACTAAGGAGGATCAAACTGTGTGGGACACTCAAGAGCATTACAAGTATATAGTGTGTGGGGGGCACTAAGGAGCATACAGTGGAGGGGCACCAATAGTTCTTTACAATATGTGGAGGCCACTACTGGGGCATTGCATTAAAATGTGTGAGGGCCACTAATGGAACATTACAAAGTATAATGTTTCTTAATTCCCCCACACAGTATAAAGCCCCTGACTATCCCGATCGGGCCCCTGACCCCTGACAGTGGCGTAAGGATCGTGGTCACAGGGGGTGAGACCGGGGGGTTACCATGATAGTGGTCGGGGAAAGCCTGGATCTCCGACCGCTATACCTATTATTAATGGAAAGGGTATGCCATCCCAGGGAAAGTAAAAAAAAAATACTCACCTGTCCTGGGCTCAGCATCATCTCTGACACTTTTCCGGCCTCACTATAGGGGCCTGTGGTTAGGCCCCAGCGGTGACATGGGCGCGCCGGCGTAATGACATCATCACGCCCGACGTGACCACAGAGGTCCAATCAAAGGCCCCAGCAGTGACGTCTGGGGCACGGGACGTGGGGATCAAGGAAGATGGGAAAGACAGCAGGACGGAATGAGGATGCCCAGGAGAGGTAAGACAAGTGTTTGTTATTTTTAATCACTTCTCCTGGGCATCTACTTATTATATTCTGGGATCTGAGGAAACGCCAGAGTATAATAATAGCATACCTCCCAACTTTCAAAGGATAGAAAGAGGGACAAAATATGTGGCGCGCTGTGGCAAATTTAGCCCCACCCACTTCTACGTTGACTCCTCCCATTCTCATCTATTTTTCCATGTGCCCCCACACAGTATAATGCTCCTATAGTCACCCTAACATTATTTGCCCCACATTATAATGTTCACCTCCAATCGCCCCACAGTATTAAGTCCCTCTCCTCGTGCCCCAGTTTAAACTGGTGGAAACTAGAGGGGGACATTAAATTGGGGCATCTGTAGGGTGACATTAAATAATGGGGGTAGTGGGAGGGGGACATTAAACTGGGAGCAACTAGAGGAAGACATGTCCCCCTCCAGCTACCCCCCACGGTTTAATGCCCCCCTTCATCTGCCCCCAGTTTAATGTCTCCCTTCATCTGCCCCCAATTTAATATCTGCCTTCAGTTTAACTGCCCCCTACATCTTCCCCCAGTTCTCCCCTCTTGCTCACACATGCTCTCTTCTCTCCTTATCTCCGATCACTCTCTGTTCCCAGCAGCTTCCTCTGTGTAACATCACAGTCTGTCCCGCAGTATCCAGAATAGCTCCGTCCACACAAGAGTCTGATCACATGGTCATGACGTCATCAAAGGTCCTTTCGCCCACAAGGATGTAGCATCTACCATTTAGACTTTACCTGACCCTAATAAAGTTTGTTAACAGAAAAACAGCAGTGTGAAATCGGGACTGTCCCGCCAGATGCGGGACGGTTGGGAGCTAAATAGCATCGGCTCTGTGGAGGGTGGGGGGCACTGTGGGTATATAATACTGTGTGGGCCACTGTGGGCATATATTACTGTGTGGGGGCCACTGTGGGCATATAATACTGTGTGGGGGCCACTGTGGGCATATACTACTGTGTGGGGGCCACTGTGAGCATATAATACTGTGTGGGGGCCACTGTGAGCATATAATACTGTGTGGGGGCCACTGTGAGCATATAATACTGTGTGGGGGTCACTGCGAGCATATAATACTGTGTGGGGGCCAGTGCGAGCATATAATACTGTGTGGGGGCCACTGTTGGCATATAATACTGTGTGGGGGCCACTGTGGAGCATATAATGCATTTGCATTGGCAAAATGATAACTAATGGAGGCCAATAGCCTGGGGGGACATTAAAGGGGTTGTGCAGGATAACATTTTTTTTTTTTTTTTAATTACACAGGTGAAAAAAAAAAAAAAATTTCTCTCCTGTCCCCAGTGTCTCCCAGCGTGGTTTAGCCTGCAGCTCTGTTTTCTTCCAGCGCAAGTACCCCCTGCTCGTCACGTGACCCCTGAGGCCAACCAGCGGCCTAAAGAAAGGGACCTGGGATGTCACAGCCAGTGAGGACTGCTGGCAGAAGAAGACAGCAGAGCTGCAGGACCGGACTGTGCTGGGAACTGCTGATACCGGAGGACCGGGGATAGGTGAATATGTTTAGTATGTTTTTGTTTTTTTTGGGGAGGGGTTCACCTCCCCCAGACTAATTATAAAAAAGAAAAAAAAATTATACTGGACAACCTCTTTAAAGTGTGGCGCATTATGGGGGTATATTAAAGGGGTTGTCCAGGCATAATTTGTTATGGTTTATCCTCAGGATAGGCCATAGATACCTGATCTGTTGGGGGCCGACCCCGGACCGATCAGCTATACGGAGCCACTTCTGGCACCTGTCCTGTACACAATATGGGGCCGGAAGCAGAAAGCTCTGTCCACTGTGTATTAGCCGGGCACCTTCACTGCATCTCAGCACTTATTGGGAGCTGAGCTGCAGTGACGGCACCGGGCAACTACACTGTGTTTCAAATTATTATGCAAATAATATTTTCTCATATTTTCCAAAATTACCTATATGAATTTCAGTCATTGTAATTTTCCAGTCAGCAACTATTCGAGTATATTTGAAAGGTTTTTGAACAAACTGCCTATGATAACAGTATATTAAAAAAAAAAAATAAACACTCAAAATGCATGTTTTAAATTATTATGCACTGCAGAATTTGCAACCTTTTCATTTTTATTAAGAACAAAAAAATGGTCATTGTGAAATTATAAGCATTAGCAGGTTATTACAAACTGAAATCAAACGGTTTTCAAGCCAAAACTTTATTCGAGGTGATGTTACATTTGCACATAGGACCCCTTGTTCGAAAGAAGCTTCTGAACTCTCTCGTCCATTGAATTTGTCAGTTTTTGGATGGTTTCTGCTTCAATTGTTTTGCATGAGGACAGAATACCCTCCCAGAGCTGTTGCTTAGATGTGAACTGCCTCCCGCCATCATAGACACTCCTTTTGATGATGCTCCAGAGGTTCTCAATGAGGTTGAGGTCAGGGGAGCATGGGGGCCACACCATAAGTTTGTCCCCTTTTATGCCCATAGCAGCCAGAGATGCAGATGTGTTATTTGCAGCATGAGACGGTGCATTATCATGCATGATCTTTCTGCGGAATGCATGGTTCTTCTTCTTGAACCATGGCAGGAAGTGCTGTTTGAGAAACTCCACATACATTATGGAGTTCATCTTTACCCCTTCAGGGATCCTAAAGGGGCCGACAATCTCTCTCCCCATGATTCCAGGCCAAAACATTACTCCACCTCCTCCTTGTTGGCGCCGTAGCCGTGTTTGCATGGGGTGTCCATCAACAAGCCATCCTCCACTCCATCCATCTGGACTATCGAGCGTTGAACGGCACTCATCGGTGAACAAAACAGTTTTGAAGTCAGTCTTCATGTATTGTTTGGCCCACTGGAGCCGTTTCTGCTTGTGTGCAGTGGATAGAGGAGGTCGACAGGATGGCTTACGCACAGCTGCAAACCTCTGAAGGACCCTGCATCTTGTTGTTCGGGGGACGTTGGAGGCACCAGCAGCTTCAAAAACTTGTCTGCTGCTATGACAAGGCATTTTTGAAGCTGCTCTTTTAACCTGACGTAATTGCCTGTTGGAAAGAGTCCTCAATTTTCCCTTATCAGCACGCACACGTGTGTGCTGTGAATCAGCTACATACTTCTTGATTGTGCGATGATCACGATGAAGTGTCTTGGCAATGTTGATTGTAGTCATGCCTTGACCTAAACACTCCACAATTTGCTGCTTCTCAGCAGCCGACACATCCCTTTTCTTTCCCATTTTGGCTGAAAATGTAGGCTGCTTAATAATGTGGGACAGCCTTCTTAAGTAGTCTTGCCTTTAATTGGACACACCTGCCAAACTAATTAGCACAGGTGTCTGCAATTGCTTTCAGTGATATAAAGAGCCCTGACACACATCACCATCAATGAGTTTAACTGACAAACAAAAAAATTCTTACCTTATCACTCCTAAACACTTTTTGCATAATAATTTGGAACACAGTGTATACAGTGGATGGAGCTTTCTGCTTCTGGCCCTGTGTTGTGTACAGAACGGGAGCCAGAAGTGACACTGTACAGCTGATGGTGCCATGTGTCAGCCCTCTATCGATCAGGTATTTATGGCCTATCCATAGGCCACAAAAAAGATTAACCCTAAACAATCCCTTTAATATGCATCACACAGGATGTTAGCCCCCTTCACTTTTCCCACACAATATAATGGCCCATCACTGTTCCCCATACAGTATGGGGGGGCCAGTGAAGTGGCCATAAAAAAATTTGGCCCAGACAACCCCTTAAAAGAGGTTGTCTATTAAATGGAGCAACCACTGCCAGGGAGGTGTAAAAATAAAAAAATTTCAAAAAAAGTATACTCACCTGTCCCCAGCACCCCGTTGTCACCTGCCTGTGTCTGTTCGGTCTCATGGTGGCACCTCATTTCTGGAAATCCTGTACCTAATTGGTCTTAGCGGTCCCATGAGGTGCAGGACTCCCAGCAGAAAGGCGCCAGCACGAGACTGAATGGATGCTGGCAGTGGACTACGGAGTGCCGGGGACAGGTGAGTATGATTTTTTATTTATTTTTTATTTTACACCTACCACCCGGGACTTGGGTTGCGCCAATTCCTGGACATCCTCTTCAAAGTATTTATCCATCTTTCTAATATTGATGGCCTGTGCTTAGGATAGGCCATCAATATTACATCTGCGATGTAATGATGATCTACAGGTAATGGTAACAATTCTAGGAGCCACGCTGTTCACTTGCCATACAGGGTGTAGCAGTAGGTTTAGGTAGTGCACTGGTGCACATGTTATGGCAGGTGAGCAGCATGGCTCCCGACTTGTTATTACTTTTAGCCGCCCTGTCTCGGTACCGCTGATCTGCAGGGGTCCTGATGGTGGGCCCCTAGAAGCAATTTCACTGGTGGGCCCTAGACATCCCAGTCCAACACTGCTTGTTAGTCTAAGGCTAGATTCAGGCAAAACTCAGTCCATGTGTGAACTGGGTTTACTGTCCTGAACAATATGCACGGACATGGACTCTTAGATTATAGTTATCTAAGGGACTAGGAGTCCCTGTCCCCAGTGACATACTGTCCCGTACTGTAATCAGTGGCGTAATGATCGGGGTCGCAGGGGGTGTGACCGCGACCGGGCCTGGCCGGGTACTGGGCCCATGGCCAGCTGGAGATGGCCGGGGCCCTGGACCACTATGATAGTGGTCGGGGAAAGCCTGGTTCCCCGACCGATATACATATTTTGTAAATTAAAAGCTGCCCCCGTCATGTCGCCGGGCCCCTTTCCAATAGATTCTAGCCCAGGGGAGGTGACTTAAAATAATAAAATACTTATACTCACCTCTCCTGGGCTCAGCATCTTTTCTGGGGCCATTCCATCACGTGACTGAGGCCATGCTGAGGCCTGTTATTAGACCCCAACAGTCACAAAGGGCGCAGCGGCATAATGACATCAGTGCAACCCCACCCCCACCCCCCGTGACCACTGAGGACCAATCACAGGCCTCAACAGGGACGTCTGAAGAGAGCCGAAGATGCTGAAGACAGCTAGACTGAGCCAGGATGCCCCAGAAAGGTGAGGCAAGGTGAGTATGAGGCAAAGGTGAGGAAAGGTGAGGCAAGGTCGTCTGAGGAGACCCCAGAGTATAATAATAGCACCGGAGCAGAGGGGAGATATTGGGAGCAAATAATACTGTGTGTGGGCCACTGTGGAGCATATAATACTGGGTGGGGGCCACTGTGGAACATGTAATACTGGATGGTGGCCACTGTGGAGCATGTAATACTGGGTGGGGGCCACTGTGGAAAACATAATACTGGATGGGGACCACTGTGGAGCATATATTACTGTGTGGGGCACAAAGTAGAGCATATAATACTCTAGGGGCCACTGTGGAGCACATAATACTGTGGGGGCCTCTGTGGAGCACATAATACTGTGTGGGGGCCACTGTGAATCATATATTACTGTTTGGGGCCCACTGTGCAGCATATAATACTGTGTGGGGGGCCACTGTGGAGCATATAATACCATGCGGGGGCCACTGCTTGGCATATAATACTGTGTGGGAGCCACTGTGCAGTATATAATACAGTGTGGGGGCCACTGCAGAGTATATAATACTGTGTGGGGGACACTGCTGGGCATATAATTCTGTGAGGGAGCCACTGTGGAGCATATAATACTGTGTGGGGGCCACTGTGGAGCATATAATACTATGTGGGGGCCCACTGTTGAACATATAATACAGTGTGGGGGCCACTGCTGGGCATATAATACTGTGTGGGAGCCACTGTGCAGTACATAATACTGTATGGAGGCCACTGTGGAGCGTATAATACTGTGTGGGGGCCACTGAGGAGCGTATAATACTGTGTGGGGCCCCTTCACTATTCACATCACACACCATCTGTTTTATAGCAGCCGTGCACTATTATTACAGGCTGTAATAACATTGGTGATTATAAAACTGATTCTGTGCAATGTAAATAGGAAAGGAGTCATGGCGCTCACAAAAGCACCACAGTAAATTCAAAGACTTGATCAGCAGGGGCCCCAGGTATTGGACCCCCACTGATCTCTTATATCTCTTAGACTGTTAGGACCCTGCAGATCAGCTGTTTCCCAAAGCACGCACCTCCCAGTATTGTTTTTATAAGCAGGGTGCTGCGCTGCTCACTCATCGTATTTTTGATAACTGCAGTTGTGGGTATTACAGCTGTATCCCTTTCAAGTATCTGAGATATGGCTGCAGCACCCGTAATCGTCACTGTCAAGAATTTGCTGTAGGGAGGGGGTAGGGGGGCCCCGGACAAAAGTTTGCACCGGGCCCACAAGACTTTTGTTACGCCACTGACTGTAATCACTACAGAACAGTATGTTGCTGGATGGCAGAGATAACTATAGATAATATATAGAGATTATTTAGGCATATAGATAGATAACTATAACACTAGGAGTCTATATCCCGGCATACTGTTCAGGCTGCTAAATCTCACACATGGACCAAGTTTCACAGATGAAATCTGTAAACACATTGGGAGTGATTTATTAAGCAAAACGTGCTAGAATTCTGGCGTAATTGGCATAAAAAAAAAGTCTAGCATGCCGTGTGCCACATTTATCAAGTGTTTTAGGCTAAAGCGCCACATTGCGAAAACACAGCGTTGCAGTTTAGTCCTTTAAGAATGCAGTATTGTTTGTACTTTAATGCTCGGCAACTTTTTTCACATTTTCCCTTCCAGCCTTCCAAAATTCATAACTTTTTTATTTTTCTGTCGAAATTTGAGGGCTTATTCTTTGCGTGACGAGTTGTACTTTCATTTTGCACCATTTTGGGATACATATAATGGCCAAATGGCTGTTTTTTCAACACTTTTCCTCCTATAAAAAATGGAATAAAAAGAGATCAAACCATCAGAACTTCCCCAAAATGGTATCATACACATAAATATAAAAAAGTTACAGGTGTCAGAACATGACAACACAAACATTTTTTTCTATTTTGCAAAGTTTTTAATTTTTTAAAAATTTATCAAAACATTACAAATACTATATAAATTTGGAATCACCATGATCGTACTGACCTGCAGAATACAGGTAACTTGTCATTTTTACCACATAGTGAAGGCTGTAAAAATTAAACCCTTATGAAATTGGTGCAAATGTGTTTTTTTTCCAATTCCAGCTCATTCAGAATTTTTTTCCAGCTTCCCAGTACATTGCACAGGATATTGGATGGTACCATTACAAAGTACAATTTGTCTTGTAAACAGTAAGCCATCATGTGACTCTGTGAACTGAAAAAAATGTAAAATTGCAGCTCTTGGAAGGTGGTGAAGAAATAACAGATACACAAAAACTAAAATTGGCTCGGTATTTAAGGAGCTAATTTGCGCATTGTGGTATATTTTTTGCAGCAGTCACTCTACAGGATAAATGACGCTATTTTTGGATAGTGCGGATTTATACGCACATGGGGATACCTAACTTTTTTTGTTTGTTTACGTTATGTTTTTTATATTAAAAGGTGGGTTTTAAAACTTTTTATTATTTATTTTCATACTTTTTTTTACGTTTTTTTTTTTTTTTAAATTTTTTTAACCTTTTACCTGTCGCACAGGGGGACTTGAACCTCGAATCTCTGTAGCTGTACATCCCACATAGGCTCCCTATGTGTAACATGGATTGGCAGTCAGGAGGCTGGGGGGGTGATCTTGCCCCTGGACACCCCAGATGCCGTGATCGCTATTGATCATGTCATCCAGTGTGTTAATCTGCCGGAGTTGAAATATTTTCCGATTCTGGTGGCTAATCCTGGGCCTTGGCTGTATTGCAGCTCCTGTGGCCACAACATTACATCGCTGTACTATTATGGTGCTGTGCGTTAACTATATATGATCAGAGCAATGTAATAGTACATCACAGAACAGGAAGGGGTTAATACTGTCTAGTCTGAGTTTGCACTGTCTAGCTTTAAGGTTAAGGCCTTACATTGCGGAAAAAACTGTATTTTACTATAATAGCAAAGTGAATGAGATTCTGGCTAATCTCATCTACACATTGCGGGAAAAAAAATGCTGCAGAAAAGCTGTGTTTTCAAAAATTCGGCATGTCAATTTTACCTGCAAAAAAACTTGTGTTTTCCTTATAGATTTAATAAGTGTAGAAAAACAGCAGAGAAAAATGCAATGAAAAAAAGTTTTTTCTGCAGCATTTTTTTTTAGCTGTGTTCCAGAACATAGGGCTTAAGTCTTAGACAGTATTAGTAAATCTGGGCCATTCTGAGCCACCTACTACACCAATAATGAAGGTTCAATATTGGAGTTATGCACATTTTACTTCACATTCACATTCAGATGTAGCAGAGTTGAATTTGTAATTTACCTACCAACTGTCCGGGATTCAGAGGGACAGTCCCAGATTCCTAGCTTTGTCCTGCTGTCCTGATCGGCAGGAGGGATGTCCTGAGGAAGCGGATCAATAAAATGGTGAAGCTGGGAAACGTCCTCTCCCTACTTCATCATTCCTCCCCTGTGTGCTGTAGGCGTGATGTGATGAAGTCACTCACTTCACACCTGCAGCAGGGGAGTGAGGAGAGGTGAGAGACTGATTTACTGCTGTTTCCACCATCTAATAGATATGTCCCTGATATCTCCATTGCAGTCTCCAACCTTACCATAACTCCTAGGCAGTATGCACGCTGCCTCGGGGTTATGTTTGACTCAGACCTTTCCTTCACCCCCCCATATCCAATCACTCGCACGCTCATGTCATCTCCACCTCAAAAACAGCTTCAGAATCCACCCTTTCCTTACCACAGATACACTAAAGACACTTATTGTTGCCCTGATTCACTCTCGCCTTGACTACTGCAACTCCTTACTAATCGATCTTCCCCTTACTAAACTCTCCCCCCTACAATCTATTCTGAATGCGGCGGCCAGGCTCATCTATCAGTCTAGACACTACAGCGATGCCTCCAGTCTGGTCCGGTCACTAAATTGGCTGCCTATTCAATACAGAATACAATATAAACTTATCACCCTCATTCACAAGGCTCTCTATAATGCTGCACCTCCCTACATTTCCTCCCTCATCTCTGTCTATCGCCCAACCCGTGCTCTCCATTCACTCTACGACCTAAGACTAACATCCTCTATTATCAGGACCTCCCACGCTTGTATACAAGACTTCTCCCGAGTTGCACCACTTCTCTGGAATGCTCTATCCCAGACTATCAGATTAACCCCCAATTTCTACAGCTTCAAGTGTAAACTAAAGACATATCTTTTCAGACAGGCCTATCACAACTCCTAATGTAAACCCTTCTGTAGTTAGATTGCCTAAAGCGTACCCTCCTCTGTTTACGCTCCAACATTACCTCACAGGATATGATGCCATATCAGACTAGCTTTATATGTCCAGGCACCGTCTGCACGTTAAAGGACACGACTGATGACGGCTCATACAGCTTTATATATATGTAATGACAGTAACCTCTATTACAAAATTGTCTGACCATTGTATAAACAATGCTACGTCTGTTGCCGCCTCTGCTACCTCTTGTGTCACCCCCTCTACCTCATAGATTGTAAGCTCTTGCGAGCAGGGCCCTCAGTCCCAGTGTGTGAATTGACTATTTCTTTGTAATATATCTTTTTTGTCTGTACTTAATATTGTGGGGGCAGATGGGAAGGGACTGTAAACTATAGGGACAGATAGAGGGGGGACTAAAACGAAACTTTGGGGGTAGCTGGAGGAGGACATTAAACTAGGGGCAACTTGAGGGGGGCATGAAACTGTGGAGGCAGATCGAGAGGGGAAATGAAAATGGTGGCAGCTGAAGGAGGACATTAAACTGAGAACAGATGGAAGGGGACATTAAACTGTGGGGGCAGATAGAGGGGGACATGGAAATGGCGGCAGCTGGAGGCGGACATTAAACTGGAGGCAGATGGAGCGGGACATTAAACTGGAGGCAGATGGAGGGGGACATGAAACTGTGGGGGCAGATGCAGGGGGACATTAAACTGGGGGCAACTGGAGGGGAGCATTAGACTGTGGGTGCACCAGGAGAGGGACTTTATACTGTGGAGACAATTGGAGGGAAACATTATAATGTGGAGCATATCATATTAAGGTCACTGTAGGGGCATTATACTGTGTGGGGGTACAAAGAGAAATGGATGAGAATGGGCAAGGTGAAAGTAGAGGTGGATGGGTCTATATTCACACATTCCTTCCCTCTTTCTGTTCTTTGAAAGTTGGGAGGCATGTCTTAGGTTACATGATGTGTACATTGTTACTTAAATTAATACATAAAAGAAATCTAACATCTGATAGTATATGCATTATAATGATTTTCTGTATGTGTAAATACAACTTCATCTCCAATAGGAGTTTGTGATGCCCATACAATGCTGTGGCACCAGGGTGTATGAATTCACTTTTCCTACTAAGTTTTCAATGTTAAATAAGCCCTGAGTCCCTTCTGGGTATTTTCAGGCAATGGTGGACTCTCCAACAACATATCAATGATAGTATATGATAAATGGACCACACACTAAATGCTAGTTAAATAATTAGTTGAACTTAGCATGTATTACCACTAGATGTCAGCAAACACCACAAAAAAACGCCAACAACATAGAGACTGGCACTTATCAAAAGTTGTGTAATTTTAGTAAATTTTTATGTTGAAGCTATACAACTTTATTGATGATTATTGAAGGGGGGGGGTTGTATCAAGCAATGTATTCCAGAATGCTGGCCTAAAAATTGCAAAGTAGACTGAAAACTGTGCAGCATCATTTTGCATTTTTATACCACTCACTCCGCATTTGAAAAGTGGGTGAGAAAATTGATACCAAATTTGCACAAAATTAAGGCAAAACACCAAAGGAGAGGGATGAGCAGTATGGAGGATTAGAAGTACTTTTGTAGCGGCAATCTCAGTGTCAGACACTGGGAGGCAGTCAAGGTCTTGTGTAGCCAGGCAATTACGTTGCGATGGAGGAATAACAGATTCCTTTAACAATTGTGGTACCCAGCAAAATTCTTACTTGTGGATAAGTTAATTCCTTTATTTATAAGCTTGCAATAAGGCATAACTTCTCACAATACTCAAAGTACCCTTTAATTGGTTAGAACACTCAGATTCTTACTCAAATTGGTCACATTTCAATGCACACTTTAGGTTAAGGCCCCATTTTGTGCAAACACAGGCTTTTATGTTGCAGATTTTGTTGCAGTTTTTCAAGCCAAAGTCAAGAATGGCTACAAATGGAAAGAATGGAATGGAAAACATATAGGAAGTTCTTCTACCTTTTCCTCAATCCACTCCTGGTTTTGGCTTAAAAAAAGGCAACAAAATCTGCAACAAAAAAAGCTGCGTTGCTGTAACGTGGGGCCTCAGCCTTATATAACTCATAATGGCTTAATGGCTATTTGCCACTATGAGCTCTGCTTATCTTACTCTAACATAAAGCTTCTAACTTCATATTGGCAAGCATCCATTACCATCTCGTAGTGGTTTATGCAAAGTCATGATCCTCTTCCATCGTCATATTCAGACTAGTTATTGCACACTTAGAAATTTCAAACACAATATTAATTCTTACTTAATTCTTATTTATTCTGCAACTCAGTCAATAATTAAAGGGATTTCCTTCATACTTTCTATATATTTCACATTCGTTTTGTAGCCACTACTAATGGGTTTGGCTAAAAAAAAAAAAAAAAAAAAAAAATAAATTAAATTAAAAAAAAAAAGCAAAATCTGCAACAAAAAAACATAAGTTTTCCCACAGTGTGGGGCCTAAGCCTTAGACGTACAGATGTGACAAATATATTAAACATTGTGCAACATTTGCTAAATTTGGTGCAAATTAAGGCAAAACAGGCTTTAAAATTCTGCTTGTGATAAATTTCCCCCAGTGTTTTGTGTTTTTGCTCTATCCTAAGCATTTCAGTTCTTGCTGCCATTCTCTAATGGAGTTTTTATTTTGTGTTTAGAATGTCTAGCAGCCGTGGCCTCCTTCTTCTCCTCCTGATTTGTCAAACTTAACATGGAGAAAACAGAGTTCATCATCAGAGTTCCTCCCACCTCGCACAATTCCCCTACCTGATCCATCTATCAAATTAATGGTGCCGCACTTAACCCAGTCCCACTAGTCTGTTGCCTGGGGGTAACCTTTCCATCCTTCAAGCCTAACATCAAACCCTCAACACCTCCTGATGCTTCCAATTTAAGAAACTTCATTGGATCCGCTCCTTCCTTACCCCTGAAAGGACAAAAATGCTAGTCCATGCCCTCATAATCTCCCGCTTAGACTACTGTAACACCCTTTTCCAAGGCTTCCCAGCAAATTCTCTCGTCCCCCTCCAGTCCACCCTAAACTCTGATTCTCGCTTAATCCACCTCTCCCCCATTTTTCATCAGCCGCTCCCCTCTGCCAATCCCTTCAATGGCTACCCATCACCTAGCACATAGTTTAACATGTTAACACTGACGTATAAAGCCAACCACATCCCTCCATAAACCTCTGACCTAATCTCCTGCTACCTACCCACAAATAATCTCTCATCCTCTCAAGACCTCCTACTCCTTTCTGCTGTTATCTGCTTTTATCCAAGACTTCTCCTGTGTATCCCCCATACTCTGGAACTCACTACCATACCACATAAAACTGTCCCCCACACTCACAAGCTTCAAGAATTCCTTGAAGACTCACCTCTTCAGGAAGGCCTTGTTTTGTGTATTTGTGTATTGTATGTAAACCCTCAAATGTACAGCACCATGGAACTACTATAATAATGTACAGCACCATGGAATTACTATAATAATGTACAGCACCATGGAATTACTATAATAATGTACAGCACCATGGAATTACTATAATAATGTACAGCACCATGGAATTACTATAATAATGTACAGCACCATGAAATTACTATTATAATGTACAGCACCATGGAATTACTATTATAATGTACAGCAAGATGGAATTAATATAATAATGTACAGCACCATGGAATTACTGTAATAATGTACAGCACCATGGAATTAATATAATAATGTACAGCACCATGGAATTACTATAATAATGTACAGCACCATGGAATTACTATAATAATGTACAGCACCATGGAATTACTATAATAATGTACAGCACCATGGAATTACTATAATAATGTACAGCACCATGGAACTACTATAATAATGTACAGCACCATGGAATTACTATAATAATGTACAGCACCATGGAATTACTATAATAATGTACAGCACCATGGAATTACTATAATAATGTACAGCACCATGGAATTACTATAATAATGTACAGCACCATGAAATTACTATTATAATGTACAGCACCATGGAATTAATATAATAATGTACAGCACCATGAAATTACTATTATAATGTACAGCACCATGGAATTACTATAATAATGTACAGCAAGATGGAATTAATATAATAATGTACAGCACCATGGAATTACTATAATAATGTACAGCACCATGGAATTAATATAATAATGTACAGCACCATGGAATTACTATTATAATGTACAGCATGATGGAATTACTATAATAATGTACAGCACCATGGAATTACTATAATAATGTACAGAGCACCATGGAATTACTATAATAATGTACAGCACCATGGAATTAATATAATAATGTACAGCACCATGGAATTACTATTATAATGTACAGCATGATGGAATTACTATAATAATGTACAGCACCATGGAATTACTATAATAATGTACAGCACCATGGAATTACTATAATAATGTACAGAGCACCATGGAATTACTATAATAATGTACAGCACCATGGAATTAATATAATAATGTACAGCACCATGGAATTACTATTATAATGTACAGCATGATGGAATTACTATAATAATGTACAGCACCATGGAATTACTATAATAATGTACAGCACCATGGAATTACTATAATAATGTACAGCACGATGGAATTAATATAATAATGTACAGAGCACCATGGAATTACTATAATAATGTACAGCACGATGGAATTAATATAATAATGTACAGCACCATGGAATTACTATTATAATGTACAGCATGATGGAATTACTATAATAAGGTACAGCACCATGGAATTACTATAATAATGTACAGCACCATGGAATTACTATAATAATGTACAGCACCATTGAACTAACATAATAATGTACAGCACCATGGAATTACTATAATAATGTACAGCACCATGGAATTACTATAATAATGTACAGCACCATCGAACTAACATAATAATGTACAGCACCATGGAATTACTATAATAATGTACAGCACGATGGAATTAATATAATAATGTACAGAGCACCATGGAATTACTATAATAATGTACAGCACGATGGAATTAATATAATAATGTACAGCACCATGGAATTACTATAATAATGTACAGCACCATGGAATTACTATAATAATGTACAGCACCATGGAATTAATGTGGATCTAAAAATAAACAATAATTTTTAATATTTTATTAAAAAAAAACCTTTACATAACATCTGGCTAGAGTGCAAAGAAACACAATGAAAGTGCAAAATAGCATGACAAACTCCAAAGGGGTAAGCAGGAAGACCCTTGTAGCTCTAAAGGGCTTATTTACATATTGAAAACAACAGTGATATCTCAGTAACTGATGTAAAGGAGATTCTCGGCACTCAATATCCTGGTGGTGCAGTGAAAGGGTCTCACTGTGTAATGCAATAAAGATGATTCAGGCACTCAATTTGCAGAAAAATGTTTCCATTTTAATGTGTACGCAATCCTTCTATACAATCAGTGATGTTTCGGTCCGTATAGGACCTTCATCAGACATTCTGTTAACAAAGTATGGCAAATGAATTACAGTGCAGTGAACAAAACCATATTAAATAAAATAAATAATAAGGAATAATAAATAGCCCTGTGGGCCAAACAAACCAGCATCACAAACTACATGATCATAAATGTGGAAAAAAATAATAATAAATAAATAAATACATTTATATGTATCTATCTCCCAAGGAGAAGTATGGAAATCTAATCTTACATGATAATGAGGGTACAAAAATGGAAATATCATAATGTAAAAAACAGATACAAGGTAAGTAACAGCAACTGTACCCAAATTCTAACACACTGAAGATACTGTCCCTAGTTTATGTAATGATGCTGAAATCACTGGATTGCTGTATGAGTGAAGAGGAAGCCAGGTAGGTAAATAGATGAAGCGCTGAAGGAAAATTATGGACGCTACAGCTGGGAGAATGGCGCCATAGTGTGAGCATGTCCTAAATAGCTGTGAGTCTTCATCTACTTTACCTACCTGCCTTCCTTTTTGGGCACAGTTGCTGTTGCTTACTTTGTATATATGTTGCCATATTTGCTAGCTATTACACATGGATTAGATTACATGTATATACTCCGCCCTGGGGACATGTTTTGAATGCTTTATTAAACCAAAATAGGAAAGCAACCTGGTTTTTAAATGATTATATTTCCATTTTAGTACACTGATTATCATGTAAGATTAGATTTCCATAGTTCCCCTGGGAGATAGATACACATGAATGTATTTATTTATTTTTTCCGCATTTATGATCATTTAGTTTGCGGTGTTGGTTTAGGATGGCCCACGGGGCTATTTCTTATTATTTATTTTATTTTAATATGGCTTTGTTCACTGCATTATAATTCATTTGCTGTACTTAGATTGTTAACAGAATGTCTGACGAAACATCACTATTTGTATGCAATTGAGGCAGCGGTGACAGACTCCCTTTAAGTGTACAGTCACCTGATATTTAGACACAATTCTAACTTGTGCAGCTTTTATCCCATCAGAGGAATTTTGGCTAAACCTAAACAAAAGAAAAGCTTTAAAACTGATCCAGTGATTATATATATATATATAAAAGAAAAAAAGAAAAAAAAAAACTGGGCAGCTGTTGTACTTCCTGACACCATAAAATCAGCGGGATACATTTACCATTCTTCCCCTTATTAAATATATTTAGCAAAGTAATAAGATAACTGTCACTATGCCATATGCTGGATATGCCATAAATGTCTTGCTCAGCTGTATTCACAGCTCCTATAAAAGACAGAGTGTTCTTTTGATAAAGAGCTGAGTTTGCAGTGGAATCCACTTGGGTAATACTTAGTAACATCCGAGTGGATTCCTTGATGCACTCACCTCTATGGGGGCTTCTGGTCCATTCCGTTCCGAAAACACGGAGCAGGATAGGACCTGCTTTATACCATCCATGTCCTTGGAACAGAACGGATTGGAGGCTCCCACAAAGGTGAGTGCACTCAGATGTCATTCCAAGTGTGTCCACATCAGAAGCACGCTCGGTCGTCTGTATGGGGCCTTTCAGTAAAGGAACAGTTAGGTTAGTTAATGTAGGTTCCTGTGTTGGCAAGGGGATGGCCCTTTTCAGGTTGGCTACTAACATATGCCATCTGTGCGGGATAGTGATTCTACTAAAACAAGGTAGACCAGAGACTGTTTGGGGAACCCCCATTTTGGAGATGCAGGATCCAGAGGTGGATATGCAGTGTTGGACTGAAAGGCCCACCAGAGGAACTTGTTCTGGGGTCCCACCCAACAGGTTCCTGCTAATAGCCTAAACCACAGCTCCTTCACTGATATCTTATATATGTGCTGACTATCCGGCATCACTGAGTATTTTCCCTTTATCATCATCCCCTATAGTACTGTGTATGGCAGGTTCATGCACAGTACTATAGGGGAATGACACGGCCATGGAGCACCCCACACATGTGCAAGATTTTAGTGAGGGAGCTGTAATGCAGGCGTAGCACATAGAGCTGCCATCAGGAATTTTGAGCCCCCTCCACATGTTATATAATGCCTCACAGTGCCCCCCCCCCCCCAGTGGTCCCACGCAGCATAAAATGCTCCTCTTAGCCCCTCTATAGTAGCCCCACATGGTATATAACGATCCACACAGTATAATATACTCCCCAGAGTCCCAACACAGTATAATGCTCCACAGTGGCCAAACACAGTATAATATGCTCCCCAGAGCCCACCCCCCACAGTATAATATGCTCCCCACAGTGGTTCCACATAGTATAATGCCCTACAGTGGCCCCACATAGTATAATATGCTCCACAATGGCCCACACACAGTATAATATGCTCCTGAGAAGCCTCTATTCCTATTATATTGAACATGTCAGCCTTTCCGCGGGTATAATTGACATTCTGTGATTTTCAAAAACATGGGCGTTTTTGAAAACTAACCTTTACGCTGTAGATTTTTTTCTGCATTATGTGGATGGGATTAGCCAGAATCCCATCCATTTCGCAGGTTGTGTAAAATGCTGCATTTTTGCAACGTGGGGCCCCGGCCTTACGAAAGGAAAGCTGTGCTGTAATTGGTTGCTATGGACAACAAAAATTGTTTTTTGACACAGCTAATTCAGACAATTGTAACATCTCTGTGTTATACGGTATGGCTCATAATACAGCTACAAATCCACTTTGCAGGTACTATAAAACGCTGCATTTTCGCAACGTGGGGCCCCAGCCTAAGGCTAAGGCATCCCGCAGCAAAAAAGAGCTGTGGTAAAAAAAAAGGAAAACCGCCGGTGTTTCTGTAGGTATAATTGACATGCTGCGATTTCTAAAACCGCAATGTGTCCTCTGCACACATTTTACCGCAGAATTGGGATGGGATTCTCTAGAATCCCATCCACTTTGCTGTGACTGTAAAACTCCGCTTTTTTTCCCATAGTATTTCCACCACGTGAGGCCTAAAGTGGCTAACATTGGGTGATGATTTGGTGTATTTTTAGCTTGTGTAATCCTATCTTTACACTATCTATTTGTTGGCCTAGTTTATGCCAAAAAAAATATATAAATTGGCATCTTGACAGCTACAGCATATTGTGCCAATTAAAAGCCTTCATTGCAAATTGTCAGTCATTATTTTTATTATTTTATTAGGTTGTAGATGCAGGACTGGTAAAACTAAACATGAATCTTGAAAGGTGTTAATAAGATAATAAGTTAACTAGCGGCAGATTTATGGGAAATATTTTCAAGAGCAGTGAATAAACAGTAGGGTGTAGACAGGTTACGGATGTGTGGGAGTGGGTCATCCATGGTTAAAACTGTATTTCAGTAGGTCTATTAGACTCTTTTCACGTAATTCTTTCATAATTTCACAGAATTCTTTCAGTTTTATTGTAACCTCAGAGAAGAACAAATACACACAAAAAACAGAGCGCCTAATGGACATCACTGACTTAGAATGGGTCTGTTGGGATTCCTGTCCGCACCCTGCCTTATTTTAGTGAACACTTTCATATACTTCCCCATTAAATAACCAATCTGGAAAATATTTATTTTAGAACTCAGCATTGTAGATATTTCTCCGGTAAATGTATGAACAAGTTGACAACTTCTTGTTAAAGGGGTTGTCCCATTAAAGACACTTATCCCTATCGCATTGCTGAGGGTCCGACCACCAGGTCCCTGAGTGATCAGGAGAACAGGAGCTCTGAAAGTTCCCCCTTGTTTTCAACATGTGAATGAAGCCAGGACTGCAATCTCCGGCAGCCCCATAGTAGTGAATGAAGTGTTGGTCATGCAAGCACTGGAGGAGCCATGGGAGACTTTAAATCCTCTGTTCTCCGAAACACACGGGAACCTGGCAATCGGACCCCCAGTGATGTGACACTTAACCCCTATCCTGTGTCCCTTTAAGTGTTTTAATGGGACAACCCCTTTAACCATTTCTAGTGTGAATAGGCTGTGTCTGTAACACAGTGTCAATGGATAGTGCCAACTGGTAACACCAATAGTCACTTTAGTCATAAATTTCAGAGGAATGTCAGAGTCGTGAGACAGGTGCCCCAGAATTGTTAATTTATGCATAATGCAAGTATTTACTAAAACAGACATACCAGGAATGTTTACAGGTCCTCTGTAAAATAATGTTTTTGGAACCATCTCTTTTAGAAGCTGGGAAAATTCCAGTTAAAGCACTCTAAGGAAAACTGATGTGCCTACATTGTAGTACTGGTGCCAGCTGGCATCCCAACAACCTTTCTGAGCTGTATATTGGCATCATCTACAGCAGCAACCAGCTAAAAGCAATTTTTTGTTTTCCTTCTTTGCCTGGGAGGTCACACATAATAAGTCATTTTCTACACTGTGATAACAGACACTGTAAAGTACAAAGCTTAAAGGATCTAATGTTTAATAGACTTTTAGATTATAAATAGTATTATCCAAGCATGGCGAGGATTACATACCATATATAAGGGCAGAGACATAGCTAGGCGTTCAGCAGGGGAGAGGGCATGCCCGAGGGGGCTCTCAAGTTATACCAATGTTCCTACCTGACCATATATTGCTAGATACTAGCGCTACTCAGTGCATGCAGACCATTTAAGTGAATACGGTACAGGAAAAATTCTATGACTCACAGGTCACATCTCAGACAAGAAAAGTGATAATAACAATGATAATAACAACAAATAATGGTTACAAACAGTGCAACGTGTTGCCCCCTGAGTGCCCCTTAACATTATAATGCCCCCTTAAATTAAAATGCCCCTTAAAAGCTTCATTAAATGAATAATTTACCTGACTGTGGCTGTAAACTAAATACGCATTCTGAGTTAAATTCTGAGTTGAATTAATATGCCCCCTGATGTGTCCCTTGAATTAATAATTCCTCTTTGTGTGCCTCTTTAAATTACTAATGCCTCATCATGCGACCCCCTTGAATTAAAAATACCAGAAAAGGTAAATTATACAGACAAATGCAGCCTCTTCTTTCCTGCAGTCACTGCTAATGCTGAGACCCCGGGGCAGAACATCAGCATTCCTGAGTAGCCAGCATGATACAGTGACATCATTGTCTCAATACTCACCTAGCCAATTCTTTGTCATTCCCATTCTGATGTTGTCCCCTACTGGTCTTTACTTTTTGGTCCCTTTCAAACAAAGGTAAAGACCTCTCAGCAAATCACTAGTAAGAACAGTGACCGACCCCATCAGTAATTGGGCAGCATTTCATGTCAATAGGGAAGGGAAGTAGAATCCATGCAAGGACCCAAGCAACATGATAATGGTGATCGATGAGGTGACTATTGCTGCTTAGGAGATGATGCCAATATTGTGGCAAATTCAGATTTTTTCATTATCATTATTTTAATAACTCTGGTACCATTAGTACAACCTGATAAATGTGCTTGACTTACTGTAAGGTTTATTATATCGCTCCTTTTTTGCAATCTTTAAGAAGTGACTGTGCCATGTACATTACAGCCATTTGGCTCTCATTGTCATTTCTTTGTTATTTTATTTTCAGTTATTAAATATGTCATACTCAGAAGTAATTTGTGGCAACATGATTCAACTCTGGTTATAGTATGACATATTTTCCAGCTCTTCGCCTCTTCTCCGGGTTTCCTGTATAGTCTGTTGAAGATAAGGGGATTGTGCAATCGTTCTACCTCCAGCTCGACCTACATGTTTTGTGTTTGGGGTGTAATAATAAAGATAAATGTTATTGCACAATGACCAATAATTACAAGGTTTTCCATTTGTTTCATATAATGCATCAACTGTGCAAATCTCACTAAGCTAAAATGTAGTCCAATATACTGTACTGCTTCTATTAATAAAGAAATGTTACCATGTCTAGACTTAAAGGGAATCTATCAGGGCAATTTGGGACACTAAGCCACCCACAGGTTTTTATGTGAATGGAGCCTTGAAGGGGTTTTTTGGGCAAAAAATATTTTCTTAAAAAAGGTCTATGAGTAATATTAATGGGTTAATAAGTACAACTATATACTTTTAGCAGTGTTTTGAGTGATTTCTGGGTTTCTCTGGGAGCTCCTGGCATCCTCTGCATTTGTTTACATGGTGTATGTAAGGGAATTGAAAGTTGAGCAATTCCCCAGTGCTGCTGAAGAACCCTGGGGGGTAGAGGCACAACAAGACAGTGAGCCCTAAAGCTGAACCCCCCACTGGCCCTGTCTCTTGCCTGACTGTCCTAGGTGATAGCAGACAACTTGGAGCCGGTCCCTACTCTGAATAAGTGACAACACAGAACGCAGACAGGATAAACAACAACAAAAAGGAGGTTAGCAAGCCAAGGGGTCAGTAACAGATGAGCAATGCAGTACAAAATCACAATCCAAGAGAATAGTCAAAGTCAAAGCCAGAGGTCAGGAATATGAATACAGGTAATAGCAGAAAAGGAGCTAGTAGGGGCAAAGTCACAAAACAGAATCTCAATAGCCAGCACCCAAGTGAGGGCTGATGACCTGTTTATAGCAAGTAAGGACCTGCCCCAGACTTGATTGGTAGACAGGCTGTCAATCACACAGGCAAGACTAAGATTAACTATTGAGGAGCCAAAAGAAACAAGGTGCAGGAGACAGGTGTGGCTGAAATTCAATTACCTAGTTTAGGACAGTGTTCAGACTGAGCAAAAAGAACCTTAAGCAAGGAATCAAACTGAACACGCCTCCTTCGCCGCAGCGTGCGAGCGGAGGGTGGCGCAGAGACCCGAACAGGCAGAGACATTACAGTACCCCTCCTTTTATGAGGGGCCACCGGACCCTCACCAGAATAACCAGTTTTAGAAGGACACAGTATTTTCTCTGCCTTTAATTCTAGATCCCCCTGAACAACAACAACAGGTGCTGGTGGACCAGGCAAACATTTTTTATTCACCTGGCGTTTCCAACTTTTAGTAGCCAAAATCATCTCCTCACTGACACAATCTAAGGTGTGCAAATCAATATGGTGGGAGGAGCACTGATCTCCCCCATTTTACCAACTCCCTTTTACCCCAATCAAAAATAGGGTTATGGAGGTTCAACCCTGGGAGCCCCAAAATAATATTGGAAGACAGATGCTCCATAACAAAAAAGCTTATGACTTCAGAATGAGCAGAACCCACTTGCAAAGTGATTAAGGGGGTCTTGAGTTAGACCTTACCCCTGGCCAGTGGGGCAAAATCCGCCCAGTAACAGACAGAGGAGTGTCAAGTGGCCAAAGCTTAATGCCTAAAGCTGAGACAAACGAGAATGTGACAAAGTTTGCCGCAGACCCAGAGTCAAATAAGGCCTGGCCAGAAATAGATCTGTCCCCAGAGGACAGAGACACAGATAACAGCATCTTATTGTTATTTTCAGCAAATACCTGGTTGCCTGAGTGGTTCTTCCGAATAACACTCAGGCACTGAAGTTTTTCCGCTGGTGTGCGGGGCCTGATGGAGCAGTCTCGAATTATATGACCTAAAGTACCACAGTACAGGCAGAGGTTATTCCGGAGACGATGCTCTCGTCGAGTCTTGGAAGAGTGAAGAAATCAGGCGATACCTTTTAGAGGCTAACTGAGGATATCGCCTGATTTCTTCACTCTTCCACTACTTTCTATGGCTAACACGGTACAACATTATACTACTCGTCGAGTCTTGGCGTCCATAGCTCCCAGTTGCATGGGTTTCTCACAGGAGTGATGGGAGAAAAAGTAGGGTTTATCAGGAGAGAGAGAGAGGAAGAAACAGAAAACATTTTCCCATATTCTACGGTCAATACGGACGGACAAAGTCATGGCCTGCTCAAGAGTAGGGGGATCTGGGTGACCAACCCAGACCTCCTTATTACGGTCACACAGGCCTTGTTTAAAGTGAGCCTTTAGAGCCGACTCACACCAACCTGCAGTTACACTGCACTTATGGAATTCTGAGCAGTACTCCTCGGCACAGCGTTTGCCCTGCCGCATGGTGAAGAGTTGCGATTCCGCAAGCCCAATGTGGTCTGGTTCAGCATAGATAGACCCCAGGGACAAGAAAATTTTTCCCTAGTAAGACCACTCCTCAGCCCCAGGAGGGAGATTAAGGGCCCAAGCTTGTGGATTCCCCTGTAGGAGGGATATAACTACTTACACCATTTGGGCTTGGGATGCATGAGGGTTAATCCGAAAATACTGTACAGGTGACAAAATTCTCGGAAAGTCTCAAATTTTTCTCAGTCCCCCGAAAAACGATCCGGGAGTAGCATCTTAACCCTGAAAGGGGCAGAAACAACCGGGGATGATGCAGCAGCATCAGTAAGGGTCTGAACCTGTTTAGCTAGCTCAGCTACCAGGCCTGCCCAACCCTCCATCTTGGCTGCAAGGCCCTGAATAGCATCCATGCTGATCTGGAGGGAAACAATGGCAGAAGGTTATTTTTGAGCTGGCTATTCTGTAAGGAATTGTCAGTTGAGAAATTCCCCAGTGCTGCTGCAGAACCCTGGGGGGAGGGACACAAAAGACAGTGAGCCCTAAAGCTGAACCCACCCCACTGGCCCTGCCTCTTGCCTGACTGTCCTAGGTGACAGCAGACAACTTGGAGCCAGTCCCTACTCTGAATAAGTGACAACACAGAACGCAAGAAGGACAAACAAAAACAAAAGGGAGGTTAGCAAGCCAAGGGGTTGGTAACAGTCGAGCAATGCAGTGCAGAAAAACAATCCAAGAGAATAGTCTAAGTCAAAGTCAGAGGTCAGGAATAGGAATACAGGTAATAGCAGAAAAGGAGCTAGCAGGGACAAAGTCACAAAACAGAATCTCAATAGCCAGCCCCCAAGTGAGGGCTGATGACCTGTTTATAGCAAGTCAGGACCTGCCCCAGACTTGAATGGTAGACAGGCTGTCAATCACACAGGCAAGGCTAATATTAACTATTGAGGAATCAAAATAAACAAGGCGCAGGAGACAGGTGTGGCTGAAATTCAATTACCTAGTCTAGGACAGTGTTCAGACTGTTCAGACTGAGCAACAAGAACCTTAAAGGGGTATTCCCATGAACATAATCATTTTTAAATTTGTAGATAATTAAAAGTTAAACATTTTTGCAAATATAAGTAATTAAACATTTTGCAGAGTTTTAAAGATTTTCTCTAAATATCTTGTGTTATCTTGATCGGTTGCCAATGGATACGACCATGAATGTAGGACCTTTCTAATGTCAGAAAATCAGCTATGATTTCCTTATTGTGGCCGGGATATCTTCTGATACATGTAGTGTCCCTGCCTGATAACCCAGCTACAATAAGAAAATCATGGCTGGGTTCCTGACAAGTCCCAGACCATAGAAAGTTTCTGCATTTGTGGTTGTATCCATTGGCATCCGATCAAGATCACAGACTGTCACCACTAAGATAGTTAGAGAAAATCTTTAAAACTGTGCAGAATTTTTAACTACTTATATTTGCAAAAATGTTTAACTATCTACAAATATAGATATGAATATGTTAATGGGAATAAACCTTTAAGCAAGGAATCAAACTGAACATGCCTCCTTTGCCGCAGCGTGCGAGCAGAGGGTGGCGCAGAGACCTGAACAGGAAGAGACATTACAGTGTAGCTTCCTGTTCTTTTATCCTACAACTACCATGATGCATTGCTCTTCACTCAGAGCTGACTCACACTACCTTCCCCTCTCACTCACTCCCTCACGCCCCCTCCCTGTTTCCCTAGCTAGCCCGCCCACTACTTTTCCTATGTCTGGATCTTCTGGGCTTGGGAGATCACTTCCTTCTGTTCTGATCTCTTCCTCCTCTTGGCATCTGCCGTTGCCTGCACAATAGAACCGGAGTGCTGGCATTCTGGCTGTATTGTGCAGGCGTGGGAGCCTGGCAGACATCAAGAAGAGGAGGAGCCAGCCCCCCAGAAGGAAGTGATGTTCCGTGCCCAGAAGATCTGGACAGGAAGACAGGTAAGTATGAATGGGAGGAGAAGGGGTTAGTATTGGTGACATTCCTTTTCGGAGAAACGTAACATCACTGGAAAATCTGAAAATGTGCCTGGGGCGGTCACATGACCATCCTGGAACTCTGGGTAAATATACATTTTTTGTAAAGTAAGTGATTTAGAAGTTAGGTGAAGTTAGGTCATTTACTTCTGCATTTTTTCTTCCCATCATAAATCTATAAATTTTGTGTGAGCGCTGTAGCCTCTTCGATACCTACCAAGCACAGTTATAAAACACTTTACCTTTCAGTATGCCAAGTTTGTGTAAACTGAGACTAGAAGTATCACTTTCATGAGAGAGGAATTTTTTCACAGGGTCCCCCTATAGTTATAATGTTGGGAATTATTGGACTGTGGGCAAATGGGACACTTAACCTGGGGTCTCCATCACCTATCTTCCCTAGTGATTATTCAACGATCCTAGCCAGTCAAGAATACATGTAGCTCTTCCTGTTATAGTCCAAGGGGGCCACTAGGTTAGCTATATTTAATGACTTCAATAAAACTCAATGGAGAGGGTCACCACATGGCCATCCAACTCTCCTATATCTGGCTGCCATAGGGGTGCAAATAAGGTCCCAGTCGCAATAGTTGGACTCCCTCACCAACTATGACCCAGTCCTGGTCCTTTAATAATGCATTATGCTGTACCACTATTAGCAGGGGTAGGTACGCCAAGTCCAACTGCCATTTAAGTCTCATTGTAGCCAAAGATGTATGGACATTTTCAGCCTTTTATCAATATTATTGGGAACAGTCTACCTACTGAGTGTTTAGAAATCTTGTAGTAATGTAACTTTCCATTAATTGATGAATTTTCTCTCCATTGTGGCTATATGTTACCTTTATGAGTGCTATATTAAGCCTTGTATGATCATGTGATCTTTATTATTTTCATTATTTCATAACCCTGGCAAGTCTTTTCCGCTCTGTCATGAGAGTAAATATCAGTATTAAAAATCACAGAAAGAACAATCTAATATTGACTTATATTTAGCCATATCAGAAAATCCATTAAACCTACTGAAATTAGATTCATGAACGAATAATCTGAAATGAAATTATAATTATATTTATAGGATATCAAAAATGAGCCGCTCCATTGTATACACAAGAAGAGATTTATAGATGACTTTCTGCAGGGTGAAGAAATTAGGTTTATATGAAACCAGCTAAGATAAGAGTTTTACTATTTCCAGTCCAATTATGGGACATGATGAATCCCTGCAGATATTGTTAAAGCGCAGTATTCGATTTATTAAAGGTGATTAGATAATAGTTACTATTATTCAATGGGACATAAAAGTAGCCTTGAGATCAAAAGTTAAAGAGACTTTAAAGGACTATGATATTTGGATATTTCATCAATACCAGATTTGTAAGGTTCCGACACCCAACACCCTCACCGATCAGCTGTTTGAAGAGGGTGCAGTGGTTAGGCAAGAACCTGGGTTGTTGCGGCAAAGGCCAGAGCACATATATAGTGGATAATTGAATTGGCAGTCTGGCAGACCAATAATATATAGAGAAATTGGGGACAGATAGACCTCATTTTGTTAATTTAGATAAATATATTCCCTAGGGAATTTGTTGGCCCAAAATATAGTATCTTGGAATTTCCTTGTAGCTTTAGATGGTAATGGGATGGGTTTATAATGTTTGGTTAAATTAATATAAAAAAGTAGCTAGATTAAAAAACAATAAACAGTTTTTACAGAACAAATGTATTAAATAAAACATTATTTTCATATTTGTACCCCTTTAGTGAAGTACTGTATATATTATAGAGTAAAAAAAAAGTTGCACTTTTTTTGTTTTCTTTAATTTTTTCCCCACTGAAGAAAATAATAAAAAAATAAAGTTAACGATATAAGTAACAACATAAACAAAAATATCATAAAAAGTTGCTGTCCAAATACACTGAGGCCAAAGCAAAAAAAGCTTGGCCTCTTGTCCAAGACACCATGGCCCAGACTTACTATTGTGGTTAAGACCAGACACTGGTGTATCTGTGGCGCATCTAGTTTGGGATAATGTTTTTGGACTTGCTAGACGTGTGGATGGAGATTCTCAGAAAAAAGGAGGCGCCAAAAATATGCCAGAATTGTGTAAAAAAATTCAAGCTCAAAGTAAGTAAATTCAAAGGTGGTATAAACATACACTAGAAAGTATATAGATATGCCAGATTTATCATCCAGAGTCAGCTACTTTAATAAATCTAGCGTATAATCAGACTGCCTAACTATTAGTAAATCTGGACCCTTGTGTTTTAGAAACTGACACCTGTTCACAGGATAGACTATCAGTATCTCATCAGAGGGGGTCTGCCAGCTGGACCCCACACAGATCAGCTGATCCAGCTGCCAGAAGTTGTATGCAGTGTATATGGCTGGCATTAGCTCTGCATCTATTCAAGTGAATGGGAGCCGAGCTGCAATTCCCAGGGCACTACCACTACAGAGCCATACACTGTAACAGTGGACTGAGGAACTGCAGCTCTGCTCCCTTACACTTGAATAGAAGCAGAGCTGCTTTTGGGTGTATACACTGCAAAAAGATGTTGTATAGGTTACCGTTAAAGTGCAGAACTCAGTTAATCTGCAGATTAACTAGGTAATGTGCACATTAACTAGGGCGATCCGTTAAAGTGCAAAAAACTGCTTTCATTTCCGACATTACCTAGGTAATCTGCACATTACCTACTAAGCACTCGTTAAAGTGCAGATAACGACATGTTTTGCCGGAACAACAGCAACGTTGCTGTGTAGACTTATAGCGAACGTAATGTCGGCAAAAAAAAAAAAAAAGGTTCATGGACAGTATAGGGAAAGGTTGAAGACAGTTTGCTTTCAAAACCCATTCAACTTGAATGGGTTTTGAAAGCAAACGGGCGGGTGTGTGTGCGTGCGCTTACCACCTCTGCGCCGCGAAAAGCCGTTTTTTGTTTTTTCGTCGGAAACACAAAGTCCTTCGTGTCCGAAAAAAAAAAAAAAAGCTGGCTGCTTCGCAGTGCAGAGGGTGTAAGCGCGCACACACACCCGCCCGTTTGCTTTCAAGTTGAATGGGCTTTGAAAGCAAACCGTCTTAGCTGTGCTAGTCGCTGGGCAGCCGATTGCGATTGTGACACATGAAAAAAAAAAACCACAACCGGCGATGACGAGACACTGCTGGCGAAAGGAGGGAGAAGAGGGGGACGGAGTAGGGACTACGAGAGCAACAAACTTCCGAACTTTAACAATCCGCAAGCTGTGAATGTGCACATTACCTAGGTAAAATGCGGAAAATTGATTCCGCACCTTAACGGAGCAAATCAGTTAATCTGCAGATTACCTAGGGAATGTACACATTCACTGATTTCGCACTTTAACGGTAACATATATACTATGATACCTAGTCCCTTATTACTATATGCATTGATATGTCCTGGTAATATTATGTCCTCAACCCCTGAGATGTCACCCCACCTTTTGTGTGACCTTCCTATTTTTAACCTTGGTGTCATTTACTAATTAAGAGTAACCTTTTTTGATATATCCAATCTATTATGTCAGTAATATAGGAGCTACATTAAGCTGTTAGTGGTGTGTCTTTCAATTGACTTGCTGGCTGTTTCCTGCAGGATCCAGTAGATTTAGTAAATCAGATCTAGATCATAATGCAGACTGTATTTCAGGTTCAATGCACTAATATAGTTAGTAAATGTTCCCTGTGAATTACTGGATATCTATATCCAATATGTAAAATTATGTTCATGGATAATAAAAACTTTAGAAATGTCAGAAGAACCTATACAGAAATAGCCCAAGCATGACAACCCTTAAAATACAGTTGGAAGGGTTTACAGTGCCCCCTACATACTCATCAATGATTCACTACATGCAGGAATATTGTAGTAAGGTTAGCTGTGATATGTACAGATGAGGCTGTACCTTTAGTTAAATAAACTTCTCCATGGACTTTGTTCAGCCACTAGATATACAGCAACATTCCCTTCCTTTCACCATATAAATATTTTATATAGTGTAAGAATTACTGTTTAACTTCCTAATCCACATCACACAATAGATTTTAAGTGTGTCAGGCTATTTACTGTCTATTCTGCTAATATTATTGATGCAGAACTTATTCATGTACAAACACATTGAGGTTATCACTGTTTTACCAAGCCTAACAATGTTAGGTCGAGGGTGTGTGTGCGCAGTGTGTATATATATGTTTTTTTAACAGGCGCTTATCAGCAGTAATCCCCACAGATTAGCCCTCGTTCTGTACCGCCTGTTTCCACCGGCCAATGCAGAGCTTAAAGAGGACCTTTCACCACCTCTAGCAAGTCCAGCTCTTTGCATCATTTAATAGTCACTGCATCACTGATTCCAGCACAGTTGGAATTTTTTCTCTAGCTCCCATTGTTCCCAAGCAATAAGTGCTGTTTTGGTGCCTGATGTGCTATTTAGTCTCTGTACTGTCAGGAGGGCGGTGTCAGGCAGGAGCAGACAAGGGGTGTGATTCTGAGCTCTGACACTGGCTGTCTCTGATTGGAGCTCTAAATCACGCCCTTTGTCTGCTCCTGCCTAACATCACTCACCTGCAGAGATAGGATCAGGCACCAAAATAACTGCACTGAGTGCTTGAGAATGGTGGGAAATAGAGAAAAAATTCCAACTGTGCTGGAATCAGTGGAGTGGCGTCTTTTAAGAGCTGGAGTTGGTGGAGGTGGTGAAAGGTCTTCTTTAAGTGATCAATCCCTTGGTTTATACTTTTATTGTTTGCTTGCTTATTATACAGACTGATATTCTGCTGGGTGAGCAATGATTTTTGAGGCCTGGTGAAATCAGTCATCCGATGAACACTTAATGATCGGTGGTACTTTTAGACATGCCGATTTATTGAGAACGTGTTTGTACGAGCGCAAAATTGTTTGGTCTAATAGGGCCTTAATGGTTGTATTATAGTAAGTTTATTGTGTAGGCCCTTCTACCATCTAAGCAGACAGCAGTATTATGAATGGCTCATGGTAAACGGCACTGTAAAGTTTGCATTAGTGCCCAGAAGATCCATGCCACCCCAACCCCTTTCGCCCAGCTTCCACAGATATCAGAGCAAGATAATTGATAAATAAAATTAACAATATATAACATTCTAGCAGCTATCATGGTATCTTCCTCATCATTGACCATGTTTTGCTATATTGTCCCCCACTTCCTTACCCTTTCTCTTTTGTAGCTTAACCGTTATTGCTAAGTTTAAAACTAAATAAAGAATTCACATAAATTAATAATAAAATCTTTTTTTTTTTCACATATGTAGGCCAGGAGGTGTCCATTTTGCCATTTTGTTTAACTTTTTATCTCATATACCTAAGATCAGTGACTAAGGCTAAGGCCACACGTAGTGAAATGCAGTTAAAAAATGCTGAGGAAAATACTGCATCAGAAAAAAATTGCAAAAAGAAAAAGATTGCTTTTTTTTTTTACAGCGTTTCCACTGAATTTTTCATTTTTGACTCCCCCATATAAGTCTATGGGGAAAACCATGCATGCCCTACTAAGAATTCTGGGAAAAGAATATGCAATTAACTCTTCCTTGGTAGCTGCTGCAGTGGACAGGCGACACATTCAGCACTGCTCCTATTTAAGTAATAGGAGTGGTTCTGAAGACGCAAATAAGTCATCATTATGAAAATTCATTTGCTTTGCTGGGACTTTAAAATTCTTAGTTTTTTCCATTGCCTTTCCACAACATGTGGCCTCAACGTTTCCACTGTGTTTTTTTCTGAACCATTTTTAGCTGCATTTCACTACATGTGGCCTTAGCATCATGACTTGGAGGGCAGCAGCTTGCAGCAGCTGAAATCTTCTGCTGGTCTATATTAGGTTCCATTCTCTGCTGGAAAATCCTTGGCCCTTCAGTCATTCTCCAGCTGAAATGAAGGGGATTTGTATAACGTTTTCTCCTGATTAGTTCTAGATATTGCAGTAGTGATTCAAACTGGTGTCTTCTTTATGATTTATTTTTTAGGAAGACAGGCTGGCGGGCATATGAGTGCAATAACAACCCACTCTGCCTGGCAAGGGTACTTGGCACAAATCTAGTGCTGCAAACTTAACCTTTGCTTCATGTAAAGAGAAGTCTGATTCTGAATCCTTGTAAATATAGAGAATAAACATTTGATTTATGCTTTTTTTTCCACCTATGTTTGACCTGGTGGGACACAGAAAGGAACAAACAGATCACAACAGCTGCTGCCTTTTAATACTGAGCAACTGTTACCATGTAAATGACTGTGTTCGGAAACATTACAGCTTGTGAATAGCCTCCTGATACCAGACACCATCTTTATCTGTTATATTTGCTCCACTTGATTTTTCACACTTTTTTTTTACTCCAGCTTTCAGTATGACATGAATGCGATAAGAAAAGTAGATTGAATTTTTTATCTGTGTAGTATATCCTCTTGTGTTTAGATGCATCTTGTCAGGAAGCATTTTTTGCCCAGTCTTGCATTTCTTTAGTTTACTAAATTAACCGTATCCAAGCTTGAACTGGCCCTTAGGGCACAGGTGAATTCCCCTGCTGGGCCACTGACCCACGGGGTTAGTGGGCCCCTACTCTAGCCCCCCAACCTCTGTAAGAGTGGTGCATGGCACTGTACACTCACTGCACTACATCCAGAAAGGCAGCATACAGCACCTCATGCAGCCTATGCACCCATATAATAAACTATCCAGTTTATTATATATTGGGTGGTGGAGATAACATCTAGGCACAGAGGTAGGTTGACAGCTGTCCTCCCTCCTGGGTCCAGTCTCCTTACTGTAACTAGGGGTCCCTAGTCTAAGAGAAGAATGAGGCAGCAGACTATTGAAGGGGCCACAAGACAGAAACAGTCTGATATATGGGCTAGCTAGCAAGCTAATGCTGAAAAAAATGTGCTGAGTGTAGTTTTAAAAGGCAGAAGGCAAGTAATATTTGCATTTAGCTGTACAGTGGCCCCCGAGAATGAATTCTACTGGTGGGCCCTAGGTGCCCCGGTCCAAAACTGACCATATCCAAGTATAGACGCAGCAGAGTTAATGATCACAGGTGGATCACTTTAGTGTGATTTGCGTGCAATGTTGTATTGCACTGCAAGGCAACTAATTTGAATTGATAGGTGTTCCCTGCATGTATTTGCAGATCATATGAAGGAATAATATATCATAGCGAGGCTGTGGCCACAGTGATGTCATAGTACAGGAATAATAAGAAGAAGATTAGTGGGGCAGTGTAAAAAAACCCCATAATGGTGCTAAGCGGCTTATAATAGCTTGATTGATTCGTCCATTTGAATTTAGCACCAAACCAAGTGCTTTGACCCTAAATTTAAAAGGCCGGATTACAGCAAGGGCACAACCAATAATAGCAGCAGCGGCCACACTATGGTATAACCCTGTGCTGTGACCCAGTGATCTCATAGAACAGGGATAATAATAATATTGGTGGGACAGTGTAAGAAAAAGAAACCAAAGATATAAGAGCCATGTGGCTATTAGCCGCCACAGCCCCGCTATAATTTGAACAGTTGGCCAATCGAATTTAGCGCCAAAGCAGGTTTTGTGACACTAACACAAGACGGCACACAATAGGGTTCTCACATAGCCAGACTTATTGCTTTTAAACCAATCCAGCCTTACTTCACCAAATCTCAATCATAAAAACAACAATGTGAACTAATACTAAAATTCACTTTTATTACATCAATAAAAAAGGCCTCAAACAGGAAACAAAAAAGTATGACATATACTACTATATACTAACTCATAAAGCAGTCTACTTGCTGGGTAGGTCACAATAGGTTACAAATACAACTCACAAATATATCAATGGTACCCAGGTACAAAACATTGTGCCCATGTCATTCCAGTCCTGCAGCTCACAACTGCGAGAGTGTCAGGCACATTCACCTCTGTGGAGCTGAGCCGCCCAGTCCCTCTGACTACACTGTGGGTATGTATATGCTGAGAATTATTAAAGGGGTATTCCCATGAACATAACCATTTTTAAATTTGTAGATAATTAAAAGTTCAACATTTTTGCAAATATTAGTAATTAAACATTTTGCATAGTTTTTAAGATTTTCTCTAAATATCTTGTGGTCATAAGTTGTTGTCTTGATTGGTTGTCAGTGGATACGACCATGAATACAGGACCTTACTAAGGTCAGAAAATCAGCTATGATTTCCTTATAGTGGCCGGGATATCTTCTGATACATGTAGTGTCCCTGCCTGATGACCCAGCCAGAATAAGAAAATCATGGCTGGCTTCGTGACAAGTCCCAGGCCATAGACAGTTTCTCCATTCGTGGTCGTATCCATTGGCAACCGATCAAGACAACAGACTGTAACCACTAAGATAGTTAGAGAAAATCTTTAAAATGCTGCAGGATTTTTAACTACTTATATTTACAAAAATGTTTAACTTTTAGTTATCTACAAATATATATATGATTATGTTCATGGGAATACCCCTTTAACTTACTCACATTTTATACAAAGCCACGCCTGCATAAAGGTCAATGACTAGGGATATTATAACCATAGTACACTGGGTACACCCCTTGTTGCATTTTTTGTTTTCCAGTATAGTAGTAGAATGGTTTCCTGCAACCTTACTAGTGGTAGTAGTGAACATGCACTACAAGGTACTCTATATGGATAAATGTATTGGAGCAAACCATGGGGCGGCTGGGTTTGGTGTAACAGAAAAAAAAAAAATCAAACTTACCCATCTCGGGTCTTCATTGTCTGATCCTGGGCCCTTTCCTGTCTCTTACTAGGACTTCCACCACTAATCCTGTAATTCTCCTAAATCACTGTTTTATTCATATAAAACGAGGCTTCAAAGCTGATTTGCAATTTTGCACCATTTGCTGTGCTTTATAACTATAAGATGTGAATTTTATTCATAGGGATACTTTTTTATCTTGTTGCTTCTTGCTGCCCAATGTTTGTCTGCTCCAGGCACAGGTGAGGAGGGTCAGGAACAAGGAGTGGTATGTGGAACTTATAGAAGTGTTTGATCTGGAGTTTAAACACTTAAAGTTTTCTGGGCAAAAAATGTTTGTTTGTTTTTAAAAAAAAAGATCTGTTAGTGCTATTAATAGGTTAATAAATGCACCCATATACAGTACAGACCAAAAGTTTGAACACACCTTCTCATTCCAAGAGTTTTCTGTATTTTCATGACTATAAAAATTGTAGATTCACACTGAAGCTCATCAAGAGAATGCCAAGAGTGTGCAAAGCAGTAATCAAAGCAAAAGGTGGCTACTTTGAAGAACCTAGAATATAAGACATATTTTCAGTTGTTTCACACTTTTTTTGTTAAGTATATAATTCCACATGTGTTAATTCATAGTTTTGATGCCTTCAGTGTGAATCTACAATTTTTATAGTCATTAAAATACAGAAAACTTTTGGAATGAGAAACTTTTGGTCTGTACTGTACCTTTAGCAGTGTTTTGAGTGATTTCTGGGTATCTCTGGGATCTCCTGGCATCTTCTGCATTTGTTTACATGGTTTATCTTCCTGCTACGTAGCTTCCACACTAGCTCCCTCTCACCTCACTCCCCCCTTACTCTCTCCCTCCCTCCTCTCTCCCCTCCCATACACCCCCTCCCTGTCTCTCTAGCTATCCCGCCCACCCCAGACCCTATTATATTTATGTGACTTCCTTCCAGTTTTCCTCCTGTTGGACGGCCCCTCCTTCTTTTCTGATTCTGCCACCGCACGCAGTAGTCCCAGCGCTGCTCTGTAGCCAGGGGCGCACCACTAATGAGGCGAATGAGGCGGCCGCCTCAGGCGGCACTCTCCGGGGGGCGGCATTTTTACTATTTCATGTAAACCAGCCTAGGACAGGCCGCTTTAAAAAAAAAAAAAAAAACAGAGCTGAGCGGGGCCTGTCCTGGGCTGGTTTACAAGACGTCGCATCTCAGCGCAGGCGGCGATACAATGACGTCATCACGCTGCCTACGCTGAGACACAGATGTCGCGGACAAGAAGAGGAGGCAGCAGCGGCAGCATCAAGGCATCGCAGGTGAGTATAACTTTTTTTATATATATATATAAATAGGCCGTAACCTGTTGGAGCATCCCCGGCAAGTAACGGCCTATTTATTTACCTACCCCCGCGTCTGCTCGTGGCCGCCCCCGCTTCCCCCTTCTGCTATGGGACGCAGAAAGGGAAGTGGATGCCGCTGTGAGCGGCTGCAGGTATCGGTAAGTGAGGCTGCGGGCCGCAAATACTACTATTATTATACTCCGGGGTCTATTCAGACCCCGGAGTATAATAATCGGAGGCCTAGGGTTGGTGAGGGAACATAAAAACCAATGTAACTCCGAGCAGGCTTGAGGCCTTTGGTGACGTCATCAGGTCGCGTCGCCGGCCTGATCACGTGACGTGTGTGCGCAATTAAACAGGGCCGAAAGCTGCAAGGAGTGCACCGGTGTCCAGGATAGGTAAGTAACTCTGGTTTTTATGTTTGTATTCTCCCCTGGGTCTCCAATCATTATACTCTGGGGTCTGAAAAGACCCCCGAGTATAATAATAGTTCATGGGTGGTCCACTATGGGGCATAATACCCTGTGCAGGGACCACTGTAGAGCATAATACCCTGTACAGGGGCCACTATGGAGCATAATACCGAGTGCAGGGGCCACTATAGAGCATAATACCGAGTGCAGGGGCCACTATAGAGCATAATACCGGGTGCAGGGGTCACTATGGAGCATAATACAAGTGCAGGGGCCACTATGGAGCATAATACCAGTGCAAGGGCCACTATGGAGGATAATACCAGTGCAGGGGCCACTATGGAGCATAATACCAGTGCAAGGGCCACTATAGAGCATAATACCAGTGCAGGGGCCACTATGGAGCATAATACCGTGTTCTGGGGCCACTGTGGAGCATAATACCATGTGCAGGGGCCAATATGGGGCATAAAACTGTGTGCAGGAGTTGCTGTGGAACATAATACCATGTGCAGTGGCCAATGTGGGGCATAATACCCTGTGCAGGGGCCACTATGGAGCATAATACTGTGTGCAGGGGCCGCTGCGAGGCATAATACAGTGTGCAGGGGCCGCTGCGGGCCATAACACTGTGTAATACTGTGTGCAGGGGCTGCTGTGGAACATTATAGTGTGTGTAAATGGGGTGCTATAAACATGGGCTATGGCACCTGTTTATATTATATGCTGTCTATTTATAGTGACCGTGTGATGTAATTGTATCCTTGTCACATACTGTAGACATGTACAGGACGAGGCTGTAGTTACATTACATGGCCGCTATGAGATGAATGACACTATGTAAACAGAGAAGCGGTCATGGCGCTTACACAGGTACCATTCAAACAGCTGATCAGTGGGGGTCCTGGGTTTTTGAACCCCACTGATTAGTTTATTAATGACCTGGAAAACCATTATTAATAAGGGGCACTATTTATACAGGGTACACACGGATGTTATTAATATAAAGATGCACTTGGGGGTATTTTTCATTATGGGGGGTTATATCATATATTGTATAATTGGGGGTAGCAGCAGGATGGGGGCTTTGTATAGGTGAGGATAATGTGGGTCAGGTGCCTGGAAAAGTGAGGAGCCAAAGATGTCTGTGTTGCAAACTTTACAGAGACAAGTCACAGCTGGAAGAAGTGGTCATGGCGGTCCAGAGGGAAGAGAAGGGAAATGTGACCGATTAGTCAGAGACGTCACCGGTAAGTCACAAAATGTTACTGCCCTGTATTCACCTAAATGATAGAGGATAAATACCTGAGTGATGGGGGTCTGTCTGCTGAGACCCCCACTGAGCCTGAGAATTGGGTTTTTTCCCCCCACTAGGTGGGAATCCAGCCTGACCGCAGCCATATATAGGTGTGTCACTTGGTGGATGGACGAACCCGCGTGGCTCTCATTCACTTCATTGGGAGTGCCAAAGATACCCGAAGTCCAGTACTCAGCTATCTGCGGCGCTCCTATTATAGAGAATGGGGTCCACGTGGCCTCGTCCATCCACCAAGCAGAAGATGTGTGAAGTTACTTTCATTGTTAATGCCGTGTTGTTGATCTGATACTGAAGTAATACAGGAAGAAGAATTCTTAAAAACTGTTTTATAACTTTGTGTATTGTGTATATTGTGCGACGATAACAGTGTGTTAAACTAGTAGCATGGAAACTCAGTTTGTTTGTTTTTTTTGGGGGGGGGGGTGGCGTCTTTCTATAGTCCGCCTCAGGCAGCAAAGAGGCTAGGTTCACCACTGTCTGTAGCTGACGATCCACCTCTACTGCCCACGCCTGCTGTAGAGAACAGAGCAGCGCTGGGACTATTGCGCGCGCCGGCAGTCAGAAAAGAGTAAAAAGTAGGTGGGAGGAGGGTGTTTAGATTAGTGTAGGAAATTGCTTTTATCCCGGACAACCCCTTTAAATGTTTTTCTGGCCTTTTTTCTCTCACTCTCAGTGCATGCTGGGAACTATGTCATGTTTTTCCCATTTTTGCCATGAGTTGTTCCTTAGGCTTAGGGCCCATTTTGTGGAAACGCAGCTTTTTTTTGTTGCAGATTTTGATGCATTTTTTTTTTAGCCAAAGCTATGAATGGACAAAAAAGGAATGGGAAATATATTGGAAGATTTTATACTTCTGCCTTCTGCTCAATCCACTTCTGGCTCTGGCTCAAAAAAATGCAGCAAAATCTGCAACAAAAAAAGATACGTTTTCGTAAGGAGGGGTCTCATCCTTAAAGGGATTTAAAAATCAAGATTAACACCTGATTTAAGCAAATCCATAAAGTGTAACTTTTAATAAATACCCATAAAAAGAGGCCTATATATCATTCATATTACCCATATTATATAAAAGACCTGATCACTCAATCCATATAGACCTACCACCATCCAATGTTCATTCCATGGATATACAGTACATCATCTCTATCACCAATAAATTTAAATGGAACAGTCTTACATACTCAAATGTCTATGTCCATAGCTGAAGGGGAGGGATGCTCCTGTAGTTCCTGTGGTGTTCGTCTCTGCACAGTATATATTCATAGTGACATCACTATGATATCCCTGCTGGGCTAATCCTCCTACCCTAACAAGGACAGTCACAAACAGGCCCTGTGAAACTGGTAAGTCCTTACTCTGCCATGACACCTTTCACCCTGTGTTACAGAACTCATCAGGTGACCACGTGACTACTTAAGGCTTTATACAATGGTTGCAATGGCTGCAGTATATAATATTTTCAAGTTTCAACATACAACTGTCCCTTCTGGACCATTGTAAGACCAGACAACATACAATGCTTGACTGATGGTTCCAACAGATCATCATGGTTATTTCACTGGTAATGAAGTGTCTACACTAACTGGCTGACTAGTAGCGTCTCTCTAAGGTATAGTATAGTATATTATAGTATAGTGCTACATGTTCTCTACTTCTCTTTCCCTGTTACAGCTGTTCCTTTTGACACCAGGTGACAGTGGCTCCATGTTATTTCCTGGGTACACTGTATACAAACAAAAAAAACACAATACATAAGTTATAACAACAAGTAAAACTCTGTATGTTTTTATGTGTTAGGATATATTGCTATATCTATATTATATACTGTATATTAGCTATCTGATGATCTTTCATTTGGTCTAACCAATTATTAGTTTTCCATAGAGTTATGGTCTCTACTTACAATGGTCAAGGGGGCATTGACCCACACTAACCCATTGGTGTCCAGTAGTGCTTGCCTCTGGTATGGGCACCATCCAGTATTCCATGTCCATATCTCCTTCCACTCTCCCTGTTCTGTCCTCACCCCTCTCCAGTGGGCTTAGCTGAGCTTGTGGGCTTTTGGTTGGCTTGTGTCCAGCTAGCTAACATATTGTTTGTTCATACATGTAGACAGGTTACTTTCATATATGTCTCCAGGTTATGGGAAGAGGGTGTATCCTTTTCTGGTCATCAAAAACTTTTAGTCAGAGTCTAAAATTTTGGGGCTTTTTCTCCAGTTTATGAGCATAGCTGAAAGATGGACTTATCATGGCCAAGTGCAAGAATCACACTACTGACAACCAGTCTCCAAATGGCAGAAAAATTGCATCAAAAAGCTGCAGTCTCAGAGATATAAGTCTCTTAAAGAGGTTGACCCTAAATTTGTGAGGAACATGTGCTTCGCCAAGAAACCCAATAAGAAAGGACTGAAGAAGATTCTGGCAAACAACACCAAAACTGCCAAATAGACATGTCCTGTGCCACATGGTGTTTGAATAAATAATGTGCTGTAAAATTTTGGGGGATTCCCTGATATTACCAAGGAATTTCCAAGCTTTTGTGAAAGGCTGAAAAGCAGGATTGTCTAAAGTCGATATCAGACATCCTCTTTCTTTCTTGTTGTTACAGCATCTCTTGTCTGCTACAACAGATGGAAAGGGGTATAAATGCAGGATCAGACTACACAGGGTTTGTTTGTAGTCTGTAACCATGACAACTAGTAGGTCTACATAGGAGCTACAGACAAAAAATGATAGAAAATTGTTCAATTATTTTGCAAGTTGCACACTAGACACATCCATTAGACCTTATGGCTGCAGCCAGCTTTAGACTAAATACATGATGCATCTGCTGACATTATCAGAGTTGTAGCTATGGAGAGTGTAGAGCAAGCAGATGGTCCCCGGTGCAAGAGGGGGTCTAAAAGTCTCTTTGACATACAATAAACAACAGTATTATAAATGTCACATAGACTGTTACAGATATTACATTAAGGTCTAGTAGCTTCAAGATATGCCTCTGGCCATGGTATAGCTGTGATGGCTTCTGCAGATGACATGCTGTCAGTCTGAGTTCTATCTTCTTCCTAATATGTGATAAGTTGTTCTAGTTGTCAATTCCCTTGTCCATTTTCTATGTTTCTTAAAATGTAGCGTGAATGTGCAAAAAACTTGACCATTCTTCACTAGAGCCAAATGTCTGATTCATTATCATTTAATGGATTGAGGGTTCCTGTTAATGTATTTTTTTTCTCAAGTACATTGCGATCAATCCCCAATAGAAACTGGAAATGGTTTTGTGCACATATACTGAAATCCAGCAGCCCATAAATATTCTAGTACTTGCACTGAGGAAGGCGCTGACTTTCAACCCAGCAGTTTTTACATAATCCCATTAGAATTTCTATGTAGTTTTACTGATGTCATCCCGAGCACTTATACTCCTATTATCCCCTTTTCTACAGTTTTTATATTGAAATGATCAAAAAATATATTGAAAGCTTGTGGTTTTCACTATTTTACTATTGATTTTTGCCCATTAGCTCATATAACAACCACACCGGAACATAAACTCTGCTCCCTGCACCACAAGAATGTAATATTATGGGCATAACTAGAGACAAAAGAAGTTGGACCCTGATTCAAATCTATATTAGGACTCTTCCCACCCTTAAATATATCTAATATGCTCATCTAAAATGCTGAGAGGCTGTTGGGTTACCTCAGACACTAATCTTGGGAGCTACTGCACCTCTGCTTCCCAAAACAGTACTGAAAGTGCACACAGAGATGTCACTCAACAGAAGTTAGACTATGTTCACATCTGCATCTATTTGTCTTGCACAGGGTTCGTCTGAAATTGCTGGCTTAAAAAGTCCTGCAACAGGACTTTTTCATCCAGTGATGTGCAGGAGAAAACAACGGATACCTCACAGACTCCATTATAGTTGATTAGTTCAATCGGGATCTATTGTTGTCTGTCTCTAGATGGACCATCTTTATTGTTCTTCTGGTCCTACAATGGATAAAATGACTCAAACGTCAATGCACACTTAGTATTACAGTTATGTCACAGGACATGGGAATGACACTATATCACAACAAGGATAATAAACAAAGTGTCAGAAAAGACAGTGATGTCACTGTTAGGATTTGTGAACTCAGTGATGTCACAGCACAGAAATAATAGGTAAAGAGTATTAGCAGCACATGAGTACTAGTCATAGTGATGCTACATCACAGGAATAACAATCCTTGTACTGTCACAAAATCGTGCTATGTTATAGATGTAGTAGAGTTAACCTGGATTTCTGCAACTGGTTAAACTCCTGCGGCATGACATCTTATCACAGAAGGCAACCCCCCTGTCCATGGCTAACTTGCCTGATCTGTCCTAGGTGACAGCCAGCAACTGGTCGACAGTCCCTTCTTAATATAAGTGGCAACACAGAATGCAGACAGGACAAATAACAAAAAGGAAGGTCAGCTAGCCAAGAGGTCGGCAACAGATGAGCAACGCAGTACAGAATCAAAATCCAAGAGAATAGTCAAAGTCAAGGCCAGAGGTCAGGAATAGGAATACAGGTAACAAAAACAGCAAGGAGTGATAGTCAGTACGCACGAAGCAATAACCAGCGCCAATGTGAATGTGAGCAAAGAATAAATAGGAAGAAAGAACCCGCCCCAGACTTGATAGGATGACAGGCTGTCAATCACACAGGAAAGGCTAAAATAAACTATTAGTGGAGCAGAGGAAAACCAAGGTGAAGGAGATGGGTGTGGCAGAAAATCAATTAAGGAGGTGAGGGAATAGGACAGTGTTCAGACAATACAAGAAAAACCCAAAGGAAAGAATCACAGCCGGACCTGCCTCCTGCGCCGCAGCATGCGGCCGGATGGCGCAGAAGTTCGAACGGGTGCGGACGTAACACTTCTATGATAAAAGAACATGTAGCAATTTATTCTGTTACAGAAAGCCAGATTAACTCTGCTACATGTGTACATAGTGCTGTCATAGTACAGGAATCATGGCTACAAGGTATTCCTATACTAGGATAAGATGTATAATACTAGATCACAAATACCAATATACTATATGTTATGTCACTATACATGGATAATAAACACTGTATGTGACGGTGTGGGAGTTATCCAAAAAATAATGTCAGAGTGTAAAGGACAGTGGTTTGACTTTTGGTTTTCACCCTTTAACCCCTATACAGGGATTTTGTCTTCACTACAGTGCACCACCATGTTCCTACTTCTAGTAGTAGTCCCCATGTAGGTGGTAGCTGACCTAAAGGCCAGAGAGACGCCAGTGCTAAGCAAGAGAGTGGTTGAGTTAGGTCCGAAGGTCAGGGGCAGACCGCAGAAGTGCAGAGTACAGGGAAGCCAAAAGGTCTTACAAAGAATATCAGTAGAACAGGAACAGTATCAGAAGCAGAGTAGGAAATCAGGCCAAGGTAACAAAACGGAAGATCAAGCAGGACCTACACAAAACCATTGCAGGAACTAGTTAACCAAAAACTTGTGTTGGCGCTGAGCAGACATAAGAAGACCAGAGCATTCTAAGATTGACTGGGGAAAGTACACAGATGTACATCTTAACCCTCAAGCTGCTGAATGTGAAGTTGTGTCTGCCCTATGAGCAGGCCGAGATGCATAAGCAGCAGGAGGACAGCTAACCTCAAGAATTTGGGGCCTGCTGGGAGTAGTAGTACAATGGTTAGTGTAGATCGCCAGTGTTACACAGCGTATGAGAGGCAATCAGTGATGTCATAGAATAGGGATAATGGATAGTGATGTACCTACTAATAGCTAAGGATCGCTATTACACTATATCACAGAACAAGGACAGTCATACAGGGACTGTCATCATTATACAAGTAAAATGCACACAGTTGCATTATCTTATATAGGTAGTGAACACAGATCATAACAATTGTAATGATGTTCCAATACAGACATAATAAACACTTGTATACGTCTAAGTGACAGAAAATCAGTTGGGCTTCCTTGGGCAGTGGCCTCCAGATGTTACTTCTGTCTTTGCACTGCAGTAGCAACACCATTGGACATATCAAAGAAGGACAAAAAAAAGACAAGAAGCTGCTATTTATTTTCTTCTGACAGCTGAACAGGTTGTAATCCTGCTGCTCAGTCATTACTGTAGTGGCCATGTTGAATATTGAATGAGATTAGAAAAATATGGCTACTATTTTTCCAGAAACAGTGCCAATCCTTTCCAAAGGCTTTGCATAATATTACAATTTAGACTAGTCTCATTTACAAAGCTGAACTGTAATACCACACATTGCCCATAGACTATACTTATCAAGTCTCCCAGAAAGTCCAGGAGACTCCCGTTAAAAGAGATGACCTCCAGAACTCCTGGAAGAGTAAGCAGATCTCCTAGGCCTGGTGAAATGCTTCCACATCCACCAGGCTAGCAGTCTCTTGGGCACTTTATATGCAGATCACATCTGAATAGGGAGTTTGGTCAGAATATTTTGCACCCAAGTCACTAAAAAGCAAGTGTGGCAACATCACCAGGGAGTCTGGCTTCTGCCAAAAAATTCAGTGGTACACAAAACACACCATTCTCCCTGGCTTCCCTTGCCACACAAGTCTGGTATTGAACCCACAAGAAAGTAGCCATATTTTTCTAATCTCATTCATTACTTTAAATTAGGGTTTAGCAACCTTCCACCTTCCAGTCATTGTGAAAGCACAACTCACTGCATGCACACTTGCTCAGCTGTTCATAGAAATGAATGGAGCATGCTGGGAGTTGTAGTTTCACAGTGGCCGGAGTGCCAAAGGTTGCTTTAAGCAGGCATGTCAAACATGCGTCCCGCGGGCCGCATGCGGCCCTTTACAGGCATATCTGCGACCCGCACAAAAGTCTCAAACTTTGTCTCTAAACTTTACAAAAGTCTTTTGAGACCCCGGAGTATAACGATCGGGGGCCCAGGGGAGGTGAGCGAACATAAAAAACACTGTAACTCACCTCTCCGCTGCTCCGCAGGCTTCGGGCCTGTTTGGTGACGTCCCAGACGTCAGCCGACGTCATTATGCGTCGCGACGCCGGCCTGGATCGCGCGAGATCTGGTCCGATATTGAAGGTGGCCGAAGTAGCGCACGGGAGTCCACCGGAGCGAGGAAGAGGTAAGTTGCAGTGTTTTCTATGTTTCTATCCTCCCCTGGATCTCCGATCATTATACTCTGGGGTCTGAAAAGACCCCAGAGTATAATAATCGTTCATGGGTGGTCCACTATGGGGCATAATACTGTGTGCAGGGGCCACTATGGGGCAAACTACTGTGTGCAGGGGCCACTATGGGGCAAACTACTGTGTGCAGGGGCTACTATGGGGCAAACTACTGTGTGCAGGGGCTACTATGGGGCAAACTACTGTGTGCAGGGGCCACTAAGGGGCAAACTACTGTGTGCAGGGGCTACTATGGGGCAAACTACTGTGTGCAGGGGCTACTATGGGGCAAACTACTGCGTGCAGGTGCCACTATGGGGCAAACTACTGTGTGCAGGGGCCACTATGGGGCAAACTACTGTGTGCAGGGGCCACTATGGGGCAAACTACTGTGTGTCGGGGCCACTATGGGGCAAACTACTGTGTGCTGGGGCCACTATGGGGCAAACTACTGTGTGCAGGGGCCACTATGGGGCATAATATTGTGTGCAGGGGCCACTATGCCTCATAATACCGTGTTCAGGGGCCACTATGGGGCATAATACCATGTGCAGAGGCCACTATGGGGCATAATACCGTGTGCAGGGGCCACTATGGGACATAATACCGTGTGCAGGGGCTACTATGGGGCATGATAGTGTGCGCAGGAATGCGGTTTGTGTGTGGGGGGAGTTGGGGGCGGCGGTTTGGGGGGGTTGGGGGTGCCGGCTTGGGGGGGGCCCCATGTCAAATATTCGCCTTGGGGCCCAGCCATTCCTAGTTACGCCACTGGTGTCAATCCATGACGTGTGTACTTTGGTCGGCTGCTGATCACGTAAGCAGGTCATATGCAGGGATATGGGCCAATGAATGACGACCCGGAAGTGCTGATCGTGAGTTTTGTACATCTGCGGCTCGCGTGGCTGCTGATCACCTAAGTCAGTTTTGTTGTGAGCGGAGGAAGAGTCGTGGCTGAGAGTGATAATAATATAAATAATAATATAATAATATAATATAATGAATAGTCCTATTCATTATATTATTATTATGAATTTTCAATATGTATTTATTTACTTTATATTTATTTAATGGGCGTCTGTAGGATTTGTTCTTTTTGGTGTTCACCCCTGGTATTTGCCTCCACTGCAAATATATGTTGCTGTTACATATTACTACTTCATATCTTGTTTTCATGACTGCTGTTAAAATACGTGTGTGACATTAGCTGCTGTGTGCAGCCCTCGCAACAACCTCTTGTTACTCATGTGGCCCTCGGGGTACCCTGAGTTTGACATGCCTGGCTTTAAGTATTCTTTCCATGATAAGCATTTTGCTCTATTAAGATATAAAAACTATTTTTGTTTATACAAGGCAATAGTATGTATAAGAACCACAAATACAAAATAGTTTCTGGTTGAGAAATAGCCAATGGGTGGAAACAAATATATGTCTGAGCTCATCATCAAAGACGGCCGATGTAAACGTTCCTTCCTTATTACATTCCCTCACTCCTCCCTGCAGGATTTTCCCCCTGCTGCGCCCATTCTGAGAATTTGTTTACTTGACTCATCTATTGTGTGAAAAATCTAACACATAAATTGCGGAAGAAATTTAAGGATGACTCTCAGATTTATTTTAATGGTTTTTCTGTAGAGGATGCTATGGATCCATACTCCGATAATCCTCATTCAATGGGGGGAGGGATTTATTAAGAGTAACGTTCTGTACGCCAGTCTTAATGAAGTCCCTAAATGGCGCTAACAATGGCTGAATTATTAGTAGGTTCTGGTCTCTTAATCATTCAGGGGAACTCCCATGCTCCATGGAAGTCTATGCCGGTCAGGAACTGGTGTAGATTTCATATATAACTCATGCCAATTCTCTGGAGTAAGTATAATAGTATAGAAGAAACAGTAAATAGTCTAATCCGTGTGTGATAATCTGCCACAATTTCTGCACTAAATCCACTTCAATAAGTGACATATGCTTATTCAAATATACAGCATACATGAAGTTACACAGTATATGAACTGAAATCCTCTGCATGAGCATAGCCCAACACTGTGTTGGTATAGATACTGTGACAAATATTAGCACAATGTTGCATCATTCCTTCCATTCCATTTAAGGGAGTCTACCACCACAAAAACCACTTCTAAACCACTTTATAAACTGGTATTAGCTGCACCTGGGATTTGGTTGCATCTTTAATAGCATTCCCATTTGACCACAGGATAAAAAAAAAAGGGTGCTCTGACAGGCACCGTCACACCCCAGGTACATCCAAGAGCTCATCGTTGATTGTAATGTCAATCTGTATTCCCTTAGTCCAGACAGCAGCACAATATGGGGTATCTCTGCCCCTGTGTGTTGTTTAGGACAGGTGGAACCTTTAATTAGCACCAAAAAGGTGCCTCCTACTAGCCCTATAAGAGGGCACAAGAGACCTCCCTCCACTGTGTAAATTATAAAGTAACAGGAAACAAGCTTCTAGGGAGGGAAGCCTTGTGCTGCTGTCTGGACTAAGGGAATACAGATTGACATTACAATCAACGATTCCCCTTACGTCCGACAGCAGCACAATATGGGGAGATAGCAAGTAATTCCCCTAGGGAGGGTTTCCTCGCCTTACAACATCAAGGACTGACTGACCAAAGGCAGTTTTCTGGAAACTGCGGATGTCCAATGATAATGTTTAACAAAAGGTCAACTGAGATGACTATGATGCAGCCGCACAAATCTGGTCCAATGGTAAGGACCGATACTCAGCCAAAGAAGTCGACAACCCAGGTCGAGTGGCCGTAGAAAGACTGGAGGGAATAACTCCTGAATAAGAAAGGAAGACTTAATTGTCTCCTTGATCCATGTGGATAGAGTAGGCTTGGAAGCCTTGAGGCCTCTGTTTTTACACTGCATATCAATTAGTAGGCTTTCGGCCTTCTTAAGCGGTTGAGTGTGGAATAGGTAAATCCACAGACACCTTACCACATCTAAGGTGTTGAGCTTTTCTTCCTCCTCAGAGGTTGGAGAGGGGAAAAACACAGGTAACGAAATTAGCTGATTGCTATTATAGTATGAGGGGACCTTAGGGATAAACCCAGGCAAACCTAAGGTGCACCCTATCTACAAAAACAAAATGTACGGTTCTCTAGAAGAGAGGGCCTGGAGTACCCCTACTCTTTGGCAGATATAATAGCCAACAAAAAAGTGGTTTGTAGGCTAAATATTTTATCCCCGTAGTCTCCAAGGGTCCAAATGGAGGACCGCACAGGCCTGTAATGACTACCGCAAGGTCCCACTGGGGATGATACTGAGGGCTTTAGCCTCATTGCCCCTTTAAGGAACCTTGCAACCAGAGGATCCTGAGACAGACGTCTGTTCAAATGAGCGGAGAGGGCCGCAATCTGCACTTTCAAAGTGGCAGGGGCAAGGCCCTTATCCAAACCGTCCTGAAGAAAATATCAGCCGTTGAAGGTTCTAGATTATTAATACCCTTCTTGGAGCACCACTCCATGAAAATCTTGGCTGTCCTCTGGTAGTTCTTATTGGTAGATTCTGCTCTTGCAGAATAAAGGGTCTTCAGGACGGCCTCTGACAGTCCTCTATCCTGCTGTAGGGACTGCTCAACCTCCAGGCTGTCAGGTTGAATCTCCAGAGATCCTGGCACTTCAGAGATCCTTGGGAAACCAGGTTCTGGATGGGGGGAAGCCTCCAATATATCCCTCGACTCATCTCCATGAGTTGGGAAAAACCAAGCTCTTTTTGGCCAGAATGGAATGATGGCTATCACAGAGACTTGGTCCTGTCTGATTTTCATTAATACCTTTGGTATTATTGGAATTGGAGGGAAGATGTATGCCAGCCTGGACCTCCAAGGGATGGACAGGGCATCCACTGCCAAGGGATTGTCCTCCTGGTAAAGGGAACAGAACTTCTCCACCTTGGCGTTGAGTCGGGTTGCCATGAGGTCTATTTCTGGAAGACCCCTGTTCATGGTAATCTGATGAAAGACTTCTGGATTGAGTGACCATTCTCCTGATACGGCATAACCCCGACTCAACCGATCCGCTACTATGTTCAGGGAGCCCTTGATGTGAACTGCGAATAAATGGGTTAGATTTTTCTCTGCCCATGTAAATATCAGATCTGCCTCCCTAAGGAGGGTTGGTGATCTGGTGCCTCCCTGTCTGTTCACGTACAGCACTGTGGTCATGTTGTCTGACCGGATTTTGACTGCTCTTCCCTGGGAAGAGGCAAGCAATAGAGTAAGGCACGATATACGGCTCTGAGCTCCTTCCAGTTGGACGAGGTCCTTTTTTCAGGAGCGCTCCAGACTCCCTTTATGGAGTTTTCGTCCAATGGGCTCCCCATCCCGAGAGGGATGCATCTGTAGTCAACAGGGTCCAAGAAGGTTGGACCGTGGACCTTCCGTCTTTCAGGTGCAACCACCACTTGAGGGAAAAAGACGGGTCCTGGGGGAGAGTCGAATCTTCTTGCTGAATGTAAGAAGGGAGCGATCCCAAGCCTCTAGTAACTCCTTCTGGAGGGGACGTAAGTGCCACAAGGCCCATGGGACTGCCTCCACTGCGGAAGACATCAAGCCCAGGATCTTCATCAATGTTCTGATGGAGGCTATCGGCTTTTTGAAGAGGTGCCGGACTGCCGCAACCAGCTTCTCCTTCCTTGCTGGTGTCAAGGAGATTTGCAGGCGGACTCAATCTAGGAAGTAGTTTTCTCAGAGGAACTTCCTTCGAGTTGAAGGGATCGTTTTTGACTTCTCCCAATTTATAAGCCATCACAGACTCTGAAGGCTGTTTGTAGGTACTGGAGCAGAACAGACTCTGACTGGGCCTTTATCAACCAGTCGTCTAGATAAGGCACCAAGAATATCCCCTGAAGCCTGAGGGCGGCCGTTATGGGGGCCACTACCTTTGTAAAGGTGTGGGAAGCAGAGGAGATCCCGAAGGGTAGTGCTGTGAATTGAAAGTGCTTCCTGTGGCCGGAAACTACTACGGCAATCCTTAGAAAAAAACCTTCTGTGTGTAGGTAAATAGAAATATGCAAATAGGCGTCTTTTATATCCAAAGTCACAAAAAACATCGCCTTAGAGGAGAAAGGTGGTGACAGACTTTATGGTTTTCCTATGGAAGCGCTTCTTTTTGATGAAGCGGTTGAGGTACCTTAAGTCTATGATCATTCGCCACTTGTCTGCCGGTTTTGGCATCAGGAAGACGGGAGAATAGACACTGGATCCTTCTTCTAGAGAAGGGACTTCCACCAGGGCTCCCTTGTGAATGTACTCTCGGATGAAGCATTCCAGGGAGGCTGCGAGTTAACACAAACCGATCCTGAGGAGGACGGAGGAACTTCATTGCATAACCTCTTTGGATTACCTACCGGACCCATGGGTCTCGAATTTTTTCCTGCCCGCAGTTGAGAAAGTGGGAGACACGACCTCCGACAGGAATCTCGGCCACAGGAAAACTGCTTCTGATGTCAAAAGCTACGCTTGACTTTTTTATCATCAGACTTCGGAATCTCCGGCCGGCACCTCTAGAGGAATAACTAGAGCCTCTCTGGACTGCCTTCCACGACGAGGCGGATAGCCTCTACCACGGCCAGAGCCAGACCTACCTCTGAAGGCCTGGGGTAAAGGTTTACCCTTCTTGTCGGCCAAGCCCTCTAGGATCTCGTCTAGGGCACAGCCAAAGACTCTACCCGGCTCAAAGGGTAATGCGCACAAATTATACTTTGAGGGGAACACAGCTCTCCAAGGTTTTAACCATAGAGGTCTTCCTGCTGCAGTGTTCTTGGTAAGTGCCAGGGATTTGGCCGCCAGCCTTAATTGATGGTGGGAGGCTTCCGTTACTTTTTTTTTTTTTTGGATGCCGGATAACGCTGCACTGCGGGGCGAAGGCCCGGAGGTTTTTTCTTTGGGACCGAGGTACCCCATAAAGGTAAGCCAGGAGTAAATAAAACCCCTAGCAACGGGAGGTCACAAGAGACCTCCGTCCACCTGTTCCACACAGGACAGAAAAAAACACAGTGGAGGGAGGTCTCTTGTGCCCTCTTATAGGGCTAGTAGGAGGCACCTTTTTGGTGCTAATTAAAGGTTCCACCTGTCCTAAACAACACACAGGGGCAGAGATACCCCATATTGTGCTGCTGTCGGACGTAAGGGGAATTTGGATTTAAAGTTGATGTCTTTGGTAGCAATATTTCACTTTGACACAAGAAATATACAGTATGTGTCACTAACCACCCCTACAACAGCATATAACAACAGATTTTGGTGGTGGTAGACTCCCTTTAAATTATAAGCTTTTATGAGTAAGGACATGTGACCATTTGTTGTATCGTTTGTTTGTGTCAGTTGTCATTTTACATGTTTGTTACTTCCCGAATTATACAGGGATGTGTAACATATTGGCGCTATATTAATAAAATAATAATATTACACAGCCGAGGCCCAGGACAAGCCAGAAGATACTCCTACTCCGGCGGATTAACGTGGGAAAAAAAATGGCGTTTTATATTGTCTGCAAAGTGGATGGGATTCTAGTGAATCCCATCAACACATTGCGAAAAAAAAACACACAGCGAACACGCTGTGATTTCCAAAACCGTCATGGTTTTGGAAATCGCAGCATGTCAATTATACCTATAGAAAGCAAACCTCAGCATACTTTTTGCGAAAAGTGTTGTGGGAAAAACCGTGGTGAGTTTCCACTGCGGTTTTTCCCACAGTGCTTTTTTACATGGGGCCTTAGCCTAATAGTGGTAAAACCCAATAAAACCAATATAAATAGGGTATTTGTAAACATAATGACCCGCTGGACAGAGCTGCCATGTATTATTTAATGCAGAGTGAATGCTGTAAAAACAAAATGCAAAAAATGATGATAGAATTGTGGGCTTTTTTTTTCAAATAGACCCCCAAAAAAATGTTAAAATCTAATCGAAACATATGTACTACAAAATGGTGCCACATGAAAGGACAACTCGTCACACTATGAATAAGCTCTCACATAGCTATGTCGACAGAAAAATAAAAAAGTTATGAATTTTGGAAAGCGGAAAATATGGAAAAAGTCACCAAGCATTAATGTACAAACTACGGTGCGTCCTTAAGGGGTTAAAGAGGTTTTCTGTTCCCTAATGCATGTTTCGTGCTGATGTGTGATCCATGGGGGTCCAACACCTGAACCTTGCACAGATCAGCTGTTCTGAACCAGCTGTAGGCGCTGGAAGCTGCTGTGGTGGATGGGGAGCACATGCAGGCTCAAGTAATAGAAGCAAAACTGCACTTCCCCAGAACCACCACTATACAGTGAATGGGGCTATAGCTCTGTTTCTAGTACTTGAATAGAGGCAGACCGCTTTGGTTCTCTGTCCCCTGCAGCAGCTTCCTGCACCTAGAGGCTGCTGGTACAGTTGACGCTAGATTCACTCCAGAGTTGGCCATTCCATTGTTCTGGTCCTTCGATGGATAGGTGGACCACTACAACAACGGTCAGATACGGACTCTATTAACTATAATGGTATCCGTTGGGTGTCTGTACTTTAAAACTGAAACTGCTGAACGAAAACATCGGACTTTTGGGAATTTTTCATCCACAAATTTTGGACGCACACTGTGATGGAGTCTTCAAACAGAGACTCTGACGCATCTGTGAACATAGCCTGATGTTTGCAGGGTCCAGGTGTCAGACTCTCACAAATCAGATACTGATGACCCATGCTATAGCTAGGTCATCATTTCTGGCATACAAAGCATAAAAAATTTTTCTAAAAAGTTTCATCAGCTCTTGCCCAAAATTGTAAATCATCCAATGCTTCTCATAGAACAGAAATCAAGAGAAGAATTAGTAAGAATTATTCATTATGAATATAACTTCCTGGAAGAATGGGAACGCTGGTAAACCTAGTACTTCTCTGCCCCTCCCATTCTGAAGTAAGCTTCTCTCATATCCTTCTAATATAATGCTTTTGTTCGACCTATTTATGACATAGCTCATGCTATGTGATGTTTATGTGTAACTCTAATGCTCTATAATCTACTCACTTATAGATAACTATGTACTGTATGAGTCTGTGTTATATATGAGCATTGCAATATAATTGTATACTGTTCTTTGTTTTTTGTTTTTTTTAAACTCGGTTTATTGAACAATCGTACAACAAATTACACATCAATAGTACAAGCTTAAAAAGGAATAACAAAGGACATATTCTAAAAGTTGTACAAAGACATATCAGAAACTAGACAAAAAGAACCAAAACAGTGCTGCATAGTCCTTGGTAGATGTAAATATCAGATACAAATCGTCCAGGAGAGAATCCAGGCAAGGGAGCCGAAAGAAACACAGAGTCCAAATCAACCTGAAGGGAGCAAAGGCATATACAAAAACCCCACACATATACAAACAAGATATCCTAATAAATACTTCCTATGGCGGAACTCCAGGGAGACTTAGTAGATAATAAGGAAAATACTATACAACTAAAACTGGACACTCCTTCCTGCGTCTAAGCAGTGAGTGTGTGCAGGGCATTACGAAATGATGGGGCTGTGTATAGAGTCAGAGGTGAGTCACACCAAGAGCCCCAAACCTTCCGAAATTTTTCAGGGCAACCTCTGCCTTTATATACTATTTTATTATATGGGATAATGGAATTTACCAATTTCCTCCACATGGATAGGGAGGAGGGGCGAGGATCCATCCAGCGCAAGGCAATAGCCTTCCTGGCTAGGAAAAGGGATTCTCGCAGACAGATGCGAGTATGATGGGGCCATATTTCCTCATCCAGGATACCAAACAGACAAATTTCAGACGAACATGGAATTGGGGTCCCCAGTATGTCTGAAACAAACTGTGCCGACTCCAAAAGGTCAGAAAATGTCGTCTGTGAGAGCAGGGATATGAGCGCGCCATTTCGTTAGAGCCGGAGCTTCCAGACGAGACATCCTGACCTGTATAAGATGGGCATACAATGCTGAGATAAGGCCCTGGGGACCTTGAGACCTGAGCACCCCTATAAGGGGACATGTGGAAATGCTGACAGCCGGTGGAGGAAACTGTGTGGACATGGCGTGTCTAATTTGGAGAAACCTGAAAAACTGGGTTCGAGGGATACCAAATTGGGTACTCAAAGAGTCGAAAGAGTGGAATACGCCCTGATCATAAATATCAGCCAGGGACGTAACTCCAAACTGTTTCCAACTCCGTGCATCCGGAAGGGCATATAATTCGGTCAAACCTGGGTTATCCCATATCGGAGTTTCAGTAGGGACTCCAGTATAAGCCGCCACCCGCTTAGCTCGCTGCCAGACCTGTATTGCCAATGTATGGATTGGGAGCAAGCTACCTCTATACAGGTGTGGGTGTTCTAAAACCGGCCATAAGTTGGGTATATGTAGATGATATGCTAGATGTGCCTCAGGGCCAGGCAGAGGATCCGCCAACAACCAGGACCTAAGATATCGAAGTTGACCAGCAAGATAATATAAAAATATATCAGGGAGAGCCATCCCGCCCATAGCTTTAGGCCGCTGCAATGTGGAGAAACGTAATTTAGACCTCGAACTGCCCCATATAAAGGGAATAAGTATGGAATCCAATTGCTTAAAGAACTTCTGTGGTACTGACACAGCCACATGTTCTAAAATATACAAACATTTGGGGAGGACCACCATTTTAATAAGATTAATCCGCCCTGCAACGGACAGGGGTAAAGCCCCCCACACCCTAAATTTAGCCCGAAAATGACCAAGCAGTGGATATATATTTAAACTCAGGAATTGTCTATGATCATTGGAAATATGGATCCCTAAGTATTTACAGGCATCTACAACCTTCAGGCCACAAATATATTCTCCCATATTTCCCAGTGATTGTCTAAAAAGGGGCATATATGAATGATTTGGCCCAATTTATCCGTAGACCAGAGTATATACCAAATTTGTCGATTATTGCCATAGCTCTAGGGAGTGTATGAGCAGGGTCAGACATAAATAATAGGAGGTCGTCTGCATAAAGGGCTGTCCGTTCCTCCTTAGTGCCAATAATCACTCCCTTGTAAACCGGGTCTGTCCTAAGGATAATAGCAAGAGGCTCTATCGCCAATGCAAAGAGTAATGGAGACAACGGACATCCCTGGCGAGTTCCCCTAGAGAGAGTGAAATACGGGGATAATGCACCATTAATGGAGAGTGCGGCTCTAGGGGACTGAAAAAGGAGCATAATCCAAGCAATAAACAATTCCCCAAAACCGAAACACCTCAGAACCTGAAGCAAAAATGGCCATTCCACCGAATCAAATGCCTTAGTGGCATCAAGGGAAGCCACCGCCCAATCCTGTTTAAGAGCAGCCCCTATCTGAGAAACCACCTGGACCCGTCTAAGGTTATCAGAAGTAGATTTGCCGGGCTTGAAGCCCGTTTGGTCTGAGTGAATTAAATCCAAAACCACAGTATTCAACCTCTTAGCGAGAATTTTAGTAAGTAATTTATAATCGATGTTAAGGAGAGAAATAGGTGTATATGACCCATAGTCCAACGGATCCCTATCTGGTTTAAGAAGGAGAACAATATTAGCATCATAGAAGGAATCCGGCAGAGTGCGGGCCACAAACGCATCTTGATAACATTTCAATAAGACAGGGAGCAGTTTATCCTGATATTGTACATATACCTCAACCGGAATACCATCCGGGCCCAGTGATTTCCCTTTGGCCATGTCCACCAATGCATCAGATAATTCCTCCAGTCTAAGGGGAGAGTCCAGAAACTCCCGTTGTTCATTTGTCAGGGTTGGAAAGGAAACATCTGCCAAATACTGGACAATATCCTGAGTAGGTGCATGTAACTGAGATTGGTAGAGGGTCAAGAAATATTGATGAAAACGGTCACGGATGGCCGCATTATCAGATAGGGCATCCCCGTCCATCGAATTAATTCTCAAAATTGCTGGAGAGGCTGTGTTATAATGGATAAGATGGGCTAAAAGGCTACTAGACTGATTACCCAACTCATAAAATCGTTGTTTAGTGAAAAATTGAGACCTGCGGGCCTTTTCATGTAGAACATGTAGATATTGCCTACCCAGTTGAAGCCACTCGGTTCTGGAGTCATCAGTAGGATTAGCTATATACGCGGCCTCCAACAATGCACATTTTTCAGCTAAGTCTCTCTCAAGGGAAGACGATTCTCTTTTAATGTATGAAATAGAGGATTTGAGACATCCCCTCAAATATGCTTTCATAGTTTCCCATAAGATAGTAGGTGTGGTGGTAGGGGAATTAATATCTAAGAAGGCTTGCAACTGATCCGGAATACGGTCATGCACTGCTATCGGCTTGAGCCAAAAGGGGTGAATACGCCAGTTATGAGAAGGTCTAGAGAGGTCAGTATCCCCAAATTCCAGCAGCAACGGAGAATGGTCAGACGTTGCCCTGGGCAAATATGAGATGTTAAGCAAAAGGGAACATGCCTTAATATTGCCTAGTGCATGATCAATACAGGACAGAGAGTGATGAGTGGCAGAATGACAGGAGAACACCAGGGCCTGTGGATATTTAAGACGCCAGAGATCATGCCAACCCACTTCCTGTACAAGCTGGGCCAGGGGGGTAGGGTGAGCACCAGAAGGGGCAGGGGCACCTACATTTAATCTATCTAGGGAAGCATCCATTAATTTATTAAGATCTCCCATGCAAACCACTGTAGCGGCAGGAAATTTAGCCGCAAAGTGGGCTGCTTCATGTAAAACTGAAAAGTCAGATGCAGGTGGCAAATAAAGTCCTAGGATGACATAAAGTTTAGACTCTATCCAGGCCTGCACAAACACATAACGCCCATCAGGGTCCCTAACAGTGAGGCCCGGTTCCCAGCGGAGCCTGCGGTGAACCAGGAGGGACACCCCTCTAGAGAAAGAAGTATGAGTGGAGTGCAGGGCCCACTGGACCCAGGGTTTTTGTAAGTATCTGGTCGTATCAGGTGCTAGATGTGTCTCCTGCAAGCACACCAAATCAGGGTTGTATTGTCTAAGGTGGGAAAAAATAGTAGAGCGTTTCTTCACACCGCCCATACCCCGTATATTCCAAGAGCATGCTTTAAGGGTCGCCATAACACCATACAATCACATTATACATTAAGAATGAGGGGTTCCCCCCGACCCCCACCATTAACCTCCCCACCGGACTGTTAAACCGAAAAAAGGACTTGCAGCAATAATTCAACCAAAACTGGAAACCCATAAGGGGTATTCCAACTATTAGTGAGGAGTCTAAGATTGCTCCTACACAATACGTGGCACTTGGTAAATGGGGGAAGTAGTGCACCCAAGATGGTATGGTAATAGGGCACTATCTTCAAACTAAAAAGCACAAGCAATAAACTATCACTATAATGTGAATCTCCAAAGGGACCCTAAACAGAAAAATTCTTGGCCGGTGCCCATGGGGCAGCCAAACACCCATCATATGAAAAGTCCATAGGCAACCGCAAGCAATAATAACAGTCATTAGCGGGGGCTGGGCCACAGGGGGCCCCCCCACCAGTCATCATATACCCTGTTACCGTCTGGGAGGTCGAGGCAGTAGGTTCAGCCAGTCTTCTGCCTCCTGCGGGGATGTGAAGAAAATAACCCTCTCCTCATGGATCACACGGAGCCGTGCAGGATAAGCCATGGAGTTGTGAACCGAGAGCAAGGCAGGTGGTTTGGTCTCCGCAACCAGAAATGAACGCACACGCGGTAGTTCAAGAAAAGAATATATATTTACTATAAGTTAATAAAGGCTATTTGAAGGTAAAATGACAGGGATAAAGACAAGCAAAATATACAATATAGCATGAACAATTTCAAGGCAAATTCTGCAATGGTTTCTACTTTTACTCTGTCCAATTCTGCAGTATGGACACTGAATGAACAATATACTCAAAACTATCCCTAACTGACCCTGACATCACATTTGGGTGCACCCCCTTTTCCCCAGTGGTCCAGGTGGACCGCTTACAGTCTGTAGAAGCGCGCGGTGGGGCCCAAAGTCGTTCCTTTCTTTTATAGCGAAACGTCCTCTCCTCACGGTTATCAGGATCTTGGGAGAAATGAAGTCCTCTTTAACAGGGAAACCCAATGAATGCAATGTAATCCAACAGCAGATTCCACTCAGCACACTGACAGTCCTGCCGAATCCATACACTGAGCTGGGATGTAAGCCGGGGTTTAGCAGGTGCTGTCCAGTACATCAACAGCACTGCGAGTCTCTATCTGTGGTATCCAAATACACAGTCACAATGTCAGTCTCACTGATCAGCCACTGAGCACAGTTCCTTTCACGTGGACTCACTAGTCCTGTTGTCTCTTTACACTCTGTTTGTCTCTGGACCAAGATACAGCTTAGCTGTACAGAAAAATCTCCACACCAGTTCAATACAACACTTGCTAAGATGGCTGCTGCTCTTTGTCTCGTCACTTCCTGCTTCTCTGCTCACATTCTGTCTGCAGAACAGGCAAGCTGACATAAAAGTGGGGGGAGTCACTCCAGCATCATGTCACAATTACAATGGCTGCTGTCTTAAAGGAACAGAATCACAGAAATACATTCAACATTAACAGTTTATACAGACAAATAAAGCTTAGGACAACATTGGCTGTCTCTTACATATTCCCCCCCACTTTAAGATTGGCAGTCCCTGCCTATGACTGTATATCCAGAGGGTTGTACTTTTATGCACAGGGTGGTAGTATACCGATGTATGGCAGGCCAAACAAACTCATCCTGCCGACTACGCCAATTTGTGAACCGAGAGCAAGGCAGGTGGTTTGGTCTCCGCAACCAGAAATGAACGCACACGCGGTAGTTCAAGAAAAGAATATATATTTACTATAAGTTAATAAAGGCTATTTGAAGGTAAAATGACAGGGATAAAGACAAGCAAAATATACAATATAGCATGAACAATTTCAAGGCAAATTCTGCAATGGTTTCTACTTTTACTCTGTCCAATTCTGCAGTATGGACACTGAATGAACAATATACTCAAAACTATCCCTAACTGACCCTGACATCACATTTGGGTGCACCCCCTTTTCCCCAGTGGTCCAGGTGGACCGCTTACAGTCTGTAGAAGCGCGCGGTGGGGCCCAAAGTCGTTCCTTTCTTTTATAGCGAAACGTCCTCTCCTCACGGTTATCAGGATCTTGGGAGAAATGAAGTCCTCTTTAACAGGGAAACCCAATGAATGCAATGTAATCCAACAGCAGATTCCACTCAGCACACTGACAGTCCTGCCGAATCCATACACTGAGCTGGGATGTAAGCCGGGGTTTAGCAGGTGCTGTCCAGTACATCAACAGCACTGCGAGTCTCTATCTGTGGTATCCAAATACACAGTCACAATGTCAGTCTCACTGATCAGCCACTGAGCACAGTTCCTTTCGCGTGGACTCACTAGTCCTGTTGTCTCTTTACACTCTGTTTGTCTCTGGACCAAGATACAGCTTAGCTGTACAGAAAAATCTCCACACCAGTTCAATACAACACTTGCTAAGATGGCTGCTGCTCTTTGTCTCGTCACTTCCTGCTTCTCTGCTCACATTCTGTCTGCAGAACAGGCAAGCTGACATAAAAGGGGGGGAGTCACTCCAGCATCATGTCACAATTACAATGGCTGCTGTCTTAAAGGAACAGAATCACAGAAATACATTCAACATTAACAGTTTATACAGACAAATAAAGCTTAGGACAACATTGGCTGTCTCTTACAGAGTAATGAATGGAACTTTCCCGCAGTCGACGCTTGACATTGACGAAAGTGGCACGAGTCTTCTGTAGTGCCGCAGAAAAGTCGGGAAAAATGGAGATAGATGAACTGCTGAATTTAATCTCTCCAAGTTGACGTGCTGCCCGCAGCGCTGCATCTCGATCCCCACTGCTGAGAAGACGGGCCAACAGCGGCCTCGGAGGGGCACCCTGAGGAGGCGGCCTGGCAGGAACTCGATGGGCCCTTTCCACGGCAAAGGCAGGAGAAAATTTGGCCTCTGGTAGGGTTTCTCTCAACCACCTCTCCATAAACTCACACGGATTAGCCCCTTCTGACCGTTCCGGCAAGCCAAGAATGCGCAGGTTGTTGCGACGGAGTCTGTTCTCAAGATCATCCGCTCTCTGCGTCCACAACTCAGCCGATCTCTCCAGTGCAGCAAGCCTCGCCGGTACTGGGGCTGAATTATCCTCTAAGAGAGAGATGCGATTCTCCACCTCCTTCACTCGACCCCGTAAGGTCTGAAAATCTTGACGCAAAAGGCCCACATCAATCTTGACTTCCTCAATTTTACCTGTGAGGGACGAGGTGCTGGACTGGATCGCCTCAAGCAACTGAATCGTGACCTGTCGCAACGTGGGCTCCGCGTCCTCAGCAGGAGATGCCGCCAACGGTGGATCCAGTGCCGGCGGGCTGCGCTGCGTCTGCTCCCTGGCAAATCCCCGGAGACGCTCAGAAGCCGATCCTTTAGACTGGCGACTCATGGCAAGACAACAACAGTGACCACCAAGCAGCCAGTAGGTAGTATCAGAGGATTAGGATGCAGTACTCAATAGCCAGATAAATCAGCCAATAGGTGTTATCAGAGGGTCAGGCTATAGCGGCATCCACCATGCAGCCAACAGGTGTTATCAGAGGGACAGCCCCCAGCAGTGTCCACGATGCGGCCAATAGATAGTAACAGAGGATCAGGATACAGTACTCATTCGCCAGACAAAGCAGCCAATAGGTGTTATCAGAGGATCAGTCCATAGTGGCATCTACCATGCTGGCCAGTAGGTGTTATCAGAGGGACTATATCTAGAAATGTCCACAATACAACCTGTAGATAGTAGCAGAGGACCAAGATATGGCACATCAGCTGCCAGGAGGTGTTATCAGAGGGCCAGTTTGTTTCTGTGGGTAGGTACCCCAAAGTAGAGGCCCAGGGCACCCAGGCCGGCAGCCCCAGTCCCCTGTCACCCAGCGCTCCACCGCAGAGCCCAGGCAAGCTACACAGCCGGTCACCGCAGGCCCACCACGCGGGCAAGATGGCCACCGCAGCTCACCGCGCAGGAGAAGCGCAGGAGAAGATAGGGTGTTCAGCGGTCACCAGAGCCCGGACACAAGCAGGATATCGGCAGGATTATAGGAGTCCTCGTCGGAGCTCAGCTCACATGCTGCCGCTCCGTACTCGCGCTAGCCACTCCCCCTCCCACTGTTCTTTGCTTTAATCTAAAAAAACCCAAACAGACTGAAAAAGTTGCAATTTATTGCGTAAATCGCCCTTTTTGTGCAAAATATAGCATCTTTTTGATTTTAGCGACACCCTTGGCCACTTTCCTGAAGTGGGCATGCAGGGGGCTGGGCCATCAGCCAGATTTATCATTGTTTATGCCAGAAATCTAGCATAGAAAATTCTGAAAGTTTCTCAAACTTTGAAGCACTGCTGTACAGTATATGTGCATTGCATTTGAGGGGGAGAGTGATGTGAATATGCTTGCAGAGGAGAGAAGCTCAGCCCTACCTGTCACATCCCAGCACAACATCAGAAGTCACTTGACCCTGTTTCCATGCCTTCAAAGAATTTGCAGAAGTGTTAACCAACAATCACTAACCTCAAAAGTATACATAGTTTCCCTGTCCCACTGTTTGTTCTTCATTTTGTTCTTCATTTTAAACATCTGTGAAGAACCACAAAAATGTGATAACCTTAGAATGTTTTATATTTTATTCTAAAGGCACATTACTAGACATGAAGTTCATTTTTGATGCAAGTCTTCATGCTTCCTCTTTCTAAAGTCGGTTGCACACGACTGTGTGCTAACCGGCTGCCATGATTGAACGGTACATGTGGCGCACGTGCTTCCGCGGCCCCATTCATTAAATGAATAGAAGCCACAGAAGCAGGGCTGCAAAATAGGACAGGAATAGGACCTGTTCTATATTTTGCGTCCTGGACTGTGGGCCCACACACGTGACCGTGTCATTTACGGTCATGTGTACAGGCCCATAGAAATGAATGGGTCAGTGTGCTATCTGGGAAAAACCCGGATAGCACACTGACCAGACATACGGTCGTCTGCAAGGGGGCTAAGACTCAGTATACATTACATATGTGACAATTACCTAGTAATTCAATTTCTCATTGGTTTAATAGTATAAAGTTTATGGCTAAGGCCCTACATTGTGAAAATGCAATGATTTTGTTTAATCTCATCCACACAATATGGAAAGTTGCGTTTTCATAAATGTGTGCATTTTTTTTAAAACGCAGCATATAGATTTCTCTCGGCCCAAGTGTGCTTTAAAAAATCAGGAGGCTCTAACCCCTGAGATGTAAATGTGTAAACGTTAACTTAATAGTCTCCTTGATCCACCTTGCCTGGGTTGGTTTGGAGACTTTAACACCTTTATTCTTCACAGAAAAGGAAAGAAAAAGATTTTCCGGTCTTCTGAAACACCCAGGGATTTGTCGAGGTAAATCCTTAGACATCTTGAAATGTCGAGAGAATGAAGTTTAACCTCTTTAAGAGAAGATGGATTGGGAAAGAATACTGGGAGAGAAATGACCTGATTCACATTCGTATAAGATGGTACTTTAGGTAAAAATCCAGGCATGAATCTTAGTTAGACTCTCAGTGGAAACTGATGTAAGGATCCACGGACAATAGAGCTTGTAACTCCTCAATCCTCTTTGCAGATACAGACAGCAAAAAAACAGTTTTTAATGTAAGAAATTTTTCTTTGACCTCGAGTGGTTTAAAATCACACAACCCCTTTAAAACAGTTGACAAAACCAAGTGAGGGATTGGATGAGAAACTGAAGGTCATAACCTAGAAGCACCGCTAAGAAAGAGAGACGACCACTCACAGGAACATCCGAGTTTGGAGGAGGTAGCTGACTATCAAAACTCCAGCCATTTCTCATCCTCTCTGGAATTCCAACGGGCTGTATTTCTTCTTTGAAATCTAGAACGCCATGGTACTGGCCTCTGGATTGCTGAGGTCTCTGAGGTGATCATACTCTCCTCTGCTGTCTGCCATGACCACGAAATGACTGTGGAAGGGATTTACTCTTCTTGTCAGTTAGACCCTCCATTATCCTGTCTAGTTCTTGGCCGAATAGTTTCCCCGGCTTATATGGAAGGCCACAGGTGTAAATTTTGAAGTGTTGTCTGCCATCCATGGTTCGAGCCACAAGGGTCTATGAGAAGCGGTGGACAATGTCATGGTTTTGGATGTCAATTTTACCTGCTGCACAGAAGCTTCATTCAAGAAATCTGCTTCTAGACAGATGCTTTTCATGGACAATAGCAAATTGCCCCTGGAAACACCAGAATCTATGTCTTTCCGCAACTGGGAAAGGTCTGCACATTGCATACTTGCTATCTCATTGGAAGCAACCCCAACACAGCACTAGGCAGAGACAGCTGAATATCATCTTCTCAAAGAACACTCAGCATGCCTGTCCATTGGATCTTGCAGATTGGATCCGTCCTCTGAAGGGATTATAGTGCGCCATGAAAGCATTGCAACCGCCATGTTGACTTTAGGCATTGAACCCCAATTCTCATACTGATCCTCTGAAATGGAAAATAGAGTCTTAAATCTTCTAGATAGTACAAAAGCTTTCTCCAGTGCTTCCATTCTATCATCTTGCAGCATATCATCCCCTTCAAAGGCCCTGGGTCCCCAAGAGGTGGACTCTGGAACTTCCTTGGGATCAATATCATGGTCGCCCAACCTGACCTTATAGGCCTCTGGATCTTTTCCACAGGAAAGAATGCTTTACCAACATCTAATTCCGAGTCTTCAGAGGAAGAGTTGGTTTCATCCAGTCCTTGGAATTCCTCATCCGAGAGTATTACAGATATGGATAGCTCAGCATGTCTAGGCCTCTTAGACAAATGTGACAATGAATCCTTTAGTTCCTGCATCGAGTCTTGGATGTATTCCATTACCCAAATGACATTCCCCTTACGTCCGACAGCAGCACAATATGGGGTATCTCTGCCCCTGTGTGTTGTTTAGGACAGTGGAACCTTTAATTAGCACCAAATTTAAGGTGCCTCCTACTGGCCCTATAAGAGGGCACCTGAGACCTCCCTCCACTGTGTTTTTTTCTGTCCTGTGTGGGACAGGTAGACGGAGGTCTCTGGTGACCTCCCGTTGCTAGGGGTTTTTTTTCCTAAAAAAGCTCCTGGCTTACCTTTTGGGGGTACCTCGGTCCTTTCCTACGTTCCTAAGATCCTCCGGTCCTTCGGGCCTTTTTCCGCCCTGCAGCGCAGCGTTACCCGACTCATCGCTCTGCAGGCAGCGCGATCCCGGAAGTAAGCGGGGAACCTCTTCGGCCGGAACCTTTTTTCGGTCCCGTGTTCCCCGGGGAAGGAAGCCTTTGCGCACCACCGCGGCCTACTTCCGGTTTTCTCGGAAAAGTGCGGTAAGTTTGAAAATTGGAATTTTAATGGCAAAATATAGATTTGTTTTTTGCTGCTTGTATGTGGAGCCTCTGGCTTAGGCTTATGCTCCTCTATGTTCCATTATGGCATTTGACCTTGTTTGGCGCTGTATGAATATTTTCTTTGTTTGGCTCCTCCCCTCGCTGCTGTATTACATTTAAAAGGGCTTCAGTCCTTTACTTGGTGAGCTCGTGGTTACTAGCTCCTCTGCTGCGGTTTGCGGTGCCTGGGTTTTTCCTGACGGGATCTTTTTTTCAAGTGACCGATTTAAAAAAGTAAGGTACCCCTTGGTTTTTTTCTTCTTGTAAGCGATGCTTGGCAATCTTCTATTCTACATTGTCATGTGGCTTTTGATGTTTCAGATGTCATCTTCTGCATCAGGTAACGGCGATGGGCTTAGGAGGAAAAAAGTCCTCTAAACGTAAACACCTAATGTGTTTGGATTGCAATACCCCTTTACCTGACGGCTATGATTTTACCCGCTGTCGCCAATGCCGCGGACCTCCGTCAGAAGAACCTTCTATAAGAGAGGTTGTCACCTGGGTAAAGGACTATATGGAGGAGTCTCTTAAGGAGATCCGTTCTTCCATCGCCCAGATTGCCAAGAAACCGCGGGTTGAGACACAGTCCTCCCTACGCATCGCTGACGAAGATTATCAGATAGTGGACGAGACACTCTCATCTGACGATTCCACTGAAGATTCCAGCAGGCCGTGCTTCCCACTCGAAAAATTAAGCCGGCTGCTGAAGTCCATCCGGTCTAAAGATCGTGATGTTGACGGGGAAGCCTCCACGTCCACCTATAGAGGGCCTAGGGTCTTCCAAGTGGACGAGACATTACAAAGATTAATGTCTTCAGAGTGGAAATGTCCTGAAAAACCTCTTGTGGTTTCTAGGAGGTTCAAGGCTTTATTCCCAGTTGCTCAATGGGATCAATGGGGTCCTCTTCCCAAGGTGGATATGGCGGTGGCCAAACTGTCCCGCCGCACTATGGTACCATCAGATGATGGATCAAATTTGCACGACGCCATGGACAGGCGCATCGACAATACCCTCAAGAAGGGTCTTGTGAAGTGTCAGCCAAATTACGCACTGACCTGGTTCATCTCGAGAGGGACATCAATTCTGGAGTCTCCAGAGATGAGCTGCTAGGGTTTCTAGGCTCGGTTTCCCTGGCAGCTGAATATTTAGCGGTGGCCTCCCACCATCAATTAAGGCTGGCGGCCAAATCTCTGGCACTTACCACTGCAGCAAGAAGACCTCTATGGTTAAAACCCTGGAGAGCTGATTTCCCCTCAAAATATAATTTGTGCGCATTACCCTTTGAGCCAGGTAGAGTCTTTGGCAGTGCCCTAGACGAGATCCTGGAGGGCTTGGCTGATAGGAAGGGTAAAACTTTACCCCAGGCCTTTAGAGGTAGATCTAATTCTGGCCGTGATAGAGGCTATCCACCTCGTCGTGGACAGCAGTCCCAAAGAGGCTCTAGATATTCCTCTAGAGGCGCCGTCCGGAGATTCCCGAAGTCTGATGATAAAAAGGAGAAGCCTAGCTTTTGACATCAGGAGCAGTCTTCCTGTTGGGGGTCGTCTCCCCCATTTTTTCAACTGCTGGCAGGAAAAAATTCAAAACCCATGGGTCCTGCAGGTAATCCAAAAAGGATATGCAATCGAGTTCCTCCATCCTCCTCAGGATCGGTTTGTGTTAACTCGCAGCCTCCCTATAATGCAGCAGACTACATTGGAATGCTCCATCCGAGAGTACATTCACAAGGGAGCCCTGGAGGAAGTCCCTTCTCTAGAAGAAGGATCTGGTGTCTATTCTCCCGTCTTCCTGGTACCAAAACCGGCAGACAAGTGGAGAATGGTCATAGACTTAAGGTACCTCAACCGCTTCATCAAAAAGAAGCACTTCCGTATGGAAACCATAAAGTCTGTCACCACTTTTCTCCTCCAAGGCGATATTTTCGTGACTTTGGATCTAAAAGACGCCTATTTGCATATTCCTATTTATCCTCCACACAGAAGGTTTCTAAGGATTGCCGTAGTAGTTTCCGGCCACACGAAGCATTTTCAGTTCACAGCACTACCCTTCGGGATCTCCTCTGCTCCCCACACCTTTACAAAGGTAGTGGCTCCTATAGCGGCCGCCCTCAGACTTCAGGGGATATTCGTGGTGCCTTATCTAGACGACTGGTTGATAAAAGCCCAGTCAGAGTCTGTTCTGCTCCAGCATCTACAGACAGCCATGTCCCTGTTTCAGAGTCTGGGATGGCTTATAAACTGGGAGAAGTCGGTAACGATCCCTTCAACCCGAAGGAAGTTCCTCGGCTACTTCCTGGATTCAGTCCGCCTGCAGGTCTCCTTGACACCAGCAAGGAAGGAGAAGCTGGTCGGTGCAGTCCGGCACCTCTTCAAAAAGCCGATAGCCTCCATCAGAACATTGATGAAGATCCTGGGCTTGATGTCTTCCTCAGTGGAGGCAGTCCCATGGGCTTTGTGGCACTTACGTCCCCTCCAGAAGGAATTACTAGAGGTTTGGGATCGCTCCCTTCTTACACTCAGCAAGAAGATTCGACTCTTCCCCAGGACCCGTCTTTCCCTCAAGTGGTGGTTGCACCTGAAAGACGGAAGGTCCACAGTCCAACCTTCTTGGACCCTGTTGACTACAGATGCATCCCTCTCGGGATGGGGAGCCCATTTGGACGAAAACTCCATAAAGGGAGTCTGGAGTGCTCCAGAAAGAAGGACCTCGTCCAACTGGAAGGAGCTCAGAGCTGTATATCGTGCCTTACTCCATTTCTCGCCTCTTCTCAAGGGAAGAGCAGTCAAAATCCGGTCAGACAACATGACCACAGTGCTGTACGTGAACAGACAGGGAGGCACCAGATCACCAACCCTCCTCAGGGAGGCAGATCTGATATTTACATGGGCAGAGAAAAATCTAACCCATTTATCCGCAGTTCACATCAAGGGCTCCCTGAACATAGTAGCGGATCGGTTGAGTCGGGGTCATGCCGTATCAGGAGAATGGTCACTCAATCCAGAAGTCTTTCATCAGATTACCCTGAAGTGGGGTCTTCCAGAAATAGACCTCATGGCAACCCGACTCAACGCCAAGGTGGAGACGTTCTGTTCCCTTTACCAGGAGGACAATCCCTTGGCAGTGGATGCCCTGTCCATCCCTTGGAGGTCCAGGCTGGCATACATCTTCCCTCCAATTCCAATAATACCGAAGGTATTGATGAAAATCAGACAGGACCAAGTCTCTGTGATAGCCATCATTCCATTCTGGCCAAAAAGAGCTTGGTTTTCCCAACTCATGGAGATGAGTCGAGGGATATATTGGAGGCTTCCCCCCATCCAGAACCTGGTTTCCCAAGGATCTCTGAAGTGCCAGGATCTCTGGAGATTCAACCTGACAGCCTGGAGGTTGAGCAGTCCCTACAGCAGGATAGAGGACTGTCAGAGGCCGTCCTGAAGACCCTTTCTTCTGCAAGAGCAGACTCTACCAATAAGAACTACCAGAGGACAGCCAAGATTTTCATGGAGTGGTGCTCCAAGAAGGGTATTAATAATCTACAACCTTCAACGGCTGATATTTTAAATTTTCTTCAGGACGGTTTGGATAAGGGCCTTGCCCCTGCCACTTTGAAAGTGCAGATTGCGGCCCTCTCCGCTCATTTGAACAGACGTCTGTCTCAGGATCCTCTGGTTGCAAGGTTCCTTAAAGGGGCAATGAGGCTAAAGCCCTCAGTATCATCTCCAGTTCCCCAGTGGGACCTTGCGGTAGTCCTTACAGGCCTGTGCGGTCCTCCATTTGAACCCTTGGAGACTACGGAGCTAAAATATTTGGCATACAAAACCGTTTTTTTGTTGGCTATTACATCTGCCAAAAGAGTAGGGGAACTCCAGGCTCTCTCTTCTAGAGAACCGTACATTGTGTTTTTTGCAGATAGGGTGCACCTTAGATTTTTGCCTGGGTTTAACCCTAAGGTCCCCTCATGCTATAATAGCAATCAGCTAATTTCGCTACCAGTGTTTTTCCCCACTCCAACCTCTGAGGAGGAAGAAAAGCTCCACACCTTAGATGTGGTAAGGTGTCTGCGGATTTACCTATCCCGCACTCAACCGTTTAGGAAGGCTGAAAACCTACTAATTAATATGCAGGGTAAAAACAAAGGCCTCAAGGCTTCCAAGCCTACTCTATCCACATGGATCAAGGAGACAATTAGGTCTTCCTTCCTTATTCAGGAGTTACTCCCTCCAGTTTTTTCTACGGCCCACTCGACCAGGGCTGTGTCGACTTCTTGGGCTGAGTACCGGTCCTTACCTTTGGACCAGATTTGTGCGGCTGCATCATGGTCATCCCAGTTGACCTTTGTCAAACATTATCGTTTAGATGTCCGCAGTTCCCAGACAACTGCCTTTGGTCAGACAGTCCTTGACGTTGTAAGGCGAGGAAACCCTCCCTAGGGGAATTACTTGCTATCTCCCCATATTGTGCTGCTGTCGGACGTAAGGGGAATCGTTGATTGTAATGTCAATCTGTATTCCCTTAGTCCAGACAGCAGCACAAGGCTTCCCTCCCTAGAAGCTTGTTTCCTGTTACTTTATAATTTACACAGTGGAGGGAGGTCTCAGGTGCCCTCTTATAGGGCCAGTAGGAGGCACCTTAAATTTGGTGCTAATTAAAGGTTCCACTGTCCTAAACAACACACAAGGGCAGAGATACCCCATATTGTGCTGCTGTCTGGACTAAGGGAATACAGATTGACATTACAATCAACGAACATCTCTGATGGAGGGTTCATCAGAGGGCTCTTTGGGCCGACACTGACGGAAGGTGTTATGTTAATACCCGTCAGCTAATGGAATTTTACAGACTCTACAAGAGAGATGTTTTTGTTCTTCCTTCTAAAGGATTTACCATCCCCAAAGGCCGAAGACGACAGCTATTTAAAATAGGGAAGTCTGACCATGACCAAAGACCCTTCCTATAGGAACTTTTTTTTTTTTTTTTAACTATTTTAAAGCTTTTGCTATTCTTGTTTAAAATGTAATTACTATTCTAATATTTATAAAACTCTTTTATATAAAATAAAGATTTTGAGATTCCCAACCCCCCGAAGCAGTGCAGTCACATGACCAGCATTAACAGGTCACTTCCTTTAATTTGCCAGACATCTAGCAAGATAGAGAAGGTGCCGACACCCCCAGCCACATCATTTCCACCAAGAGGGAGCCAGAACCCTGGAAGGAGACAATCAGTAACACAGTGGAATGTCACATCTGGCACCGGGAACTACCTCCAGAGGACAGGTGGAACAGGAATTCGCCCACGACGTCACTTCCATCAGAAAAGAAGGAGGCTGGAGAAGAAAGCAGGCAGAGAAGGGCTCCTGCCCAGAAGACTTAGAGAACAAAATGGAGGCGACCCGATCGGATGAAGGAAGTGTAAGTGCTTAAAATGAAAAAAGTGCTAAAAATAATGCACAAGTATGGGGAATTAAGAGCCTTCCCCCTAACTGTCCCACCACACAAGGCAAAAAAAACCACAAAACCACAGTTGGAGCGGGAGGGGTCTTCCTTCCTTCCTTATATTGGAGAAGGGGGAGGGTCTAATTAATCAACTATTCATTAGTATTATTAAAAATTCCATTCTTTCCTACCAGCACACAGGGGCAGGAATACCTTATCATTGTGCTGTTGGTGGGATGTAAGGGAAGCAGGATTTTCCAAAAACACGTTTTGAAGCAGCCTAAACTAATGGTGAGTCCTGTAGAAACTGCTGCTAAATTGTAGTCACAGATTAAGAGCTACAGCAAGCTAAGGCTGCTTTCACATAAACACGTTTCATCCATGTGCGAACCAGATTTACCGACCTCAACAGTGTGTCCCCTCCACACCATATAGTATTCCACAGCGGCCCCTGCACACAGTATAATGTTCCACAGTGGCCCCTCCACACAGTATAATGTCCCATAGTGACCCCCCCACACAGTATAATGTCCCATAGTGGCCCCTCCATACAGTATTATGTCCCATAGTGGCCCCAGCACACAGCATTATGTCCCATAGAGGCCCCTCCATGCAGTATTATGTCTCATAGTGGCCCCTCCACACAGTATTATGTCCCATAGTGGACCACCCATGAACTATTATTATACTCTGGAATCTTTTCGGACCCCAGAATATAATGATCTGAGGCCCAGGGGAGGTGAAAAACATAAAAACAGTGTTACTTACCTCATCGCACTCCCTGCTGTTTTCAGCCCTCTTCAATGTCGGCTGAGATGTTGTTGCTTCCCATAATGACTCATTGGATAAATTTCAACTAATTTGGGGTCCCTGACAAACTGGCAATCCTACCTGTCCGACAGGTACTGATGTTATATCTGACTGGGAAGACTAGCATGTTGTACCTGTTACCCCCTCTACATGTATACCCCTTCCCTTATTCTCATTCTGTTTTCTCCTGTGTCTTGTTTGGCTCCATTATACTTTATTTACCTTTGTTTGTGTCTTGATATTTTTTGTATTTCTTACTCTGATTTTTTATCGCTTTCTGCATATATGTCTCAGTATTTTACATATCTTCAGTACATTGCATACTTTTCCTTAATAAATATACAGTTGAAACAGTTGTACATGCCCATAGCCTGAGACAGAAATGAAAAATGGGTTTCAGCCATAGTTTGATTATTATCAGCAGAAAAACTGATAGGGTACTATGTATAAAGGCTTATACAGTACAGTCATAGAACACACTGACCAGCAAGACCCTGCACATATTTCAATTTTTCATGAAAACTCAAGTACCCTTTAAGTGCCAGTCTCTATTGTAATTGAGTGCTATATCCAGTTATCATGTCTTTGTCTCTATCATCATCTATAAACTCCCAAATATAATATTTTACAGGGCAGTGATAGGAACTTTGAAATCACCTTCTACTGCTGGGATATTACCACACTACTACAGTCCATAAAGCCTTAGTCCCCTAATAAATTCTTATAGGTAGGTTCAAGGTGAACATGCACTTCAATTGCTGTTTTGTCTTTAGATTTAGATTTATTTACTCCACGCAGTACATATAACCATTGCCTCTAGTGCCTGTTGGAGAATGATTTAAAACTTGGGTAAAAAATAAAGGAATATTTTATGGAACAGTTCCATCAATTTATTTTACTCTCATATTAATAACCAATATGTGACTATTCTGCGTATTTTTTTTAATTTACTGCATAAATATTGGGTGGATGGTATTCTAGATAGAATTTTTGGAGTTACTCCATGTAAACTACTTTCTTTCTATCATGGTCCTTTAACTTCCTGTGTGCAGTCTTTAGGTGTGGCTTGCTTTATTCTCTCCTAACCCATCAGCCTGACCAGAGGGGATTGAGGGGTGGTGAGCACCGTTTCTCCCCAGTAGGGTAGCCACTTAGGTATTCTTATATGCACAGATCCTTGGTGGGTTTTCTTTCTCCCACACTTTGCTTATCTATATTTAATACCTGTGATGGCTGAAACCCCTGTTAACCCCTTTTCTGCTGATGTCAGAGGTAGAGCAAGAGTGAAAAAAATCAGGCAATACCTTTTAGAGGCTAACTGAGTATATTTGATAAGTAAGCTTTCAAGAGTCTAGCTCTCTTCTTCAGACATGGCGTTATACAAAAACTGAAAATTCACAGATTTTTTATATACCCTATACACATGATTTTCAAAGGATTTTAGAGTCCTTAAAAAAAACAAAAAAACAAAATGCAATCTAAGTAGAGAAGTTATTTAGAACAGGTCAAAAAACAATCTGGAAAGTTGTGGTGCGTGACAGAGGGATCTGTTATCTGTTTGTTATCAGGAGGTGATTAGTGACCCTCACAGTTCATACATAGTGTGACATGAAGCTGGCATGAATATTAAGTCCAAATTGCAGAGTTTGAAATTTTTGCATAAACTTGTACTCCCATTCTTTCCTTTCCTCCTGCGTCTTAAAATGTCCCATTAAAACCACAACCCGCAAATCTTCAGTAGAGTGGTTTTCTCCGGAGAAATGTGCGGCCAGAGGTAGCGCAAGGGAGAGCAAACACGTGGTCGGGGATAACATCAATTAGTGCAATCTAAATGCTACATAAAGTTCAGAGTGACTCAAACCATAGATAGAGACTATTCTAAAACTGAATGGAATGCTGTGCTGGGCTCGAATCCAACCAAGGGCAACATTTGCATAGTTTGCATTGTTTGTATGTTCTCCCCATGTTTGCATGGGTAACCTCCTACACTCCAATGAAATAATCATGGGGAATTTAACGCCCCTTGCAGTCAACCTTGTGAAATGTCAGTGTGCTATCCGGGTTTTTCCCAGATAGCACACTGACCCATTAATTTCTAAGGCCCCGTACACATGATCGTGAATTACATGGTTACAGTCCGGGCCGCAAAATATGGAACAGAACCTATTCCTGTCCAATTTTGCAGCCCTGCTTCCGCAGCTCCTATTCATTGAATGAATGGGGCTGTGGCACACGGATTTCGCCTTTCATTCATGGCCGGCAGTAAGCACAAGGTCATGTGCATCCAGCCTTAGATTGTGAGCCCAACTGGGGGCAGTGCATGATGATAATAGCTGTAAAGCACTACAGAACATGTGTGTGTGCTATATAATCAAGAGGAATAAAAAGAAACTACAGTTGCAAAAAATATCAGTCTATACTGACACACCTGAATTTATCAGTACCATTTCGGCAACTGTCATTTTACCAGATGAAAAATTTCCGCATGTAGGACCTTATGGTCAACAATTTTTAAAGTATTTTGTGATGGGGGCTCCTAACCAAGTCTTCTAACCAGATGTGAACTTAGCCTTCAAATATGTGCTAGATGTCATAAATGGTAACAACACCAGTCATCATCACAAAATCTTATACTAACCTGACTGCCCAGGACTCTGATATCGAGCTCCTTTTGTTTTCAGGCCAGTGATATCATGTCCATTGGTCACATGGCCAAGATATCGCAGGTTTTGTCAATGTACAAATAAGCTCTTTTGAACAATGAAGGTGTTGCCGCTTATGTCTTTGGAGCAATGGTAATGCCCTCACTCATCCAAAGAATGAGGCAATGAAGGCAGCGATTCACAAGGGGGAAACACTGTGATTCAGGTGACCCTAACCTATCTATCTGCAGGGCTGGGTTGATATGCTGGATTCTGGTGTCCCTGACTTATCTATCTGCGGGACTGTGTGGATATGTTGTGTTTTGGTGACAGATTCCCTGTAAAGGGGTTGTGCGGGACTCGAAAAAAGTATTCAGATGTTGACGCTGCTAATAAGCCAATTAGGACTGCTGAATGGTCCACCCCACAGCAGAATTCACTAGAGACAGAGTGTGTTCACATCTGTGTCATTTGATCCATTCTTCTGATCTGCTGTAGGACCAGAAGTATAGATTAAACAGTAAAGACGTTCCAAAACAACAAAAGATCCTGAAGGACCCCATTGACTATAATGGGGTCTGTCGGGTATCTGTTGTTGTCTCCCTGACATCGCCAGACAAAATCTGCTTGGACCAGATGGATCAATGGCTCCTGAAGGATCCTCTGACACAGAGATGAACCTAACTTAATCTTTGACAAAATTGAAAAATGGCACCTAAGCGTTTCTGACAGGTGACACATTCACAAGGTAGCATGTGCTCTGCACACAGGTCTAAGAAGCAAACAGTCATACATATGCCTTTTTTGGTTTCCCTAATTTCATCCATAAGGCTTCTAACTCACCCCCAGTAGTGACTATGTTGTGTGGTGAGAGAACATCTTGTAACCGTCCTACGCGAGAGATCTGACTATGGTTTGTTGTTAACAATTACAAGATGTCATGATAAGGATCTCAGACAAGGGTAAAGGTTAAATCTTAGATGACTGGGTGTAACATTGCCAAAAGGGATTTTTAAGACTTATTTTTAAGACAGTGAAGCTGCGGCAAATACTGGTAAGATGGGGCATTACTAAAGAATTATTCATATCCATCTGGTCTAATAATAGAATCCTAGTTGATAAGGCATACATTTCTCTCTCAGTATAGATGTCTAGATCTGTCCACCATAGGGCTAAACATCAATTGTTAAAGGAACCTATGTGAGCATAATGATTTTGTTACATATTTGTCATGGCTTGCGTATTGAATTATTTTTATTGAAGTATAAAAATATATTAAAAAAATATTAAATTTATTAAAATATATAAACTCTTGTCCATAACTCCAGCGTCTTGTGCTGCACAGGTCATATTGAGTGCCACTGTCATGACTGTGCCAGGGCTCTGCATACCTTGTACTGCCTTTGTTGGATCATTGCCATCATCGAAGCAGGATGCAGGATGGTTTGATCTGCTACGAGTCTATGCAGCCACCCCCGTAAAATCACTAATGTCAGTGACATCTAATAATTACACCCAGGCAGCCGGTATAAGGAGATATAATGCAGTCTTTTTTAAGAACTTCACATTTTCCCAAATAACCAGTATGCTGCCATTTATACATGTACGCTGTCAATCTAAACTAGCTCTTTTACCTGTTATTCAGGTCTTACCATAATTTCTGGAACAATCCTAGAATTTCTGCAACATGAAATAAAATTGTGCGCTTACATATGGCTGTATATAGCTTTACTCACCCGTTCTTATAGTCCTTGTCTGCAGAGCTGTTATTTCATTGTATACCATACAATTAGAAGCTGGTATCTGAATCTGTATTTGTTAGTTTTTTTCCTTCCCACCCACAATATATGAATAGATACATGCAAGCAGATTTAGGGCTATTTTATCATAACCCCTAAAGTATATTATCATTTTTAAATTGTAGCACTCTCAGAGTCAGGGAGGCAAAGCCTATGCAGTAGCCAAGGAGCATGAACCAAGCCAGGGGCAGAGGAATTCAAATACAGGGCGCTACCAAGCCCCCAGTCCAAACCTAACCCCATTAGATGACCCTGAGAGGACCGACCAACCATCATATGTTTATGGTGGACTAATGTCTCTCCCACAGTAGCAGAAATAAAGATCAGGTGGTTGGATTTCCATTGGCTAATACTAGTTTGTAGTGAGATAAGCCAGCCCCTGGGGAGTCTGCCAGTGACTTTCGCTGCTCTCCTATTTAGAACACTTGCATTGCTTTGCCACATCCAGTGTACATGTGTATGGGGAGATCAGGTGATATAACCATCTTATTTGTATGGCCAACATTAGACACGGAATAAGACTAATTTTTTTTAATGACTGTCAAATGGCTGCATTAAATTCAATGTATGTGAATTTTGACAGTCTGTTTTAATCGTCCATCAAAAAATAGGTCATGTCCTTTTTTTACCTCGGGTGCAAAGCGGCTGTGAAAAATGTCCATTTTTCATGGTCATTTCATCCAACATTCATTCACTTGACTGTATTTTTCATCAGGGTGCTATCCATTTTTTTTATAGGATAGCACACTGACCCATTCATTTCAATGGTCCCATGAACACAACCTTGATTTTTCACAGGTCCATGTGGGGGCCATGAAATAGAGCTGCAAAACTCAGCGCAGGTGCTATTCCTTACCATTTTATGAACCAGGTTCATTCAGTCAAGTGTACCATCCAATGTAATGGATTCATCAGATCTCTTAAAATCCATTAGTTTTTTAACTAGTGTGAGTGTTTCTGAGGGTATATATGCTTTTGAGTATGTGACTATTTTACCACTGCTTGACATGCCTATGGGTGCATTCTGATTTAGTTGCATTATTGCACTTTATAGTGACATCATTGCTGGGGTTTTACATATTTGGCTATTTTATACATTGTCTTTCATAGGTTAATATATACAGATCTAGCAGAGTTAACCTGAACTTGTGCAATTGGTTAAACTGCTGCAGTGTGATATCTTATCTCAAAAGGCAACAAAAACCAATGCCAAGTCATTGATAAAATGTTTTTCCAATGACTATTCTTGGTTTTTATTGTCTTCTATGATAAGATATCACACTGCAGCAGTTTAACCAATTGCACAAGTTCAGGTTAACTCTGCTACATCTGTATTTCTAGGATTGCAGCCTTTATGTTAACCTTGTGCCAGTCACACTATACATTTTCTAACCACTAACATTGTTTAATAAGTACAAAGTAATTCTGTAGTTCTTATATCCAATGGGGGATTTATCACACCATATTGGAAAGGAAAAGTGGAGCACTAGTATATAGTGACCACTTACCCTGCAGATAGTGGATAACTGTAAGGTCAGTTGGGGACCAACAGGAGGAAGTCCACACTAGCGTTCGTCTCTCTGTCGTTCAGGTCCGCATGGGGAGAGCCCGTTTGCTAAAAAAGCAGTTACCCGCAGTCCCCATAGACTATAATGGGGTCCACTGGGTGTCTGTCGGGTTTCCGACGGTTTCAGTATAGCTTCTTTGCAGGACTTTTCGACGATTTTAGATAGAGACTCCAACGCAGATGTGAACCTAGCCTGAGTTACTCTGTTTAAATGGCAGTTGCGTGGTTATGGGACTGATGAAGAGAAGCCGAGTACAATGCTCTGCTATCTTTGTCAGACCAGAGATTAAAACAGAGTGAGTCTGGACCCCTGTTGTCATGATGAGTGGGGGTCCCAGCAATTGATGGACAGAGGATAGCTTATATTTATAGTACACAAAACTGTGCTGTGTGCTTAATGCAGTGAGTGTGTATACAGAGATGGGGACCGGATTCTGGTTCTGCCCAAGAGTGTCCAGCTGTACTTCTGTCATTTTACATTTGCAGTGACAAAGAACAGAGAAAAATGAAAATTTCCACACAACAATCTGCTCGATGTAAGCCGTAAACCATCATTATCTTTATTATAAAATAATTGACATCCTGCTTATAATCTTATACTTCCACTTGATTTTGTTAAAAAGCCTTTGCGTGCCTGCACAGAAAGCTTTTACAGAATAACAAATTAACTTTGGCGACATTATATACATGTATTCATATAATAACTCTAAACAATGGGACGCAGCAGCTCAATCGGGTGTAAACAGTCCGCACTGTGTGCTTAATGGGCCTTATATACTAGGGACTATCTCAAGGAAAGAATGCCCATGCTGCCAGACCAGCCAATCAGAGCTCAGCTTTCATTGTTTAAGACTAGTTTACAAGATCAAAGCCGATCTCTGATTGGTTGGTGTGAGCAGCAAGGAAGCTTATACCTGGAGACAGTATTGATACATGGCCATAGCATGTGCTATAAAAGGGAGTGAGACATTTTCTATACAAAGATATCACTTAGAGGAATACAGAAGGCAGAAAATATACACATGGTTTAAGACATATTTATACATTATATTGTGAATTATAGGAGTTCCTGAGTCATTTCCCAAATACTGCATAGTATGTCAACTAAATATGTCCCTGTAATACCAGCAGTTACTGAATCCATTAATATATTAATATGAGGCGTCCCTTTACATACAGAGAAGGCAACCAATCTAATGTCAGAAGCAAGTGTTTGTAACCTGCCAGTAGTCCTGTGAATGAATGGCGGCCCCATGTACAACATCTTAGACTGTGTTCACACTTTCGCCTGAGATTCTGTCATATCTCAGTGCAGTATGCAGCACTAGACTTCCTGTCGAAACAATAGACACCATGGTAGAAACGCAAGCAGTCAGCGTTGTATGTCATGTTCATAATATGATGAATCCTACAGTGTTGTGATTTCCATTTATGACAGAAGTCACAATAATAGTGTGAACAGAACCTTACTCTTGAATGCCCCCCCCCCTTACCAAAATATTCAGTATACAAAATAAAGGCTAGGTTGACATCACATTTGCAATCTCCTGATGTACTGTATACATCTAACTTACTCACTGGCCAGCTTTTAGTCAGACATATTCCTTTTGGCATACATTGGGTTGGTATATGTTATACCTTTGCAAGCATATTCGATGCTACATGTATCTATACAACGGTATTCAACAATATCATATACTAGGTCACTAGTCAAGCAAATAACGTGTCTCTTAAAAAGACCAAGTGCACGGTTTTCACCACCACAGCACAATGTGTGAAAATTGTTAAGTCTTGTGACCATTAACTAGACTTTTATTAGTCCGAAAGGTTCTTTTAAAAAAGTCATTCAGGCATGTATAAGGCAGCTATATGAAGACCCAAACACTGTATTAAAATGGTCTAAAAGTAAAACTGCTTTAGTTACCCATAGAAACCAATCACAATTCAGCTTTCATCTTTCAGGAGCAGAATATACAATGAAAGCTGCGCTGTGATTGGTTGCTATGGGCAACTAAAGCAGTTTTGCTTTTAGACCGTTTTTATAAACCTGCCCTTAGATATGTATCTTCATGTAAGGGTGGATTACTACATTTCCTATTGTGTATAAATAAAGCTACAAAAATAAGGCGTTTTCTTTTTCTTAGCAGCCTGCTGCAGGCCCTCAGTAGATAACGAAATGTCATCATACTTCAGTAACCACTTTCATCTTCTTATTTCTGGTGCTTTCTATGTTAAACTATTATCCAGCAATTTCAATGTCAGTGTCTGTACTTTGTTAATTTGATCTCTTAAAATGTAACTATCATTTATTAATTTATATATTTTATATTGCGTACAGGGATGTATTTTGAACATTTTTGTAATTTTTGTAACAGACTTGGGATCCTTTTCTTTAAAAAAAAGAAAAAAAAGTCTCCTTGTTGTGTTCACTTCGGCATTATTTAATCCTTTTTTCCGGTCAGTCGCAGGACTAGAAAAAAATGGATTAAACAATAAAATGAATCTGTCTAATGACGGCTAACAATGGATCCCGATGGACCCCATTGACTATTATGGGATATGTTGAGTACCCATTATTTTCTCACTGACCTCAGTGGAATTTTTCGTCCACGGTTTCAGACAGACTCTGCAGCAGTCAAACGCCAACACAAATGTGAACGTAGCCTTACTCCATGCTGCTAGAGACAGTCAGTATTCAGTGTGTACACTTCTTCCCCATAAACCATACGTCTCTGTACTCACTTGCTAAAAAGCCAACAGAGACACACGAGAAATAGAGAGAAGCTGTGTTCACATCTGTGTTCGATCGCCGTTCGGGAATTCTGTCCCCCATTCCGCTTGCATTTTTTGGGCGGAAACCGGGCGGACCCCATTACAATCTACGGGGTCTGTGGGTTTCCGTGGGTAACCGCTTTTTAAACAGATTGAGTTTCCGTTTTCGGGTCTCCAAGTGGACCCGAAGAACGGAAACCTGAACATAGGTGTGAACCTAGCGTAACAAGTGATAAGAAAGGCCAGTAACTGTAGCCATATTCAGTGTGCTCAGAGCCATGTTTTAAAAAAAAGGATCCCATAATAAAGTATATTACAAAAATGCTCGTAATAAAACTCCAACAAAATATTTAAAGGAAAACTTGGAGAAAGGAGAACTTTTCATTGCTTTTCACATAATACAGCAAAAATATGGCATTGGATAGAAGTTAAAAGCAAAAATAATTGTCGCATTCCTTTCAAATGTATCACACTGGAGGAGGTCCATATGCTTGGCCCCATAGCACCCTGCCGTTTTATCCACTTACCTTTCTAGAGAAAGCACTACTGCCTCTGCCGCCTGCCAATGCAGAGAAGAACGTGTTCTGTGATTTGGCAAGTCTCAAAAAATGAACAGATACAATGACAGTATAATAATACTGCCCCAAATGTTTTTATAAGGACCAAGTTACCAGATTCATCACATGAGGTTGCTCAGGGAACAGTAACCCTGTCATAGAAATGTCCCTCTCTACTCAAGCCAAAGAAAGGTAGTTATAGCTCATGCACATGTCAGTCTACACAAAGGTATCAACTATAGAACTAGATCTAATGCCTACAACCATATACAGTGCAACTATCCTAAGTTTTCTTTGGCACAAACAAAATAGAAACATCAAAAACACAAAAAGAGTTCACCAGTGCACTGAATTTAACAGAAACATCATTGGCGTGTTTAGTGAATGGCAAATGTCTATGTGGTGTGAAGAGAAGAAGCAGACTATTGTATCTTATTACACTATTACAATATGTATTTAGTGGCGATGATGCCTTCAGTGCACAGCAACTGATGTAACAACTCCTTATGCTCATAGAGCTTCCATCTGAAATGTCATCTTAGAAGAAATCATAGATATTCTGTGAAAAATGAGGTTAAAGGGGGTTGACCAGCCACTCAATGGTGGAAGGAGTGAACAGCTACAGCCTGTGCTTTGCATGTCGAGAGGGATGAGGAAGTTCAGAGACAGACCCTGGAATTGTTGAAACAGAGCAGCATAGGATGGGTGAGGGGAACGATTACCTTTTATCTTATACTATATTCATTACTTTAATGAGGCAAAATCCTTATGTGTTACTCCAATGGAAAATAATTAAAAGTGAGAGATAAGCAATGGTTAAACTTCACCATTAAGGCATGCAGTATATACCAGGAACATTTTCTGGTTTCTTGCACTGATGGAGGTAAATTAAAAGAAATAAAGAATTTGATTTAAACTTTTTTGTTACAAGGGTGTCCTGACTGTGATCATTGCTGGGTGTCTTGCTGCTCGGACCCCCAGTTATCCGCTACAATGTTTATGAGAATCCAGCACCAAATGTTCAATTTACAGAAAAAGCCATACTAGAGGTAAAGTGATTTATACTATTAATATAAAAAAAAATATGGATCCCAAAGTGTATACATAGAGCCTCAATGATCAAAACTGTCTATCAAAGAAACTATATGGCACCAATTTTGGGCAGTAATCATTACTAGTTTATGGTGTGTGGATAGCCTTTCCCATTTAGAACCTCTTTGTGCTACTTTTAGGTAAATATCAATTTGAAGTAAACAAGTCTAAATGGCAGGTTTTATGGAATTAGGCCTTGCTCAGATGTTCATAGATCTTGTACACGGTCCCATTGATTTAAGGACGTAACTGATCCACGGTGAGTCAACCATTTCTTTAAACAAATTGCTATAATATAATTCAGTGTCTTGGATCTGTGATTTTTATAGACCTTGAATAGGTGTGTAGGGTTCGCAAAATGGACCATTTTTCTTCCCATGGACCAAAAGTCCATAGAATAAAAAATGGATATCTGCATATGCCCTTCAAAATCTATTGGACCGTGTGCTGCCTGTGGAGCACATGGACAGTACCTGCACATAATTTATGGATTGCCTAAGACTAAAGGCTAAAGCTGTAGTGAAGACAAGTATAGAACCTGTCCTGTGATTGGCTACTGTGGGCAGAAAGGTCCATTTTTATTTTAGACAGTTGAAATAATGAGGCCTATTGCAAAAAGAAAGAAACGGAACATATGAAATGTTGCTTTAAAGCAGACCTTTCAAGCAATTTCCGCTACCTTATCTGAGAACAGATTATAACAGAGGCAGAGAAGCTGAGCTCTGTGATATATAGGTTTATAGGATTTGGAGCAGGATTTCTGAGTAAAATCCTAACAAGGCAAGGAAAGACTGCAAGAGTTCTGCTTAGGCTAGGTTCACACTGGTCTCTACCCCAGCAGACCCGAACAATGGCGAGTCTGTGCACTAAAACTTCGGTTACCAGCGGACACTGGGGGACCCTATAGACTATAATGGGGTCTGCTGGGTATCAGTCGGGTTTCCGCCGGTTTTTAAGTATAAAACCAGTGAAGAGAAAAGTCCTCCATTCTCTCTGCCAATTTTCGGCGGAATCTGCGACAGAGTGACGCAAACCTAGCTTTACTCTGATTGACAGCCTTCTCCATCCACACACTACTAAAGGGAAGCTGTCTATCATTGTATGTGGTCGGGGTAACCTGGACTCTCATAGGAGTCCTATCAGGATTTACTCTCCTTTTTACTCAAAAATCCTGTTACAATTCCTATAAACCTATATAATCAGACATCAACTTCTCTCCCTATATCATATCCAACTCTCAGATAAGGCACCATAATTCACTTGACAGGTTTACTTCAAGTGTCCATAGTGCAAAGAGTAATAATTCTTTAACAATTCTGAGTGCAGTAGTTATTCCTCAGTGATCAAAATAATTTATGAAACATGGCTAGAAAATTTTTGTTACCAAGTGGAAAACATAAATTAAAGAAAAAGTCCCTTATGCTTCATGGTGAAACACAAAAGTAGCATGCATAGGAAGTCATTTGGATGACAAGTCAACCCATTCCTTCTGCTGTTCTTCAATCTTTTCAGTCAAGCATTTAATTAAAACCGGGTCTACTTTTGGGTCAAACTTATTTGCAAACCAATGTCCTGAATTAAGGAGCCATCGTAATTCAGGTGCCCCATAAATACAGACACTTCGGACATGAGTTCCAGTGCAAGGTGGATAACGACTTTCCTCAAGATATATCCATTTTACTAGTCGAGTTTTGCTATCAAGATCTGTAACTTCCCCTTCTGTCCTTGAAATTCCCCCTGGTGCACCTGGCACCCGATTTAGTGTTGCCCAAAAATGTTCATCTGGCGAAAATGTATCTTTACACCACTCTAAAAATTCTGCTACTAGCGGTGAATCAAAAATATACTGAACAAATGGACGACTTAATACAAAATAGGCACTTCCAACATACATCTCAGTACCTTTAGGTGGCGGAGATTTTTTAGTAAAAGTCTTGACTGGCATCTGCACATAATCAAGTTTTACTACAAAGCGGATCTCATGATGGTAGGTATAACGATCTTTTTTAATATCTGTCGGTCGAGATGTCTCCAGCATATTCTTTCCATTAAGCTTTTTCAGCTCCGAGACTAGTTCATAATTGGATTTCAGCGGCATGTCCTGTCCACACAAATTTATTACATATTTCCACTGCACGGGTGACTTCAGCAAATCGGACAAGCAGTTATGATCGGCCTGTAGTCTTGAAATGTGAGCGTAAATTACTGTCTCAAGTTTTGATGCAATAAAAACATTGGGGAAGCAGCTGGCTAGGTTTTCCATGGCTTTCTTGAAATTAGAAGCAGATTTCTCATCATAATGTATACAGTAGACATTAGCAGGACTGTATACGGTATACAGAAGGCGTTCCACATTTATCGCATCTTTATGGACAACCAGTGAATAGGCTATGGGAAAGTCTCTCTCGTCTTGTGACACAGGTTTTTCATGGTAGTGACGTAGATTTTTATAGGCTTCGCAATTATTTGTCATTGTCACAACGTTTGAATCTTCGAGATCATATATACGTCGTCTCCTAAGCTGTAAACTTTTCCCAATCTCCATGGGTTCCATTTCATATATGGACGTACAGTTGATATTGGTGGACGGGTCATTTGAAAGGGAATTTTTGGTAACAAAAGAAAAAATATGTGGTTCCATAAAATAACTTGCAGTTCTAGGAAATATTAACTCCACATTCAAAAGCTTCAAAATACAGAGCAAGGATACGGAGAATAAGAAAATGGAGACTTTCTGTCGTTGAAGACATGACAAACAATTCCTCGACTTCTTCATTCTGAAAGAATATAGGTCAAATGTAAGGAACTCAGAAAAAGTAACATTGAAAATTAAACACTTTATCAAAAAATACAAAAACATTAGCTGAGTTTCTATTGATAGAGTCCCTATAACTTTGCAAACTATGAAATTCTGGGCTATCGGGTAGACTTTAAACTACATTGTCTCATAAATATCACTGAGACATGCCAGGGTGTCAGAAAATCTCCTTGTGCTTCCAGTCATGGGAAATGTTCATTATCCACCTGCTACAAATCTAACAAGAGCAATGAATTAATAACTGGACTGTTCATTAATAAATAAAAAGTATGAGAACTGAGATCTTAAAGCAACATGTAGTATAACAGTACAGGATGAAAAGGAAACTATTTTGTATTCTGCTCGGGTTCAACATTTTAGATTGTAATACTTCTAAAAGGTGTTATCTAGATTTTTTTGAACCAGAAACTGAAATATATGTTTTTCCAATATGTTTTTACTTTCTCTTTGTACATGTTTTATTCAGTTTTTTTTTTTTTTGTACATGATTATGAATCAACTTGTCTGTTAATTGCTATCAAAGGTATATGCATTACAGCAGCCACAGGGCCGTGGCGATTTGTAGTCTGGAGATGTTAATTGTCTACTTTGGAATAGTGTTGTGGGCATGCTCTGTGACCTACTGTGCAGGGAGGGGGAGGAGGTGAGTTGTATCTATTGCATCTATCACCTATTGTCAATGATGGATTCAATTTTATCTGCCTCCATCTTTATAATCCAGGTGTTATCTTTCATTGTAATAATGAGATTATTATGCTAATAAGTGAGCTGTACAAAACAGAATGGGTCAGTGTAATATGAGGTTCAGTGGAAACTCAGGATAATTTTAAATATAAATAAGAATATGGAAAATCAGGGGAAAACAAGACATCTCTAACATAAAAATTTGATTTAAACAATGAACATTTTTGGACAATAAAGTCCTTTACAGACAGGGAATTTGAGAAACACAATGTTTCCAGTGGAATCACAGGCACAATGATCATTCTGTTATAATTATTTTAGTTTCCTACTTTTTTAGAAGTCATGTAATGAAATTTGAGTTCCATCAGCACAACTGAGGTTATATGGGAACAGTAACCTCTGATTAAATACATTGGCCCAATCTTATTAAAATAAGTACGTCATCAAGGAGAATAGTGTTAATTTTGTTGTGAGCATTGGTTTACTATAGTGCTGGTAGATAAAAAGCATTTACCTTGGTGTGAGCACTGGTTTATTATAGTGCTGGTAGATGAATGTGTAGTTTGCCGTGAGCACTGGTTTGTCTATGGTGCTAGTCAATTGTACATTCAAAGCGTGACCGCTTCACCTGTGCTGCTTCAGTATAGCAACCAAAGCTGGTTTAGCCATCTTGATACACCAGAGCAGAAAGCTATAAGTAATGAGGCAGGAACATTTATGGTATATAACAATACTTGAAATTTACAATTGTTGAGAATGAGAGAGATTGAGGTCTGTACATAGCTGTAGGTTTGTAGTTACTTTACAGCTATTCTACATATAAAGTTGGTATTTCCATGGAAATGAATGCTATACCCAACTCTCTCTTATTTCTATGTAAATTTTGTGTCTGTGTTTTGGTATCTTTTAAGTTTATTTAATAAAGATTAGAATTTTTATACGTCCATATAAAATTAATGAGTGACTCTCCTATATTTAGTATATTTAAGTACATCATCAAGGGAATCAAGACAGGCATATGGGGCCTTCTGAGATATACCAACTATTAATAGGCTAAAGCTTCTTAATAATTTTGGTGCATCTGACTGCTGTGCTTTGGCTATCCCCGACACTCCTATTGAAATGAATGGAGTGGTGCGTGCGATTCCAGACCACCACTCCATTCACAACAGAGGACAAAGAAAAACAGGTATGCCCATCCAACAATCCTGGTGTGTTCATGTGGAGTCGGCCTTAACCTACATTCAGATGAATGTGGTACAAAATGGCCATGAAAAATGTAAAATACTGAGCACTGGTCAATTTTCTCAGTCCCTGTCATTCCTGGCATGTAGTGTTTCCTCAATGGTGTTAAGAGAGGCAGGGCAACAGAGATTCCTACTAATATTCCTCTTAATCTGTGAATGGAGAAGGTTTCTCCTCTTTCAACCCATGTGAGGGGCTGTGGGACTTTTGTTGTTCCTATGATGCCATGCCTGTTGGGGGTTGTGGCCCAAAGCAAAGGAGCATAGCCAGGTCAGCAGGTTGCTGTCGATTGATGGGGTCCTCCTCCTGCTGGCACGGTGTGGCAGTGGTCATTGTATCTTTGCCTATGTTGGTCTGGCAGCATCATAGGGAACTGTGCTACTGTCAGTTGAGGCTGATAGCCCTGCAGTGGGGCCTGGGCTTGTAGCAATGGTACATAAAAGGAAGGTCCAACTGTGTTGGGTTTGTATGGAGCTGACCTTAGAACAGGGACCCACGTAAAGGAGTCACGAGGTGGCAAATGTACTGTACTAAGATATATTAAGAACTGTATGTTCATTTTAAAAAAAACTTATACTTAGTCGCATTAGATCACTGTGGATCGCTGGATGTCCGTACCTTGTCTTTTGTCTATAGAGTTGTCAGTAAGACAACCCCATATGAATGGAAACCAGCCAGTCACTCAGCTGAAAGCACTCCGACTCTTACTCTCAGCATCAACTATTATGGTGAGGGTATGCTACATCTGGCTATACAATTCCAAGCAGCAGTCGCAAAAGGGGAAATGTAGCATTATATGCCATCCATTTAAGTAATGCATAGGAGTGCAGGGTGCACCACCAAAGAAGCTAACCCCCTCTATAATGCCCATATGGCCTAATAGGTCATATAGACAAGGTTTGTCTTCAAGAGACAACCCATTTATACATAAATATACACCCATTTAACTCATATACATTTGTATGAGGACATTCAGGAAAGATGGCTATCAGTCAAATAAGCTGACTGTTTATATGGCCAACCATATATGGAAATCTGTTGACAAATCTGCCAATTTTGTTTTTTTATTTAAACTGCCCATAAGCTATTGCCTACAAAGTCAGCCTATCAGCTTGAAGGGGTTGTCCATGATTTTTTTTTTTTTTTTTATATTTATGACCTATTTTTAGGATAGGCCATAAATATCTAATTGGCGCAGGGCCAAATGCTAGCCCTCATACTGATCAACTGTTCAGAGATGTCTCCTGTCTGTGCACTATACAGTGAATGGAGCCAGACGCAGTGTATAGTGGCTGGGTGCAGCTCCCATTAGCTTAAAGGGGTAAGAAGAGATCAGATATCATAGTGGTCAGGCAGAAAACACTTCAACCTATATCAGTGGTCAACTTTGTGCTTCTTAGACAAAGGCGAGATGTACGTTTGCATCAGAAATTACTCAAATTTTCTCTAAAAATCTTACATCAAAGCAGAAGCCCAAAATTGACAAACTGCTATCTATTTCCTGTTTCTCTGCCCTGCCCTGATAATTTTGTCTGTCATTTTTACTAAAACAAGGTTGTGCTCAAGAAAAGTTAAACCTGTTAAATCTAGTAGGAACGCATTTATATCTGACAAATGGGAAAGTACAGGTCATGCCTTAAAGCAGTTGTACAAACTGCAAACAATAAGGTAAAAACAAGGACACTTAGAAGACATTACTAACAGTAGTGAAGCTACAATCTCAACTGGATACCTTTGACCAGGGTTTTTTTTAATGAATACTTCACTATCTTAGTGTATATAGATCTTTTGATCAAACCTTCAACTAAAGCTGGCCATACATGATCGATATCTGTTGCCCCAATGTTTGTTCTATCAACAGCTATCTTTCCTGACTCCCAATAGTGCACACTTAGCATATGTACTGAATAGGAAGAGGGGAATAAGCCCATTAAAACCCATGGAGAACAAAGGCATTGGACATGTTGAAATCCTTATCTCCTCAACATCTGATGTCAGGCAATAGACTGGAGATCCCCATATACATTAGATCATCCATCAGCTTTCTCAAATTATGAGGCTCACAGCTTGGTCAGACGCAGGTCTGCAGGCAAACACATTACTACTTGATCCACATGCTAGCTGATAGCAAGCGTGGCACAAAGAGAGAGTGAAGTGCTTTAATGGCAGGCAGTACTGCTGTCTCCTCCTCTTTTGGTGCACTACAAGATGGAGGAAGGAGTAAGCCTGTGGCAATCTCTAACTATACTGTGTTGGGACATTAATGGAGCATTATACTGTTAGGTGACACTAAGGGGGCATTATACTTTGAGGTGGCACTAAGGGAGCATTATAATCTAAGCAGCCGTAAGGAAGAGTTATCCTATGAGAGGCCACTAAGAGAATGTTATACTCTGAAGGAGCACTAAGGGAGAATTATAATGTAAGCAGCCACTAAGGGAGCATTATACTGTGAAAGGCCAATAAAGACAGTATTACACTGTGAGGAGCCATGAAATAATGCATTACACTGTGTGTTACACTATTACTATGTGGGGGTAGAAAGAGACTTGGTTGGGCCAAACGAGAAATGGGCAGGGCTGTGGGCCCATGTATAAATTTGCCCATGAATAAAATACGGAGGTCATGTGGAGCAGTCCTGTGTAGGGAGAGCATAACATGTTTTTGGTTCTGATTTTTTTGACCTGTAAATAGGGGCATAGCAAGTAAACAGGAGGTATGGACTTTGAAAAATTTTGGTGGACTTAGTGTGTCACTTATCCTTTTATGCATGGAGGCAGTTTCTAAAATTTGGCAAGTATGCATATATTTGAAATTGTAATGTATATAATATATTGCATTATCGTATTTGTTTGGAGCTATTGGAGAATTCTATAAAACTGCATTATACGTTATTAGCAATAAAGTTCATTGATTTTGTGCCTATTTTAAAGGGAGTCTATCATTCGCAAAAAAAACTTTTAAGCTAATGGCACGTTGGAATGGTCTTTAAAAAGGCCATTCTACTCCTACATTTCCTTGTTTTCTTCTCCCAGCCGATTCCAAGGTAATTTGTTTCTTCATGTATGTAAATGAGCACCACGGACCACCCGAGGGGTTCCTTCTCTTCTGCGAGCACCCATCGCGTCATCACTTCTCACCGCCCCTTCATCCATTGCGGTGACTCCCTTCTTGGTCTTCTTTCTTCTCCGTTCTCTCCGGCAGCGAATTCTCGCAACTGCGCATGCGCAATCGGCTCTGCCATGCTCTTGTGACAGACCACTGGAAAATGGTGGCCCAATTGCGCATGCGCAGACACAAGAATTCGCTGCTGGTGAGAACTGAGAAGAAAGAAGACCAAGAGGGGAGTCACCGCAACGGACGAAGGGGCGGTGAGAATTGATGACGCGATGGGTGCTCGCAGAAGAGAAGGAACGCCTCGGGTGCTCCGTGGTGCTCATTTACATACATGAAGAAACAAATTACCTTGGAATTGGCTGGGAGAAGAAAACAAGGAAATTTAGGAGAAGAATGGCCTTTTTAAAGGCCATTCCAATGTTCCATTAGCTTAAAAGTGTTTTTGCGAATGATAGACTCCCTTTAATGATGTATGGCATTCAGCAGACAAATTTATTAAACCTGAGTGTTCAGGCTTCAGTGTCCACCAATGGCCCCAATGTCACTGCGATTAAGTGGTGATGCCTGAAAATGGTTGACTGAAACTGACAGGTTCACCTAACATGAATATAATGTTTAAAGGGGTTATCCGGTTTCTAAGATTGATGACCTATCCTTAGAATAGATCATCAATGTTAGATCTTCTGGCGTCTAACACCTGGGACCATCGCAGATCACCGGTACTGAGGCAGCATGGGAAAGCAGCACTGCTTACTCACTGTGAAAACTGTAGCTGCTTGTGTAGGTATTGCAGTGTTCCCTTCGTACTGGTGATGGTGTCGGACTCCCACAGATCTAATTTTAGAAACCGATAACCCCTTTAAGTCATTGTGTCAACCAGCATATGACTGAATTAAAAATAGGACTTCAAGCTACACTTTTGGTAAGTGATACATTTCTTATTACTACAGGCAAGTACATGTAAAGAAATGTATAGCGCGAACAAGACCTCCCTGTTTATAGCAAGGTGTGTATTCACTGAGGTACGACAGATTGTCAATGTATATTTTACTCTTTGTTGCCTAGCATTTTCTGACCTTTGTTCCCTCCTACATACAATAAGGTGTCTTAGAGGTTGCTTATCTATGCCTGGGATTATTTTGTGAATATGTATAAAGCCATCCTGGGTTTGCTAGAGGCCTCAGTATCTATCAGTAGGTCTTATTTTTCATTTAGCTTCATATATATTATCGTGCCTCCACACATCCCTCGACTGTGTAGGTGAATAATTGCTGAGTTACTGCCGGCTGCCTCCCTCACTTCTCTATAGCAATAGATCTTGGCCACGTTCCCTTTTCTTGCTCCACGTAAACATCAGAGGTCTGCGATTTCTCCAAAGCAAATGGGAACATGAAACATTTTATTCCTGTGCTGCTGAGATCTCATTTACCACCAAATCATTTCCTTTACATTAAAGATGCAGCACTGTAGTCACTTAGACTATTAACATCATCCCTTAGACAGATCATTGAAGGTAATTACATTAAGCACAGGCAGTTCATTAAGGCAGGGTGCCCAATGTGTTTTTCCTGCCTTCAAGCATGTGGGTGAAATATGTGCAGTGAATACCGCAGGTCTACATCAGATTCAACATTCAGCTGCAGAATTTGGCTAGTAGTAAGCTTCTTGGGTGCAGAGCACTTTCACTGCATTGTATTACTGCTAAAATAGAGTCAGAACCACATTTTAATATTTGTTGTACATGTTACTGAATTGTCATTTACAAGTTTTCTGCCGCTGTGAGAATTTAGAATATATCACATGACTGTTGGCATATAGAAATTGTTGGTTAACTTTGTAAATTTCTGCAAACTACGAATGCTTTCAAAAATAAATGTGTTAATATTTTTGTCAATTAAGAAAACGCTAAATGGATTAACAAAAGAGAAATCACATCAATATGAAGGCGTAACTTGAAGGTCTTGGGATACAATGCAAAATCTGTAATGGGGCCCTAAATACACTGGGCCATTTAGGCTAGTGGTATATTTTATGCAGCAGAGGGATCTTTAGGGCCCCCAAAGGGTTCAGGACCTGGTAGGAATTGCTACTGCTTCATTCCCAATAGCTACGTCCCTGCATCAATATTTAGTGTGACCGTCCTTTGTAGGAAAAGTCCTCGAAGTGATGATATGGACCCCACAGAACCCTGACCTCAACATCATCCAGTCTGCCTGGGGTTACATGAAGAGACAGAAGGATTGGAGCAAGCCTACATCCACAGAAGATCTGTGCTTAGTTCTCTAAGATGTCAGGAACATCCCTGCTGAGATCCTTTATAAACTAGGTGCAAGTGTACCAAGAAGAACTGATGGAAGACAAAGAGCGGTCACACCAAATATTGGTGGGATTTAGATTTCTCTTTTCTTCATTCGCTTCATTTTGTTAATTGACAAAGGTAAATTATTAACACTTCTATTTCTGAAAACGTTCTTACGTTGCAGCATTTTTTTAACACTTGTCTGAAACATTTGCACAGTAATGTGCGTGAGCTGTAGGTGCATGTGATGATCACTTGCTGGAGCGAGGTTGTATATTACAGCAATACTTCAACACTAATGCCTGGGATTAGAAAAAAATACTGTCTATTTAACCCATTCTGTACCTTAATCAATGCTGATTACTTAGCCACTCTGGCATTCCAGTTGCTGGAGTTGCTGTTTTTATACTGGAAACCAAGGGCTTAACAAAGGTCCTCAGGGCCTTCACTGGTATTGGGGCATTTTATAACTGCAGGAATTAAAGGGACTTTTCCCAAGCTAAAAATGATGACTTATCTGAAGGATAGGATAGGTAATCAATGTCAAATGTGTGGGGGTCTAAAACCTGGCACCCCCCTCCCCCACACTTCGCTCAACCATTCCCACCACCTAATGCACAGAGAATGGAGAAGGAAACAGACAGCACCATTCTCTGTGTAGTGGTCAAACCAGGTTACTGCAGGTAATCTCCCATTCATTTGAATAGAAGCTATACTGCAGTGACTCAGTTCCTCCACTACACAGAGAACAGAGCTGTCTGCTTCCTGCTCCATTCTCTGTGTATCAGCTGCTAAGAACAGCTAATTGGTGATGTCAGACCCCCATCAATATGACATCGATGACCTAATTTTTTTATCCCAGAAAACCCCTTTTATGTAATATCATAAAGCTATATGACATGACATTACTATTAAAAAAGAAATGTTCAAAAAGAGAAAGTCAAAGAACTTAATATATACGGTACTTATATAATACACTAAAGTAAATGTAAAATAATCTAATACATTTTTTTGTGCTTATTCTATTCTATGTCATTGTAATTAGGTTTATAGAGGCTAAAATAACAGACATCAACACAATAGAAAAAATGTGCATGATACAGTTGGCATTATAGGTCGTGAATATGGCAATGGATTTGAGTATGTAAGTTTAATCAATCGTACATATGTAAGCTGAGACATATTGTCATAAATCCAGCAGTTTAATTTGCAAGACTTATGCAAAGTGTCAAAGTACTCAATCTTCAGGAAGACGGCAATGATATAGTAAAATCCAATCCAACAGAAGGGAGATGTATTCTGACATCAATCTGTTCTAAAATCTTCTTCTCAAGTATTTTATTACAGCTGTAATGTGGGAAATACACAACTCATCCTTTAGGGAACTGTTTATACAGCAAATGTCTAATGCACGCCTTTTGAATAAAATTGGCCTTACTTGAAGGGAACCTGTCAGCTCGTTTTCATCCCCAAAACCACCATTAATGCCTCAAAGTGCCTCATGAATTGTTCTCCGGTGGCTTTATACCACCAGTCCACTGCCACCATCAGCTATATTGTGTATGTAAATCAGGTCCTTTATGTGAAGAAGACTAACAAAAAAAACCAAACTCTCTACACTTCAATACAGCACTTACGCTGTGACTGACATCCCTCAGCCATAGTACGGCAGCTGTGGTGACATTAGCAGGGCTGAGCCATGTCAATCACAGCAGAGGGGTTGGGTTGGGGTGTGGGAAGCTCGGCTTTTTCCGTTAGCTCTCCTAATTTGCATACAGAATGCAACTGTATTTTTCTGCAGATGGAGGCAATGAATTACCAATCTTAAAGAGGACATTTCACCACCTCCACCAACTCCAGTTCTTAGTACCGCCCTCCTGACAGTACAGAGCCTAAATAGCATATCAGACACCAAAGCTATCAGCGCTTACAGCTCAGGAATGGTGGGGGCTAGCAAAAAATTCCAACTGTGCAGGAATTTGTGGAGCAGCTATTAAATGAAGCAAAGAACTTTACTTGGCAGAGATGGTGAAAGGTCCTCTATAATGTTATGACATACCATGGTGATATACCATATTATATATGATGAAAATACCCCAAATTGTGTGTGCTCTTATCCATCTTATAGTAACTGAGCCAAGACTACAGAACACGCGCAGTCGGCTCTGGAAGAGGCGCTTGGCCGCTGCTGACGCAGCGAAGAGGAGGAGACGCATCAGGACAGAAGACAGAGGCGGCGCTGGAGGCGATGACAAAGCTGTGCTCTAAGCACAGGGGGAACGCCCCATGTGCTCTCTGAGCACTATTAGCATAATGAAGAAAAGAAAAATTTGAAAGCGGCGGCGCAGACCTGCAAAATGATGAAGAGATGAATAGCCTTTCTAAAGGCTATTCCTACGTGCTTTTACTTTAAGAACGTTTTTTTAATGATAGAATCCCTTTAACTTTTAAATCGCTTTAACTTTGTCTACAATTCTAAATATGGTTAAACCCCTTTAAGGGACTATGCTACAATACAATAAAAACTCAAATTGTCCTAGTCTTTAAAATAACTCTTTGCAGCATACTTACTCTGGGGCTTAGATACTATGGACCATCTTTAGGAAGGCAGAGAAATAGTAGTTTTGATGAGTTCATGGCAGGATCTGAAACATAAAGGAAAAATCACAGATTCAATATAACTTCTATACACTTTATGACAATTGTTCCAGCCTCAGCCCTGTAATGAGTTAATAACTTCATTGACTTCCAATTCTTTTTTTCCCCAAAACTGACCAACCAAACATCACATACACCTTGAGCATACACAGCTATCATGATATACTCTGCTGCAAATAAAAGGACATGAGTACATTGTGAGTACCTGCTAGACATAAGCGCAGATTTATTAAAATGGTCTGAAATCAAAACTCTCTTAGTTGCCCATAGCAACCAATCACAGCGCAGCTTACAATTTGTATTTTGTGTTTGAATAATGAAAGCCGTGCTGTGATTGGTTGCTATAGGCAACTAAGACAGTTTTAATTTTAATAAATGCCCCCATGGAGTCTATCTCCTGGGGTAGATGTACCACCGAATGATCACCTAGGACATATACATGCCTCTGTGTCACTGAGATGCAGTCTGTTATACAGCAGAAAAAAACTACCCGTTACTGCTTCACGAAATGCATCCATATGTACTCATTTAGTGGTCAAACAAGATGATGAGTTTTGCCTGGCAGTCTGAAAGTATAGATTTATTTTTATGTGAAAAGTAACAAAAATGACATTATTAAAAGGAACCTGTCACAATCTGATCTGCAGGTCACATGATATAGAGCAGAGGCGTAACTAGGCCCCAATGCAAAATCTGTAATAGGGCCCCCACTTACCATGTGCTGTCTATAATACTTGTGTCTTCTTATGTTACAGAGAGGCATTTGAGCCTCTTGATGCTCCAGTGCCTACCTCTGCACCTCCTATAGCTACACCCCTGAGGAGCTGAGCAGACTGATATACAGTTTTGTCGGAAAAGATTCAGTATAACTTCTAAGGATCGACACAAATGTATATACTATAATAAAAGATGACATAATATATTCAATTACCACTTACTATTTTAATAGTCTACTTTAAGTTCAGCGCTGTCTTCCATTGTTCTGCTCCCTTAAAGATGCCAGATGTTTAAAATGACGGACACCAACTGAGCCCAAAAGATCCCATTGTCTATAAGGTCCGTTGTGCTTCCATTCCGGAATCCCTTATTTTGATGGATGAAAAAAATCTTGCACCCAGGACTTATTCATCTGCAATTGTTAACGGATATTTGCTACGGAAGCTCCTAGCGTAGCCTCTGATGCAGAACTAAAGCAAGGTGGACTATACAGTGAAATACCAAATTGGCATTGAAAGGTGATCTTCTATAGGGGTGGTCTTATAATTTATGGTGGAAGTGAAAATCTGTCACAAGGGGGTGGTCTTCTCCTAGAGGTGGTCTTTTGGTGAGGTTTCGAAGCATGGAACCCATAAAGTAAAAACTACCAAAGAACATTTAATGCTGGACTCAGGGAAGAATTTCTTTTATTGACAGCCATATTAAATAGACTAAGTGCTTGGAACGAATAGACATGCCAACAAACATCATTTAAAGCCATTAGCAAATATAGCGTGCTCACTAGACACAACCTGTTGTTACTCCACTGTCTGAGTATATACATATATAGATATAAGAGCGCACTAGACTGCAGCTAGAGATGACAAGGCAGCATTAGGGAAAAGACATTGTCAAGAAAAAATACACTGGGTTCTGTGAAGGAGAGAATATACATGAGCGTCCTATATGCCATGATGTATAGCAGGGCACTTCAGCCAGTGAAAGGCCTTCATTACATTCTGCTCTCACAATCTAAGCCTCTTGGCAGGGGAGAAATCTCAGCTATTCCAAAACTCTGCAGGGTTTTCTCATAAGTGAAATACTTCATATTCTAAGTGTTTTCAGCTCTTAACCCCTTCTGTGCTTCGGCAATCTTTAACTATAACAGAGCTCCTATTCCTATTAGGTGACTCAGAAAATTCCTATTGTCTGTCCAATACAAAAAAACGAAAGCTGCCTCCTGAAATTGTCTTACAGTAGCCAAAAGTATCCAGTATTCTGCACATCCCTCACTTAGGCCTCATGCACATTGCCCTGTTATGGCTCTGTACAAAATCTTAACTGTACCGAGGCATACTACAGCATCCATAGACTTCTATATGACCAAATTGTAGATTTCAATTTCATACATAGGTTATTTTTATCAGCATTGTTTTCGGGGTTGGAAAGAACTCAATAATATGATGCCATATGGCGGCACACAAATGTCTGCAGATCCTTGGTAGCCAATACTGTGTTCACAGTGCATGAACATCCTTGGAGATAAGATGGCAATAAATTACATTCCAGGGAGGAAACAGGTAGTTTTTACTAGATCCTTGTCATTAGGTGACATGTACATAGTGTACAGCTGCTCTGTACAGTCATGGCCAAAAGTTTTGAGAATGATACAAATATTAATTTTTACAAAGTCTACTGCTTCAGTTTTTCTAATGGCAATTTGCATATACTCCAGAATGTTATAAAGAGTGATCAGCTTAACAGCAATTACTTGCAAAGTCAATATTTGCCTAGAAAATGAACTTTATCCCCCAAAACACATTTCAACATCATTGCAGCCCTGCCTTAAAAGGACCACCTAACATCGTTTCAGTGATTGCTCCATTAACACAGGTGTGGGTGTTGATGAGGACAGGGCTGGAGATCAATCTGTCATGATTAAGTAAGAATGACACCACTGGACACTTTAAAAGGAGGCTGGTGCTTGCCATCATTGTTTCTCTTCTGTTAACCATGGTTATCTCTAAAGAAACATGTGCAGTCATCATTGCACTGCACAAAAATGGCCTAACTGGGAAGAGTATTGCAGCTAGAAAGATTGCACCTCAGTCAACAATCTATCGCATCATCAAGAACTTCAAGGAGAGAGGTTCCATTGGTGCCAAAAAGGCTCCAGGGCGCCCAAGAAAGACCAGCAAGCGGCAGAACCGTCTCTTAAAAGTGTTTCAGCTGCGGGATCAGGCTACCAGCAGTGCAGAGCTTGCTGAGGAATGGCAGCAGGCAGGTGTGAGTGCATCTGCACGCACTGTGAGGCGGAGAATCTTGGAGCAAGGCCTGGTCTCAAGGAGGGCAGCAAAGAGCCACTTCTTTCCAGAAAAAACATCAGGGACAGACTGATATTCTGCAAAGGTACAGGGAGTGGACTGCTGAGGACTGGGGTAAAATCATTTTCTCTGATGAATCCCCTTTTCGATTGTTTGGAACATCTGGAAAACAGCTTATTCGGAGAAGAAGAGGTGAGCGCTACCACCAGTCTTGTCTCATGCCAACTGTAAAGCATCCTGAAACCATTCATGTGTGGGGTTGCTTCTCAGCCAAGGGAATCGGCTCTCTCACAGTCTTGCCTAAAAACACAGCCATGAATAAAGAATGGTACCAGAATGTCCTCCAAGAGCAACTTCTCCCAACCGTCCAAGAGCAGTTTGGCGCTCAACAATGCCTTTTCCAGCATGATGGAGCACCTTGCCATAAAGCAAAGGTGATAACTAAATGGCTCAGGGAACAAAACATAGAGATTTTGGGTCCATGGCCTGGAAACTCCCCAGATCTTAATCCCATTGAGAACTTGTGGTCAATCATCAAGAGACGGGTGGACAAACAAAAACCAACAAATTCAGACAAAATTAAAGCATTGATTCTGCAAGAATGGACTGCTATCAGTCAGGATTTGGTCCAGAAGTTGATTGAGAGCATGCCAGGGAGAATTGCAGAGGTCCTGAAGAAGAAGGGTCAACACTGCAAATATTGACTTGCTGCATTAACTCATTCTAACTGTCAATATAAGCTTCTGTTACTCATAATATGAATGCAATTCTATTTCTGTATGTGATAAAAACATCTGACAAACACACATAAAAACCAGAGGGCAGCAGATCATGTGAAAATATAATATTTGTGTCATTCTCAAAACTTTTGGCCATGACTGTAGTACCGTAACCATATTTTCTTCTGTCAGCTATATACTATATATACACATCTCTTGTTGGCAGAGGAAGAGCAGCCACATAGAATGGGCCCAAACTGCAGTATCGGGCACAGTCACATATGTATGGACATCACTGAACCTTCTTTCTGGTGATCTGTGAGGGTCCCAGGACAGGAGCTCCCACTTATCATAAATTGATATCCTAGGCCGTCAGTCTAACATTCTGAAATAAACTGTTTAACCACTTCTTGACTGAGCCATCTCTGCATTACTTAATTGTATTGGTATGTTTCTGCTCCTACTAAAGCTACCGCTGCAATTAAACGTTATTGACGGCACATGAATGACATCCGTGTCCTGCTCATGCCTCGACAGCCCCATTCATTCCATGAAGTGAGTGACAGTGACAATTATACCAGGCCACAAAGCAGACAGGAATGGGACCTGTCCTGAGTTTTGCCCCAGGCTCAGGGCCTCATACATGGGACCGTGGAAATACACAGTTGTGTGTATGTGGCCACAGAAATGAATGGATGAAATGAAAAATACAGCTAGCACAGTGACAATGCACACTGTTGTATGTATGAGGCCTAAAGGCCGATATATTGCTAATTATTGATCTAGGGGGCATTTTAGACCTGACAGCCTCCCTTTAAAATAGACCCATGGGTGTAACTACAAGAGTAGCAGACATAGCAGCTGTTATGGGGCCCAGTTCCAATTAAACCAGATGATGGTACACAGTGAACTTCCATTTTGTGCATTATCCTTGTGCTATGATGTAATAATGGATATAATCCTTTAACTGGACATAATCCATAATACTTTAACTTCACTGTGTGTATTATCGCTGTACTGTGACATCACTGTATTTATTATCCTTGTACTGTGACATCACTGTATTTATTATCCTTGTAATGTGACATCACTGTTTTTATTATCCCTGTACTTTGACATCACTGTATTTATTATCCTTGTACTGTGACATCACTGTATTTATTATCCTTGTACTGTGACATCACTGTTTTTATTATCCCTGTACTGTGACATCACTGTATTTATTATCCTTGTACTGTGACATCACTGTATTTATTATTCTTGTACTGTGACATCACTGTTTTTATTATCCCTGTACTGTGACATCACTGTATTTATTATCCCTGTACTGTGACATCACTGTATTTATTATCCCTGTACTGTGACATCACTGTATATATTATCCCTGTACTGCGACATCACTGTATTTATTATCCTTGTACTGCGACATCACTGTATTTATTATCCTTGTACTGTGACATCACTGTTTTTATTATCCTTGTACTGTGGCATCACTGTGTTTATTATCACTGTACTGTAATATCACTGTATGCATTATCCTGGTAACAGGGCTGTAGCTAAAGACTTAGGGGCCCTGGTGCAAAAGTTAATACTCTCCTTACAAGTCCACTAATGTAAGTGAATGGAGTCGCATTGCGACCTAGGGAATTTTGTTACCGTGACTTTCAGTCACAAATAATCAAGTCCCCTTCACATAGGTAATAGTGTCCCAAAAGTCACACTGTGTGATCTGTTGAATTGTATAATGATCTTCTACCTACACAACACTGATGCATGAGAGCCTGTGTATCTTACATTATCCTCCCGACTCCTGTGTCTCCTGTGCTCAGAACCAATGGTACCTGTATTTATTTTATTTATTTAATATGCTTACTTATATAGCTCCATCATATTCCACAGCGATTTACAGACATTGTGGTCACTGTCCCATATAGGGCTCACAATCTACATTCCCTATCACAATGTCTTTGGACTGTGGGAGGAACCTGGAGCGCCCGGAGGAAACCCACACAAACACAGGGAGAACAAACTCCTTGCAGATGTTGTCCTCGGCAGGATTCGAAGCCAGGACTCCAGTGCTGCAAGGCTGCAGTACTAACCACTGAGCCACCGTGCCGCCCACATATAGCAAAAGACATGGGAGGAAAGATACGCATGCTCCTGCATCAGCGTGGTATAAGGAAAGAAGGTAAATATACAATTCAAAAGAGCACACAGTGACCAGTGTGGCCCCTTGGCTTATGCAATGCCTAAAAACTACCCCACTGCGTGCATTATCCCAGTACTATGACATCACTGTGTGTATTATCTGTACTGTAAAACCACAATGTGCATTATCTCTGTGTGTAAAAGAGACCTGATGGCACTAACCTGAGACATATACCAAGTAGGTAGTTTATTATGACCAGTAGGACACTCCACATATAGCATTTATGCAGATATCACAAATATCAGATCATTGGGAGGTATAGTAAGGTGAAGTATTCACATACCAGAGTGTTAGTACACTTAGTACAGGACTTTTCTCTATACATTTTTCCACATTTTTCGGTAGAAACAGGGTAGAAACCCGGCGGACCCCATTATAGTTGTAAGGGATTTGCCAGTTAAGCAATGCCCCAGTGCTGCTGCAGAACCCTGGGGGGAGGGGCACAAGAAGACAGTGAGCTGAACCCCCCCACTGTCCCTGGCTAACTTGCCTGATCTGTCCTAGGCGACAGCAGCAACTGGTCGACAGTCCCTTCTTAATGCAAGTGGCAACACAGAATGCAGACAGGACAAACAACAACAAAGGGAGGTCAGCTAGCCAAGGGGTCGGTAACAGACAAGCAATAAAGTACAAAATTACAATCCAAGAGAATAATCAAAGTGAATAGGAATACAGGTAAGAAAACAGCAAGGAGTAATAGCCAGTACACACGAAGCAATAACCAGCGCCAATGAGAATGTGAGCAAAGAATAAATGGGAAGAAAGAACCCGCCCCAGACTTGATAGGAGGATGGGCTGTCAATCACACAGTTAAGGCTAAAATTAACTATTAGTGGAGCAGAGGAAAACCAAGGTGAAGGAGACGGGTGTTCCAGAAAATCAAATACATAGTCTAGGACAGTGTTCTGAGCAACAAGAATCTTAAACAAGGAATCAAACTGAGCACGCCTCCTGTGCCGCCGCGTGTGGATGGAGGGTGGTGCAGAGACCCGAACAGGCAGAGACGTTACAATAGTCTAATAACCCGGGTGAACCTAGCATAAATTTTTCCAGAGCAGCAGGTGTTAAAGTTTACAGAAAGTGGAGCATAAAGAAGAACCAGGGAGTGAACACAAACTGTCTGAGGTGGTAAACTGCATGCCGGAGCTGCTGTTGTGCTTGTGTAGGCGAGCAACAGTCAGAATCCGATTCAGGGACAGTACATTAAACACTTACAAGATGTACAGAAAAATATGCTGCAACAACGAAGTCATATAAGGGTACAAAAAGTTTAATTGACTTTTTATACAATCACATGCACAGGAAGCTGGGTCTGAACACTATGGTCTTCTGTTACCACACCAAGGAAAAGCGGTTATTGTATACTTCTTGTGCACTTTAAGTGATGTTACAGACTCATCCACCCGATAGCACCATGAGCAAGAATAACAGAGAAACTACACAGAAACAACACTGATGTCATGAGCAGCAAGTCCCCAGTGGCACATGGTCCCTTCATGACATGTGACAGAGTACAGTCATGGCCAAAAGTTTTGAGAATGATACAAATATTAATTTTTACAAAGTCTACTGCTTCAGTTTTTCTAATGGCAATTTGCATATACTCCAGAATGTTATAAAGAGTGATCAGCTTAACAGCAATTACTTGCAAAGTCAATATTTGCCTAGAAAATGAACTTTATCCCCCAAAACACATTTCAACATCATTGCAGCCCTGCCTTAAAAGGACCACCTAACATCGTTTCAGTGATTGCTCCATTAACACAGGTGTGGGTGTTGATGAGGACAGGGCTGGAGATCAATCTGTCATGATTAAGTAAGAATGACACCACTGGACACTTTAAAAGGAGGCTGGTGCTTGCCATCATTGTTTCTCTTCTGTTAACCATGGTTATCTCTAAAGAAACACGTGCAGTCATCATTGCACTGCACAAAAATGGCCTAACTGGGAAGAGTATTGCAGCTAGAAAGATTGCACCTCAGTCAACAATCTATCGCATCATCAAGAACTTCAAGGAGAGAGGTTCCATTGGTGCCAAAAAGGCTCCAGGGCGCCCAAGAAAGACCAGCAAGCGGCAGGACCGTCTCTTAAAAGTGTTTCAGCTGCGGGATCGGGCTACCAGCAGTGCAGAGCTTGCTGAGGAATGGCAGCAGGCAGGTGTGAGTGCATCTGCACGCACTGTGAGGCGGAGACTCTTGGAGCAAGGCCTGGTCTCAAGGAGGGCAGCAAAGAAGCCACTTCTCTCCAGAAAAAACATCAGGGACAGACTGATATTCTGCAAAAGGTACAGGGAGTGGACTGCTGAGGACTGGGGTAAAGTCATTTTCTCTGATGAATCCCCTTTTCGATTGTTTGGAACATCTGGAAAACAGCTTATTCGGAGAAGAAGAGGTGAGCGCTACCACCAGTCTTGTCTCATGCCAACTGTAAAGCATCCTGAAACCATTCATGTGTGGGGTTGCTTCTCAGCCAAGGGAATCGGCTCTCTCACAGTCTTGCCTAAAAACACAGCCATGAATAAAGAATGGTACCAGAATGTCCTCCAAGAGCAACTTCTCCCAACCGTCCAAGAGCAGTTTGGCGCTCAACAATGCCTTTTCCAGCATGATGGAGCACCTTGCCATAAAGCAAAGGTGATAACTAAATGGCTCAGGGAACAAAACATAGAGATTTTGGGTCCATGGCCTGGAAACTCCCCAGATCTTAATCCCATTGAGAACTTGTGGTCAATCATCAAGAGACGGGTGGACAAACAAAAACCAACAAATTCAGACAAAATTAAAGCATTGATTCTGCAAGAATGGACTGCTATCAGTCAGGATTTGGTCCAGAAGTTGATTGAGAGCATGCCAGGGAGAATTGCAGAGGTCCTGAAGAAGAAGGGTCAACACTGCAAATATTGACTTGCTGCATTAACTCATTCTAACTGTCAATATAAGCTTCTGTTACTCATAATATGAATGCAATTCTATTTCTGTATGTGATAAAAACATCTGACAAACACACATAAAAACCAGAGGGCAGCAGATCATGTGAAAATAGAATATTTGTGTCATTCTCAAAACTTTTGGCCATGACTGTACACAAGCAGTACCGCTATGAGATTCTGCTTTATATCAAGTCCTACAGTGGTCACGGCTCAGAAAAGATTCTAAATTAGGAATACCTCTGCTCCTTGCTGCCAAACTGCGCTGCATTATTAATACCAGACTGATAATAGCAGTTTGTGGAGGATTACTCAACACAAATACAGAATGGATATACAGCATTATTCTAGTAACCCCATTTCTGAAGTGCCCAGAATTTTGCAAACCCAAATATATCACTATACAGCATTCTATCAGCCCCATCCCATACTGTAAGTATATGGAATTCCCTGTGTTTAGGTGGGTTTCTTCTGGGTACTCCGGTTTCTTTACACATTCCAAAAACATACAGATAGGGAATTTAGATTGTAAACCTTGTATTGGACAGACTGACAAGGTCTGTAAAGCGCTGACGAAAATGTTGGTGTTATATAAGTAAAATAAATAAATCCTATATATCCCAGTAATCCCATTTTTATTAATATGTACTTCCCCTCCAGAATACACAGTAATTTTATATACTAAAATACTATCATCCTAATCTCGTGAGCATATAGCATTATAATATTGCCAACGCAAAAGCATGTTATAAAACTATACACCATTCAATTATCCTACGTCATAAGAATATGGCATTGTATTAAGGATAAGGCTGGGTTCACATCTGCGCTTGTTTATCGTTCGGGGATTCCGTCCCCCATTCCGCTTGAAAAATGCAAGCAGGACTTTTCAGAAACCTGGCGGACTCCATTATAGTCTAACAGGTAACCGCTTTTTAATGCGGATTGAGTTTCCATTTCTCAGTCCCGAAGCGGACCCGAAGAATGGAAATCCAAACGCTAGTGTGAATCTAGCGTAACACAAACGCATGATATAAAAGTATATAACATTCTATTAATCCTAAATCATTATAATATGGCATTGTATTAATGGCAACTTAATAACATTATGTAACATTCTAATAGCCCTAAATCATAAAAAAATGGCATTCTATTAACGCCAACACAGAAGTATGATATAAATGTATATAATAATCTATTAACCCTAAATCATAAGAATATGGCATTGTATGAGGGATAACACAAAAGCATATAAGAGTATATAATAATCTATTAATCCTAAATCATGAGAATATAGCATTGTATTAATGGCAATTTAATAACATTATGTAACATTCTATTAACCCTAAATCATAAGAAAATGGCATTGTATTAACGCCAACACAGAAGTATGATATAAAAGTATATAATAATCTATTAACCCTAAATCATAAGAATATGGCATTGTATGAGGGATAACACAAACGCATATTAAAAGTATATAATAATCTATTAATCCTAAATCATTATAATTTGGCATTGTATTAATGGCAACTTAATAACATTATGTAACATTATATTAACCCTAAATCATAAGAAAATGGCATTGAATTAAGGATAACACAAAAGCATATAAAAGTATACAATAAGCTATTAATCCTAAATTATGAGAACACAGCATCATATCCAACACAGAAGCATGATATAAAAGTATATAATAATCTATTATCATAAGAATATGGCATTCTATTAAGACAAAAGCATCACATAAAAGTATAGCACAATTTCTCCACAAGGCATTCTATAAAACATTCTATTAAGCAGATCCCAATACATTACAGTAGTCTAAGGGCTGCTCCCTTATGATAGAGCATCACAAGAGGATGGTGCATGGGGCCACCCAGCTCCTGCTAACATAACAGTGTCCCATCCTGAGACTGCAGCAAAAGTAAGAAGAATATATGAATTTACCATAGAGCAGCACAGTCAGTCTCAGACCGATAGCTGCTGAGAGCCCCTTGGCTGCTATGACTATGTGTGGCAGAGCAGAGGATTCCTGCCTTCTCTAGCTATCAGTCTGCACTGAGCCTTGTGTGTGACAGGACAGGAAGGAGTCTGTCAGAGGTGTATGAGAAGGGGCTGGGTGATGTGAAAAGAAATGGGAAGGCTCCTCCTCCGGCAGCACAAGGAAGTGAACTGTCTGCTGTGTGCCGAAATTTCACTGCAAACTGAAAAATGACATCTGGGCTGGGACTTGTGAGTGCTGAGCTGAAGCCATGTCCTCCCTGTCTGTGCTGGGGCTATACACTCTACGCCTTGCACTTGACTTTCATGAGAAGTGGCGAATCCTGCCCAGAATTATCTGCTACTTAGTAGCCATTATTTAGATTAGCAGAGACATTCTCTGGAGGACTCTCCACATTCTAGCACACAGCACACACTTACACTACGGTCAGTTTCGTGGTAATAACATAGTCTGCATATCCATTGACTGAAGAGGATCACTTGAGGTTTGTCATAAGAAAGATCAACTTCTTCATAAGTCAAGTGGAGATGGAAACACTTCTTTCTTCTTTGCATAGTAGGTTTCTAAATATGTAAAGTGAGAAGTAGTTTAGTGGGGTTTCCATTCGCCTGTGGGGTTATGCGAGGCTGGAATAGTAGTCATAAGATCATAGGTGACTACTGGATCACTATACATGGATCTGCAGAGGAGGAGGATCACAGAGATTCAGGACCGAGGACGGGTAAGGGCTGTATTATTATTTATATAACACAACTACAGTGTAGGGCCACTGGGGGCATTATTAGTTATCGGGGTCACTGGGGGGCCTTATTAGTTGTCAGATGTCCACTGGGGGCATTATTAGTTATCAAGGGGCCACTGGGGGACATTATTAGTTATCAAGGGGCCACTGGGGGGTATTACTAGTTATCAAAGGGGCAACTGGGGGCATTATTAGTTATCAAGGGGCCACTGGGCAGCATTATTAGTTATCAAGGGGCCACTGGGGGGCATTATTAGTTGTCAGGGGGCCACTGGGGACATTATTAATTGTCAGGGGGCCGCCGGGGACATTATTAGTTGTCAGGGGGGCATTATTAGTTATCAGGGGGCCACTAGAGGCATTATTAGTTGTCAGGGGGCCACTGGGGGCATTATTAGTTGTCAGGGGGCCACTGGGGGATATTATTAGTTATTAAGGGCAAATGGGGGTCATTATTAGTTATCAAGGAGCAACTGGGGGGCATTAGTTGTCACGGGGCCACTGGGGACATTATTAGTTATCAAGGGGCCACTGGGGACATTATTAGTTGTCAGGGGGCCACTGGGGACATTATTAGTTGTCAGGGAGACACTGGGGACATTATTAGTTTTCAGGGGGCTACTGGGGGGCATTATTATTGTCATGGAGCTACTGGGGTACATTATTAGTTGTCAGGGGGCCACTGGGGGACAATTCACAGCATGTCAATTATATCTATGGAAACGCTAGCATTTTCCATATAGGTATAATAGGGGCAGAAAGTCCACAGGACCTTTCACATCTTCATAGAAGTGCGATATTATACACCGCTAGATGCTACCGGCTATCTCCAGCACTGGGGCACATACCAGGAAAGCTGACTGCATGCTGAATTCAGCGGCTTTCTAGTATTTATCACTGCACATCTATGAACACGTGAAAGGTCCTATTTAACCCCTTCCCATCAGTGACATCGTTTTCGACCCCCTCGCCTTCCAAACCCCATAACTTTTTTATTTTTCCTTTCACAGAGCCATATGAGAGCTTAATGTTTGTGGGACAAATTGTACCACTTATTATTCTGTACAATGTACTGGGAAGCTGAAAAAAAAATTCAGAATGGGGAAGAATTGAGAAAAAATGCTTATGTGCGACTTTCTTATGGGCTTCGTTTTTACGGCGCTCACTATGCAGCCAAAGTTGTATAGTCTTATTTACATTTTAACCCCTTAACAAAAATCTAAAACTTTGCAAAAAAAAAAAATGTTTTTCACCATAACTTGACACCCGTAACTTTTGTATATTTCCGTATACGGGGATGCATAAGGCGTCTTTTTTTGCAGGGCCAGGTGTACATTTTATTATTATTGTTAACATTATTTTTAGTTTTACCATTATTGCTTTGATCACTTTTTATTCAAATTTTTATCAGAGGCGAAACAGCAAAAAAATATTTTTAGAAGTTTGTAAACTGGGCGTTTTCAGACACAGGGATACTTAATGTGTATGTGTTTCACTGTAATTTTTTAGTTTTATATGTATTCTAGGGAAAGAGGGGTGTATTTGAACTTTCAAGTTTTTTTTTTAGATTTTTTTTTTACTATATTATTAGCCCCCCTAGGGGGGCTTGAACATGCAATCTTTTTATTGCAGGTCCCATAGATTGCAGTACAACTGTATTTCTGCCTATGAGAGTTTTGCTATGTTACTATTGAGACTTGTCATAGACCAGCCTTGATAGTAATATTACTATTGCAGACCTGGCAGCCTTCATAAGGCTTCCGGCTGCCGAAGCAATAGGACGGCTCCTGCGATCTTGCCACATGGGAGCTAGCCTGCAACCAGAAAGGTACGGGTTGGTAGGCATTTTTTTAGTTCGGGGGCCACACTGCAGTGCAATGCCCAAGATCAGAATGAACTCTGATCGTGGGCATTAGCTCTGGGACTCCGCTGTACATTACATATTACTGTATACCCGGTAGTTATGGCGGCAGCAGAGCGGCCACCAACTTTAAAGACCTGGCATCCGCCATACTATTACAGCAGATGTCAGGAAGGGGTTAAACAGTACCATTTCACTACTTCTGAAAAGCCCAATGACCTACATCATCTGATGTGACCCTGAGCATTTTGTTGTTTTATTTATCCAAATCTGTTCAGCCATTCCAAAGATATAAGCAGAAACGCTGAGATTTTGCCACGGTGAAAATGCTGCAGCAAAAACCGAGGCGTTTTACAGTATCTTCAAATTGGAGGAGATTCTGCCTAATTCCATCTACATATTGCAAAAAAAAATCTGCAGCGGAAAAGCTGCGTTTTCAAAAACGCTTGTGTTTTTGTAAATCGCAGCATGTTAATTATACCTGCGGAAACGCTAGGGTTTTCCATATACTGTATGTATAATAGGGGCAGAAACTTTGCAGAGGAAAACTCTGCGAAATCGCAGTGAGAAATGTTGTGGACCGTTTCCACCACGGTTTTTTCCACAGCGCTTTTTTACTGCAATTCGCTGCGTAGGGCTTTAGCCTAAAAGAAAAAAACCTCTTTGAGGCTAAAGCCTTATGCAGCAAATTGCTGTAAAAAAATACTGCGTAAAATACCACGGCGGAAACAACACAGCTTTTTTTTTCTGCCTCTGTTCCCTATACAGAAAACACCACTATTTCCATATGTATAACTGACATGCTGCAATTTACAAAAACGTAAGGGTTTTTGAAATCATAGCATTTCCACTGCAGATTTCTTTCTGCAATGTGTGGATGGCATTAGCCAGAATCCCATCCACTTTGTAGGTGCTGTAAAACGCTGTATTTTCGCAACGTGGGGCCCCGTCCTTTGCGAAAGGAAAGCTGTGCTGTATTTGGTTGCTATGGACAACAAAACTCGTTTTATGATACAGCTAATTCAGACAGTTGTAACATCTCTGTGTTATATGCAGGGGCGTAACTACCGGGGTAGCAGCGGTAGCAGCTGCCACAGGGCCCGGGACATTACGGGGTCCCGCGGGCCCCCGATGTTTTTTTTTTTTTAATAGACCATTACCTGCTGGAGTAACCCCAGCAGGTAACGGGCCCTATATACTTACCGTTCCCCGGGGTCCCGCTCACGGCCGCCTGCGCTTCCGATTCTGCGGAGGCGGCTGTGAGCAGGAGCGGGGATCGGTATGTGAGGCCGCGGGCCGAACCCCACAATCTAGACCCCGGAGTATAATAATCGGAGGCCCGGGAACATAAAAAACAATGTACTTACCTCTCCTACGCTTCTCCAGGCTTCGGGCCTGTTTAGTGACGTCCCAGACGTCAACGGACGTCATTTTGCGTCACTATGGGGCAAAATACTCAGTGCAGGGGCCACTATGGGAAATAATACTGTGTGCAGGGGCCACTATGGGATATAATACTGTGTGCAGGGGCCACTATGGGATAAAATACTGTGTGCAGGGGCCACTATGAGATATAATACTGTGTTCAGGGGCCACTATGGGATATAATACTGTGTGCAGGGGCCACTATGAGATATAATACTGTGTTCAGGGGCCACTATGGGGCATAATACTGTGTACAGGGGCCACTCTGGGATATAATAATGAGTGCAGGGGCCACTATGGGGAATGATACTGTGTGCAGGGGCTAATATGGGGCATGATACTGTGTGCAGAGGCCACTATGGGACATGATTCTGTGTGCAGGGGCCACTATGGGGCATGATACTGTGTGCAGGGGCCACTATGGGGCATGATACTGTGTGCAGGAGCCACTATGGCACATAACTGTGCGCAGGAATGCGTTTTTTTTAGGGGGGGGGTTGGAGGGGGCGGTCCGGGGGGGGGGCCATGTCAAATGTTCGCCTTGGGGCCCAGCCATTCCTAGTTACGCCACTGGTTGTATGGCTCATATTACAGCTACAAATCCTATCCCAACTGCGGCTCTAATGATGTGAACTACAGTATCTGCATCTTAGGGATCTATAAAGCGGATAGTTTGAGTCATTAGACCAGCAGTCAGGATGGAATTTGCAGCTGTAATATGGTCACTGTAAGAGCAGGTTCACACTACCAGTGTTCAATGCCCTTTGCTTTCTACATCACATTAAATGACAGATGTTATTGGCGCTCCCTCCACCAGGTGTCCGTCTCCATTCACCCCAGTGTAAAAAACAAAACAAAAAAACATGACAGACATTTTCTTCGATCACGTTTGTTTACTTCTGTAACGGAAGAAAAAGTCCTGCATACACAACTTTTCTTCCGTCATGTTACTTTTCTGAGGGAAGAAACTTTGTGTATGCAGAACTTTTTCTTCCATTACAAAAGTAAACAAATATGAAGGAAGAAAAGGAATCTAGTGAAGACGGTGCCTGTGTCCCTTACTCTGCTACAGGTAATGTTCCTTGCTGTCAGCCATCATAGGACTGTAATAAGAGTAGTGTGAACATAGTCTAATACAGCCATGTTATGACCATTTCAATTAACCCTTATACCTCCTCACATGACGGTGTTCAATTTATGGGTCAGTAAAAACGCCACGGATGACACATGTATTGGTATCCATGTGTTATTCGTGCTTTTCACTAACTGATACATTGAAGTAAATGGAATGAGCTGCAAATACAAACAGGTACAGGACCTGCTCCATATTTTATGACTCTTCACTAAGGCTGGACACACAGCTGCAAAAACTATGACTGTATGTATCGGCCAAGAGAAATGCATGTGCTCGTACTTCAGAATTGTGGATCAATTGGGTAAGCAGATGTAGGGAACTGCCATTTCTACTAGTATATAATGTATCTGGCTTCTTTGCCCCTGCAGTTTGGCTTCAGAGACCCCAGGCATTCAGTGCAAGTTTTGTTTTGTAAATACAGTGAGTCAGACACATGTGAGGCAGAGCTGCTGGGGGGAGAGATGTGAGCAGAGCTGCTGAGACAGACATGTTATGTCTGGGGGAGTCTAAGTTAGCCACTTGTTCCTCTTTACTTCACAGTATATAGTTAGGTATGTGTTACCCCCTATATACTCACAGGACCTAGCTAGTAACCGTAGGTTAGATATATCTATATATATATATATAGTTCAGGGCAGTGATAGGTTAGGCTTCCGAAGGCCAACTAGCTAGTTAGAGGCCCGGTGGCACTAGTAGTTTAGCTGGCAGGTTAAGGACTCAGTGTTAGGGTAGTCAGGCCTGCATCTACTGCCGTCACCGTCGCCCTGTTTGCTGCCTGTGAAGAATCTCACCATCATCATCATCATCTCCTGATCGGCTGTCTGTCATCTCCTGGAAGAATCCGAGGATCCACAGTCATCCACAGGGGCCCCTGCATCTCTTCTGTTGCCTGGAGGTATTGTGCACTGGACTCTTGCTATATATCTATATATATACCCGGGTATATAACCTAAGACGGTTGAGGACTTGCTGGTTGTTGTAGTACTGCTGTGTTCTGAGTATATTGTATGTATGTATTATTACCCTTTTGATTCTTAGAAAGCTACTGTTATAACCTTATGTGGTATCTGTATGTATTCTTCAGACTGTGAGATTAGTACAGTGATCCTTGTTAAGGCTACTAACTGTACTTCATGGGTAAGTCCCAGGAAGAGATCCTCCCTGTAATACAGAGGCTCTATCCTGGGTGGAGGCACTGATATATTTCATATATGTTCCCACTCTTCCCTTCAGCGAAGGCTTCAGGTCCCATTATACACACAGGTCAGCGCCAGAGTCTGTTGCAGGAGGGATAATACTCATACCCCCCCCCTCCAAATAGGGCTACAGAAGGCCTCTAGATTATTTCTGTACATTTGCACTGCAGCTAAGACCCTGATAGCCCTACATTGGAGAAGCACTCAGCCTCCTACAGGCCCTGCTCTGGTGGCTCGTATTAAGGATGTTAGGAGTCTGGAGTTTCTTACGGGTACACTGAATAATACCGTTGAAGCCTTTCGGTCTCTCTGGACCCCTTGGGACACGTATTGTATCCTCCATGGTCTTTGATCTCTTCTCCTTTCCTCCCCCTTTTTTTTCCCTTTCTTCCCTTCCCGTTGTCTCCTGTTTGGTTTCTCTGTCCCCCACCGGCTGTCTTTGTATTATGCATATTTGACCGACTTTGTTAGGTTATTATTATTTTTGTTTTATTGTTGTACTGTTTTGTTTTAATTTAAAACAAACCTCTTTGAAAACCAATAAAAATTACAGTTAAAAAAAAAAGAATTGTGGATCAAAAGTACAGTCATGTGAAGCAGGCCTTAGGGGTAAGTTCACACAGCATAATTTTTGTGCCACATAAATTCTGTCTTCCCTATTCCTTTCCTGCCCAATTTTCTGGCAAATTGCAGTGGAACCTGTCATAGATGTGGATGTGAGCAGGACATATTTCTGCTGGCGGCAGGAAGATTTCCGTGGTGGATTATGCATGCCTGGATCACGTCGTAAAATCTGCCATGTGAACTTACCCTAAGTGTATATTGGATGTTAAACCTTTTTTCTTTAAATATATGAACAACAGAGCATGGTGGCTCAGTGGTTAGCCTTGCAGCGCTGGAGTCCTGGGTTTGAATCCTGCCAAGGCCAACATCAGCAAGGAGTTTGTATGTTCCTCCCACACTCCAAAGACATACTGATAAGGAATGTAGATTGTGAGCCCTATATGGGACAGTGACTGTAAAGCGCTGCGGAATATGATGGCGCTATATAAGTAAACATAATAAATAAATCTGAATCAGATCTCAGTCTCCTAATGTACAGTGCCAGACATTAAAGCCCCACACTTAACTAGAATGGGACTGAGCTTCAATCCCACACACACAACCCATGGACCAGTACACCACTAATCTGGAAGAAATCAGCCATGTTTTACTACTCTATATACAACCGCTATAATTACTATGTATATGCAGTATATTGTATATATCTATTAACAACCTTGTCTTGTCTTGTGAAGGGGAATATGTGGAATACTAGAATGGGGGAAGATGTTACACCACAGAAAAAAGAAGTTACACATGGATGGTTGCTAGGATAACAGTTTAGAAAAACCTGCACTGAAGTTAAGAAACTGCAGTAGGCAGCAAGGCACTACATAAGTATCTCCTATTCAGTATATAGGTAAGACAATGCTATGCATGTCAGCCAGCCAATTCTAATTATAGGACCGACCTTGCTAGCTCCTTTAATGCTGGGCCAGTTTAGCCGTCTCACTGGAGAATGCAATCCACTTGACAGTGTCTAAAGCTATGGACACAATGGTTGGTGGCATATATGCAATATAGCTGGTATATGGAAACAGTAATAGGTGCTGTTACATAGGGCGACAACCTTGTTAAGATAAATATACAATTATATAGAAAAACTTAAAGGGGTTGTCCATGACTTGAGTCACACCTGGCCATTGGTTGTGTCTGGCATTGCAGCTCAACTCCATTGAAGTGAATAGCTCTGATTGCAATACCATTGACATCCTGTGGACAGGTGGTGTGCTGTTTTAAGAAGAAAGCTATATTTTCCTTATCCTGGAGAATTCTTTAATACAATCTCTTGGTAATAGGCGTTCCACTAAGCTGCCTTGTGACTGCAGGAACAAATCATCAGTTGATTCAAGTCTTGTCGGCTTCTAAAACCTGAGGGCTGAGCTTTTATCCCGGATCGGTGCTCCATTTTGTCTATAGTAGAACACACACACTGTTTTGGGAGTTGTGCTATGCAGCAGCCTTGTCACTATAGACAGGTCTACCTTATGCAAAGATATAAGTCTATACCAGTAGGTAGTAATGATGTGTATAATGCACGCTCCAGAGGATTTCTGAATATGACACCTGAGGCCGTAGGTAAGACCAACACCTTTATTGTATGACTGTGCTAGCACCTATACACCTCAAAGAGGACTTTTCACCACCTTATTGCATCCTTCTGGAGGCGACACTCCACTGATAATGGCACAGTTGGAATTTTCTCTCTAGCCCCCACCGTTCCTGAGCAATCATTGCTCTTAGTTTTGGCACAATTATACTCTCTGCTGTCAGGTGGGCGGTCCCTGTCTTTCTGCTTCAGCCTAGGACCGCCCACCTGACAGTAGAGAGAATAATTGTGCTGAAACTAACAGAAATGATTGCTCAGGAACGGTGGGGGCTACTGGAAAAACTGCAACTGTGCTAGAATCAATAGGGCAGCACCTATTGAAGGATGGGATGAGCTGGAGTTGGTGGAGATGGAAAAAGATCCTCTTTAAAGATGTATAGCCAAAAATTTAACATTAACCATAGTAGAATCGTGACTTGGTAGTTATGACTCAGTAGCGTATATTACTTACAGAGGTGTTCCAACTTTTTTTTTTTACACCCTGGATAGGCTTAAACTAACAATCACTATATACTTTACCTCTTCACTTGGTTAGGGATCCAGCAGAGGGTCTCCATTTGGGTCCCTGGCCTGCACGGTAGTGCCTCGGCCAGTCAGTGGCTAAGTAGTGGTGCATTGTTCAAATGGAGCATGCAAAAAGTAAACAATGTCCGGGGACCCAAATGGAAACCTCTCACTAGGTCTCTGGCCAAACAGAGAGCTAAAATTATAACTTGGCCTGGGATCTAGCGAGAGAGGCTCCGTTTGGGTCCCCGAGCATTGTGTACTTTTAAATATGTCAACAAAGACCGGGGACCCAAACGGAGAGACTCCTCGCTAGATCCGTAGCCGAATGGATCAGTAACAATATAGTGATTGTTATTTTAAGCCTCACCGGGGTGTCAATAAATGGGTTATAGGACCCCTTTAGCACTATAAGACACTGCACAAATATCAGAATATAAGTGAAATGTTTTGCATATCTGACAAACCACCAAACATTTGGGTTGACTGAAACTTGCAATGACAAGTCTTTGAAATTCAGTGACTATGTTGTAAACCCGTCCTACAGGTCAGCTAACTACATTGCTCACTATCTACAGCCTCAATGAAAAGTTATTTCCATTACACAACTTATTGCTAAAAGTAAATCTAAAATGTTTTTGGACTTGTCAACCGTTAAAATACAAAAGCAAAATATTTATAGTCACTACAAGGAAGTAAAAATGTAAAACCTCATTGAAAAGAACCTCCACATATAAGGATATTGTCACAGTTTTTGGACTGTTCAGACACGATGCAAGTTAATAAGTAAATGTACTAAAAGCAGCTAAACAAGCTGGTTCAGGTAAAAAGGGAGTTGCCTGCACAACAGCTTTGTTTTCGCAGAGATGTGGCCTAAAGCTGTGGAATCCGTGCAATGATTGGAAAAGGTTCAGTCAGAGAGAAATTTGTAGTCTATCCTGGCCCTGACAATAATAGGGGCACCCAGTAATTTTACTTAGGAAGGTGGGAGGCTACACAAGTCAGCTCCACCACCACATAGATTTAATTCATACTCCAAGACCAGACACCAAAACTAATTTTGGCCCAATACCCCTAAATAAATACAAACCCCAGACCAGAGCGCATATGTAAACCAGACCCCCAAAATTACTTCAAACCTCAGAACAGACCCCTTAAAGGAAATGTGTCATCAGAAAATGATCCATTAAACATATTTTGTAAGAATTTTCATTGATTTTTTAAAAATATTTTAAAAATGGTAAAATCCTGCAGTCTTCACTCTGACCGCTAAACTTAAAAAGGTTGTCCTGGCGAAATTTTTTTTTTTTTTTAAATAGGCCGGGTGAGGTGGAAAATAAAAATCATACTCACTTGTTCCCGGGGGTCCAGTGTCCTCCCAGCATGGTCCGGTCCGTCTACTGGGCTGTCTTCTCCTCGGCGGCTGTGACATTCCGAATCCCTTTTGCGAAAGCCGCTGATTGGCCTCAGCAGTTACATGACCGCTAAGGCCAATCAGCAGCCTCAGCACCAAAAGGAAGAGACCCCGAGATGTCATAGATAGTGGCATCACGTGCCCTATGCTGAGGCTGCTGATTGGCCTGAGCGGAGCAGGAAGATAACAATGCACCGGTAGGACCAGACCACGATGGGAGGCCCCGGAGTATTGGGGAAAGGTGTGTATGATTTTTTTTTTAAATTTTTTTCACCTCCCCTGGCCTATTTAAAATATAACATTTTTGTCTGGACAACTCCTTTAATAATATTTTGACAATTCCTGTTCTGTAGAATCTCTATTTGCAGCAGTCACCTCATTACCAGCACAGGTAGGATTACATTGACAGGGACCACCATTCAGAAAAAGTGATGGCCACAGCTTATCTACTCCCAGTGGCAGAACTACCGTCGTAGCGGCTGCTATGGAGCCCATAACCTTATGGGGCCCCTGCTGCAGGAATCAGTAAGTTGGGCTGTGAAAGAGTATTTGCTGGCAAACCTTGACAGATTCCTCCTGCGTTGTATGCCTGGTGGTTTCATTGGGACCGAACACATCCAAATCAAAACTGCTATTATTATTCTCTGGGGTCTTTTCATACCCCAGAGTATAATGATCAGGGGCCCAGGGAAGATGAGCGAACATAACTAACACTGTTACTCGCTGCTCCTTGGCTCCGGCGCAGCTCTTCAGGCCTCTTCAATGATGTCATAGAAGTCACGTGGATCGGGGATATCAAGACCAGCCTAAAATACGCCGGTCTTGATGGATTCCCCCATAGTCTCAGAATGCAGTGACGAGAGAGCAGAATATGTGAAAGACGTGTGGAGTTGACAATCAGGTGAGGGGTGCAGGGATGGAAAAAAATGTTTTTGCTAGAGAGCTTCTTTAAAACTCCATCAGAAAAACTGCATGCTATTTTGATGCAGTTTTTTGTTAGGTTTTCTAATTTTACAAGTGAAAAAAATTATCATGTTTTACCTGTAAATTCCAAATGCTATGAACCACATTAAAACTGCATTTTTTTTGTCTTTTGGTAGAACTTATATGGTAATGGTACCTGAAGGAAAAATTTTTTTCCAGGGGTGCCCAGGTTGTGCAAAGGTTGGGAAACACTGGTAGAAGACATAAATGGAGTACTTCAAAGGATACAGCAAAAGCTCAGTTCAACAGTAGAGGTAGAGTTCCTATCTTTATAAGAGGGTAGCATACCTTATACCAGCTTTTCCCAACTTTTTCAAATTTTAGGCATCCCTGGAAAAAAAAATTTACTCCGCCACCACTATCAAATAACTTTTTGCAAAAGATAAAAATGCTGTTTTACTCTAAGGCCCCACAAAGCGAACCGCAGCTAAAAAAAAACACATTGCGTTTTTTTTTTCTTGCAGTGTTTTTACTGCAGTTTTTTATACAGCTTTTCTTCCCTTATTAAATCTACAGGGAAAACACTTGCATTTCCGCAGCTAAAATTGACATGCTGCTTTTTTCAAAACACAGCTTTTCCACAGCATTTTTTTCCCGCAATGTGTGGATGAGATTAACCAAATCTCCTTCACTTTGCTGGTTCTGTAAAACAATGCGTTTTTCTTTTTGCTGCATTTCCACAGCAGTAAAATCGCTGCATTTCTACATGGGGCCTTAGCCATACGCTAGGTTCACACCTGCGTTGGGGTTTCCGTTCTTAAACGGAAACCCAATCTTCTAAAAAAAGCGGTTACACACAGAAAACCGCCGACCGCATAGACTATAATGGGCTCTGCCGGGTTTCTATCCGGTCTCCGCCCAAAAGACAGCGGAATGGGGGTGCAGGTGTGACTGTAGCCTTACTGTGGTTTTTTACCATAATTTTTTAATTTACAGGTGAAACATGATAAATATGTTTGTTTCACTTATAAAATTAGAAAGCCTCACAAAAAACTGCATCAAAACTGTATTTCGAAACTTCTTACAAGTGCAAAGTAGTAATCTGAGATGTAATCTCAGGTGTAATCTTGTGATGTGCAGATGTCACTTGAAAGTTTAGGTGTTGCTCATGCCAAGAGGTTAAGAGAAGGAAATACTCATAAATCTGTCTTAAGTTTTAGAATTTTGGAGAATCTAAAGAATGTCATAGTTAAACAGTTTCCCACTAGCATTCAAACATGTCAAACTCTCTTTATGTATGCCTAAACTAAGAACTAACTGAGGAACACTCCAGGCTAAACTAATACACTGCACTGTTATGCCTTGGACAGGGCCGGAGAAGGTGAAGCATGATAAGATCAGTGATCAGCAAAACTAGACTCATATCATGCATTGCCGACTCAGCCCATGCACTATTTTACCAATATATTAGTTCTGTCCTGTGCATGATTCATCATTTTGGGTCCATTGTTCTCATCTGTCAAAGATACAGAACAATGGACAATAAAGTTTGCCAGATTCGCTGAGATAAACAGAAGACGTTCCATTTGTATCTGAATGCAATGTTAATGTGCAATTTGGTTTTCCTTTGTGGTTTCTTCCATGACCTTGATAAGGCATAGTGATAGTAGTCAGCAGGTAGAAAAGCTAAATCACATGATCACTCCCTTCTCCTGGCAACCTTTGGCTTCCATCCTGCCATAGCTGTCAGAATCCTCTTATAAATACCTATTCTATAGAGCAGGGCTGCTTTAACCACAGGGGCAAAGGTGCATTCACACCAGACACTATGGAATCGGGTGCCCACTTGGCCGTCCCGGATTGAGTGAGACAGTACCGCACTTCGGGTGCTGGGTGGTAGGGAGTGTTTTCAACTCTTTGTCTTAAGGACACAGCTAGAGGTTGAATACAATAGTGGAGCACAGAGCTATCGGCTCCATACTCCTTTGGAGGATGTTGTCTGCGGCAGGTAAGAGCAGTGAGCCACAGACATCATTACAGCCAGGGCCTGCAGGTCCGTGGGAAAGGGGTAAGGTGAGTATTCTTTGTATTTTGTTGTATGTGTAACATTGGTGGTTGAGGGGGCAGGGGGCCTTATGTGGGGCTAGTTAAGGAGAAATTATATTATGTGGAAGGGCCCACTTACATAAAGTTTGAACAGGGCCCCCAAATCTATTAAGAGGGCCCTGCTATAAAGCAAGTCCTACTAATCTACTACTGTATTGCATAAGCCCCGTGTACACTTGGACAGATGAGTCTCAAGCCGCGCACAAGGGAAGAAAAGATGCTGGCACCTGTAGCTGCCACTAGAAGAGTTTACAGAATACTTACATTACTAAAAGGGAATGTACCACCTCCCCCAAGTATATTCATCTGTCATCATGTTACAGAGACTGGACTACAGACAAACTTGGAATTATTTATCTCTTCATTTCAATCTTTTAACCTGCTGGCTGTCACAGAAACCTGGATTAAACAGTCTGATACAGCCTCCCCTGCTGCATTCTGTTATGATGGCCTCCAATTTTCACACACCCCTAAACTTGAGGATAGGCGTCCTATCACCACAATGCATTTTTCAGGTCATTCCCACAGTACCATCGCTCTCTTTCCCCTCTTTTGAGGTCCACGCTATCAGAAATTTCCGCCCTTTCTCCCTGCAAGTAGCTGTCATCTACCGTCCCCCTGGCTCACCCTACCAGTTCTTTAATCACTTTTCTTCATGGCTTCACAATTTCCTATCCTGTGAAATCCCTACTCTCATTATGGGTGACTTTAACATTCCCATTAACACCCCTGTCTCCCCCTCCGCCTCACTAACCGCCTCTCTTGGTCTCTCACAGCTTACTTCTTCTCCCACTCACAAAAATATCCTTGATCTGGTCTTCTTATGGCTCTGTTCTGTCTCTGACTTTACTAACAATTGCCTACCAATTTCTGACCAAAACCTTTTTTCCTTTACTATCAAAGGCTCTTGTCCTTCACAAAACACACCGACCTACCGTACATACAGGAATCTACGGGCTGTAAACAAACATCACCTCTCAGACACCCTGCAGTCTCTCTCCTGTCCTGAACTGGCCACCAAACATTACAATGACATTCTCCATACTGCCCTGGATAAAGTAGCACACTTGACCGTCCGAAAATCTCAACACAGACACTGGCAACCTTGGCACAGTCCTCAAACATGTTTTCTGCAGTGGTGCTCAAGATGTACTGAACGTCTGTGGAGAAAACCTAACACATTTGCAGATTTTCTTCAATTCAAGTTTATGCTCAAAGCCTATAACTTTGCCCTTCACCTCACCAAACAAGCCTACTTCACCTCTCTCCAATAACCCTAAACAGCTCTTGGATACCTTTCACTACCACCCGTCTCAGACCTCCATGCTCGAGACATGGCCATGTACTTCAAAGACAAAATCGATAACCTCCATCAGCAAATAACCCAATCTCCAAGCAGTATCAGTCCCCTTCCCTCCCTTGCTCCTCATTGTGAACTCTCAATACAGTATTTGATCTAGTAACAGAAGAAGAAGTCTCCCAGCTCCTTTCTTCTTCTCGCCCCACTACTTGCACAAGTGATCCTATCCCGTCACACCTACTCCGGTCTCTGTCCCCTGCTGTTACAACTCACCTTACTAAAATGTTTAACCTCTATCTCTCTCTTCTGGAATCTTTCCCTTCTCCTTCAAACATGCTGACTACTGAAAAAACCTTCCCTCGACCCATCCTGTGCTGCTAACTATGGAACCATCTCTAAACTCCTGGAACGCCTGGTCTATTCCTGCCTAATACGCGATCTCTCTGCAAACCCTCTTCTGGACCACTTACAATTGGGTTTTTGTGCACTACATTCTACACTACACCCTTACAAAAGTCTCCAATGACCTCCTGACGGCTAAATCTAAAGGGAACTAGTCACTACTTAATCTTCTGGATATCTGAGCAGCGTTTGACACTTTAGACCACCAACTCCTCCAGATTATGCTCCACTCTATTGGCATCAGGGACATTACTCTCTCTTGGTTTTCTTTCTGACCGCTCATTTAGTGTATCATTCGCTGGTGTGATCTCTTCTCCTCTTCCCCTTGCTGTTGGGGTTCCTCAGGGCTGGATCCTAGGCCCCCTCCTCTGCTCTCTGTACACAGCCCCTATTGGACAAACCATCAGCAGATTTTGCTTTCAATACCATCTTTATGCTGATGACACCCAACTATATACCTCATCCCGTGACATCACCCCTGCACTATTACAGAACACCAGTGACTGTCTCTCTGCTGTCTCTAACATCATGTCTTCTCCTTATCAGAAACTGAATCTTTCAAAAACCGAACTTATTGTGTTCCCTCCATCTACTAACTGACCTAACCCTGATATCTCCATTTCTGTCTGTGGCTTTACTATTACCCCGAGGTGGCATGCCCGCTGTCTGGGGGTTGTATTTGACTCAGCTCTCACCTTCACCCCACATATTTAGACACTTGCACACTCTTGTCACCTGACCCTCTCGTCTGTCTCCTAAACCTCCCTCCTAGACACCTGGACAGTAAGACATCTAGCCTCTTCTTGTATCTCTGTACTACCGCAGAGACCCTCATTGCTAGATATTGGAAGAGTGTGAATCCTCCTTCTGGTCTTGAGCTTTTGGCTAGAATGTGAGGAGTCTCAAATGCCTGACAGCTAGCTTAAATAACACTCTGGATGTCTTCAGACCCATCTGGACGCCCTGGGACACGTATTGTACTTTACAAAGTCTCTGATCCCTGGGTTCCTTCCTTCTTTTTCCTCGCTCCATCCCTTCTGTTTCTTCCCTGTCTTTTGTGGTTGTCTCCCTTACCCCTTATTTTTTCTACCTTGTTATTGGATTGATGTACTTGACTTCCGCTTATATGGGGTTTGGCAGATAGCCTTCCCCCTCCTTGTTGCCTTATTTTGTTTGGTTTTATACATTCTGTTATGGAAAAACTTTTCAATAAAAATTACAGTTTAAAAAAAAAAAAAAACAAAAAAAACAACATGTCTAGAATTTTAGAATTCGCCCTTTTCTCATGGTGAAAACATCAAAAACCCTCATTGCTGCTCTGATTTTCTCTCGTCTTCCCTATTGCATTTCTCTTCTAATTGGGCTTCCTCTTACTAAACTCTCCCCTCTACAATCTGTCCTGAATGCAGCCGCCAGACTCATTTTTCTGTCAAACCAGTACACAGACGCATCTACTTTGTGTCAGTTGCTGCACTGGTTGCCCATCCCCCACAGAATACAATATAAAACTATCACACTCACTCATGAATCCATCCATAGCACTGCACCCTACATCTCCTCTCTCGTCACTTGTCACTTGTCCCCAACTGTCCGTTCTGCCAATGACCTTAGACATGCATCCTGTTATCCAAGCTTTCCATTCCCATCTCCAAGTCTTTTCTCAAGCTGCACTGGTGCTCTGGAACGCTTTACCCCATACAATCAGATTTATTCCCAACTACATCAGCTTCAAATTTTCCTAAAATTACATCTGTTTAGTCAGATTTATCACATGACCTGATCACATAGTTCTACACATCTGCACGCTAGAATAACATTTCTTATCCTATTCTATCCTTCCTCCTCTGTTCCTCAGATCCTGACCCTCTAACTAGAAGTTACTCTGCACTCCCTGCACTTAGTATCTGTATAGTCACAGATATCAGCTTGTGACGGGTTCATACAGCTTCAGTTACATGATCTTATATATTAAAAGATGGATGGACCATTGTACCAAACAAGCCCTCTGTGTTCCCCTATTTCCTCTTAGATTGTAAGCTCTTGCGAGCAGGGCCCTCACTCATATTGTTTGATATGTTAATTCCTTTGTCACATTGTAATGTCTCATATTGTCTGTTCATGTGTCCTCTGATTTGTAAAGTGCTACGGAATATGTTGGCGCTATATATATATATATATATATATATAAAAGATATTATTATTATTATTACTATTAATAATATTATATATATACCACTTTAAGACTCTTTTTCTCCAAATCTGCCATACATAACGTATGTTGTTTATCACTGTAATGTGCTCAATAACAAGGTGGGGGCAGTTGAATATATTTATTTACCTTACTTATATAGCACCATCATATTCCGCAGCACTTTACATACCTTGTCATCTCTGTCCCAGATAGGGATCACAATCTACATTCCCTATCAGTATGACTTTGGAGTGTGGGAGGAAACCGGAGTACCCGGAGGAAACCCATACAAACTCCTTGCAGATGTTGTTCTTGGCAGGATATCAACCTAGGACTCCAGCGCTCCAAGGCTGCAGTGCTAACTACTGAGCCAAGTATCTAGTATGTTATAAATCAATGTCTATGCAGGTATGTCAACTAGAGATAAGAATACAGGTCTTTACCCTTTTTGTATTCTAAATAGATTAAAAAATTGTGGTCATAGCTTTATTTTCCTATACAGAGCTCCCCATACCTGCATACAGCTATGTTGACAGAAAAAATAATCTGGTTTAGAGGACAAGAAGTAAATAACTTAAACGCAAATAAGGAAACTGGCCGTGTCCTCAAAAGGTTAAACTTTGTACTTGTAGAACAATTTTGGAGTGCTAAGGTTTGTGGGCTTTTTGTAGTAAAACTGAGATCTGTTCCAGAAAAGAGGAGAATGCAATACAAGTATTTTTTCTCGGATCTGCTCCAGTGTAGATAGCAGCACTAGAGCCATATGCTGTATTTTGCACTGGAGATTGGTCTCCTCTATGAGCTTCTAATAAGCTGCTTTTATATGCAGCCAGACTGGAGACAGACAGATCTGGTACAGTATATGTGCCTATCTGTCTAGTTGGGTATAAAAATGGTGTAGTTGTGAATGATTATTATTCACAATAAGCATTGAGAAAACTGTCATATGCATAGCAGAAATCCTTCCTGTAAATACTAACCTGTCAATGTTTTACAGTAAGTAGTCAGTGCTACAGTACTATACATTAAATTCTTCAGCTTGTCCCTGGTCCAACTTCTCTGTATACTTCTCTATATCGAGATGTATATTCTGCCTATGCAAACATAACTATATATCCTACAATAATGAAATATTATACGTTTTGGGGGCACATTACATACAATATTCAGACATGCAGAAACCAAACCTTCATCATATAGTTTTATTATTATAGGGATTTGTGGTCATAAATAAAAATGTTACACTCGGTGCGAAATGTTAAAGGGTTTGCATCAGAGACAATGGTGGCATATTGTTCTAGTTTTATTACTAGCCATCAGAAACATGGAAGACATACATATAGACACTCTACTTATCTTCTGTCGCTGTCACTTTGATGTAGTGATCAGTAGCGGTCACAGAGATTAAACCTCTGCCAATTGGAATTAGTGCACGTCTTAGCTATATATACCACTATAGTCTGTGATGAGAAAACCCTTTACACTAAAAAAAATCTGTCAATATACTTTTTAATGATTTGAAAACCCCTTTAATGTATGTTCCCACAGGACTGAAACTGTAATTTCCATGCAGAAAATCTGCAACATTTTACACTAGGAGCATGGAAATCGCAATGTTACCACTCACTTGGCTAGTACATCCTAATTCTACATTCACATTTGCACCAGAATCTCTGTTGGAGACTCTCCGCAGTATCTGCGACTCTGGTGTGACCCTGGCACCTTCTCTGCTTGGCGCATCCCAACCAGAAGGTCCTGCACTCCCGCTGCACTCCTGTCAGTCTTCGCGCCCTCACGCTCCTCAGGTATCTCCTCCTGGCACGGGCCGCCTGGCGCCTCCTGGTGGTGTCTTAGAATCCTCTCATCCTAGCGGTCCTGGGGCCTCCCCCATTGGCACCTTCCTGCCCTCTGCTCTACTTCTGATACTCTGAATGAGCTTCGACGATTGCGTGCCCATCTCGCTGCCATCCCAACTAAGTCTGACATGGAAGCATATGTGTCCCGGCTGGAACAGTCCTACATGTCTGAACTCTCTGCTGTTTGTTCTACTGTGCAACATCTGGAGGTGAGGGTTGACAATCTCAAGTCTTCATCTGCCATTTCTGCAACCCAATTGTCTGCCCATGATTCTGCCATTTCCTCTCATTTATGATCAGAAGAACATAAAGGGGCATGAACAGAACTAACTAAGGCGACAGGTTACGATGCGAGGGGTGTTCGGAGCCAAGGGGGAATGCCCAGTGTGCTCCGTGAGCGTAATTTGCATATTGCAATAAACGGATTTTTACAGAAATGGTGGGGAGAAGAAGAGAATGGAAGGTAGGAGTAGAATAGCCTTTTTAAAGGCTATTCCAACATGCCATTAGTTCAAAAGGTGATTTTCTAATGATAGACTCCCTTTAAAACGACAGATCCCACTGTAGTCTAAGGGATCTGCCGGGTTCCGTATGTAGCCGCTATTACAGTGATCTCTCTGTCCCTTTCCAGTCCTCTGACAGACCAGATCAATGGAGAGGCAGGGCTAGTGTGAACATAGCATAATTTGTATCAACACTAAGAGGCCTTATATCTTTGGAATGGCTGAACAGATTTGGATTAACAAAACACCAAGACGCTTAGGGTGAAGGCACCAGATGATGGATGTCATTGGGCTTTTCAGACCTGGTGAAACGTCCTGTTTAGGATTTAGACAGTGCCAAGTTTTAGAAGGATTTTTTTGATGGCTTATATTTAGAATAAGCATACAATATCTGTTCAGTGGGGGGCCGACACCTGAGCCCTACACCAATCAGCTGTTTGGGACTATACAGTGTAAGGAGCCTGAAGCAATTGTACATTGTATAGCGGCTGTGCGGAGTTACTGCAGCTCTGAAGTGAATGGGAGTTGAGCAGTAATACTATTGTGCAGTCGCTACATATCTGCTTCTAGCTCCTTATACTGTATAATACCGGGCCCAGCAACAGGGATCGGGTGTTGACCCCCCCACAGGCAAACAGATATTGATAGTGTATCCTAACAATAAGCCGTAAAAAAAAAAAATCCTGAAAAAACCCTTCAAGCCAGCCATATTTGTTTGGTTACTTAATAGGAGAGGGGAGAAAGCTAGTCCTGTCTGGTAGTGGCTTAATTCCCCATAAATAAGAGGATCAGGCATTTGAAATCCACTGCCCAAGTCCAATCTCCCCTACATCTGCCATTGGGAGAGAGTCGGGATGACCCCATACACATCAGATGGCCACGCTATGTGCACAACTACCACATCAACACATTATTTGACCATTTATGTGTATATTTCCTAATATTTTTTCAGATGACTTTGTACCAATGTTATTATACACCCATGATCCACATATTTACTAAGCAGAACTCTGCTACATAATTTAATGATGTGTGAAATGCCAAGGGCAGTGTGCAGAATGACAAGATTTTCTCACATATCTAAGTAGATCTGGGACAAGAAACTCCAAACTACAGAAAAACACATTATACAAAACCCTAAAGACCACAGAATTCCTGCACATAGATTCCATTACTGTATACCATTTAAGTAACACCATATCTGTCCCTGGTTTCCAGCTCAGGAAATGATGTTTTCTGTCCTAACAGAATATGCCTTTTCTATAGAGTATTCCGTTTGTCATGCAAAATCTGCTTAAAAGCATAAACAGTGAATAAAATATCAACTCATATAAATATAGAATATTATGCAGGGGGTTTGTGGTTTGAACGCTGAACATAATGGCTGCTTAGCTCTGCAGATCCCGGTCTGTATTCAGCTACACCGAGTCTACAGTGTCACAACTGCTATCCATGGGGAAGAAACTACCCCTAAGAAAACCCTCGGGCCCCCAACTACCTTCCATGGGGGTCCCTTCCAGAGATCTTCTAGAACTGCTGCACTGGCGCCATTGCCAACAATACATGAGACCGCCTGCCATCATTCCCTCCCTCGCATGGGGACTGAGCCCCGACAGCTCCTGGACCTGGATGCTTGCCTCTCCGATGTCACTCCCTCCTGGGTCAGACTGTCAATCCTGTCGGGGACCTCCTGCATCACTCATCCCTCCAGCTCCTACACTGGGTAAGATGTCACTTCCTGTTGGCCATGGTGGCCCTGCTCCTGTCCTGCTGGACTTTGACTTATGATCCCCTCCCCCACATGCTGCACTACTGCAATCAAGTGCGCAGGATGGCCAGGTGATTCCCCCAGGTACAGGCCATCAGTGGACACCTGTCCCACCTCTGTCAGTCACAATGGGTTGGAGGGGGCAGTCAGGGGGATTCCCCTGACTGCCCCCTCCAACCCGTTGTGACTTACAGAGGTGGAGAACCCCCAAGATACACTACCATCAGGTCCCGTGCCAGCCCCCAGTCCCCAACCTCATCAGCTCACTGACTCCCTTTCCCAGTGGCAGTCCCTTTTCCTGCAGCTTCCCACTAAACAGGATTTAGAGTTGGATGAAGTCAAACAGACCTGTAAAAGAGAGATTGCGGCTGTGCGACTGGACCTACGCCAACTAGCTGAGAGGGTGGATACACTTAAGAACACCCATGATGAGACTAGACGGTATATCTTCAATTGCAGGATGTAGTCTCCTCACATGCCTTGGCACTTAAAGATACTACCTGCCATCTTGAGGACTTAGATAACAGGGGCAGGCAACATAATATTAGGGTGTGTCTATCTTAGGCTACTGAAGAGGAGAACGTGAAAGTTTTTTTGGAGGCTCTCTTTAACATGATTTTGGGCAAGCCCCCAGACCACTGCATCAAACTGGGCAGAGCACAGGAACATAATTTGTTGTGTCCAGGACTTCGAGCTTAAGGAGGCAATCCTGTCTCAAGCACATTCCAAGAGGGACTTTGGAGGTTGAATCCTCTATTTTGGATCCGCACGGGAGTTTGTCATATTGCATGGCAAGCTAGAGAGTGTTACCTTATGTAACCTTTACTCCCCCTAACTCCTCTCAGACTGACTTCCTCATTCGTATACTTAATAAAGTGGCCAAACTACCTCCTGCTGCCATAATTGTCAGTGGCGATTTTAATATGTCTTTCTCAGATGCAATGGATCTCCTGACTCCTACTGGAGGCCCATCATGTCCCACCCAAAGACGACTATCAGCTCAATTTAGAAGTATGATTAGGTGTTATTCTATATACAATTTATGATTTATTAACCACCCTACAGACAGGTCATTCACATATTACTCTGCTCCTCATAAGATCCATACCCGTATAGACTACTACTTTTGGAATGCTTCCACCTTGCGTCTTCTCCGACGAGCCTCTATGGGCTTAATTACATGGTCGGATCATACCCCTGTCAAGATAGAGCTCACTACTCGCAATGCATGCACCAGAATCTTTCACTGGTGTCTCAATGAGGGCCTTCTCCGAAGGGCGCAAACACGGGAACAGCTCCAATTTCATCTTAAGTCCTTTTTTGAGCTAAATAAGGGGTCAGCCTTGTCAGAGACAGTACTCTGGGAAGCCCAAAAAGCTGTAATGTGAGGTCATTGTATTGCACTGGGGACCAAGTTAAAATGTGATGCCAATTCACATCTGACTGACCTCCACTCTCAGTTGCTGGGGGCTGAACAGCATAGGTTGACCCACCTGATGAGGCACCTCCTCAAAACGTTAATAGACTTGAGGGCACAGATCAGAGACATCATCTTCCAGAGGGTAGATAAGTTATTGTTATACTCTAAACAATGTTACTATGAATGGGTTGATAACTTCACACGCTCTTGGCTAGGCAGCTTAGAGACCAGGCGGAGAGGGGCACAGCATATGCCCTGTGGCGTGCTGATGGCGCAGTGATTTATGACCCTGCCAAGATAGCCCACGTTTCACGACTTTTATTTCAAGCTGTACTCCTTGCAGAACAGGAGTTCTCCTTGCCCCCCCCCTACTTTTTGTCATCTGCTTTGAGCCCCTAGCTGCCGCTATCTGTTTACATCCAAGTACTAGAGGGGTCAAGGACAGGGATAGGGAGTTTAAGCTTTCACTATTTGCAGATGACATTCTTCTGCCTCTTACTAATCTTTACATTATTCTCCCTAATCTCCATGCCCTTTTGAAACAGTTTGGTCATGTCTCGGGATAAAAAATCAAAACCTCCAAAACAGAGGCCCTAGCTATTCAAATCTGCCCATCCCATTTAGCTCAATTATGAACCTTGTTTCCGTTCAGTTGGCAGGAGTTCTCCCTGAAGTACCTACAGTAGGTATCCGGCTCAGCAAAACATTTTCCCTATTGTGCCAGGCTTACTTCCCCTACTTTTAGGCAAATTAGAGCACTCCTCTCAAGTAGTTGGCCCTCTCCCTGTCTCTCTTCAGCCAGATATCCGCAATAAAAATGACTAGATTGCCTAATCTGCTTTCTTTATTTGAGACCCTCCCAATTCCAGTCCCCTTTGAAGGACCTTCGGTCATTGCAGGGCTCTATTTTGCAGTTTGTCTGGTCTAGAGAGAGACATAGGCTTTCTAGACTAGTAATGATGACTCCGAAAACCAAGGGAGAACTTGCCCTCCCCAATCTGGTCCTTTATTATTGGCCCACACAGTTATGGAGGGTACTTGTGTGGTCCACCCTTCTGGCTTACTCCAAGTAGATGGAGATTGAAAAACTGTTGTTGGCCCCTTACCATCCTCTCGCCTCTGGACAAACCCCCATAACCCACCCACTGGTGCACTCTTAGGCCCCATGGCACTGACGAGAGATGTCAGGCATACCTGTGCCGTCCGTTATCCTCTGTCTTTCCTGTGCTCCTCGATGTCGGCCTTTCTTTTTCATCCACATTTCCCATCGGGGCTGACAGCGTCAGTTTTGGGCCCTTGGCTCAGGGCTGGCCTATTCCGATTCACGGATATTATAGATTATAGAATTCGCTCCCTCCTCCCGTTTGCTGATCTTCAATCTAAATTTCATCTCCCCCCTTCTAGCGAGTTCCCCTACATCAAGATTTCCCACATAGCCAATTCCATTTTCCGAGGCACAAGGGTTCCTACACCCAAATGTTTTGAGAAACTCTGTAAATCTGACTGCACCACTTCTGGTCTAATCTCGGACATATATGGGATTCTTTCTGACCCAGCACCTGATATGATTCTCAGGCATCTCTATATGTGAAAATGAGAGGGTTACCTGTGGGAGACTATATAAAAAATGTTGTGGACCATGATATGGAGGTGAGTGAAAAAAACCTCTGTGTTACCTACAAACAAAACTTCTACAAGATGTTGATGCACTGGTACCATACCCCAGCTTTGTTTCATTCTTTTAATGCATTTGTACCAGACAATTGCTGGAGGTGTGGTGCCCATCCAGCTAACATACTGCACCTATTGTGGTTGTGTCCCCTACTCCAGCCTTATTGGCAACAGGTCTAATTGTTATCTACTCAATCTACCCTCTGAGCGCCTACATAAACACGGCTTACAGCTCTTAATCTATATCCTCACTTCAGTTAGGTGTCTTATTGCTAAACACTGGAGGAGGTCTCTCCCTTCCTCATTAGAAGAACTGTATGCTAGAATACGTGAGTCTAGAACACTTGAACACTGAACAACGAGAAGGAGAGGTTCCAGATTATCTGGGGATCCTAGGATACTTTTTGGGCGCTCTAAGATCTGTAATTTCTGGAGGTATAATTTTTTTCAAATCTCCCCTTCTCTGTGACAACAGCTAGTGCGACCTTGCACTTCCTCCCTTCCCTTCTTCGTGGTCCGTTTCCTGTGTTTCCCCCTATAACTTACGGTTATGCTTAGGGTTCTTTGGATGACTGTTTACACCATTGCTGTCTATATTTTTTCCAGACTCATTTCCTTTGGCCCATATTTTGTTGGCTTGAATATCCTTTGTATATTTTGCTGACCTTATATTTTTGTATCTCTTTATAAACTTTAAAAAAAATTACAATAAAAAAAATAAATTAGAGCAAACTATGTCTGCATTGTGTTTTTATTGGCAACCCACTTAGTTGACCATGCAGTCTGTTCTGTGTTTAACCCTTTCCTGCAGCAGGAATTTTTCATTTTTGACTCCCTACCTTCCAAAAGAAATAACTTTTTTTCCATTCACAGAGCCATATGAGGGCTTAATTTTTGAGAAACAAATTGTACTTCATAAAGGCACCATTTAATCATCTGTACTGGGAAGCTGGAAAAAAAAATCAGAATGGGGTAGAATTGGAGAAAAACTTTGTTTATGCGACTTTCTTACAGGCTTTGTTTTTATGGCATTCACTGTGCAGCCAAATCACATGTCATCTGTATTCTGTATGTCGGTATGATTCCGGCGACACCAAAATTATACACTTTTGTTTTAACGCCTTAAAAAATCCAAAATTTTGCAAAAAAAAAAAAAAAATTTTCTTTGAGTCACCATATTCTGACACCTGTAATTTTTTTATTTCTGTTTACAGGAATGCATACAACGTGTTTTTGTTTTGTGGGGCCAGATGCACTTTTTATTTATACCATTCTGGGGAATGTCTATTGGTTTTTATTAAAAAATTTTGAGAGGCGGAAAAACTGCAGTTGGACTCTTTTGATTTTTGTTTTTTTCCTGCTACAGTGTTCACCATATGGGAAAAATATTTTTATAAGTGTATAGACTAGGCGTTTTCTGACACAGGGATATCTAATGTGTATGTGTTTTACTTTTTTTTTTTATGTATGTGTTCTAAGGAAAGGGGGTGATTTATATTTTTAATTCTTTTTTTTTTTCACTTCTTGAACCCCAGGGGGTCTGACCACTAATCACCGCTGCCGGATCTCGGTCCAGGGGTCAGTGATCCACCCCAAAATGGCGGCGCCCACACGCGACCGGTAAAATAGCACCTCAGTTAGCTTTGACTGAGGTACCAGGGGGGGGTTAATGCCTGCAATTACTGTAGACTCTGATTGCAGGCATTGCAACCATGTCTCCGCTGTACAATATAGCCGAGAGCCTGTCATCCACCGTACTATTACGACGGATGTCAGGAAATGGTTAAAGGTACAAAAACAGATTGGGATAGAATTACTATTACTATCTAAAAGTTATACAGTCTTAAACTGCCCCACATTTATCAAAGTGTCTAATGCTGGATGATAAGTCTGGCATACTTTTATACTGTCTAGTCTACAGTAAGTTTACATCTCCTAATAGTTGGATTAGTTTACACTAAAATGTTAGCGCCCAGTGCCACTGCTTCCTGATAAGCCACACTCATTTTCTATGAGGCCACACTCCTATTGTACTAGTTGTAAATGTGTCTAGAAAGTGTCTAAAACACTTGATAAATGTGACAGTCGCCAGCTTACCTCTGCTTCACATTGTGTACTCTCTTCTGCATCTAGTCCTGCCCATAGGGCAGACGTGCCCCTCCTCCTTGCAACTTGAAGGCCTAACGTGTTCACCTGTGGGCATTTCAGCCAATCCCAGGCAGCCCCCACCTTGAGAAAGGTTCCTGTGAGAACCGATACGTGGTGTATTGCTTTTCCAATAAAAGGACATTTTCCATCTTTATAAGTTGCTGGCAGACTGGATTGTTTTTTTATATATATATATATATATATATATATATATATATATATATATATGCTCTGGCCGCAGCATGGTGCCTGAGTGATCATAGAGCCATAGCTTTGCTGGGTCCTATGAGGGTTATCGCTGGCTTGTCCTCCATATTTACCGGTTTCCATGTATTGAACTTTGGCTTTGTACCTGACTCTACATCTGTCTGCTCATGCTAATGTGTTTGATATCTGTTACTGACTGTGGCTTGTCCTGACTCTGCTCTAGTCTGCACATCCAGTTCTGCCTGATGCATGTTACGGACTCCTTGGCCTTACTACATTCTGTCTGTCTCTTCAATACTGTGCACTGGTGTCTATATGGTCCCTGGTCAGCAGTGCCACTCCAAGAGGTAGCGACCTGGTGGTCTCCCTGCAGCTAAGTCCACATCCCCATATTGTGTTAAAGGGGAAAAACTAAGAAGGCTCCTTACATAGCATCTTTGGAGTGGTCCAACACCAAACCGGTTAGGTGGCACAGCGGGTCCATGATTTGCTGTTTGTTACAGACATGCTAGTGTGTACAGAGGTATGCTAGGTAAAGACGCCCTCACTTATGGCACTGTACTGAGTGTGGACCCTGCAGATCCGTAGTACATGGGTGTGTATGTGAGAGTCATGTGCACAGAACAACCTATGACTGTCATTATAAGTATCTCCACTAGCTATAGGTATGTCTGTTAGGACTGTGACCATGTATGAGAACACCAATTATTTCCCCTGTGGATTCACATTCCACAAGAAATGAGCATTGGGGAATATTTAGTACTTACAACTTTCTGTGCTTTATGTCTGGAGCAATTTGTAGTGAAAGCAGTGCTAAATCTATAGAGTTTATGATGTTATTTTGTTAGTCCTTTCATGGTGCCCACAGTGATAAAAGTATTACTAAATAATACCATAAAAATGGTAAATTTAAGGCCAGTTCACACAGTGGAATTTGGTGCTGATTTTGAGGAATCCGTATAAAAAGCAGCATCAATTCTGCCCCGACTCTGCCTCGTATTGTTTTCAATAGGAGTCAGAAATCAAAGAAGCGTGCTGAAAAAAGCTTCATCTTGCCACAGAACCCACAGTGAAAGCCATGGTGGAGACGGAATAGGAATTTGAGGCGAAAGACTGTCTCAAATTCCAAATCCATTTTCATCATGTGAACATACAACATTTCCAATTTGGGCGGAACAAATCCCCAAACCAGATCACAAAAGGGTTGTAGCTTATTCAATACTCTAAGGTTGTGTTTAGGGGTGCGCCTGGGTTCTTGTTTTCCTGAAAATCTATTCCCTGATAAGTATTGTGTTGAGGGTTTTAGAACTTAATCCTATTAAGATAGTCTCAAAGTGCATTTTGCAAATCTGGAATGTTCTATATTTCATACTTTATCTGTAAAGTAGGAACACTTGAGCTTTTTTTTTCTCTGGATAACAAAATATGTGAAGGACTAATGTGAAATACACTACAAAATGTAAAATAAATGTGAGTGAAGATAAATTATCGACTGTTCAAAATGGTCTTCATAAGGATACAGCTAACCAGGACTAATGTTAATTTAGAATTTTCATTGATTTGTGCACTGTAAGGTGTGTAACTAGTGGACTGGGCCCCACAGCAAACTTTTGACTTGTCCCTCATCTCCAAATGGAATAGCACCCCCTTTACTGGCCCCACACGGTATAATGCCCCATTTACACACAGTATAATGTCACACAGTGGCCCCTCCATACAGTATAATGTCCCATAGTGGAACACTGTCATTCTTTTCATACCCATGGCACTCAAGTGTACGAAGTAATTCATCTTGTAGGATGCTCACATATAGCTCAGCATTGAGACCACCATCGATCCTGGTCAAGTATCCAAAGCCTTTGGGAGTGAAACAACCCCATATCATCAGGCTTCCTCCACCAAACTTGACAGTTCCTTCAATTTCTCGATCAGTTAGCCCCCTTTTCCCTTGTATCTTCCAGACCCATTTGCACCCATCAGAGCCCAGTTTACTGACGTTCATTTCATTGCTCCAAATCACCCATTTCCAATCTTCTACTGTCCACGTTCTGTACTTTTTTGCATACTTGAGCCAACACTTCTTATACAATATTGATGTTATTACATCACTCACTACATCACTCCTGCCTGCTTCCAAGCATGCCAGGAGCAGAGACGGGGCTGAATGGTGAAGTAGGGAACAGGTGACTCCCTCTTTTATCATGGTACTCAACTGTGTATGCAGATGAGTTGCAGCAGAAACAAATTTCAGGCCACCCAGGATAGTTGGGAAGAAGGTTATGACAATGACAAACATTTGTAATGCGCTTTTCTCACACAGGGAACTCAAAGTGCAGGGAGTGTCGTGGAGTAGGGGAGTTGGTGGCTGCCATACAGGCAGTCATCCCCTACAAGGGTCAGTTGTTTTATGGGAAGCCAATTTACCTATCTGTAAATTTTTGGCATGTGGAAGGAAACAGGAGTACTCGGAGGAACCCACACAAACATGGGGAGAACATACAAACTTCTTGCAGATGTTGCCCTTGATCAGGTTTGAATATCAGTGTAGCAACACAACAGTGCTAACCGCTGAGCCACCATGCCACGTTACTAGAGTCAATAATGAAAAAATTGTGCACGTTTCTTGGAATCTCCTTGATTTCAACAGTCAAAAGTAAGTGAGTATAGTGTACATGAATCTATTTATGCGTATATGCTGTATATGTGTTTACTCCTATTACTACTGTATAATGTGAATACACCCTAAGTTTACTGTATATTCACAAGCATAGTGTACATGAATCTATGTGTGTGTATATGCTGTATATGTGGTGTATATGCTGTATATGTGTTTACTATTATTACTAGAGTTTAATGAATACACCCTAAGTTTATATTCACAGGTATCAAAATTGCATGGGAAAAAAAAACCCACAACAATGGCACTGTCTAATAAAGCCAAAATATTTGATTATACAACTCTTATATGTGAAACCACAGCTCACCACAGGGAACCTACTTTAATGTGCCACAGCCCTTGTAAATAACAGCCTGTCTGACTTGTCCATGAACAATCATATGATAAAGAGACCTCATGAGAACTGCACAGGCACAATACAGCCTCTGTGTAGCGACCGTACAAGTTCCTGCATTTACTTATTCAACAACTTAACATAAAGCAGATTCCAAGGTAAAGGCTCTATGACATGGGGCAGTGATTGGCCAATCATCGGGAACAAGCTTTTGTAAGAACGCTCATTCCAACATATGGACCTTTGGTCACCCAAAAAACAAGCAATAGCATGTTTCTTAGGTGTGCATATCTTTTATGCAGCACAAAAAATAATTTGTTGCCTGGTGTAAACAGCAAGAAACAATAGAAATGTATAGGGGACAGACAGTCATAGCAGGAATCGTTCCTCCTCATGTAGTTTGCATCTGCCTGTACAAAAGGAGTGACAATTAAAGGGGTTATCCACTTTCTAATATTGATGGCCTTCCCTTAGGATAGGATAGGGTCTGACAGCCGGGACCCTCGTAGATGAGCTATTATGGTAGTAATGGTTACATGCCTGTACCTAAAGCTGGCATTACACTTTGTACGACAAGTAACTAGCTTGGCTTCCGGCACATAAACATTACCAGGAGCCGTGTTGTCTGGTAACAGCTGATCTGTGTGAGTCTTGGCTGTCAAACCCCACAGATCTAATAAGGAGATGCCTTCATTATTAGAAAGTAGATAACCCCTTTAATACCTTTATTATTGATTGCTGCTTGTTCTTGGCAAGCATCACTCCATGTAATAGGGCTCTGCATTGCTGCATGTTATATCCCCCATCTCTACCAAATTCCTGGAGAGTAGATGCTGTTTTCTACTGAGGGTCCTGAATTCCACATTTAGCTGGAAGACTCAATAGGCACTTAAAACATATCTATCACATCTCCTAACAAGTTGGTTTTAGTAAGTGATTGTATTCTTCGTTGGGGCCTCATTCACGGATGTATGAGGTCTGTGCTTTTTCACAGACACAACCCCACCCTGCTCATTTGTAGATGGTGTGCTGTCTGTGGTTGTCAATTTTTTTTGTTTCATTTCCTATATTTTGTATGTCCCTGGGTCTGTGCTGCTCACTCTTATGATTTGTAGCAGTGGATTTTAGTAATGCACTAATGAGCCATTGTAGTCTATGGAGCAGCGCTGCAATACCAGAACCTGCTTCTACAAGTATATCATATTATGTGTGTATTTCATTCTTTATATGTGTAACTATTTATGTATGTATAAAAATATATCTGGGCAGATTTCTGAAGATTTGCGTTTTTGGTGCCAGTTTTTATATCCCCCAGGGTGGCAGAAGGCCTGCTTCATTAATGGAGAGGGGCATAAATCAGACGCTTCCTCTGTCAGGCCATGCGCCTGCACTAAAGTCTACGCCAGCTTGTAGTTGGCTTAGAGTTAAGGGATTTTTTACACCACTCACCTGTGCAAATGATCATAAATCTGTTGGAGCTTTGTGCCCCAATCCACACCACATCCAATTTCAGAAGTGTGACAAGGGTAGCACTAAAATGAAAATTTGCAATTTTTTGCACAATGCACTATTTACGTAAAAACTGCATCATTTTCATGCCTTTTAAGCCACAAAACTGGCATGAAAGTCATGGTAAATTCCCCCAATTGTATGTACATGCGTAGGTCTGGGGGCGCGTGTGTCTAACAGGATAATCTATGTATAATTACACCAGCAACATTAATCATTACCATGCTGCACTGTACATTTATGGGAAATATCTCTGCACAGTTCATGTTTGCCATGGGTATGGAAAGGGGTTAATGATGTTTGTGTGTTGTGATAATGATATTGTATTAGGGGCATATACATGGGAAGGTTTTCTGTGGAGGGGGCAGTAAAGAATTATTACACTGCGTACGGCCATTACAAGACAATATACTTTATGAAAGATATTAAAGGAGGATTATACTGTGTGGGGGCTACTAACAGAGCATTATACCGTGTGGGGACTACTAACAGAGCACACGTGTGGGACCTCAGGCATTATACCGTGTGGGGACTACTAACAGAGCATTATACCGTGTGGGGACTACTAACAGAGCATTATACCGTGTGGGGACTACTAACAGAGCACTATACCGTGTGGGAACTATTAACAGAGCACTATACCGTGTGGGGACTACTAACAGAGCATTATACCGTGTGGGGACTACTAACAGAGCACTATACCGTGTGGGGACTACTAACAGAGCATTATACCGTGTGGGGACTACTAACAGAGCATTATACCGTGTGGGGACTACTAACAGAGCACTATACCGTGTGGGAACTATTAACAGAGCATTATACCGTGTGGGGACTACTAACAGAGCATTATACCGTGTGGGGACTACTAACAGAGCACTATACCGTGTGGGGACTACTAACAGAGCATTATACCGTGTGGGGACTACTAACAGAGCATTATACCGTGTGGGGACTACTAACAGAGCACTATACCGTGTGGAGACTACTAACAGAGCACTATACCGTGTGGGGACTACTAACAGAGCACTATACCGTGTGGGGACTACTAACAGAGCACTATACCGTGTGGGGACTACTAACAGAGCACTATACCGTGTGGGGACTACTAACAGAGCATTATACCGTGTGGGGACTACTAACAGAGCACTATACCGTGTGGGGACTACTAACAGAGCACTATACCGTGTGGGGACTACTAACAGAGCACTATACCGTGTGGGGACTACTAACAGAGCACTATACCGTGTGGAGACTACTAACAGAGCACTATACCGTGTGGGGACTACTAACAGAGCATTATACCATGTGGGGACTACTAACAGAGCACTATACCGTGTGGGGACAACTAACAGAGCATTATACCGTGTGGGGACTACTAACAGAGCACTATACCGTGTGGGGACAACTAACAGAGCCTCATACCGTGTGGGGACTAATAAGGCGGCATTAAATTGTGTGGAGGTCACTAAAGGGCATTGTACTGTGTGGGACCCAGTAAGGGGTATTATACTGTGTGGAGGCCCCTAAGAGAGTGGAGGGTATTATTACTATGTGGGGGCACAAAGGGATAATGGGTGGGGTTGGGGCACGGCTAAACACAAACATATTTCTCACAGCGTGAACCATTCCCTTTACAAAATCCGGCATATCCTCCAGATTTTCCAGCGCCATCAGTATAACACAGACAGCCATAACATGGTATAGTACAGAAGTACTGCAGGACATTATGTAAGTGTTTAACTGAATTCGTGCAAATTTCATGAATTTTCTGTCGCCATAAAGGAATAATGTGGTTGCTTGGGTGCTGCAATAATGTGGCGATTTTATCTTAACTCGTGAGCTATCCAGTGTCACTATGCCGCTCTAACCTATAATACTTTACAAACAGATATGGTAAGGTTCGTATCTCAGCGTTTCCTCATAGGTATTTGTGAGAAAGCGTTCCTCATATCTGTCTCAGAAGGAATCTACAAAGCATGTCGCTGTATAGGCATACAAGTACAGTAACATACATCTCATATTGTCCGAAAGAAAAAATAACTGCAGCTATTGTCCAAGCAGGATAATTCAGTTCATAACTACAATTGCAGTATTGACACAACTATTGCCTTTTCTGGGGAACCTGTGGTCTTCTGAGGATTGCTGGTGTGGCATTAGGCCAGTATCCTCGGGATATAGGAGTACACAGTATTCCTTTAGTCATTATAGTAAATGTATTTTGGGCAATTGTTTCAATCTGCATACTGTTCTGTGTATGGAGGCAGTTTAGTTAGACTCTCATTATTATACTATCAGCATAGGGCTATTTGTTATATGATTGAATGAATGGTCTCATGTGTATTGAAGCATGGATCTGCAGCATACAATTGTTAGTATATTTATCCAGTCGCTCTGAGAGAGTGGTGTAAGTGGATTTTTCTCTCTTTTTTTTTTATCTAAATCCCAATTGTGTATCATTATCTTTACCTTTACAAAAATATATATACCTTAAGGCTAAGGCCCCACGATGAGGAAAGGCAGCAGCAAAAAATGCTGCCATTTACAGTACCTGCAAAGTGAATGAGATTCTGGCTAATCCCATCCACACATTGTGAAAAAAAAAATGCTGCGGAAAAGCTGTGTTTTTGGGAAATGCAGCATATTTTTACCTGCAGAAACGCAAGGATCTCACTTATCGATTTAATAAGGGAAGAAAAATCGCAGAGAGAACCACAGCAAAAACGCAATGAAAAACACTGCATTAAAAAAAATAGTTTTCATTGTGCTTTTCCCTGCAGTGTTTTTTTTTAGCTGTGGTTCACTATGTGGGGTCTTAGCCTAATATCTTTTGTAGCTATAAAAAGACATAGCCTAAGATGAAGATGCAACCTTGTATACAGTATGGAAGTTTCTGAGAACTTTAACCTCTTAGAGGTATATACGTGCACAGACCATGAGAAGGTCAGTCACCACAGCAGCACATCTACATGGTAAAGAGTCAGTGGACAAAGCCAAATGTTATTTCACATTAGCTGTTTTCCTAGGTATCAAGGTTGTAAGTTAATATGTAAACTGGGTTATCACAGGAATGAAACATTTTATATTTTATATATACTTCAGGGTGGAAAAGTAAATGATCAGACACATCATGTGGAAAAGATTTTTTTTTTTTAATGTAATAGGCAATCTTAAAGTAAGTTTGCCCTGGGCCCCTGCAGCTTGTAAAACTATCCATACCAGTTAGGGAAACAAATAAATAATATAATATAATAATACAAAGTGTTCACACCTTATATTCTGACACTTAGTGATAATATATTTCTACCAAAATGATATTGCAGGAAATAATATAATTCTTAACACCAAACTGTTATCATATAACTACAAAGAACCACTGAAAACTGTAATGTACAAGCTGGGACAACATAAAGAGTAGAGTATCAGCAAACGTCTATCCCCAATGTGTATTGTATCCAATCACGGCACAAGGAAAGTTTTAGGAGAAAATGACTCATTGCTCCAATTGTGAAACCACTTTTCATAAATGTATACTACAAGTCAATATAAGAAACTTTATAATATATTTCATTAAAAAGTATGTTTCTTACTTGATATATCACAAAGGAAACCATATGTTTCCTTCTTCCATTCACTCAGACTCTTATCTCTAATAGCACCTCTTTTGGCATCTAGACACACACACACAGATATATATGGGGGGGGGGGGGAGAAGGCTGCTGTCGGATAGTATTTGATTCTGTATATTATCTTAATAATGGATTGAAAAGAGCTATAATAGTTACAATATGTAGCAGAATTTAGCAGCTGCAGTACGGTGTGGTTTATTCCATCAGCCTCTTCCTCCCCCTCCCCTTGCCATAGACTTCTATGTTAGAAGAAACTTAGCCTGATAACAGGAGATAGAAGCAATAGGATAATTTATTAGGACTGGTGCTCTGTATGCCAGTCTTAATGAAGTTCCAAACTGGCATTAACTGCCCCTGAATTATCAAGATGCTCCGACCAGTAAATCTACACCAGTCACAAACTGCCAGTTTTCTGGAATTATAAAAAATTGGTTGGGCTAAGGCATCCATGCTCTGCCCACTTTCTCAAGACGTGACAAGCAGGGTGCAAAAAGAGGGAAGTGGTGCGTCTTTGGTGCAAAAGAGGGAAGTTCACCAAAGATGTACTACAACTATTCCCATCTACACCAGAAAACTGGCATAGAGGCACAAGTAAATTCCCTCCATTTTTTTTTTTTCAATTAGAAAGTCTTTCTTATATTCCCCTGTGCTGCTCATTAATGAAAAGTAGTTGTATAATTGGAGGTATGCTGTAAATAAAGTTTTTATATTAAACATATACATTTTGTATTCTATATCATTTTAATCTATATTAAAAAAAAAAAAAAAATCTGCAGTTCCAACTGTGGCCACTAAGCCTAACAGTCTTTTGCTTCCCATTTCCTAAAATGACCATAGGTCATAGGCAGAATAGCTTGGAGCATACCCTATTGACGTATATGGGAGAGTTTTCTAGATATGCTTTGTGACTTGTGCAGAGAGGGGGGTAGATAAGCCGCACAATCCTCTGGTGGATTCTGTGCCTTTCTACATACACATGATAGCTGTGATCATCAGTCTGCCGATAAGTGAGGTGACTGCTGCAAAGAAATCTACTACAGAAAACAAGAAGAAAAAGCACATCATTTGGCTTAGTGGCTTATGTCAGTACTGCAGGATTTTGGGGATTTTTGAAAATATACTGAATATAACATGGAAAATACAAAAAAATATGAAAAATATTTAAAAATATGTCTAACATAAAAAAACCTGATTTAATTATTAGGTCAGTTTCTAGTGAGGCATCCGAATTTAATAGTAATTGCCGACGAGTGAAGCAAGATGTGAATACAAGCATGCAGATACTTGACATTTTTTGATAAACAGATTAGATTAGAGAATTCCTCAAATGCCAGGCTACCCAATATTAACCACTAAATTACTTTAGTCAGTGAGGCATTAAATATTACATCTATGTCATCATATAAGTTGGGACAGAGAGATAACATGTAAATGAGTCTATAACTCAATAGTAGACTTCCTCTTCAGAAGTCCTGGCTGTCGCTGGTCATGAGTTCTTCCCAGTACTTTTCCATTATATGCCTGGGGAAGAATTCACTTTTATCAAACAATAAAATTTCCTTCACTTGGAGCACGGTATGTCCTGGAGGTGGGAGACTTTGTGAAACTACAAATTTAAAAGACATTTCTTTATTATTATTATTATAGGATCTTTATACATCTTACAATAGAGTTTTCATCTAATAAATATAACATTTTGGAAGAAATTCATATAACATAAACTTAAGTGAATTAAAGGAGTTCCCCAACAAACAATACTCTACTCACAGAATAGGAGATAAATGTCTGATCCCTAGAGGTCTCACAGCTGGACCCCCCACCAATAACAAGATCAGGTGTCCCCCGTTCCCCAATTTGAACAGCGTGGGGACTGTGCATGTCCGCTGCTATTCCATTCAACTTTATAGGACTGATGAAGATCACTGGACACAAGCAATCACCATTCCATTCACATGGGGAGACATGGGACCCCCATTCTCATGATCAGTGTGTGTGCCAACGGTGGGACCCCTAGGGATCAGACACTAGTCTTCTAACTTGTAGATGTGGGATAAGTAAGTGCTCCCCAATGTCACCGCTATAGATGGCTTACATGACAATTCACTCCTTGACAGTAGTCCTTTAATATTATTACCAGTAACTTAAAGAAGAAAGCTCTGTCCTGTGTTTAAGTAAATAGTTACTCTCCATAAAATGACTATTCTGGAACATCTTTTCTTAGGGCTATATTCTGTTCCTCTGTTATTCCTCCTAGCAATGTATAAATACATTTACAACTGGCTGTTACTAGCTGGACACTCCCAGCTGCCAGTTTATTTATAACTTTTTATGAGGAAAAGGTGTTCCAAAATTGTTATAAGGCACTCAAGTATTTAGTAAAACAGACACATCAAGTGGTTAAAGGTACTCTAAAAAAGGGCGGCCCAGCAGCTAAAATAATGGGAAAAGCCAGAGAAGTAACAGCAGGGAAAATGTAATATTACACATTGTTCATTAAAAAGAACAGACGCTTGGTTACTTACACCAACCGAGACAGGCAAGTCCGCTTTGTGTAGACAAACAGTACAATATAGTAGTGGGCATATGCATAATGAATATTATATATTACAGCTATAAAGGTTCTTATGCTACTTCTCCTGTTCTGAATGTAGCAGTGGTCGGGCAGTGCAGCTATCTCCAGTGTTCCCACTGAATTCAATAGAACCTGCTACCCAACCACCACTCCATTCAGAACGGGGATGAAAGTCCCCCATTCTGAATAGGGGTTAACTTGCTTATGTGGGAAACCCCCTGTGAAAGATCCTCAGTGCGCCAACACCGCGTTGGCCCACACCTGAGACTTCTTTCATAAAAACCACACTCACCGCCAGTGAGTGCTGGGTTCACAAGATAAATACAAGACAAGCTTTCTAAATTTTGTATATGGGTCGGTATTAACATCTAACACATGCAGTTCAGAACAGATATGCAGATAAATGCAAGCATTAACAGTTACTAGTTACAAGATACAGTACAATAAAATAAAAGGGAATAAAAGTGAAATAATTACTTTACCCCACATATCCTGGATGTGGCTCTATAGTCCAACACTCACACATAGCATGTGGAAGTCACCAGTGGAGGCTCCTAGCAGCAGCATTCCAGCCTGCCTGCTCATCACAGTCTATCCCAGTAGTCTCTCTGTAGTTTCATCATAGTATTCTCCTTGTAGTCTCAGCCCAATCTCCTCCCACTGACCTCTTACCTCATCTTTTATACCCTTGATTACACCACCCAGAATGAGGTCACCGGCGACGGCAAGTCTGATTGATTAATGCACTCAAGTCCAGATTCTTTGTAAGGAGCTGAGACCAAGTGAAATGATACAATGTTATCAACCATGTCTGATCTACCAGCCCAGGCTGAACAATGCATGTTTATTTGATCACCCAGGGCTATGTAGGAATACAATGGAGCCATTCTGGGATGGATACAAAGTCCTATTGTTACAGTCATATGAAAAAGTTTGGGCACCCCTATTAATCTTAATCATTTTTAGCTCTAAATATTTGGGTGTTTGCAACAGCCATTTCAATTTGATATATCTAATAACTGATGGACACAGTAATATTTCAGGATTGAAATGAGGTTTATTGTACTAACAGAAAATGTGCAATATGCATTAAACCAAAATTTGACCGGTGCAAAAGTATGGGCACCTCAACAGAAAAGTGACATTAATATTTAGTAGATCCTCCTTTTGCAAAAATAACAGCCTCTAGTCGCTTCCTGTAGCTTTTAATCAATTCCTGGATCCTGGATGAAGGTATTTTTGACCATTCCTCTTTACAAAACAATTCCAGTTCAGTTAAGTTTGATGGTCGCCGAGCATGGACAGCCCGCTTCAAATTATCCCACAGATGTTCAATGATATTCAGGTCTGGGGACTGGGATGGCCATTCCAGAACATTGTAATTGTTCCTCTGCATGAATGCCTGAGTAGATTTGGAGCTGTGTTTTGGATCATTGTCTTGCTGAAATATCCATCCCCGGCGTAACTTCAAATTTGTCACTGATTCTTGTACATTATTCTCAAGAATCTGCTGATACTGAGTTGAATCCATGCGACCCTCAACTTTAACAAGATTCCCGGTGCCGGCATTGGCCACACAGCCCCAAAGCATGATGGAACCTCCACCAAATTTTACAGTGGGTAGCAAGTGTTTTTCTTGGAATGCTGTGTTTTTTTGACGCCATGCATAACGCCTTTTTGTATGACCAAACAACTCAATCTTTGTTTCATCAGTCCACAGGACCTTCTTCCAAAATGAAGCTGGCTTGTCCAAATGTGCTTTTGCATACCTCAGGCGACTCTGTTTGTGGCGTGCTTTCAAAAACGGCTTCTTTCGCATCACTCTCCCATACAGCTTCTCCTTGTGCAAAGTGTGCTGTATTGTTGACCGATGCACAGTGACACCATCTGCAGCAAGATGATGCTGCAGCTCTTTGGAGGTGGTCTGTGGATTGTCCTTGACTATTCTCACCATTCTTCTTCTCTGCCTTTCTGATATTTTTCTTGGCCTGCCACTTCTGGGCTTAACAAGAACTGTCCCTGTGGTCTTCCATTTCCTTACTATGTTCCTCACAGTGGAAACTGACAGGTTAAATCTCTGAGACAACTTTTTGTATCCTTCCCCTGAACAACTATGTTGAACAATCTTTGTTTTCAGATCATTTGAGAGTTGTTTTGAGGAGCCCATGATGCCACTCTTCAGAGGAGATTCAAATAGGAGAACAACTTGCAATTGGCCACCTTAAATACCTTTTCTCATGATTGGATACACCTGACTATGAAGTTCAAAGCTTAGTGAGGTTACAAAACCAATTTTGTGCTTCAGTAAGTCAGTAAAAAGTAGTTAGGAGTATTCAAATCAATAAAATGATAAGGGTACCCAAATGTTTGCACCGGTCAAATTTTGGTTTAATGCTTATTGCACATTTTCTGTTAGTACAATAAACCTCATTTCAATCCTGAAATATTACTGTGTCCATCAGTTATTAGATATATCAAATTGAAATGGCTGTTGCAAACACCCAAATATTTAGAACTAAAAATGATTAAGATTAATAGGGGTGCCCAAACTTTTTCATATGACTGTATATTGTTGCCTCTACTGATAACATACAACTAGGATTAGGGCTGCGCACATTATGAGTAAATGGAACTAAGAGGGAGATACGATACCCAGAGATCAAAATACATCTTTGAGTTATAGCCATATTTAAGTGGAATCATCAGACCCCCTTAAAGGGGTTTTCCAGGCAAACAATGTTTTTTGTTTTTTTTTAAAGTTTGTTAGTGCTATTAATGGGTTAACAAGTACACCCATATACCTTTAGCCGTGTTTTGAGTGATTTCTGGGTGTCTCTGGGAGCTCCTGGTATCTTCTGTATTTGTTTACATGGTTCAGCTTCCTGCTACGTAGCTTCCATGCTACCTCTCTCACCTCACTCTCCCCCCTTCCTCCTGTCTCCCATACACCCCTTCCATGTCTCTAGCTATCCCGCTCACAACTACTAGCCCTTCCCTACCTACTCAGCTCAACCCCTGACCCCATTATATACTAACCTATCTTCCTCCAGCGGGACAGCCCATCCTTCTTTTCTGACTGCCGTGCGTGCTATAGACCCAGCGCTGCTCTGTAGCCGACGTTCCACCTCTACTGCGCAGGTCTGTGATGCTGCTCCCACGCCTGCGCAGTAGAGATGGATTATCGGCTGCACAGAGTAGCGCTGGGTCTATAGCACGCACGGCAGTCAGAAAACAGGGAGGAGCCGTCCCACAGGAAGAAGCCTGGAAGGAAGAAGATAGGTAAGTAAGATGGAGTGGATGGAGGGGGGGGAGTAGTAGTGACGTTCCGTTTCCGGAAATGGGGAAACGGATCCTCGCTGGATAACCAGCAAATGTCACTAGGGCGGTCATGTGAGTAACTATGGGTAACTATACATTTTTGATAAATTATGTTATTTAGAAAGTAGGAGGGGGGAAGGTGTTTAGATTAGTGTAGGGATTTCAATTTTTCCTGGACAACCCCTTTAATATAATCTTTGTCTGGGTCTTTTTGCAGTACAGGAACCATCCAGATAAATTGACACCTCAGTTATTAGGGTAGTCTTATGCTGAGCTCTCCTTTTATTGTCTTTTATATAGCTGATTCTTCAACTATATAATTTCACTAGACTGTAGAAAGGTTAATAATTAACTGATAAAAAGTATTTCTATTATGTCCTCCAGGCCCTCCCAATTTCCATGGAATTTGTTTCTAAACTTTCTACCTTCTTAATTAAATTTGTATGGGCCAATAAAGCTGCATGGATAGTGAAATCCATCGTCTTCCATCCAAAGTCCACGAGTGGCATTGGGCTCCTAAATGCATCTCCGCCCACCTGCTCTTTCATTTCTTGACCTCCCTGCCGAAACCCTCTCCATATACTTGTACTAAAACACAGTCTTTTTGTTTTGGCTTCGGTTCGGTTTGTCATGTCCTATCCCTTATCTACACTATGCTGGGGGTCACCCTTCCCCCTGGCTTACCTTCATCATGGGAAATTGGATTTAGGAATCAATTTTTCTGATGCCCACAGAGCCAGAATGTTTTACCTCACTCACAGTTTGCAATGTCCACACTACAGAACTGAAATTTCAACTGCAGAAAATGAGATAAAAGTTTTCTGCATATTTCCATGTGGACTTTCTGGAATTCTGTGGCATAGTCCACAACATCTGAACTTACCATACCCTCAAGTTGGAAATAGACAACAGTATACTGGTGAAGTAGTCCTATGGACATTTGATCACCTTGCTGGAATTGTCTGTTCAAGTGTAGGAAATGCATTGTACACTATTGTCTGTTCAAGTGCAGAAAATGCGTTGTACACTATTTTGCGAAAACATCAACTTGGATTGTAGAATCATCCTCCGTCTTGATGATCCAAATGAGAGACTGCAGAGATTGTGAACTGGTCACTTGGTTCCTTGCAAGTCACAGTTGTGCAGCAAATTGAAACAGAGTTTAAAGGTCACGCTGTGTCACCATAAAGCCCTTAGCCTTGTTAGACTTGTAGAGTGCACTGTACAGTATGTAAGTTAAACACTTAAAAATCCCATTCCAAAAACCCCTTACCAGCAATTTTTTTCTGTTGTTTAGGCTCTTCTATAGACTTTGTTATGTCATCCTGTCCAATATAACTTGACAGTTTGTTTCCAATATAAGTGACCTGGAAAATAACACGAAATGTTTGATTTCTAAATTATTGATATGTAATTTACTCCAGAGAAATAGGCGCTTCCATGGTTATTGTCTGGATGAGGCACTAGGAACAGAGCAGGTGGTTATCAAACCGAATGTTCATTAAATCTAGATAGATATGAATGGATGATTTTGACCATTTCAGCCTACTATATACACCAGTTTACAGTGTCCCAACAAATGATGGCCGTGATCTGCCAGTTTATAATGTCATATAAATGTTAGGACTGTTCATATGAATGATTCAGTGTATATTTGTTTCACCAAATTTTAGCCAGTCCTAATCTTATGTGTATGGACAACTTTATAGGCTCATTCTGTTTCTGAAAATACGCATGGTAGTAGAAATTTGTTCCCACTATAAACTATTTTACCTTCATTGATCACTTTCTTCCTCCAGACCCAGGGCACTGCAGTGAGGGCAGCTTGTGTACCAACCTTTGCAAACATATTTTTAGGTTGGTTGGAGTTTCTTGTTTTTGGTGAAGAATTGGAGGAATGTATAAACCAACTGATAACGTGGAAGACTGTGTTACACAGGAATAATGGAAAAGCATAGAAGAGAAGCCCACACGGTCCATCTAGTCAGCCCTTATATTATGAAAAAATATTGAGGGTTATTATTGAGGGTACTTCCCTCAAGATCTCGCAGTTCACGTGCATGCTCAGTTAGTAGAGAATCACAGCAATTACCACACATTGTTGCCATTACTCCTTTAATATATAAAGATCTAGCATGTGTGACAATTGGGGGAGAATTTAGCCTCAAAGGCGGCAGCCTCTTGGACTCCACAGAGGTGTTGGTGGTACTGGGTGCCAAACAAGCAGCATATCAGGTAGTGGTAATCCAAAATAAATGGCTTTGTTCAGCTTGTGAGTAAAAACAGGAACAAAACAAAAAAAACAGCCTAGCCCACACACAGGGCACTACCTCACTACTTGAGCCCTTACTAACCTCTGGGGGCAAGAAGTTTTACTGAGGCTTCTCCTCAGCAGTCTGGCTCACACTTAGCTCAACCAAGTCCTCTTTGGAATCCAGTCCTCTTGGGACAGACCACCTGTCTGTCTCCCACTGGTTCCACCATCTACCTGCTCCCTGCAGGTCTCCCCCAGCTCTCTCCTGCTGCGTACACTCCCTCTGGAGTTGGGCCACACCTATGGGTGTGGCTGAGGAACTTTTTAAGCCTGGTTTGGGTCGCTCACCAGTGCCCCCTAGGTTCACACTCTCACACATGGTACAATTTACTGTTATCCCCTGAGGAAGCCCTTGCATAGGCGATACACGTGGGTGACTGTTAATGGAGTCTCATATGGGTAGGTTCTAATACCATTTGTGTTATAATGGGTCCTTTTTATTGCTGTTTTTTGCTCTGTTATGTAAATCTAAATGTGCATATATAACATGCACCTTGCTAGATAAGTTTTCACTGTTTGTATTTCATTATTATCACAGATGATATATTTTATTTGTCTCTTCAGCAATACTGGTTATTTCATGCACTATTTATTATTATATTTTTTTCTTATTGTTTTTTCCTTTTTATATTTTTCAGATGGCATATTTGTAATCACTATTATATTATAGGGACAGCACTTGAGGTAGAGCTATAGTCACACTTTACCTAGCAAACAGTGCACATTCAGATATATATTATTATAGACCCAAATTTATTTCCCTACCCTAACATGGGCTCCTCTGTTTGTTTTAAATGTTTTTAAAAAAAAAATTTCCAATACATGCTCAATAAAGATTTATTTATTTTTTCATTATTTGGGTTGTGCGTCTTTTGAAGACCTGCATCTTTTTTCTTTGGTTCTGTGCATTTACACAAAGCATCGTCCTGATGCACCCCACAATTTAATTTAGCAGTGGTTCCCACTATTCAATAACAAACAGCCCTTATATTATTACTATTTTGTCTATCCCAGACATGCTTACATTCACTTACTGTAGATTTCGCAACTGGACATTTGTCCCAAGCCTCAACTACTCTTTCAATTATATAATATGGTATTTCCTGACATTGCTTCTGATCTTCCTCCTACTTAGTTTAAATTGTTCTTGTGTTTAGCTTTTTTTTTTTTTTTTTTTTTTTTTTTAAAACTTTCCTCCCTTTTTATACCTTTAACATATTTAAGTTTCTATCATGCCCCCTTTCCGTTCTTCCCTCAAGGCTATACAGTGTGGGGAGGATTGGCTCTGTGGTAGCAGCAGCGGACCCAGACAGTCAGAGACACACACAAAAAGGTCAGGTATCAACAGGTTGTACCCTGTACGTTTATTTTCAAAAACAGCAACACAAAATAAGCCTTAGCAGTCAGGCAAAAAATAACAAATCCTGTTCGTCTGAGCAACTAACTAAACAAATAAGTCCTACCTATACGTGTGGCTTGCTCCAGCCACAGGGTCAATACACAGGGCAACAACACCAGCAAACGTTCGCTCTGGTCTCTCACCAGTTGTCAGGGTTTTAGGACAGCACCCAGCACCCAGCTCCTCCTCTCCCCCAGGAACTGCCCAGGACTGAGAACTTAGCAACCTTTTATAGGCCTTTGATGAGGCCAAGCTCCCACCTGTGTTCCCTAGTAAGACAAGAAGCAGTTAACAAAATGATTTCTCACAACTGAGGTTTTGTTACCTGTGTTGTAAACCCACTTACCACACATATGTGAGGAATCTGGGAGAGACATAGCGACCCTCCAGAACCTTACCAGTCACTTTCTCACAAGAGATTAAGTTCTTTAGACCTCTCCTGATAGACTTTTATGCTTCAGACACTCCACAGTTTTTGCAGCCCCCTTTGCACCTGTTTCATTTCATCTGTGGGCTTCCAGAACTGGACATGGTATTCCAGATGTGATCTCACTAGCTTGCTATACAGTGGATCTCTCTCTCTTTCTGCTGGTTATACCTCTAGCCATATACAGTCATGGCCAAAAGTTTTGAGAATGACACAAATATTATATTTTCACATGATCTGCTGCCCTCTGGTTTTTATGTGTGTTTGTCAGATGTTTTTATCACATACAGAAATATAATTGCATTCATATTATGAGTAACAGAAGCTTATATTGACAGTTAGAATGAGTTAATGCAGCAAGTCAATATTTGCAGTGTTGACCCTTCTTCTTCAGGACCTCTGCAATTCTCCCTGGCATGCTCTCAATCAACTTCTGGACCAAATCCTGACTGATAGCAGTCCATTCTTGCAGAATCAATGCTTTAATTTTGTCTGAATTTGTTGGTTTTTGTTTGTCCACCCGTCTCTTGATGATTGACCACAAGTTCTCAATGGGATTAAGATCTGGGGAGTTTCCAGGCCATGGACCCAAAATCTCTATGTTTTGTTCCCTGAGCCATTTAGTTATCACCTTTGCTTTATGGCAAGGTGCTCCATCATGCTGGAAAAGGCATTGTTGAGCGCCAAACTGCTTTTGGACGGTTGGGAGAAGTTGCTCTTGGAGGACATTCTGGTACCATTCTTTATTCATGGCTGTGTTTTTAGGCAAGACTGTGAGAGAACCGATTCCCTTGGCTGAGAAGCAACCCCACACATGAATGGTTTCAAGATGCTTTACAGTTGGCATGAGACAAGACTGGTGGTAGCGCTCACCTCTTCTTCTCCGAATAAGCTGTTTTCCAGATGTTCCAAACAATCGAAAAGGGGATTCATCAGAGAAAATGACTTTACCCCAGTCCTCAGCAGTCCACTCCCTGTACCTTTTGCAGAATATCAGTCTGTCCCTGATGTTTTTTCTGGAGAGAAGTGGCTTCTTTGCTGCCCTCCTTGAGACCAGGCCTTGCTCCAAGAGTCTCCGCCTCACAGTGCGTGCAGATGCACTCACACCTGCCTGCTGCCATTCCTCAGCAAGCTCTGCACTGCTGGTAGCCCGATCCCGCAGCTGAAACACTTTTAAGAGACGGTCCTGCCGCTTGCTGGTCTTTCTTGGGCGCCCTGGAGCCTTTTTGGCACCAATGGAACCTCTCTCCTTGAAGTTCTTGATGATGCGATAGATTGTTGACTGAGGTGCAATCTTTCTAGCTGCAATACTCTTCCCAGTTAGGCCATTTTTGGGCAGTGCAATGATGACTGCACGTGTTTCTTTAGAGATAACCATGGTTAACAGAAGAGAAACAATGATGGCAAGCACCAGCCTCCTTTTAAAGTGTCCAGTGGTGTCATTCTTACTTAATCATGACAGATTGATCTCCAGCCCTGTCCTCATCAACATCCACACCTGTGTTAATGGAGCAATCACTGAAACGATGTTAGGTGGTCCTTTTAAGGCAGGGCTGCAATGATGTTGAAATGTGTTTTGGGGGATAAAGTTCATTTTCTAGGCAAATATTGACTTTGCAAGTAATTGCTGTTAAGCTGATCACTCTTTATAACATTCTGGAGTATATGCAAATTGCCATTAGAAAAACTGAAGCAGTAGACTTTGTAAAAATTAATATTTGTATCATTCTCAAAACTTTTGGCCATGACTGTACAGTGGGGAAAAAAGTATTTAGTCAGCCACCAATTGTGCAAGTTCTCCCACTTAAAAAGATGAGACAGGCCTGTAATTGACATCATAGGTAGACCTCAACTCTGAGAGACAAAATGAGAAAACATATCCAGAAAATCACATTGTCTGATTTTTTTTAAAGAATTTATTTGCAAGTTATGGTGGAAAATAAGTATTTGGTCACCTACAAACAAGCAAGATTTCTGTCTCTCGCAGACCTGTAACTTCTTCTTTAAGAGGCTCCTCTGTCCTCCACTCATTATCTGTAGTAATGGCGCCTGTTTGACATTGTTATCAGTATAAAAGACACCTGTCCACAACCTCAAACAGTCACACTCCAAACTCCACTACGGAGAAGACCAAAGAGCTGTGGAAGGACACCAGAAACAAAATTGTAGACCTGCACCAGGCTGGGAAGACTGAATCTGCAATAGGCAAGCAGCTTGGTGTGAAGAAATCAACTGTGGGAGCAATAATTAGAAAATGGAAGACATACAAGATCACTGATAATCTCCCTCCATCAGGGGCTCCACGCAAGATCTCACCCTGTGGGGTCAAAATGATCACAAGAACGGTGAGCAAAAATCCCAGAACCACACGGGGGGACCTAGTGAATGACCTGCAGAAAGCTGGGACTAATATAACAAAGGCTACCGTCAGTAACACACTACGCCGCCAGGGACTCAGATCCTGCAGTGCCAGACGTGTTCCCCTGCTTAAGCCAGTACATATCCGGGCCCATCTGAAGTTTGCTAGAGAGCATTTGGATGTTCCAGAAGAGTATTGGGAGAATCTCATATGGTCAGATGAAACCAAAGTAGAACTGTTTGGTAGAAACACAACTCGTCGTGTTTGGAGGAGAGTGAATGCTGAGTTGAATCCAAAGAACACCATACCTACTGTGAAGCATGGGGGTGGCAACATCATGCTTTGGGGCTGTTTCTCTACAAAGGGACCAGGACGACTGATCCATGTACATGAAAGAATGAATGGGGCCATGTATCGTGAGATTCTGAGTGCAAACCTCCTTCCATCAGCAAGGGCATTGAAGATGAAACGTGGCTGGGTCTTTCAGCATGACAATGATCCCAAGCACACCGCCAGGGCAACGAAGGAGTGGCTTCGTAAGAAGCATTTCAAGGTCCTGGAGTGGCCTAGCCAGTCTCCAGATCTCAACCCCATAGAAAACCTTTGGAGGGAGTTGAAAGTCCGTGTTGCCCAGCGACAGCCCCAAAACATCACTGCTCTAGAGGAGATCTGCACGGAGGAATGGGCCAACATGCCAGCAACAGTGTGTGCCAACCTTGTGAAGACTTACAGAAAACGTTTGACCTCTGTCATTGCCAGCAAAGGATATATAACAAAGTATTGAGATGAACTTTTGTTATTGACCAAATACTTATTTTCCACCATAATTTGCAAATAAATTCTTTAAAAATCAGACAATGTGATTTTCTGGATTTGTCTCTCATAGTTGAGGTCTACCTATAATGACAATTACAGGCCGACCTCATCTTTTTAAGTGGGAGAACTTGCACAATTGGTGGCTGACTAAATACTTTTTTTCCCCACTGTATCCTACTTGCTATATGCTTCATTGACAGATTAAAAGTCAACATTAAAGGGGTTGTCTCTTTTTTAAATTTATGGTCTATGGATAGAAGCTGAGCTGCAGTATCAGTGCTCGGCCAATATACAGGGCCCGGAGCCAACGGCTTCTGCCTCTGTGCATTGTACTACACAGACAAGACAAACCTTTGAACAGCTGATCTGTACGGGAGCTGAGTGTCGGCCCACCACTGATCAAATATTTAGGGCCTATTTTAAGCATAGGCCATAAATAAAAAAAATGTGGACAACCTCTTTAAGCAGACCCTAAATTACAGCAGGGTGGCAATTCCATTTCAAAATTGAAGCTAGTAAAGGCAAAGAGATATCCACACACATGTATAGAAAAGAGACTGCCGCAAATGGTCTTCTTTATGCAACGCGTGTGCACCTATATAGGACTATAGCTGGCATCCCCCAAAGGGAAATTTTTTTTTTTAAGGAATTGCACCACACTTGCAAAATTTAAAACAGGCGTAAAGGACCTGAAAAAGAATGTTTGGGCATTATGACACACACACACACACACACAAAAAAAAAATAGCATACAACTAAGTATTTTGCAAAGATCCTTATAACCTTTTGACAGTAAAATTCAAGAAGAAACATGAGATTTCTCACAACCTATCACAATCGGTGCGGTGAAATGATGCAGATCATGAAGAAACCTTGGCAGATCCTTCAAACAGATAAGGATCTAGAGAAGTGAAATAGCTGCACGTAGTTACAGAAGTATAACAATTGGTAATAAAATAGTCAGGAGACATTTTGCCAGAAGCGATAACATAGAAACTTAAAATACCCTGGCTTCTACACATGTGACCAATGTACGGCCTTTAAAATATTCATGAAGAAGCAAGAATTCCAAAAGAATTCAAGGAAAAAATATGTAATAAGAGAACATGTGAATTGCTGCAGCAAAGGGCAGATTTACATCCTACAGCGCTCCTTTACTACGGAGGCAAAATGAATGGACGATTACGTGTTTGCATATGGAATAAAAAATGGAAAAAGATGCACAACGGTCAAGGAAAATTCTCCAGCTTTCACCAGTAAAGAAGCACTTCAATTTACATCACAATTCAGACATGAAGGGCCTGAAAAGTTGGGCTACCTGTCAAGCCAGAGAGGGAATACACGGCGGAGATTTAGATAACATGCTCCTACGTGTTGAATCATTAGAATGAACTGCTTGAGACCTGCAGGTTTCAATGAGAATTTCAACGTTGGATTTTTTTTTTTTTTTTGTTAACAGGAGGTGACACATGTATCAAACGTATAATGTCTTGGTGACTTTTGTGGTCTGCTTTATCCCCCTTTCTGTTCAGATAAACCCTCACAACAGGGGAACAATCAATGGCCCATATTGACTGGAGTAAACATGGCGCATATTTGGAGCAATATGCCACATGCTATAACTAAGGGTTTGTTGTGAACCTGAAACATGAAAGGAAGTTCTTGCGAATATTTGTGAGGTTCGCCAGACGGTTTCGTTCTGACCAAACATATCAGAACTGGGGTGATGGCAGAGTTATTACACACAGATGCAATTGTCATTACATCAGTGTGATACATATGACAGGCCTCAGTGGTCCTTGATGTCATTCAAGAGGCCGGAAAAGGCCCAAAGAGGACACGGACCCATGTGCCAGAGCCTATGGGAGGTGAGTAAGACTTAGGGCTGGGCGATTAAGACCTAAATCAAAATTGCGATTAATCGGGTATTTTACATCAATTACGATTAATGCCCCGTTTACAGTATGAGTAAGTGTTGGGCGATTATAAGCAGAGGCTCCAGGGAGGTGAGCAAACATAAAAACCAGTGTTACTCACCTCTTCTGTGCTCACCTCATCTGGCCCTCCTCTTATTATACTCTGGGGTCTGAAGAAACTGCAAATATTGTAATAACCAACGTGAACAAAATCCCATCGGATATCCTGGTTTCAGTTATTTTTGATTAATCACCCAGCCCTAGTAAGACTGTTTGCTGTTTACTCAACACCCCTGGGCCTCTGTTTATTATACTCTAAGATCTAAGGGTATAATAGCAGTTTGTGGATGGCAAACCTCAAAAAAATTTTATTCGACCGAACCTGAACTTTTAGAAAAATTCGTAATGAGAACTGGATAAGTCATTTCTATGTTCTATGTATGTGCCACTATGGCACATTACATTGTGTGGAGGGGCCACTACAGGACATTATTCTGTTACAGGGATCTTTGATGGGATCTCTGAACAGCCCCGGTGCCCATGGTAACCTTAATCTGCCCCTGCATGTGCATATGTTCCATTTACCCACGTCTGGAACCCTTTGTTTGTTCAGGAATGTGGCCCATCTAGTTTGGGCTAAAAAATTTTCGACATGCTAGACAAATGGGTGTGGATTCTCAGAAAAAGGAGGCGTGACTTAAATGTGCCACAATGCAATAAAAAGGTGCCAAAATAGCGTTGAAAAATTCTGGCTCAAAGTCAGTCTATGGATATACCAGATATATCATCCAGCATTAGTCTATGTGATAAATCTGGTGTATTTTCAGACTGCTTGTCAAACCCTTAATAAATAATAAATTAATATTAGGACAATTTATGTTTGCACAATATTTGTTGGAGGAGTTAATAACTCATCTGATAACAATGGAATCAAAACTAGAAAAGGACACTGTTAGTAAGGGTCAATAAGCCCAATGTTAGCATTATGCCATTGACAAAACATTCTGAAACATAGTGGTGTTTTAATAAAGAATATATCATATAAAATAATATAAAAGACTAACAAATGTTCCCTTTGATGAATAAGTTGGACAGGATGTTGTAATTACCCTAAGAACCACTGCTTCTATATTTTTTTGGTTGGCTGATTTTGATGTCCATTAATCTCAGCCTATATGGCACATCAAGTAGTTGACACCCCCACCCCTAAAGGAAGAGGGGGTAGTCCAAGTGAGACATATGTGGGGTCATTTAAGTTAGGAGGGTAGGGCGAGTTTAACTGAAGGACAGTGAAGTAGCAAGAAAATCAGCTGTTGTGACATTTATACATGGAAAGAAAGGGAAAGAAATATGCAATTTTTTTTTTTTTTTTTATCGAAAAAGGAAGACTCACTCTAGCGCCACCTTTTGGAAGGTAGCCCCTTCTAGATCAATGCCTGGTTTTCTATGGAAATTAGAGACATTGTCGGGGAATAAAGCCAATCTAGAACACCATAAGGGGCCTGCAAAGGTGATATCTCCCTAAGCGGACATAGTACCTATATAATCTAGTGTCTAAGCCAGGGGTAGGCAACCTTTTTTGTTCGGCGTGCCGATTTCGATTAAAAAAATCAAAGTTGAGGTACTCGGAGTGCCGGTCAATAATTGTAAGTCTGACGACCCCTGCACACGGTATTATGTCACATAGCGGCCCCTGCACACAGTATTATGGTGATAATACTAGTGATAATTGCTATTACTATTATTTTAGCGTGTAACAGATATCACTAGAGAGGCGGGCGGCGTATTTTACTCTATAAAGATCAGGTATGGACAGGACAGAGACAGTGAAAAAATGTAAACTTTATTGGTGACTTTGTGCATGTCTTGTGTAAGTGTTTGGTGCGACACTTCTGGCACTGCGACCTGGACGATGGTAAATGTCTGGGTCACAGCGCCAATAACTTCCTGGTTATGTGATTAGGCTCAGAGGGGTATTACATTATCCCTCTATGTGTACAGTATGCTCTCTGATAGGAGAGGGGATAACATGGACAGAAGTCTCTGCTACCCCCCCCCCCCGGGGTCAACTGCAGCTTATGCACAGACAATGATGAGTTAACATTGTCTCTGCAGCTCCTCTCCTCCCCCTCCTTCCTTAGCTCTAAGATGCTACCTGAGGCAGGAGGGGGTGACACTTTTAGAGCCCGATTTCTAAGGATCTGTTAGGGCCACAAAGATGCAACTGGATTCATTTTAAAGATGAGAAGCTCCATGATAGACCTTACAGATTCAGAGCAATTCACTGTTAAAACGATGTCGGGAATGGAGATGTGCATTGGGATTTCAATGCCGAACATCATTTTCACCAGCGAATCGCTCAGGATGTTTAAGGACGATCATGGTGATCTTGGTATCATTTTAAAGATGAGATTCTCATCTTTAAAATGAATCCAATTACCGGCTTCACTACTGTACATAGACTGTGCAGACGCCAGGTGATGCCGCATCCATCATCAGGCAGCACCCGGCGCTAATGAAATTTTAAGGAAGCCGGATGGAAAAGCGCTGCAGGTAATGTTTTTCCATCCGGCTGAGGCACAGATCCGGCACCAGAACTGATGCCTGTTGTGCCAGAACCGATCCCATAGATCGGAGGGAAACAGCTGCGCCTGACATATGTGAACGCACCCTTACTCACTTTTTCCTGCTCCGCAGCCGCTGTGTGGGCGCTTCTCCCTGACGTCAGCGAACGCTGATTGGGTCTCAGGGGTTACGTTGCATTATTATGCGTAATGACGTCGGACGTGACCCCTGAGGCCCTGTCAGCAGTCTCTTACGTCAGGCAAAAGTGCCCTAATAGCACAGAGCCGCTGCAAATTCAGGGAAGGTGAGTTACCATTGTTTTTTATGTTTGATCCCCTCCCCCAGGGACTACGCTTATTATACTCAGGGGTCTGAAGAGACCCCACAGTATAATAATAGCAGTTTCGTTTCGGCCGTGTTTGGTCCGATCGAAACTGCGGGGTGAGGACTGCCGTGCCAGGGAAATAAGCCTCGCGTGCCACTAATGGCACGCGTGCCGGGGGTTGCCGACCCCTGGTCTAAGCCATAGTTTTGAAAATAACAGCAATGTTGTAATAGCTTGTACCAGAAAGAAAATGTGCTATCTGATCTATATAGCTGAATACAGCTGAGGAACACTTGCTTTTTGCCTGTGGTTGTTGCAACCTGTCAGTCTTAATGGCAGAGTCGAGCAAACACAAAGGAGTGTCCACAGGCAAAAATAAGTGCTCTGGCAGGTGCGGCCACTCCCTGTGTATAACAAACAGCTCATTTGCTTATGGATTAAATGTTGATTTTCTTTGCAGCACGATGGCACAGAATAGGTATATTCACTCTGGCCCTAACCACCCCTACAACAGCATATATTATATATTTGGTGATACACTTCTTTTAATTTTTAATACTAAAAGCTCACTAACCTTATCAGCAATGTATTTCCAAGTGACTGAAATGTTATCTCCTAGAAGAGCTTTGACCCAGTGAGCTGGATCTCGGAAGACCGTCCCAGAACAGTCTGTTACCTGCCCATCACAAAGCAGTGTGGCCTTATGGCTGTAGTCCTGAAAGACATACAAAGGGCATTTTATATCATAGTTATTAACACAGTATATATCTAAATGAATAGCACATTTCCATAGGGGAAGTTGTGATGGATAACCATGGACTAATCATATTCATCACAGATTTTGTAAAAACAGAACACACCAGTGTGAACAGAGCCTTAGGTCACTTTCTCACAGTAACATTTAGATCAGTATTTTGCATCAATAGTTGTAAGTTAAAATCAGGAGTATAACATAAGCCAAAAAGAGGTATAATGGAAGGATTGACAACTCTTCAGTGTTCTTTGTGGTTTTGCTAAAGGCAAAAAACTGACTAAAATATTGCCTAAATATAGAGAACACAGCACTCAGTAATTCAGAGGTGCCCAAGAGAGGGACTCAATCCGTATCTGAATATAGAAAGAAAACTCCAGCACTTTCTTTAAAGATTTTGTGAAAAAGACTCCAATTGTTTATTACACATCCAGAAACAAAACGTTTGGGTCTTGCATCAGAACTTCATCAGTTATCGGATGTAGTGAAGAATAAGTAGTAGTATGAGCCATGGTGAAATTAGTAGAAATAGACCTATAAGGTCTTGGAGCATCCGCTGCAGATTCCACCTAAAATTGGCAGAGAGAAAAGACCTAAAAGCAGAGCTTTCAGTATAAAACCGGCGGAAACTCGATGGACTCCTGGGGGGCCCCATTATAGCCTAGTATTCTCTTTTTAAGCAGACAGGCTTCTCGTCTTTGGGGTCCCCATGTGGACCCGACGACAGAGAGCCAAATGCTAGTGTGAACCTAGTGTAAGGCTATGTTCACTCGGCAGAATTTGGCGCTCAGTTTGAGGCTGATTCCACCTCAAAATCAGCTCCCAATTTCACCTGAAACCAACCTCCATTGATTTCAATGGGAGGCAGATGGTGATTTTTTTCAACTAGAAGAAAACATAGGTGTCATGCTCTTCAGATGGTTTCCGCGTGATATCGCCCATTGAAGTGAATGGGAGGCAGAAAATTGCGCTGGCTGGTGCAGACCATTGGAGCACCGCTACCGCTACCTTCAAATGGCTGATCGGCAGATTGTCCCAGGTGATGGACCCTCACTGACCTTCATCTGATGACCTATCCTAAAAATAGGTCACCAATTGATTACGTCTAGAAAACCCCAAAAGTCCTGTTAACCTTGGCTAGATCTATATAAACCACATCTCCATGTGCTGTTTGTTACGCTATAATCATGAAATCTTTGCAGAAATTATAAGCTAACACTCTACATAGAAGGTGTCCTTAGGAGACCTCCAATTGTCATCTGTAGATTTGCAGATAAAGACAAATAGTTCTGGCTCTTTAATCTGTTCTGGCGAGCTGGTGCGTAAATGTTTTAGGAAGCTCTCCCAGGACTCCTCAATGTAATCAGAATACACAACAATATCAGGCGCTTACTTCACTCAGCTTCATTAGGTTCAGGGTCCTAGGAGAGAAACTACTTTAGAAAGTATCAATAAATAATACATCTTATTGTCATGGTTTATTTAATAATGGCATTTCAGTATCTCAACAAACCACAACACTGTAAAGTGTAAAAGACATGTATATATCACACAACATCACGGTTATTTCTATATTTAATCTATCTATGTGGTAGTAAGATAAAGTATGCTGTATTATATACTTATAGAAGCCCCTTTAGAAAACCATTTATTCCCTTCCCTTGTTATTATAATTCTGTAAAACATGCTTTATGATAAAGGACCCCTATAAGTATATGTTACCTATAGAATCAGGATAGGTCATCAATAACTAATGGGCGGGTCCAACAATAGGGACCCACACAGATCAGCCGCTCAAAGCAACAGTGGGACTTGGGTGACCGCAGTTTCCAATTCACAGGCCAATGGAGTCATGTTCGTTCGTCACTTGGCTTCTTTGCAGCTCAGATTTATTTAAAGGGGTTATCCAGCTTCCAAAAATTATCTCCAGCTACATCCAGAGCAGTGCTAAATACTCACTGTTTCCTTGTTCAGCCTTTCCTTGGCTTTATTTTACTTGCGACTACTTGTATCACTGTTATTTACATGCAGTGAATCTGTGCCTGGTGTCACTCCCTGTGTTTGCTACTCACAGGAGGGGGGGGGGATGGGAATCGAAAGAAACATCACAGCATCACGTGACCTCAGATGTGGGAGTGATTTATTACCTGTGATTTCATTGGAGGGGAGAGCAGGCAGGCCTGTGCCTGCACTGCTTAAGCGGAGCTCAGGTGACCACTGTGGTTAATCACTGGCCTCAGCAGTCACATATTAGCAGTGACATCAGCGAAACCCAACATGTGACCGTTGAGGCCAGTGATTGGCCGCAGCAGTCACCTGAGCCACTTCACTTCCGGCTTTACAAGTGTAACATGGGATAGAATGAGTGACCTGATGCTGCAATGGATAAGCTGCTGGCAAATCTGGGGTAGAGTTGTGATCGCAGCTGGTTAGTCACTGCCAAATTGCTGTCAGCTAATCCACTGTGATCTACAGTAGCAGCACTGTGGAGGAGATGTAACAAACTCATCCACTTACAGCAACTGAAATGCATGGCACTGCAATGGTTGAAAGCTTGGGGATGGGAAGAAGTAAAACATGCAGTAAAAAAAAAAAAAAAAATCACAGTTTCAGTCTAAGGCCCTGCGTAGTGAGCCGCAAAAAAAAAGTGCAGCGCTTTTCACAGAAAGTCACTTTTTGCTTCCATTATACCTATAGGGAAACCGCCGGCGTTTCTGTTGGTATAATCGTCATGCTGCAATTTCCAAAACCGCAATGTTTTTAGAAATCATGTTTCTGCTGTGTGTATTTTTCTGCAATGTGTGGATTTGCTAGAAAAATACGGCCTCAGGTGGTTTTTGCTGCAGTTGTTTGAATAGGAACAGGCTGAGGGAAATTCAGAAGTGTATTCATCCTATGGTGCCCTGCCTTTAGGGTACACATAGCAGATTTGTTGCAGAATTTTCTGCTACTGCCCAACTTATTTACATAGGTGTTGCAGAAACCCACATGCCAATCCAACATAGTATGTAAACGCATTATTCATATGGTCAGTGATTGTGAGCCAAAACCACAGAGATAAGGAAAAATAATGGAAAAATTTGCTCTTATTCTGTGTTTTTGACCCACTCCTGGTTCTTGCACACAATCACTGGTGTAAATCACTGACCAAAACACTGACATGTGAATAAGGCCTCAGGCTACGTTCACATCTGCGTTGGAGCCTCAGTTTGGAGTCTCTGTTGGCCTGTTTATCCATAATCACCAGTGGTTTCAGTTTAAAAGAAAGGGCACCTGACGGATCCCATTATAGTTAATGGGGTCTGTCGGATTCCGTATGTGACCGCTGTCATGTTGCTGTCGTAGCTAGCATCTTATGGATGGATTACAGCTCTCTGAATAAGCCCTTAATCAGCTGCATACCATAAATACCAGATTCTACAGACTAGAAGGTGTACTTGTTGATACAAAGGCCTTCAGCATTCCAGGTCCCCCTCTGTGCAAAGAACTGCGACACAGCTACATTCAAGTAAATTTATACAGTGCTGGCCAAATGTATTGGCACCCCTGCAATTCTGTCAGATAATACTCAATTTCTTCCAGAAAATGATTGCAATCACAAATGCTTTGGTAATAATATCTTCATTTAATTTGTCGTCAATGGAAAACCACAAAAAGAATTGTCAAAAAGCCAAATTGGATATAATTCCACACCAAACATAAAAAAGGGGGTGGACAAAAGTATTGGCACCCTTTGAAAAATCAGGTGATGCTTCTCTAATTTGTGTAATTAACAGCACCTGTTACTTACCTGTGGCACATAACAGGTGGTGGCAATAACTAAATCACACGTGCAGCCAGTTGAAATGGATTAAAGTTGACTCAACCTCTGTCCTGTGTCCTTGTGTGTACCACATTGAGCATGGAGAAAAGAAAGCAGACCAAAGAACTGTCTGAGGACTTGAGAAGCAAAATTGTGAGGAAGCATGAGCAATCTCAAGGCTACAAGTCCATCTCCAAAGACCTGAATGTTCCTGTGTCTACCGTGTGCAGTGTCATCAAGAAGTTTAAAGCCCATGGCACTGTGGCTAACCTCCCTAGATGTGGACGGAAAAGAAAAATTGACGAGAGATTTCAACGAAAGATTGTGCGGATGGAGGCTAAAGAACCTCGACTAACATCCAAACAAGTTCTAGCTGCTCTGCAGTCCGAGGGTACAACAGTGTCAACCCGTACTATGCGTCGGCATCTGAATGAAAAGGGACTCTATGGTAGGATACCCAGGAAGACCCCACTTCTGACCCAGAGACATAAAAAAGCCAGGCTGGAGTTTGCCAAAACTTACCTGAGAAAGCCAAAAACTTTTTGGAAGAATGTCCTCTGGTCAGATGAGACAAAAGTAGAGCTTTTTGGGAAAAGGCATCAACATAGAGTTTACAGGAAAAAAAAGAGGCCTTCAAAGAAAAGAACACGGTCCCTATGGTCAAACATGGCGGAGGTTCCCTGATGTTTTGGGGTTGCTTTGCTGCCTCTGGCACTGGACTGCTTGACCGTGTGCATGGCATTATGAAGTCTGAAGACTACCAACAAATTGTGCAGCATAATGTAGGGCCCAGTGTGAGAAAGCTGGGTCTCCCTCAGAGGTCATGGGTCTTCCAGCAGGACAATGACCCAAAACACACTTCAAAAAGCACTAGAAAATGGTTTGAGAGAAAGCACTGGAGACTTCTAAAGTGGCCAGCAATGAGTCCAGACCTGAATCCCATACAACACCTGTGGAGAGATCTCAAAATGGCAGTTTGGAGAAGGCACCCTTCAAATCTCAGGGACCTGGAGAAATTTGCCAAAGAAGAATGGTCTAAAATTCCAGCAGAGCATTGTAAGAAACTCATTGATGGTTACCGGAAGCGGTTGTTCGCAGTTATTTTGTCTAAAGGTTGTGCTACCAAGTATTAGGCTGAGGGTGTCAATACTTTTGTCCGGCCCATTTTTGGAGTTTTGTTTAAAATGATCAATGATTTGACTTTTTTTCCATTCTCTTTTGTGTTTTTTCATTGCAAGCAAAATAAATGAAGATATTATTACCAAAGCATTTGTGATTGCAATCATTTTCTGGAAGAAATTGAGTATTATCTGACAGAATTGCAGGGGTGCCAATACTTTTGGCCAGCACTGTATATATATATACACACTGTGTATATATATATATATATATACAAAAACACAACTTTATTACAGACTCTGATCTAGTAGAACGTTAAATCTCGTTTTGCTTTCAGAAATGTGTCATGGCATACAAAGGTATCAGAGGAACCCGAGTGTGCCAAGAAAACATTTTGCCAAACCCCATTACAATACCTCCACCAGCCTGAACTGTGGACACCTTACAGGAAGGGATCACTGATTCATGCTCCTTTTGCCAAATTCTAAACCTTCCATCAGCATGGTGCAACAGACATCTGGATTCATTTGACCTGGCAATGCTATACACGTCTCAGGGAGCAGTCAAGTTTCATTGTTTTACTTAAAGCGGTTTCCCAGGATTTATAATACATGACCTTTCCTTAAGATAGGTAATCAATTAAAGATAGGCAGGGGTCTGACACCCGGGCCCCCAGCTGTTCAGCTTTTTGAGGCTGCAGTGTTGCATGAGCCCTGCAGTTTCTTCAGTACTTAAAAGGACAGTTCTGTACATTTCCGCAGCAGCTGTGCTTGGTATTGCAGCTCATCCCGTTCCCTTGAATGGGACTGATCTGCAATCAGTCTATGTGACTGACTGAACATGAAGTGAAGTGGTGCTCAGGGAGAACCACTTTCGCAAACAGCTGATCCAAGTGGGTTACAGGTGTTGGACCTCCACGGATAAGTCATCAATTTATAACCCACTGAGCTAAGGAATGAAAGGTGCTTGTGTTGTATTTGACTTCAGTTTTCTTGGCTTTGCACTGACTGTTTCTTGATTGTTGACATCCTCCCTGGACCTCTGACCTCTTTCGTTGTCAGATTGATTTTCACACCAGTGTGGATTCTCATTAGATGACTACGTTAGATAATCGGCACTACAAATTACACAGGGCAATTAGGAACAACTTCTTTATATCCTTTATATTGATCCATCTCATATGGCTTAAACACTTCTATCAGGTCTTATTCATGTGGTCAGCGTTTGGTCAGTGACTGTGAGTGAAAACCAGGAGTGCAGACTATGCAGAGGTAAGGTGTAATGGAAGGATTTGATTGTTTTTTTGTTTTGCACTACTCCTGGTTTTGGCCTAAAAACACTGATACAATAATTGACCAAAACACTGATATGTGAATAAGTCCTACTCCTGTTTGGACGCTTTGCCTCAGCCCAGCTGCTGTAATCCGGCATGGCTATTGCGGTGTACAGGACTGTCTGCTTCCAGCTCCATACACTGTGTGATGGCCTGTCCTAAGCATCATTGTGTTTTAGTAATGATATTTTTATTGGTAAACCAGAATTGCTGTAACAAAGTATAACGAGAATTAGAAACCCAAATATGTTGTATATTTGAAGATTTTCTGTACATTACACAGTAAAGCTAGGTTCACATCTGCGCTGGATGGTCCGCCTGAAAATCGGTGGAGGAAAACATCCTGCACGGAGGACTTTTTCCTCCACACCCGATGTACTCCATTATAGTCAATGCAGTTCGTCGGACTCCATGTGTTACCACTGTTTTAGTGGTCCCCGTCTCCATTGTTTGAGTCCCAGAAGGACCCAGACAACAGAGAGGCGAGCTAGCGTGAACCTAGCGTAACCCGACATAGCTGTGATATCACAATCTGCTAGATAGGGAATAGAACAGATATGAAAGGTGACAGCAAGTTCCCTACAGCAAACATCCTGGTAGAAAGAGGCAAAGTGTTAAATAAATCTTGTATAAATATAGTATAATGAAATAAATACATAGCATTAAAACTGTAGCAAAAACACCAAAGTATATTTATAAAAGGTGTACTATAGTCAGGCCCATAGAAAATAACAAATATGAAACAATTTAGACGATAGAGGTATCAATGCAGTTATATCAGATTTTGTAACTATGGAAAATTACATTCATCACTTTTGCTGACATACGTAACATTTTTCAAGAATGCTGGAAAATGAATGAAAAAGAGGGAATTGCATTCCAGTCCCATAAATATCTACTAAACTTATCTAAGAGTGGTAGTAAATAAAGCCGGACGAGTCCTGGTGTGCAGTAGCGTGGCCTGTATTCTTCCAAAGCCAAAGTTGTGTTCTGTACTGGGGAATCTGTATCCATTAAGGGCTGGAGCCCCATGTGGCGTAAACGCCGCAGAAAAAAGCATGGCATTTTACAGTCCCTGCAAAGTGGATGGGTTTCTAGAGAATCCAATCTACACATTGCGGAAAAATACGCACAGCGGACATGCTTCGATTACCAAAACTGTTGTGGTTTTGATAATCACAGCATGTCAGTTATACCTACAGAGACGCCAGCAGTTTCCCTATAGACAGAATGGAAGCAGAAAGTCTGCAGAAGAAACATGATATCACATGGCCTGTGAAGTGGAAGCGGCACTCAGGGAGCATCACTGCTGCTTCAAACAGCTGATCCACAGAGGTCCCGGGTGTTGGACCCCCACAGATTTTCAATTGATGAACTAACCTATGCATATGTCATCAATTTAAAAGTGTTGGAAAACCCTTTAAGGCCGGGGCTTCATGTTGTGAATATGCAGCGTTTTGGCCACTGTGTATTCCTTTACCTGCAAAGTGGATGGGATTCTGACTAATCCCATCCACACATTGCAGAAAAAAAAATTGTGGCGGAAATGCTATGATTTGTCTTTTGTCTCGCAGTGTCTTTTGGCAATGATTCGATTTCTGGGGCCTTATCCCAAAGCCCACATTGTGGAAACACAGCGTTTTTCTTGCTGTGGAAACGCAGTGAAAAAAACCCCCCAAAAAAACCACTGCATTTTCGGCCAGGGCCCCACGTAGTGTAACCTGCAAAGTGGATGAGATTTCTAATCCCATCCACCCATATCCGCAGCGGAAAAGCTGTGTTTTTTGAAAATCGCAGCATGTCAATTATAACTGCAGTTTCCCTATAGGTATAATAAAAGCAGAAAGTCCACAGAGGAAAACTCTGCAGACTTTCTCTGAAGAGTGCTGCGAGAACAAACGTGTGCTTGCTTTGAGGTTTTTCCTGCAGCGCTTTTTGGCTGTGGCTCGCTATTTGTGGCTTAGCCTTACAGTACCAGCAAAGTGAATGAGATTCTGGCTAATCCCATCCACATATTGCAGAAAAAATATATTTATTTCAGAAGAGGAGGGATGAGATGTGCATTTGCTCATGTAATTTCTCTTCTGTACCTGGTTAGGCCATTTACTGACCCCACAATCCAGACATTTAACACAGTCCAACACAATGGCATCAAAACATCACACCAAATACTAGTACCACACACTCAATACATTTTACATGTTACACTGCCCCTTTCCTGTCTGTCCCTGGTCTTTATGGTAAAACATGCTGACCATTTCTCTAGAGATACCTGATACAAGCTATAGTAATAGTGATATATCACTAAGGAGGGACGTCTCATACATTTCTGACTGATTTTTATTTGTCAGTCAGTAAAGACATTGTTTCTCAATGATTGTCACCATAAACAGTAACAAAATAAATTTAGCATTTGGCAGCTTTGAAGCAAAAATACAGGTGATGCTTGCATACATATTACAGACGCAGCACCTACATCTCAAGAGGTTCATCAGCAGCAGCATGGAGCTCTAACTACAGTTCTGATGAATTTCAGGAGGTTCAAGTCCTGTGTCCACAAAAGCAGAGTACTAAAGCACCCATATTACGGTAATGGTCTTAGTTATCACATTTGTTACAGGGATATACCCATCGTAAGAAGTTAAGTTCTATCAATAGTATAGGGTATAACATGCAGATCTGTGAGGGCTCAACTGCTGAGACATCCACAGCGATTTTTGTCTCGTACTTAATGGAGTGGTGGTCTAGAGGGATGCTCACAGCTCCAATTATTTCAATGGGAGCGGCAGAGATAGCCGGGCGATGTGCTTCTGATAAGGTCAGAAGTCGGGTTGATGACCAACTGACTAATAATCCCAGGTAACTGTCGTCGTCCTAATTACTAAGGCTAAGTGCTAGCAATAGAGAAAAGACACCAGACAAACAATGTTGGTGTTAATTCCCCTTCTTAGCCAAAGAGGAAGTGCACTGATGTGCTTTATTAAGGCAGCTTAGAGTTATATAGTATTAGATACGGGAAGAGAAGCAATAACGACTGATTGGTGCTGTGTATCTTGAATGCATAGATAAGATATAAGCAGTTCCGTATATGGTCCGCCATCTCCTGTCTTGCGTGGTGATTCAGGGACCTGTCTTCTGGCAGCAGACCAAGCACATATTTTCTTGCACACAAAGGGTCTTCTTTAGAGTGCAGGCGCCATCTTATTATGTATTATTGTACTCAGTTTCAAGCATAAGCAACTATATCTAGCATTCAGCTTTAACCCCTTCATGCATTCTCACGTACATGTACGTGGGAGAATGCGGTTAGTTCTCGCATCCCCACGTACAGGTACGTGACGGTGATCGAGCGGGCTCAGAAGCAGAGCCCGTGCGATCACCGCGGGAGCCCAGCTGTATCTGACAGCCAGGCTCCCGCTGCAACAGCGGGGACCAGTGATAACACCGATTCCCACTGTTTAACCCTTAAGATGCCGCGGTCAATAGCGACCGCGGCATTTTCAGTGTTTGCTAGCGGCACTAAGTGCCGCGGGCGGCATTGGGAGAGGGTGTCAGCTGTAACTGACAGCTAACACCCTGCTTCTTAACCTCCGATCGGCACCGAGCGCCGATCGGGGTTTTTAACCCCTTGGATGCCGCGGTCAAACATGACCGCGGCATCCAAGGGGTTCCGCCATGTTGCCGCCCCCAGCACCCCTGCGGAGAGATCGGGGGGTGCCGATATCTATAATATGCAGCCCGGGGTCTGGCCAGTGACCCCAGGCTGCTTGAAGCCCCCACTACCTGGTTGATCCTGCCGGGACCTCTGGAAATCAGCGCTGTGTCTACATAGGCTGAATTCCTGTATAGACTGCAATACACGTGTATTGCAGTCTATAGTGCTGAATCAGCGATTCAGGCGTCCTAGTGGGACATATAAAAAAAAAAAGATAATATTTATTAACTTATTTGGGTGGTATGACTATCTCTTTGAAAAACAGAGCATTTCACATTTTGAAAATTGCGATTTTTTTTTTCCAAATTTCCATCAAATTTCCTATTTTTTTTAATAAATAAATACAAAAATATTGATCAATGTTTACCACTAACATGAAGTACAATGTCTCACGAAAAAACAGTCTCAAAATCACTTGTGCAAGTTAAAGCGTCATAAAGTTAATGCCATATACAGTAAAGTGACATATGTCCGTTTTGAAAAATGAGGCCTGGTCTTTAACGCACTTTTGGGCTCAGACCTGAAGGATAACAATGTTTTTGCACACAATACAACCTAAGCAGATATGAAAATATAAAACAGATATACAAAGTATAAAAAGTATGCTATAATCCTTCACACTTCTGCTATCTCTGGTGCTCGCACTGAAATGCATGGAGAAGTACATATCTATACCGACCACTGCTAACAAAACTCACCTGTTCTCCTGATCAGTGGATGTCTCGGTGGTCAGACCCCTACTGATCAGCATGCTGAAATTCTTTAGATAGGAATACCCCTTTAGGCTGAAGCCCCAAGTTGCGAAGATGCGCAGATGGTGGAAAAACCGTCGCAAAAAATGCTGCATTTTACAGTACCTGCAAAGTGGATTGGATTCAGGTTAATCCCATCCACACATTGCAGAAAAATATCTGCAGCAGAAAAACGTCATTTTTGAAAATCGCAGCATGTCAGTAATACCTGTGGAAATACTGGCATTTTCTATATAGGTATAATAGCGGCAGAAAGTCTGCAGAGGAAAACTCTGTGAAAATTCAATGAAACGTTTTTTTCTGCAGTGTTTCTTTTGCTGCAATTCGCGACATGGGGCCTTAGCCTTAAGGTTAGGGATTTACCAATTTTATTTAGTTTCTATGTTCCTGTATAACTCCAAAATATACATATAAAAATTTGTTGCCCTAGCTCGACCCTTATTCTTCCGAAGCAATCGAGCAGCTTGGGTCTCCCTGACCCTCGTAGGTACTACGAGGCCTCGATGCTTCAGTGGGTGGTGGATTGGTGCTGTCATCTCCCCTTCAAGCAGTGGGTCTCCTTGGCACGTGCCTTCTCAGGAACTCTCCTCCACTTGCTCCCCTGGCTGGACTCATGCCCTAACGGGGCCTTGTGATCTCATCCCACTATTGGGCCTACACTTCAAGCCTGTAAGACCCTATTCCCTAGAGAACCAATCTCTCCCTCCTCATCCCCGATGTTTCCAATACTGGGTAATCCGGCCTTTCCTGCTGGCTTCTCTCCCAGGCCCTTCCGAAAGTGGCGTGAAGCAGGCAGACACAGAGCAGTGCATTTCTGCTCTGCTGGACACTGGTTGTCTCAGAGACACTTACTTAATGCACCGGACCGCCCTCTGCTGGGTCCGTTGAGGGTCCTTCAGCTCACTCATTTCTTCTCTTCGCCTCCAGACTCCCCAGGGTTTGACCGATCCCTCACACGATTTGAAAGAGCCTGTTCTGGGTCTGGCGCGGTCGGGCACTCCTTATCAGACTTTTACCTGCTGCTGGTTTCCCCTCCTCCAGGTCACAGACCGACCTTCCTGATGAAGTGGGAAACTGATCTACATATTGTGTTCTCAGACTCTCAATGCTCCGGGATTCTTGAATTTGCTCACAGGAGTTCCGTTTCGAGCAGATACCAAGAAGCGGGTTACAAACTTAAGTAGATGGTATCATGTCCCTTCTAAGCTGCATAGGATTTTCCCATCTGCTTCCCCGAGGTGCTGTCGATGTGGCATGGAGGAGGGGACACTGCTACACATCTTCTGGGAGTGTGTGGGGCTGAGTGACTTCTGGGATGGGATACACCGGACTATCTGAAAGGTCTATCAGGTTACCCCCCTAAAACACCTGCCTTCTACCTGCTTCACCTCCCCTAACTTCTCCCTCCGGGCTTATCGTAAATCCTCTTTGAAGCATCTGGTCAATGCGGCTCGGGCCTGCATCCCAGTGCTATGGAAGTCCTCCACTCCACCATCTCTACTATATTGGATCCGTAAAGTGGAGGACATCCAAGGTATGGAGGACCTTACTGCGTGCCTCACGGACACGCAAGAGTTCTTCATTGAGGCCTGGACGCCATGGGTTCTCTTACAGAGTTTGCAGGATTACAGGGACCTAGTGGGTTGAACTGGAATCCGTGAGAGGTACTTCCTGGGGCGGGGTTGCTGGACCTCCTGGTCCCGTCTTCTTTTCTTCCCCCATTCCCCCCCTTTTTTTTTCTTCCTCCTCTCTCTACTCCCTCCCGACCTCTGTTTGATTTCTCCTTCTACCTTTCTCGCTTCTGTTCTCCTCTTTCTGCTCTTCTGCCTTTCCCTTCTTCCCTCCCTCTGATTTGGTGCATATTTTTCTGGGAGTTTATCCCTTGATATCATACCTTGTTATGCTGATTGTCTGTGTTTTTTTTGCAGTTTGTTCCCGGCCCCTATTTATGTGGAGGCCACTTTTACATGGTTTGTTGTTTGTGTTTCTATTTTTGTTATAAATTAAGAATTTATAAAAAAAAATAAATTGTTGCCATATTCCTAAGATTTTACTGTTTCTTTTAAAGCATGTACATGGTAATGTAGACATGTGTGCTTTGTGTGTGTCAGCAGTCTGCTTGAGTATGCATTTTAGTCACACATTAAAATTAATTATTCATAATGATTCAATATTCAGACCAGATTCCTAAATTCATTTAGACCCCAAATCAGAACTCCTAAATACATTAGACCATATATAGACCTTAAATATATCAGACATCACACCAGACACCCTTAATAAGTCAAGCCTCAGACCAGACGCCTAAAAAAAAAAAAAAAAAAAAAAAAAATTTAGACCCCAGACCAGACACCTTAAGTAAGTCAGACCCCAGACCGGACGCCAAAATAATTCAGACCACAGACCAACTTTAGCGGCCAGCTTTCAGCAGACGGAACCAGAACCAGAAGGAGCCAACCATGGTAAAGCACTGCAGCTCTTTATGTAAATGGGAGCAGGGCTGCAGTATCCTGGAGAAGACTCCTCTCCCTCTGTCCACTGTATATCATCCAGTGCCAGGGGATGGTCACTACCGCTAATAGTGTGGGGTCCGGATAGGTCATCAGTATAAAAATCGTGACAGAGCACAGAAAACACCTTTAATAAATCAGTGAGTGAGACAGTTATGAATCAGATTCTCCTCTGCTTTCTATGTCCAGTATATGAAAGACATCATAGCAGTTAGTATCTACCCACTAGCTCAAGGAAAGCTGAAAATCAGAGATCGGGCCTGCAGGGAAAACTGCTAAAAAAGCAGAGTACAGGTCATATAACGGCCAGAAATAGTGTAATCCCTCATGTACACACAACGTACTATTAAATTATGCAAAGTGTGTTGAAAGGTTAGGTGAGCCTCAATTAAGAAATAAAATGTAACAAAATTCATGTATACTGTACGTGTATTCTGACCTGGCCATGGAGCCTTATCACTACATTCATCACTATTAATGTCAAATTGAAAGTGGTTTTCTGATGCCAGGCAATTCTGCTGCAGTCAGGGCCGCTTTAACCATAAAACCATGTGCACTTGCCATTTGGTAGTAGGGACCCCCTTGTAACAGTGGGACATTGGGTGCACTTGGAGAGGGACATTATAATGTAGGGACATACCATGTTAGGGTGACTTTAGGGGCATTATACTGTGTGGGGGCAAAAAAATAAATGAATGGGCAGTGTCAAAGGAGAAGTGGGTGGGGCTAAATTTTCCATGGCACACATAGCTTACGGCACATTCTATCCCTCTATCTGTCCTTTGAAAGGTGGGAGGTCACTGGGAGGCATTATATTGTATGGGGTCACTAGGGTGGCATTATACTGTATGAAGGCCACTTAGGGTCATTATACTATGTAGGGGCCATTATAATTTGTGCAGATCAGGTATTTTTAAGTGGTGGTGATGGGGGGGGCCCACTTATGAAATCTTTGCACTGGGCCCACCAAGGTATTAAAACGGCCCTGGCTGCAGGGATAGTAAGCAATCAGCTTTCCAGGGAACCTAACAACATGTGCTTGATATACCTGTATGTATATATCAGCATTACATTGGGCTTTTGAGTTCAATGAGTTGTCTGTCCTGTGCACTGACATGCTAGGTCTTCCAGAAAGAGAGAAACTCTATCCAGACACTTTCTACTCTTGCTACAAGTGAAAGGTCCTGAGCACAGGCTCCCCTACTAATAATTCAGAATTCTTTAAAAGTGTATTTGACAATGGGTTTCCTAGACTAGACAATCTATGCATTGCAAATGACTAATGCATATCTACTGACACAGCATGTATAAAATACCTGTAGCTGAAAGCTTAGTACATCCACACCCGGTTTAATTTTCCCCAGTTTCATAAGTTTTCTCAATGGAAATTTTTTCGACTTTCTCTCTGTTTCTACACATGTATGTTGTTTTTCACATGCCGGCTTGCTGACATTGCTCTGATGACTAGTCTGGTTCAATTCATCACTTGTTTGCCCTATTGCTTTCTGGTGAGGCCTGCAATATCCTGATGCTTCAGCCAAGACAGGAAAATTATCATCTATCTGTTGTATTGCTTTTTCATAGTCAGATTTTTGCAGCTGTAGTTCAGTATCAGCCGCCTCATGTCTTTCAAATGGTTTTCGATGGCTAACCTTTTCAGCGGAAATGCTGCTTTTTTCCATGATATTTAATGGGATGTTTACAGGAAATGAATTGTGAGATTTGTTTACTGGCGCCGTAGATTCTAAATCATCATTTATTATGTCAGAACATGAATCAAAGCTTAATGGACTAACTTCTAGTCCTGCAGGTTTCTGTTTTGATGTCAGATTTGAGTCGCAGCAAGCTTCAGAGATCAGGGAGACGGTGGGAACCCCTGCGGTTCTGCTCACCTCTAAACTTGAAATACATCTGCTAATTGTTGTTGGAGACCGGTTGCCTTCGGTGTCTGGCACTCTGTCCACTGCTGGTATTTTCGTTGTCATGGCATTTCCATTAGCAGCCTTGGCTTCGAGCCATTCATTAACTGCACATAAGGCAGATATCTGATTCCTTCCAGGATATGTATCACAGTAATGCAGAGTTGAGCTGCTCTCTCCATTATTAGCTTCTGATCTTCTGGCCTGTTGATGTGCTATTATGTTCAGTGTCACTTTTTGGCTACGTTCTACTTGCGGCAACGTTTTCTGATTAGATGCCAGGTTAGCTAGCTTGTCTCTCAATATTCCTTGCTGAAATGAATCGGGGGACGACCTTTTTGAGATGAACAGAAAAAGAATCTATTACTACCAACATGCTTCACTTCCCAAAACTGTCTGCCCTTCACACATGTTGCTTCTACATGCTACAGACCCAGAACCATATATTATTATAAAAAATGGGGCTGCTCAGTGAGGGAATGTAATGAAGTAAAATGGGCCTGCAGCATCTAGTAACGAAAGGTCTATTAAAGAAATATTGCCATCTCATACAGTCATAGCTGAGGTTGCCTAAGGTGGTCAGGATTATGCAAACAGATAAATGCGGCTCAGCTATGGTGTTTCCGTAACTTCAGGGATTCAATGCTGTCAGTTCTTCGAGGTTCTACTGATCGTGTTGTACAACCAGATCGCAGAACCAGGGAGAAGAGGAGTCCTGTCCCAGGTTCTGTTACTGGTAAAGCAGGAAGCCATAGGCTGCCCAGGATGGGGGCCTTCATATTGTATTTGGACAGTGATGGGGTCCTGAAAATTGTATAGGGGCAGTGATGGGGGCCATTATACTGTATGTGGGCAGGCATGACAGAGAAGGTGGCTGAATTAGCTATTACACCAAGCCACACAGCCAGCCCCGTTAAAGTACATAACTAAAGTCAAGTGTTGACATATAGAGGGGGTTGCCCCTTTCTATTACATAACATAACTGTAAGTGCAGCAGGACCAATGCTTATAGCAGGACATCCAGGCACTTATTGCTAATCCCATCCACACATTGCCGAAAATAATCCGCAGTGGAAATACTGTGATTTGAAAAATGCTTGTGTTTTTGTAAATCGCAGCATTTACAGCTAAGCTTTACTGCATTTGCAGCGCTACAGAAGACAGGACAGATGAAAGATTTTGTAGAGGAGAAAAGCAAAAGAAATCACTTACCTGTATTCTTTTGCAAGGATATCGCCTTCTGTTTTCTGTAGATTTACTATGTTATTTAGCATATGCTGTATCTCATTAAGCTCTTCTAGACAAAATGGAAAATAATTAAACAATGATTCATTCTATTAATCTTTTCACCTAGACTTTTACAAGATGACATTTATGTTCAGAGATTCAGAAAGATCCATACTATGTAATCTATATAAAATAGAAGGGTTGGTGGGCATAATATGGCTGAACATATGCCACAGAGTCAGAGAACAACTTTGGCACATTCATACAGGAGTGTAGCTATAGGGAAGTAGCAGATGCATCAAAGCCTTGGTGCCTAACGGGATCCAAAGACCCCTCTGTCACATTAAAAGTCACCAGTACAAATAGGGGCTTTGAGCACTAAACCTCTACATTCATCTACACTCACAACAAAAGCTTACTGAATAAGTGCAGAGGGGCAGTAACTTTTATCTTCTGGCCTCACGTCAGATGCCTTACCTATTATACCCCATAGGAGCGGTTATGCATGCAACATTGATAGTTTTGTCCATGGCTCTCTTCAAGTGCTGCCAAAACACCTTGAGGCCGGGGGCCCACGTGGCTTAAACGCCGTGATTCACCTGCGGCATAAACGCCGCGGAAAAAAAATTGCGACATTTTACAGTCAGAGCAAAGTGGATGGGATTCTAGCAAATCCCATGCCCACTTTGCAGAAACAAACGTGCTGCGTACATGCAGCAATTTCCAAGACCGGCGCGGATTTGGAAATCGCAGCATGTCAATTATACCTACGGAAACGCCAGAGTTTTCCCCATAGGTATAATTGAATCAAAGTCCGCAGAGGAAACCTCTGCAAACTTTCTGTCTAAAGCGCTGCGGGAAGAACCGTGATGCGTTGCCGCCGCGGTTTTTCCCACAGCGCTATTTTGATGCGGGACGCCACGTGGGGCCTTAGCCTAAAAGCATAAACTAAGTTTTCAAACAACTTTGATCTTCTGTTAGCATTTTTGTCATTAATACCAATTTTGGTTCATTTGTGTGAAATCCTGAATTGCTGTGTCTTAATTGTTCAGTCCATTTGGGGACCCGAAGAATGTAGAAGCAGACCGCTATAACAGCAGTTACATGGAGCCTGGCGGACCCCACTGACTATAATGGGGTCCGTTGGGTGTCCGTTGTTTTTAAACTGAAAGCGCTAGAGGAAAAAGTCCTCCAACCGAGGCTCCAATGCAGATGTGAAAGGATTCTTAAATACCAGTAAATTCTAACATGCAACAGACAACAACAATAAAAAACACAGCTTCCATATACTAGCCAGTATGGACTTCAACAAATATAGAATATACACTAACTAATAACTAAGGATGTCGAGATCTTCCTCTGGTTGAATATTATTAGAGATGAGCGAATTTCTCAAAAGTTCGATTCGGCAGTTCGATTTGAAGTTCCAAAAAAATTTGCTTCGATCCGAATTACTTCGCGGTGAATAAACAGCTATTCCTGGGCTGCAGAGAGCCAGGGTGGGCGGCAAAATGGCGGAAGCCCTTGGATGCTGCGGTCATGTTTCTCTCTCTCTCTCTCTTCAGCACGGACAACTTTTATTCATGCAAAGACACGAATACCCAATCACATCACTAGAGAATATCTTGTGACCGTCTGATGTCACAAAGGTCCTTACTAAATATTCGTTACCGCAAAGCATCAGGAAATCCGGAATCGTGGAGAATCGAAGATTTCCTGAAATTCAGATCGAATTCCACTTCTGCAGAATCGATTCGCTCATCTCTAAATATTGCTACATATACTTGGCGATGATCATAGCGGTGATGCGGTTTGTTGGATCGACTTGGCTGCTCTTTGGATTAAGGATTGTTGTTTCCTGGATTGATATTTATTACTTATATCACTAGATTGTATTTCCCCATATTTTTTTATAAAATTGCTGCTACTTATACTGTGCCAATATTTTTTGTGATTTATATTTATACTACCCATGCAGTGCAGTTATCCTTTTTTTTTACACCTTTTTGAAATAGGGGCATTTTATAAATGCAGTGTAAAATGTTACTACAGATAAAAAAGCAACAAAAAAAAAAAGCAGTGTAGAGCCTGTCATAAAAGCCTTCAAAATATGTGCAAATACACAATAAAACTTGAGCAGAGAGCAAAAAACTTAAAACAAAAATGCAGAAATTGCACCCAGTTACATAGTATGTCTTTTTACCCTTACTGTCAGCAGCATGAGGATGAGATTTGGTCAACTCCATCCACACTGCTGCTACTGTTTATGACAGCAGATTAGCAGCCGCCAAGCCCACAGGGTTTAATAAACTGCTTTAGGCCTTATTCACATGGTGTTTGATCGGTGATTTGCATCAGTTATTGTGAGTCAAGACCAAGACTGCAGACAACACAGACATAAGGTACAATGCATAGATCTACATCTGTTCTATTTTTTTGACCAGCTCCTGGTTGGGAATGCAGACTCAGTATTAACAGAGCCCTAGTAGATACCTTTCAGTGCTCCAAACAAAAAAAATATCTACGAGCTATTGGATGTTAAACTGAAAAATTTAGGTGCAAAAACAAAGTTTTAGTCTCCAAACTCTATAATGCTTGCCAGCGCCTCTATAATGCTCTCTCTGACGGCCCCCAAACAGTATAATGCTCTTGCCAGTGGCATCCCCACAGTATAATGCTATACCATGTACCCCATCCCCTCAGTGGTATAATGCTCCCCAGTTCCCCCCCCATACAGTATAATGCAAGAAGTATATATAATGCTCACCCCAGTGATTTCCCCCCCACTACAGTATATATAATGCTCTCCCCAGTTCTCACCCCTGTATACAGCTCTCACCAGTTCCCACTTGCTTTATAATGCTCTCCCCGGAGGCTCCCACATAGTAGCTATGACATATAAGAAAAAAAAAAACAAAAACCACAAAGTAATACTTAGCCAGTCCCATTCCACAGAGCTCTGTGCAGATTTCCTCCTCTTGTCCTGCACCAGACATTACTAGCAGCTGCACCAATGATGGAGCAAGGAAGCTGAAGTCTTCCTTGCTCCATCATTCTATTCACCGTATATACGGATAGAGCAAACATCGATACAGGCAAGGCTAGAAAGTCTGTGCACTATTTGCAAGTATTTAGTGGTGTGCTCATACCATAAGCATGACTACACGATGGGGGTTATTTATCATCTGCCCCTTTTTTGGCCATATTTTTCGCAGGTGCACTTTTTTATTTTTAGACTAGTTTTACTGTTATGCTTATTTATAACGCAGACACACCTTATTAAATGTTGTGCACGTTAGTTAGTGTAGATGTGCCTTTTTTGGCCATTTGCACTTTGCCCTTTTTTTGTTCAAAAAGGTGCAAAAAAGGCGCAATTGCCCTTTTTAACCTGATGGGCAATTGCCCTTTTCAACTTTCTAACCTGACAGACTTTTTTACACTGCCCATGGACTGGAGTGCACCTTTTTTTTTTTTTTTTTTTGCTCCTTTTAGGATCTCCATTTAGGCCACACCCCTTTTCTCACCAACAAATCTAAAGTGGCGAGAGCAGCATAACAGCAGGAAAAAAAGGCGCAAAAGCTTCATAAATGAAGGGTAGGGCAGAAAAAGATCTCAAAAAGGAGTAATTAGCTTGATAAATGTGCCCCAGTATGCTCACTACACAGCACTGGGGCGTAAACAAGAAATACTAGACAAGGGACAGGAAACAAAAGTGGACTAAATTAAAAAGTTAGGTAACAGTATTCAGAAACAGGTGGCTGTAAAGGTGATGTCACACAATGCATCCGGATACAACCATATCCAGTCCCCAGGCCACCAGTATTTTCACTTCTTTGTAAGTGAAACATTGATGAATTTCTGAGGTTACTGCAGCTGAAGGTAATTGGTGTCTCACCTACAGAGAAGTGAAAGCACCAGTGACCCGGGGACTGTATGTGGCTATAGCCACATCCAGTACATCATGTGGCACTATTGTTAGGTTAGGGTGTGTTTAGGTCAAACCAGGTGTAGCTCATAAAGGGAGTGAAAGTATAGATGATAGGTGCTACTTCTCTATTTTTTCACTCCTCTCTATTCTGACTTCTAAAACTTCTTTCAAGTTTTTAGATGCAAACACATGGTGCAGCTGCTCTAAGCAGAGTGAATGGGGAGGAAGAACTGAAATGTGCCATTGTGTGCCAAGTTGAAGCTCGTTTTCGGCTACTTTATAGTAAATCTGGGCCACTATGTGCACTGTGTTTAGAAGTTTTCACTGCAGTCTGCATGTCTGTTTTATGTTTTACCTGCATCTTCCGAAGCTTCTAGTTCTGTTACAAGCTTCTGTTTTTTACGTTTGTTCTGTATATCATGCAAAGTATCCAAGATTTCCTATGAACAATTAAAAATGATATCGGATTAAAGAAAAAATACATAACATTTATTTGACATAAAAGTTGCATTTGGGTTGGAGAGAAAACTTTTAAGGCTAAAGCTGCATGATGCGGAAATGCAGCTTTTTTGTTGCAGATTTTGTTACAATTTTTTTTTAGCAAAAGCCAGGAGTGCATTGAGCAGAAGATAGAAGTATAAAAGCTTCCTATATATTTCACATTCCTTTTGTAGACATTCTTGGCTTTGGCTCAAAAAAACGCAACAAAATCTTCAACAAAAAAAAGCTGCATTTCCGCAACGTGGGACCTAAAACCTAAAACACAAAACATTTGGTTAGGTTATGTTGACACAGCAGTATTGTGCTCAGTATTTTGCATCAGTATTGGAAAGCCAAAACACATACTTTATATTTTCTCTGTGTAGACTCCTTTTCTTGTCTGGTATAAAAATACTGAGCAGAATGTTGCCGTATGAATATAACTGCCAAATTAACATAAGTCCATGAGCCATTTCTGTTAGTACGGTGCTTGGCTTGTAATATTACAAAAATACATATTGACCTTACAGCAAGCGGCTCACTACATCTACATGCACACGAAAATGTAAAAAGCAGCCGTGAAAAATGGATACAATGTCAGTTTTATGTCATGGTCCCTCAGAGACATGTGAATACCCCCCTAGTCTACAGCCCCACGCTGTGCAAAAAACATTTAGGTGGATCTCATCTGATGTGCCAGGCATTTATAGTATGTTTGTTGTACAGGTATATTTGAGACCCAGTGATCTATTTATAGTATGTAGTCTGCTCAATATCAGGATGCTGGCTCTTTATAGTTATTCTGCCTTATATGAAAGGTGAAGGGATGGTTCTCTTATTTCTATTACTTGTTTTATGTATTTACCACCAAAAACTGTAAATTAGAATAACAAGGGGTAATGGCCCCGCCACATTCTTAAGAAGTCAGTTTTTGTGCAAAAATTCTGACATGTATGAAAAAAATGTGACTTTTTTCATGGCTTGTATGGCAGTTGTATTGCACATAAACCACGATCAATCAGTCCCATAAACCCAATGAATCAATGGCTTGTAGAACAACCTTTAACAGCAATAACAATGGTTTTCGGTGTGACCTTGTGGAGGAATATTGGCTCATTCTTTACAATTTTGCTTCAGTTCATTGAGGTTTGTGGCTATTTATTTATGTCACAGCATTCCATTGGGTTGAGGTCTGGACCGCGGCTGGGCCAAAACCTTGATTCTTCTCTTTTTCACCCATTCTGTTGTAGATTCGGGATCATTGTCCTGTTACATAATTCAGTTTCAGCCAAGCTTTAGCTGTTGCATAGATGGCCTCACATTTCACTCTAGAATACTGTGGTATGCAGAGGAGTTGGTGGTCAACTCACTGACTGCAAGGTACTCAGGTCCTGTGGCTGCAAATTATCGCCCCTTCACCACCGTGCTTGAGTGCTCTAAGCATTTGCTCATGCTAAACCTGGGATTTCAGGCTGGTTCTGACCCTGGGTCACGTGACTGGATTGCTCTGCTTCCTCCCTCCTCTCCAGCTTTCACAGGTTAGTTACCTGTGCTATGGGACGCTGGCTTTTCTATAGTCTACAGAGTGACCTTAAGGATAGGGGCTGTTTTTGATCATGTGACTGAGGGTAAGAACCAGCCTAGATTCCCCAGGTCCTGCTTGAACAAATACCCAGTGGAAGTAAGTTAAATTAAAGTCCCTGGAGAGCCCCTTTAACTCATACCTGAATGCTCCACACCATCAGAATGCCCATAGTTTTGGTTTTATAGAGGTGGTCACACTTGCTGATGACCAAGGGACTAGATGTTTTTTATTATTATGTGCTGATATGTAAAATCATAAAATTCAAAGAGGGTGTACTTTGTTTTTCCCATGACTGTATATAAAGTATATATTTCAAGATAATATATATGTATGTATATAAATAGACATACCACACTACATGTATCTCCAGGTCTGCGCACGTCGGTATCTGAAGCCAGGCTAGGCTCTACAAAAGAAAAATCACACCCATCCACAGTTACATTATCCAATGTATAATACAAGTATTTTATAATATACAACACTGGAAAGCTTGATGTTTTTTACGGATCCATGATGGATCGGTCAGAATTTAAAGGTAAAATATAGCTGTAAAAAGGGAGTCTGTCACCAAGTTGAAGCATAATAAACCAGCAACACAGTTATATAGGTCAGGATCACCTGAATGTGCCACCTTTTTCCCCATGAAAATTAATTCTTCCATTGCTAAGATATTTATTTCACAATGTGCAAATGAGCAATCTGAAGCAACGAGGGCGGCTTTGTTGCTCCAACCCGCTATACTCCACACTGCACTAATATGCCCTCTTTCCCTTCTTTAAGTGACAGGGTGAGGGAGCTACCCTGAAATCTCACCTGATGCTGTGTTCTTGTGTTCGTGCTGTTTATTAGAGTAAAGTGGGGCATAGCAGTTTGGAGCAACAGGGCCGCCCCCAGTGCTCCAGATTGCTAATTTGCATATTGTGAAATAAATAATATCTCGGCAACAAAGGCACCAATTTTTACTGGGAAAAATGCTCTACATTCAAGTGAGCCTGACCTATCTAATCGTGGTGTTTTATTACACTTCACCCTGTTGATAGACTCTCTTTAAAGGAATCGTTCCATCTCAGGATTTAGCTGTGTTCTTGTCTACTTTCCTTTCCACTTCCTGGTTTTCTGTTCAGGCCCACAGTGCGCTCTGTGATTGTGGTAAACTGCAGTTATCTCTGAATTTACAGTACATACAGAGATAACAGAGACACCGATCAAGTAATGTTCAAGCAGGGCTCAGAAACTGAAAGCAATATTCAGAGAGAGGGAGTGAAAAGAATATAGATAGATGGGAATGGAGATTAGTTCAACAGTCTGACCAAAGTGGTGGTCTGTAACCTAGGCAACCAGCTGTAAACACTGAGCAGGCATTTTTAGCTGTATTTAGCAAATGGAGCAAGATACAGTTGTGCAAAAAAGTTTACATACCCCGGCAGATTTTTTGTTTTTTTTGGCCTTTTTTCAGAGAATAAGAATGACAACACAAAAACTTTTTCTCCACTCATGGTTAGTGGTTGGTTGAAGCCATTTATTGTCAAACTTCTGTATTTTCTCTTTTTAAATCATAATGACAACCAAAAACATCAAAATGACCCTGTTCAAAAGTTCACATACCCCAGTTCTTAATACCATGTATTGCCCCCTCTAACATCAATGACAGCTTGAAGTCTTTTGTGGTAGTTGTGGATGAGGCTCTTTATTTTCTGAGTGCAGAAAAAGTTCTTGTGTTATCATTCATATTCTCTGAAAAAAGGCCAAAAAAAACAAAAAATCTGCCGGGGTATGTAAATTTTTTTAGCACAACTGTAGATAAAGCAAAGTAATGGGTAAAATACTTCAGTTAGCTTAAGCTACAAGTTTGAACATGATCATTGAGATGGGAATACCCTTTTAATCTAAGTGTCAGTGTGGACAGAGTATATCTAACCTTTCAAAGAATACTAGTTTATCCTGAAAAGCTATCTGCGTACATATAGAGTAACACTATATAAAACTAGTAGCTGACTTGTACAATGCATTTTTACATGTGTAAAAACAGGAACCCATAAAAAGGACTAAAATGGACACACCTTCAGCTGAAATTAACTGATGTTTCTCTTACACAGGAGTGAAAGCTGGCAGCGGCGGGTGGGGACTGCATGCGGCTATAGCCACATCCAAGTACACTGCATGTTACCCCCCCTTATTGCAATTAAAAAGCATGCAGTTTAAGGCAATGTATGAACCCAAGTCTTGGCTGCTCTAAGGTTGAGGCCCCACATTGTGGAAATGCAGCTATTTTTGTTGCAGATTTTGCTGAGTTTTTTGACCCAAGGCCAAGAATGGCTGCAAAAGGAATGGGAAATATATAGGAAGGACTTACACTTCTACCTTCGGTTCAATCCACTCCTGGCTTTAGCTAAAGAAAATGCAGCAAAATCTGCAGCAAAAAAGCTGTGTTTCCACAACATGGGGCTTCAGCCTAAGGCTACATGCACATGACTATACTCAAAAATGGCTGAAAAGTGGTATGTTTTTAGTAGTAGTTTTGCATCCATGTGGCCCCCTTTTTTCATGGATCCCTCATAGACTTGAGTCAATTGATGGATATATGAAAAAAAAAAAAAAAAATAGGCCTGCCTAATTTTTGATGGTCCATTAAAACAGACCATCAAACAAAACGCGAATATGAATAGCCCCACTGAAATCAAGGGATATAAATACAAATGTTAATTTTACTTATATAGTGCCAACATATTCTACAACACTTATACAGATACTATCATCAATCACTGTCCCAAGTAGGGCTCACAATCTAAGGCTACTTGCACACGACCGAGTGTACAGGCCAAGGGGGAACCACATTTTATAGCAGAATGTACAAGTGTCATCCGAGTGCCTTCTGCTCCCTATTGACTTAGATTGGGGATTCCATTCCGATGTCACGGAGAAGGATTGAACCTGCTCTATAATAACCAGAACTGAACAGAGCATAGAAGAACATTCACTTGGTCTGCATCAGATTTTTTAGTGCAGTTTTAATGCAAAAACCAGGTGAGTCATAAATAAATAGAAAGGGACAAGTTATACTCCTCTTTTTAATTCACTCCTGATTTTAGGCTCAAAGCTGCAACAGAAAACATGTGGAAACTGACCACGTAAGGGCAGCCTTAAGGGCCCATTCCAATGTTGCATGTGGAGGAAACCCCAATTTACAGAAAAGCAGCTTTTTTTTTTTTGCAGATTTTGCTGCAGTTTTTTAAACCAAAGCCACAGCCATTGAGCAGAAGCAGTACTTCCTATATATTTCCCATATGGCTGAGAAAAAACTAAGAAAAATCTGGAGCAAAAAAACTGATTTCCCACTAAACAGGGCCTTAGCCTAAAGGTTTGGTGTTCTTTGTATCCTTTGGAGGAGAGGATATATGTCTATGCTATCACTTACAATACTTTGCTATCACTATTACTTACTAGCAGTTCCATTTTCTGTTGGAGTGTCAATGGGCCTACTGTGTGATTTTAAGACTTCTGCCATCTTATCGCAGCAACATTTGTCAAAAGCATTTCTCATTTGATTATCTTTTTCATATGGATTTGCACCAAATTCCAGCAAAATTTTAGCTGCCTAAAACAAAAAGAAAATATTTGAGAGGTACAGTTACCCTATGGTTGTTCATGATGTGCAACTTTAGGTTAAATAATAATAATACATTTTATTTATATAGCGCCAACATATTCTGCAGCACTTTACAATTTGTAGGGTTCAAGTAAAGACAAAAAGATACATTACAGAGTAATAGTCAATTCACACACTGGGACTGAGGGCCCTGCTCGCAAGAGCTTACAATCTATGAGGTAGAGGGGGTGACACAAGAGGTAGCAGGGGCAGCATCGGAGGTAGCATGGCTAATATAGTGGTCCAGACATTATTGTGATAGAGGTTACTGTCATTACACATAAATAAATCTATATGAGCCGTCACCAGTCAGTGTCCTTTAATGTGCAGATGGTGCCTGGACATATAAAGTTACAGTCCGATACGGCATCATATCCTGTGGGGTAATGCGGGAGCGTGAACAGAAGAGGGTTCATATTAGGGATTCTAACTACAGAAGGGTTTACATTAGGAATTGTAATAGACCTGTCTGAAAAGTTGTGTCTTTAGTTTGTGCTTGAAGCTGTAGAAATTGTGAGTTAATCTTATTGTCAGGGGTAGAGCATTCCAGAGAAGTGGTGCAACTCGGGAGAAGTCTTGTATACGGGAGTGGGAGGTTCTGATAATAGAGGCCATCAATTTTAGATCAGCAGGGTGTGACTGTCAAGATCCCCACAGATCAGTTGTTTCCTGGAAAATATTGTTTACATCCCAGTCACTGCTTGACATACTTTTTGTCCTCGCTGTATGTGACGTCCCAAGTCTCTTCATTGTTTGGGTTCATTGGAAGACCCAAACATTGACTAATGGGGTCCATAGGGTGTACATAGGTTTTAAATTAAAACCAGTGGAGGAAAAAGACCTCTGTGCAGTACTTTTTTCTCTGACGATTTTCGACGGACGCTGTGACAGAGACTCTGGCGCAGATATGAACATAGCCTAATATGGGCACAAGGTCTTGTGGGTTTTTCCAAACACATTTCCCCCTCCAGACACCAGCTGTTACCCTGAACATTTTAGACTCACACATCTACATCACCTCAAAGTGATTGCCATAAACTGCATCATGTAAAGGTAGTATGCCATCCAATCCTTTGCAGTTGATGTCAGCGCCTGCCTGTATCAAGGTCAGAATTACTTCAGTGTTCCCCTTGCAGGAAGCCTCGTGTATTGCTCCCCAACCTGCCAACAAAAAAATTCAATAGTAAATAATACACGTAAAATTTTAGAGAGTTGAAGGATAAAAATTACACATAAGCTTCCAAAAAGATGTAACACATTCACTTATTAGTAACATTTTCTGGATACAATAAACTGTATTAGAGAGGTATTTATAAGTATGAGGATGGACTAGCACAAATTTGCTCTTTGCAAAACGGGTTGATTTCTAATTATCTTTACAGTTTTAATGGATTCTAACAGATAATTACATTAAAGAGAATGTTTTGTGTATCTGTAATATATATGTATCTGTAAGAGTGTTGAAAATGGTCTTTCACCCTCTTACAAAAATAGGAACTCTATCTCATATAGACCCCACTGCTGAACTGTAGCGGTGGCGGGACCACCTAGTTACATATGTTGTGCTAGGCACATGTATGCCACTTAGGGCTTTTATGAGGAGCTAGCAACTTTTAGCACTTCAGCTGTTGTGAAAGTACAAGTTTTGCAAAAGCTGGAGTTGCCTACCCCTGCCTAATATTGATGTGTTTTTAAGTCATTGTTACTTTGTACAATATTATGTTATACAGTGCTATTCTGTGCACCACTAGCAATCTTATATATGTTGCTAGTTATGGTTACGCCATAGAGAAGGTACTGGCACTCTGTCGGTGTACTGTACTCATATGAAAGTTGCCTCAAGTTTGCAACCACCAAGCATGTTGCCTTTTTGGGAGTAAAGTTTACTCCACCTGCTGAGTAGGAAGCCACTAGTACCACTCGAGTGACAAATCTTACGTTTTATTAAAGGGGCATACCACCTCCAACCACCGCTCTCTCTCCTGGTGGGGCCTCATTAAAAATCTACTATTAGTTTTCATTAATTACCGTTAATGTTGAGGCTATTTATTTTTAACTTTGTTTTGCCATATTGGAGCAGACACTGTCCATATACACAAAAGAAGGAACCCTATACCACTTATGCCAAATTAATATAATTTACTATATGTGCAGTCCACAGAATCAATAGGATACTGTTCTAGAAGTTTAACTTTATAAAAAAAAAAAGTGTAATAAAAAAAGTGTCAAATATATGTTGTGATATCAGATTCCAAAGCATCCAAAGAAATCTTTGCATAAGGTGTTGCATTTTTATGTCTGTCTTTGAAAAGATAGGATAAGCCATCACTTTATGATCAATCGGAGTACGACTGCCAGGACCATTGCTGATCTTGAGATTGAAGGGTCTAAATCGATGTCTTGCTTGCTCTCTGTCATTTCCTGCAAAGCAGTGCAGTGGCCACTGTGCAGGGGATCTGCAGCACAGTGTCATTCAAGCACCAATGTGCAGGGGGGTATTGGGAAGGAGCCACAGTGCTGAACCAAGAACCTCTTCATTTTTAGGATCAAAGGAGGTGCAAGAGATAGGACCCCCACCAAACATAATGTTCTGTTATATCCTAGTGTTATGCCATCACTTTATGATATGGAGATACCCCCTGTTAATGGTCATGTTAACATTTATGTCAGAAATAGTATAAAGTTAACCTATGATCTATCTCTGGAAGATGGTAATAGAGCATTAAATAATGTATATTCAATAACTGGGTATAACATTCCCATTATTGCCTATTGTTGTCCAATAAACATACATGTAAGGCAGAAACATTTTTTTTTCAGACATAAGCTGTGTTTTATGTGTAAAGAAAAAATGTGTTATTTTTGTGTGCAGATCTGTGTGTAGTCCAAGGTAAACTCAGACTGTACAATACAATAGGTGACACTCATCCAAGAATTGGTGAAAAGTAATGCATGCTAAAATTCTATATATGGAACAGAAAACTGGACATGTGAATTGGTCCATTGACTATAATTTGTAAGTTTTCAGTCTGTGTGCTGTCAGTTCTACAATACAGAGATTCTTTCCAACAATGTGATTCTTACTGTAAACAAGCAATACGCTCTTGGCTTTCATAGACTATACAATGAATGCTGACCTGCATTATCTTTCTGATTGACATCTATTCCAGCTTCTATTAGAGCTTTAATTTGTTCCAAATCTCCTCTTCTACACGCCTTATGCAGATAGGTTTCACCTACGAAGTCTCTTTTGTGTATATTCCTTACGGTTTTGGAGGATGCCATATATTGAACAAATTCTAAGAAAGAAAGAAATGGCAAATGTATCAGGCAGCATAAAGTAACCAATAAGTTTAAAAAACAGCAATCCTGTGAGCCCCATATGACTGGAGTATCAGGACCCGCATGTGTGCTGCTGCTCCATTCAATACTATGGTACTGCCAGAGATAGCCAAGCACTAAACTCAACTTTCTTCTGCAATCCCATGAAATGAATAGAGCAGCAGTGGCTTGTGAACACTGGAGCCCTGCTTCTTCCAGTGGTCAATGCCACCAAGTTACCTGCAAGCCCCATCTTGTCAGTTCCTTCTCATATCTATCTACAATCTTCCAACTTCTTCCCCCCTCTCTTGCACTCAGTTCCCATAGGACACGCACGCTCTCTCACTGTGTATGCGCATCCAATACCCTCTCACCCCAGGTTATAAGAGGCACCACCAGAAGGTGATTAAACAATATAGGTTCCTAGATTGCTAGTTCTTGTGAAGGTGTGCCTATCTGACTGTTTACGGACAGGTGTATCTCAATAAATTAGAATATCTTTGAAAAGTTAATTTATTTCAGTAATTCAAGTCAAAAAGTGAACATCCTGTATTTTTAATAGATTCATTACACATAGAGTGATCTATTTCAAGAGTTTAATTCTGCGAAAGTTGATGATTCTGGCTTACAGATAATGAAAACCCAAAAGTTAGTATCTCAAAAAATTAGAATATTATGTAAAACCAAATAAAATGATTTTCAAAACAGAAATGTTGGCCTATTTAAAGTCTGTACACTGTATGCATTCAGTACTTGGTCGGGGCTCCTTTTGCCTGAATGACTGCATCAATGCGGCGTGGCATGGAGGCGATCAGCCTGTGGCACTGCAGAGGTGTTATGGAAGCCCAGGTTGCTTTGATAGCAGCCTTCAGCTTGTCTGCATTGTTGGGTCTGGTGTCTCATCTTCCTCTTGACAATACCCCATAGATTCTCTAGGGGGTTAAGGTCAGGCGAGTTTGCCGGCCAGTCAAGCACAGTGATACTGTGGTTATTAAACCAGGTATTGGTACATTTGGCAATGTGGGCAGGTGCCAAGTCCTGCTGGAAAATGAAATCAGCATCTCCATAAAGCTTGTCAGCAGAGGGAAGCATGAAGTGCTCTAAAATTTCCTAATAGACGACTGCGCTGACTTTGGACTCAAGATAACAAAATAGATCAACACAAGCAGATGACATGGCTTTTATCGCTAACTGTGGAAACTTCACACTGGGCCTAAAGCAACTTAGATTGTGGCCTCTCCGCTCTTCCTCCAGACACTGAAACCTGGATTTCCAAATGAAATGCAAAATTTACTTTCATCTGAAAACAGAACTTTGGTCCACTGAGCAACAGTCCAGTCCTTTTTCTCCTTAGCCCAGTGTGGTAACGGATCAGCCAAGGGGGATTAATCTTAGATATGGATTCCATTTGTGGCTGATTGATATCACACCCTTTATGTCCCAGACCCTCGCAGACTTAATGTCTGCAGTCACATACACAACCCTCCTTTGCATGCAAGTGTGAAACTTGTTAAAGAGGACCTTTCACGTCCTCAATGTATATGCTGTTTTACATACCATTAGAAAGCCAACAGTGCGCTGAATTCAGGTAAGGTGGAAGGTAAGAGGGATGACCGCATGTAGGCCAAGAGGCTTGGCAAAGCAGTATCCTTCACACCCAGGTAAGTTGGCCATCACATAATGATGCATGGCCATCATATGATGATGAACATTCCCACAGGATGTAACATGCTGCCCTCAGATGCAGTCAAGCTGTATTTATATAGGGAGTTCAGTAACTAAAATCTTTATCCTTCATAAAAGTCTCATTTGCAACCACGTTAAAAATACAGCCACAGAAATCTACTCTTAGGCTGAGGCCCCACGTTGCGGAAAAGCATCTTTTTTGTTGCAGATTTTGTTGCGGGTTATTGAGCCAAAGCCAAGAGTGGATTGAGCAAAAGTTAGAAGTACTTCCTATATATTTCCCATTCTTTTTGTAGCCGTTCTTGTCTTTGGCTCAAAAAATGCAACAAAATCTGCAACAAAAAGAGCTGCGTTTCCACAACATGGGGCCTTACTGATGCAGGACATACATTATAAAGTGTCAGCAAATTTCATCTCCCTAATAGTATGAACCTAGCCATGCCTCATGACTGCAGTACTTCTAATAAATAAGAATATATGAAGGAAATACGATATATTTACAAGAAGATTCACTTTCGTATACACTGTAATCTCTGACTGAAAGCAAATATTTATTGTACAGTTGGGGTAAATTAAACATTTCATTCTTGTTTTCTCAGTGAACTCCTCGGCACTATTCTCAGTACACTATTTTGCAGCTTCACTGAACCATGTCAGGAAAAGCTCCTTTGTGGTCTGCCTATCATTCCTATATTAGATGATTTCTGACACCTAGTCCATAGAGTGTAAGTGAGATTGAATTTTGATGAAAAATCAATATCCAAAATATATAAAGTGAAACGTTAGATCAATCCAGTTATGTTGATAACTTACAATATGCTAATGAGTTTATTTTTGAGTGTTTTTAAACTGCGATGTGTTACCCCAGGTGATATAATTCACTCCAGAACAAAAGGGAAAAATATAATATAATCTTCAACGACACAGGCAAACATTTCAATAGAGCTCTTTAAAGAGCATTAAAGGGGTTGTCCAGGATTTTTTTGTCTTATTTATGGCCTATTTCGAAGCATGCGCCTTATATGATCAGCGGGGTCAGCTGTTAAGCGGAACGTCCAGTCTGTGTACTATACAGTGGTTGGGCTCTGGTATTGCAACGTAGCCCCCATTTACTTCAACATGACCTTCCTCAGACCATCACATTACCTACAGTGCCAAATGCTGCTGCCTCTTAAAACAGCTGATCAGTGGGGGTGCCAGTCATTGCATTGACGTGATTTCGGTCATCAATATAATAATCCTGGAAAATCCCTTCAAATTATATTTGATGCAAGGCATTTTCCACAAGGCCAAGGTAGAGAATGGGCCAAGGCATCCCCAACATATAACTATTATAACTCAAACCCATTTTTTGTTTCAATTAAACAGATTAGTTTTTACACACAAACATTAAAAAACGGATGCTAGAAAACTGAATTTTATGTACAGTGCCTTGGAAAAGTATTCGGCCCCCTTGAACTTTTCAACCTTTTGCCATATTTCAGGCTTCAAACATAAGGATATAAAATTTTAATTTTTTTTTGGTGAAGAAACAACAACAAGTGGGACACAATCCTGAAGTGGAACGAAATTTATTGGTTATTTTAAACTTTTGTAAAAAATAAAAAACTGAAAAGTGGGGCGTGCAATATTATTCGGTGATGGTGACCCATCATAAGCATAAGACAGTGTCATTTTAAACTAAGAAAACAATTTTCTCTAAGGCCTTTTTTACACAATAGGGCTGATTTTCACATGGCTAAAAAAATTGTCTTTGTCAGTCTGTTGAAGCCCGTTGAAGGGGCTTATTTACAGGACAGTAAATAACAGGCGTGTGATGCCCGTTTTCCGTCACAAGGGACGCTCTAAAACCCATGAATGTCTATGGGTCTCTCCACATGGTTTGTCAAAACAGACAAAAATCAAGCAGGTCAGTAATTTTGATGGCTCTTAAAAATGTCTCTCAAAAAACAAAAAAAGATATGTGAATAGCCCCATAGACATTCATGGTTATTAAAACAGCTGTCACATGGCCTGTTTTCACTGTCATGTGAATAAGGCCTTGATAAAGTTTTATAGTCACAACTACCGTGTTTCTACAAAAATAAGACCTACCCCGAAAATAAGCCCTAGCTAGATTTTCCAGGTTTTTTGGAGTAGGCTTGAAATATAAGCCCTACTCCAAAAATATGCCTTAGCTAATTTAACCCCTTCCCGACATCTGCCGTGTGATTACAGCGCGTGCCGGGTCCTTAAAGATGGCGGCCGCTCTGTTGCACAGCAGCTACCATAGCTGCTGTGCCGTTCTGCGGAGACCCGAAGTTAATGCCCGCGATCAGGTTCTACCCTGATTACGGGCATTGTTCAGCGTGACCCCCCCCCCCCACCACCAAAGTAGCACAACCCCCGGAGTTAATGCCCGTGATCAGAGTGAACTCTGACCGCAGGCATTGCTAAGTGTGAACTCTGCGCTCCCCCCCCCTTCCCTGCAGTCCCTAGGGCCGGTCCCAACCGCCTATAGCTACTATACTATAGCTACAGTCCCTAGAGCCCCACCCCCCTTCAAAGCAGAGCAACTATCCCCGGGGCCGGTCCTTACCGGCCCCATACCTTTCACGTTGCAGGACGGCTCCCAGGCCTGTCATAGGAATATTACTATTGAGGTCCAACCTTAATAGTAATGTAGATAATCTCCCATAGACTGCAATATGTTGTATTGCAGTGTATGGTATGATTGCAGGTTCAAGCCCCCTAGGAGGGGTTAATAGCGAAAAAAAAACCCAACAAAACAAAACAATAAAAGTTCAAGCCCCCCCCCCCCACTTTCACTAGAATACATATAAAACTAAAATATTACTGTGAAACACATACACATTAGGTATCCCTGTGTCCGAAAACGCCCGGTCTACAAACTTATAAAAATATTTTACCTCTATGGTGAATGCCGTAGCGGAAAAAAAAAAATCAAAAGTGCCGAACTGCTATTTTTTCGCTGTTTCACCTCTGATAAAAGTTGAAATAAAAAGCGCTCAAATGTGTGATTGTTGTTCATGGAAAAAATTAAGACCTACCCTAAAAATAAGCCCTAGCCCTTTTTTCGGAGCAAAAAGTAATATAAGACCCTGTCTTATTTTCGGAGAAACACGGTATCATACTGTAAATGTATTTCAGACTATCTGCCTAGTGGAAGAGTGAAGAAATCAGGCGATACCTTTTAGAGGTTAACTGAGTATATTTGATAGTGAGCTTTCGAGAGTGCTAGCTCTACACCATGTCTGAAGAAGAGAGCTAACACTCTCGAAAGCTAACATTCAAATATACTCAGCCTCTAAAAGGTATCGCCTGATTTCTTCACTCTTCCACTACTTTCTATGGCTAACACGGTACAACATTATAAGACTATCTGCCTAGTAGTGCAATTGCAAAGGTTGTGCGTCATCATTCATATGTTCAGTGAAAGTAAGATCATTTCAGCGAGAAAAAAAAAAAAAACTCGAGTAGGTATAGTAGGTATTTATCTAGTCTTATTTTATTTCAGGATTTGTTTGCTGATGTTGTCTCAAGATCTTTAAACATTAGTATGGGGCACTTTACAAGGCTGAATCTCAAAATTAAGTAATAAAGGCAGTGTACAGACCTTGTATAATCTACCCCAAACTAAATGTGTAATATGAACCTGCTAAGACCCTATATCCTTCTTCTGCCCATCTCCCTATGTTACTGTATGCTAGTTGCCTTCCCTGAGAGTTAGGCTGAAAATGCAATAAAAACATTATAAAAAATTTTTTATTTCATTGTATTAAAAAATGGTCCACACTATAGACAATATCAAATAATGAACAATCTCACCTGTACAGCTGCGGCTTTCTTCCCTTCCATAAGTCCCACTTGCTGGTTCTGTCCCTTTACCACTATAAATTTATGGTATAATGTAAATGAATATCTTATATTATAGTATAGAAATTTTTAGCTCATCATCATTGTTAGATTAACTAACATACTGCTAAAATTGTATACACTGCATAATATTATTTGAGCATAAATGGGCCTAAATAAACTTTTGATCAGTACCTTTCACCTTGCCTTCCTTCATTTCTGAGAATTTCCACTCTAGCTTTTTTCTTCGGAACAATTTCAGTTGCTTGAGTACGTTCTGTGGTCTTTTTTGTATAAAAAGAGAATACTTAAGTTTATGTTATCTATGTACAACCCCAATTCCAATGAAGTTGGAACATTTTGTAAAACATAAATAAAAACAGAATACGATGATTTGCAAATCCTTCTCAACCTATATCCAATTGAATGCACTACAAAGACAAGATATTTAATGTTGAAATGGATAAACTTTAATGTTTTTTGCAAATATTCACTCATTTTGAATTTGATGCCTGCAACACGTTCCATAAAAGCTGGGACAGGGGCAACAAAAGACTGGGCCCGGGGCATGTTTACCACTGTGGTACATCACTGTTACGTCTCTGCCTGTTCGGGTCTCTGCATCACCCTCTGCCTGCACGCTGCGGCGCAGGAGGCGTGTTCAGTTTGATTGCTTGCTTAAGATTCTTATTGCTCAGTCTGAACACTGTCCTAGACTATGTAATTGAATTTCAGCCACACCCGTCTCCTGCACCTTTGTTACTCTCTGCTCCTCAAATAGTTAATCTCAGCCTTGCCTGTGTGATTGACAGCCTATCCTCCTATCAAGTCTGGGGCAGGTTCTTTCTTCCTATTTATTCTGTGCTCACATTCACATTGGCGCTTGCTATTGCTTCTTGCGTACTGGCCTTTACTCCTTGCTGTTTTGTTACCTGTATTCTTATTCCTAACCTCTGGCTTTGACTTTGACCATTCGCTTGGATTTTGATTCTGTACTGCACTGCTCGTATGTTACCGACCCCTTGGCTAGCTGACCTCCCTTTTTGTTGTTCATCGTGTCCGCGTTCTGTGTTGCCACTTATATTAAGAAGGGACTGTCGAACAGTTGCTCGCTGTCGCCTAGAACAGATCACGCAAGTTAGCCAGGGACAGTGGGGGGATTCAGCTTTAGGATTCACTGTCTTGTTGTGCCCCTCCCCCTAGGGTTCTGCAGCAGCACTGGGGAATTGCTCAACTGGCAATTCCCTTACAATCACCTTTCCTTTTAACAACACTCAATAAGCGTTTGGGAACTGAGGACACGAGTTGTTGAAGCTTTGTAGGTGGAATTCTTTCCCATTCTTGCTTTATGTACAACTTTAGTTGCTCCACAGTCCGGGGTCTCCATTGTTGTAATTTGCGCTTAATAATGCACCACACAATTTCAATGGGAGACAGGTCTGGACTGCAGGCAGGCCAGTCTAGTACACAAACTCTTTTACTATGAAGCCACACTGTTGTAACACGTGCAGAATATGGCTTGGCATTGTCTTGCTGAAATAAGTAGGGACGTCCCTGAAAAAGACGTCGCTTGGATGGCAGCATATGTTGCTCCAAAACCTGTATGTACCTTTCAGCATTAATGGTGCCTTCACAGATGTGCAAGTTACCCATGCCATGGTTACTAACACACCCCCATACCATCAGAGATTCTGGCTTTTGAACTTTGCGGTGATAACAATCTGGACAGTCCTTTTCCTTTTTGGGCTTTAGGACACGATGTCCATGACTTCCAAAAACAATGAAATGTGGGCTGGTCAGACCACAGGACACTTTTCCACTTTGCGTCAGTCCATCTCAGATGAGCTCGGGCCCAGAGAAGCCGGCGGAGTTTCTGGGTGTTGTTGATATATGGCTTTTGCTTTGCATGGTAGAGTTTTATCTTACACTTGTAGATGTAGCGACAAACTATTCACTGACAATGGTTTTCTGAAGTGTTCCTGAGCCCATGTGGTAATATCCGTTACAGAATGATGTCGGTTTTTAATGCAGTTCCGCCTGAGGGATCGAAGGTCACAGGCATTCAATATTGGTTTTCGGCCTTGCAGAGATATGTCCAGATTCTCTGAATCTTTTGATGACATTATGGACTGTAAATGATGAAATCCCTAAATTCCTTGCAATTGTACGTTGAGAAACGTTGTTCTTAAACTGTTGGACTATTTGCTCACGCAGTTGTTCACAAAGTGGTGAACCTCGCCCCTTCCTTCATTGTGAAGGACTGAGCCTTTCGGGGATGCTCCCTTTATACCCAATTATGACACTCACCTGTTTCCAATTAACCTGTTCACCTCTGAAATCCTCCAAACAGGTGTTTTTGGAGCATTCCTCAACTTTCTCAGTCTTTTGTTGCTCCTGTCCCAGCTTTTTTGGAACGTGTTGCAGGCATCAAATTATAAATGAGGGAATATTTGCAAAAAAACAATAAAGTTTATCTGTTTGAACATTAAACATCTTGTCTTTGTAGTGTATTCAACTGAATATAGGTTGAAAAGGATTTGCAAATCATCATATTCTGTTGTTATTTATGTTTTACACAACGTCCCAACTTCATTGGAATTGGGGTTGTATCATTTTAATAAATACAATATCAGTACAAAGCTCCTGTTAGGTTAGGTTCACACTTGCACTGGGCTCTCCATTGGTGGTGGTGGGGGTGGGTCTGTATTTTTTTTTCTGCAGCATTTTAGCTCTCTACAATGTCCTGTATTCTGGTGGTGCAAGATCAGACTCTCAGTATTACCTGTTATACATACACAATTCATTTACATAAAGTTCAAAGTAACTTTGCAAATATATAGCATTATAGAATATGACAACCCTTAGGCTAAGGCCCTATGTCATAGAAAAGCTAATTTGTTTTGTTGCAGATTTTGCTATCATTTTTTTTGATCCAAAGTCAAGAGTGGCTTGAAAAGGAATGGTAAATATAAAGAAAGCTCTTCTACTTCTCCCTTTTGTTAAATACACTCCTGGCAGCTCTGCAACATGTGGCCTCAACCTTAAGGCTTTTTCACACAGCTTGGGCTGGGAAAAACTGTCCGTGTATTGGCCGGATTTACTGGTCTTAACCTGGCTCAGCAGAACTGTCAGTTTGTCAGTTTATCTCACGTAACTGGGTTTTGGGCGGGTACATCTGACTGATAAATGGACCGTTTTTCCTGGCCCAAACTCTACTGTCTAAGACCATCTGGACCATCAAGAGCTGCACTTACAAGGCTACAACAGTGCAGCGATGAAGTACCTGACTACTGCACTTGACTGCTAAGGCCAGCGATTGGCTGCAGCAGCTATCTCTGGGCCACTGATCTGTGGAGAGCCCAAAATGAGAGCACTGCTGCTGGGGCAAATAAAATTTGAGCACCACTTCCCTGGCCTCAGTTAATTATTAATTAGCCGGATAAGTCCTTTAGATTTTAGGCGTATGCATTGCTATTTATGGATATGATATGTATGTACAGTGGGGAAAAATAATATTTAGTCAGCCACCAATTGTGCAAGTAATTGTGCAATTGGCCTGTAATTGTCATCATAGGTAGACCTCAACTATGAGAGACAAAATGAGAAAGCATATCTAGAAAATCACATTGTCTGATTTTTTTAAGAATTTATTTGCAAATTATGGTGGAAAATAAGTATTTGGTCACCTACAAACAAGCAAGATTTCTGGCTCTCAAAGACCTGTAACTTCTTCTTTAAGAGGCTCCTCTGTCCTCCACACATTACCTGTAGTAATGGCACCTGTTTGACATTGTTATCAGTATAAAAGACACCTGTCCACAACCTCAAACAGTCACACTCCAAACTCCACTATGGTGAAGACCAAAGAGCTGTGGAAGGACACCAGAAACAAAATTGTAGACCTGCACCAGGCTGGGAAGACTGAATCTGCAATAGGCAAGCAGCTTGGTGTGAAGAAATCAACTGTGGGAGCAATAATTAGAAAATGGAAGACATACAAGACCACTGATAATCTCCCTCCATCAGGGGCTCCACGCAAGATCTCACCCCGTGGGGTGTATTGGGAGAATGTCATATGGTCAGATGAAACCAAAGTAGAACTGTTTGGTAGAAACACAACTCGTCGTGTTTGGAGGAGAGTGAATGCTGAGTTGCATCCAAAGAACACCATACCTACTGTGAAGCATGGGGGTGGCAACATCATGCTTTGGGGCTGTTTCTCTGCAAAGGGACCAGGACAACTGATCCGTGTACATGAAAGAATGAATGGGGCCATGTATCGTGAGATTTTGAGTGCAAACCTCCTTCCATCAGCAAGGGCATCGAAGATGAAACGTGGCTGGGTCTTTCAGCATGACAATGATCCCAAGCACACCGCCAGGGCAACGAAGGAGTGGCTTCGTAAGAAGCATTTCAAGGTCCTGGAGTGGCCTAGCCAGTCCCCAGATCTCAACCCTATAGAAAACCTTTGGAGGGAGTTGAAAGTCCGTGTTGCCCAGCGACAGCCCCAAAACATCACTGCTCTAGAGGAGATCTGCACGGAGGCATGGGCCAACATACCAGCAACAGTGTATGCCAACCTTGTGAAGACTTACAGAAAACGTCTGACCTCTGTCATTGCCAACAAAGGATATATAACAAAGTATTGAGATTAACTTTTGTTATTGACCAAATACTTATTTTCCACCATAATTTGCAAATAAATTCTTTAAAAATCAGACAATGTGATTTTCTGGATTTGTTTTCTAATTTTGTCTCTCATAGTTGAGGTCTACCTATGATGACAATTACAGGCCGGCCTCATCTTTTTAAGTGGGAGAACTTGCACAATTGGTGGCTGACTAAATACTTTTTTCCCCACTGTATACAATAAGTATACAATGCTGTTCAAAGATGGCGTGCTATTTAATGCAAAAGCAGCTTTGCCTTTTCTCATGAATGGTCTTGTTATCTGGGTAGCTGAGACACACCTAAACCATCAGGTCAGATTCCAGCATATGTAAGCAAAAGATATTAATATTTCCAACATGTTTCATATTTACAGTTTCTCGAGCATCCTTCAACATAATGTATATTTATCAAGGGTAGTTTCATGTGTGATAGCAAAATATTAACAATCAGTTATGATTCAGAAACAGCAAATGCTATCAGTACAAACAACAGATGCAATGCAAACGCACAGAGCTTTGTAAGTAAAAATATTTCTATGTGTACAGAGGTTAGACTACAAATGACTAATATAAATCTCACATTTCTGTAATATGTTGTTATTACTTAAAATTAGACATGCCATAAAAGTGGTGGTGGTCTGGCTGTTTCTGTATTCCCCCATTAATTTTAATGGGGACAGCCATTTAATCACTAAGAACGGCACCATGACACATTGTTCTTGCAGATCTTGCAACTTTCTCTGCTGGTTACATTATATTCTGATGCTAAACAGCAGAGTGAACCACTTCCTACCCTCTCGGGTGCCGCTCAGATAGTCGTGTACCATACAAGTTTTAGCTGCTGGAATGGAGAACAGTAGGGGATCTTAGAATTTGCAGTGCTGAAGTAAGTGCAACTTTTGAAGGTGTAAGGTGCGCTACATAACCTCTACAGTCAAAAAATGAGTTTTTCATGGCCGTCTGGTGCCAGTGGGGCACCCGTTTTCTCAGATCCCCTATGCATTACAGCGTATGGAAGGATACGTGAAAACGGACAAAAATAGGACTTGACCTATATTTTGATCTATACCCATAGGTCAAAATAACGGTCATGCGAATAGTTTCCATTCACTGACATTGAATTTAATGCTGCCGTGTGACAGAAGTTAAAAAGCAGATGTCACATGGCCATTAACCGCTGTCATGTAAATGTAGCTTTAGTCTTCTTCATAAAAATATATAGAATTAGTTTTTTTAAATGTAGGTTGTATAATTCTCCACACATGGATGTAAAAAAAAAAAAAATCCATATATGGAATAACATGAAAACTAACCTTTTCATGCTCTGGTGGTTGGCGAGTGTTCCTTTTACTCTTTAGATGGCTTACTACAAGAAAAGTGTGTTAGAAGTGATTAATACATTATTTGCTTTTATGAATTTCCTATTGTTTTTATTAATATTGTACAAGAAAGCCTAAATGAACAGATCTATTGTATGTGCCAAATTTACAGTATGCCGACATACTAATTTCAGTTATGTTGTTATAAAGCAATAAATAATACGTATGGTTTTTATTTTCCTTCTCAATGACAGATTAGTAAATTTGTATATAATGCACATATATGAAGAACAGCAGTACCAAATGGCTGTGCACCTTAAGACTTTGACCAAATGTCCAAATAGGCCATACTGAAAACCAAATGCAATGAAAGAGTGATGTCTTTTCTTCAACCATACCTGTGTGCATGTGTCAGTTCTGTGTCAAGCAATATATGTAAGTATAAGCTGGGTATAAATAACATAAAATGTATAATATATACAGTACATATATAAAAAATAATAATACAACATCACACATATATTATTATTATACTGGTGTATAGTAAATCTGGCAGACCAGGGCATCCCTCATCTAGCCTATCAAGATTCCTGCTCAGCCCACTGTCAAACGAAAAGTGGCAAACAGGGCGTAAAGGCTAAGATGTGCCAAAGTGCACCAACTTGAGGCGCATTTGCCTTGATAAATGTGGGCCATCGACTGCAGCCAAAGGCAGTTTTATTGTTAAAAGGAGTCTGTCAGGTCTAAAATGCCTCCAAAACCAATAATAGTGCCATGTAAGGGTCTATAAGAAAAAACTGTGATCAATTTGAAAATTTGTCCGAGCTGCATTTTAGCCCCATTTCTGCCACATCCCACCTCATACTTGTCCACATTGTGTCCACTAAAAGTAAACCCAGCCTAAATATTATATATAATACCACAGCATCATTATACAGTACCACATACTGGAGGGAACTTATCACTGAATCTACACCAGTTTGCACTGCGCCTGACACTTTTTTAAAATTTGGTCAAAGCATGGCAGTGGAAGGGGCAGGGCATGGGGTGTGGATGGGATGGGCAATCAGAACCCAGTAAATTTATTAATATTTATGCAAGAAAACTCCCTTAAATAACAGCAGACTTTTCACAAAATGGTGAATGGACCAGCTGAGAAATACCAAAGTTTTTGAGAGGCATACTCTTAATTTTGGTGCCACTTACTCAAGCACTGCCAATGATCAAGACTGGTATACTATATATTTTTTTTTTTTACTTACTTCCGTCAACCGGGCTTTTCTTGCTTTTATTATCCAATAATGCAGTAGAGGATTTAGCTCTGGTGAACAATATTCTACTGTCACAGCAGCCGCACGTTCTGTTAAAAAACACCAATTAAAAATTATATAATATAACATATTGGAAAGAGATTTTCAAAGATTGAACAGTACAGAACTTTTCTTCTCTTGAAGAAGTTTAAACCTTTTATTTATTTTGTGGCCTCCTTTAACCCCTTCCCGCCAGTGACATTTTTTGATTTTCGTTTTTTTCTTTTTGACTCCCCGCCTTCCAAACCCAATAACTTTTTTATTTTTCCGTTCTCAGAGCCATATGAGGTCTTAATGTTTCCGGGACAAATTTTTCTTCATGATGCTACCATTTATTATTCTGTACAATGTACTGGGAAGCTGGAAAAAAATTCAGAATGGGGTGGTTTTGAAGAAAAAGTGCATTTGTGCGACTTTCTTATGGGCTTCTATTTACTGTGTTTGCTCTACCGCCAAAATGACATGTCATCTGTATTCTATGTTTTGGTACGATTCCGGGGATACCAACTTTATATGGTATTATTTACATTTTAACCCTTTAACAAAAATCCAAAACTGTGCAAAAATATATATATATATATTTTATTTAAAAGTCGCCATATTCTGACACCTGTAACTTTTTTATACTTCTGTGTACGGGGATGCATAGGGCGTCCTTTTTTGTGGGACCAGGTGTACTTTTTAGTTATACCATTTTGGGGAATTACTATTGCTTTGATCGCTTTTTATTCAAATTTTTATCAGAGGCAAAACAGTGAAAAAAATGCGGTTTGGCACTTATGATTTTTTGTCCCACTACAGCGTTTACCGTACGGGAAAAATATTTTTATAGATTTGTAGATCGGGCGTTTTCGGACACAGGGATACCTAATGTGTATGTGTTTCACAGTATTTAACTAATTTTATATGTGTTCTAGGGAAAGGGGGGAGATTTGAACTTTTAATATTTTTTTATTTTTTGCATTTATTAGACCCCCTAGGGGTCTTGAACACCAGGGGACCTGATCACTAATGCAATGCATTACAATGCTAATGCATTGCAATAAACTGGCGCTTCTATTGCAGGCTACATAGAGTAGCCTGCTATAGAAGTTAATGAAATACAGGCCTGGGAGCCTTCACAAGGCTCCCGACTGTCATAGCAAAGGGACGCCGGCAATCCCTGGCAAAATGACGGCGCCCACGCGCCACTGGTAAAATGGCGCCTCGGTCAGCTTTGACCGAGGTGTCAGAGGGGTTAATGCCTGTGATCATTGTGGGCACTGATCGCGGGCATTAGAGCTGGGTGTCTGCTGTATAATACAGCAAAAACCCGGCGGCTATGGCGGCTGCTCGGGTAACGAGCAGCTGCAATATTTAAGCACCCGAAAGGGAAAGTACATAAAAGGTCTGAACTACACATTTTATATGGTTTTGTGTCTAAAGCTCCTATGCAGACATAGGTTTTTCCAAGGTTAAAGATTACAAACAACCCCAGTGTAGTCTGATGTAATGAAGTCCTTCCATTTGTTGGATACTTCTTGCTTAAAGAGGACCTTTCACCACCTCCATCAATTCTAGTTCTTAGCATGTGTTTACAGGTGCTGCTCCACTAATTCCAGCATAGTTGGAATTTTTTCTCTAGCCTCCACCGTTCCCGAGCAATAAGTGTAGTTAGTTTTGGTGCTTGATGTGTTATTTAAAGAAGCGCTCCAGGAAATACCCTTTTTTCTATCCGTACACCACTCACCTAACTGTCTGACACTCTCCAGGCTTCTTTCATGTATACTGCCCTCACATCCCTACAGTCCAGCTTCTCCTGATCAGACGTCATCTTGACTTTTATATTTCTTTTTTCTCTGATCACTGCTAGCAATCCCATGATGAAGCAAGACTTACTATCACTGCTGCTGGGGGACAGTGAAATTATACTTTTCTTTACATATAATCCCAAATATAATCAAAGAGGCCAAAAATATACAGTCAGGGAGGTTACACTGTGATCTCCTGCATTGTAGTAGAAGCTAGCAGATTTTGTCTCCCCATGGACAGCCTGTTTGGTACAATCTATGCTGTTAGCATCATACAGAAAGGTCTAAAAATTCTGGAGTGCTTCTTTAAGCTTTGTACTGTCAAAAGGGCAGTGTCAGTCAGGGGGGCATGATTTGGAGCTCCAATTACAAACAGCCAGTGTCAGAGCTCAGAATCACACCTCTAGTCTGCTCCTGCTTGACACCGCCCTCCTGACAGTACAGAGCCTACATGGCATATCAGGCACCAAAGCTAACATCATTGATTGCTCGTGAAAGGGGCTAAAGACAAAATTCCAGCTGCTCCAGAATCAGTGCAGCAGCACCTATTAATTGATGTAAAGAGATGGACTTGTTGGAAGTGGTGAAAGGCCCTCTTTAAGCATATTTAGTTGGTTTCTGTATGGGCAGTGCAAGGAAGCAGAATTGTGGCACTCACAAATAGGTGAAAAATAGTACTCTATCCATTGGATAGTGGATAAATAGCTGTTCATGGGGGTTTGCCCAGGGATTCCCCACTGAACCAGAGAATGGGGGTGTTTTACCCCCACTGTGAATTCAGCTGGGATGAATGTAGGTGTTCCCCTGCTGGACAGAATGCTTCCCCGCTCCGATTTACTTGAATGGAAGTGCTGGAGATAGCCAAGTGCTGTACTACGGCAATCTCTGACGCTCCCATTGCAGTAAATGGGAGCATGGATGGGTCCCGTCCAGCAGAGGCACACCTACATTCAGCTAAGTTCACATGGAGGTAAAACAATCCGCATTCTCTGGACTGGTGGGGGTCTCACCGCTCTTACCCCCACTGATCAGCTATTTATGCTCTGTCCTGTGGATAGAGGATTAATATGCTTTGAGACATAACCACTTAAGGCTGGGGTCTCACAAAGTCCCTGCAAATCCCATCCACACATTGCAGAAAAATACGCTTGGGCCCGCTACGTGGGGCCTTAGCCTTAAAAGACAAAGCATCGCATGTGCAAATGAGCAGATATATGTGGCCACTTCTAAGAGAAGACGCAATTTATAGCAAGTTCAGGACCTTCACTGTTACTAAAGTAAACATTCCATGTCTGTAATGCAAGGGTCAATATATAGGAGACCACAAATTAAAGCAACCCTTGAAGTACATGGTCTAATATTACTGTAATATTATTATAAATCTTTTGCATACCTTTTACATAATACTCTTTTAATGTCTGTGTTTTGACTTCTGGTATTTTTATCTTCTTTGCTTTTTGAAGACTTGCCTTGTTGATCCATCTTAAATAAAAAAATATATTTATTTTGGCTGATTATCATCCAAAAGTCCATACTAATTGATTCCAGGACCTGGGAAATAAATTACAGTGCTAGGCAATTATTTTTCTTACATAAAGTACTGTGCAAATGATTTAGACAGTTGTGGAAAAAATGCTGCAAAGTGAGAATGCTCTAAAATTTATTTTGTCAATTATGGGAATCACTGTGTGATTGGCACTTATAGCAAACACTGTATGACAGGCAATAAAGGGTGCACTGTGAGTCTGACACCATATAAAAGGCCATAGTGAAGAGCTCTATTATAGGGGCTCTGTGTGGCTGTTACTAATAGAGGTCTTACAGAGGATTTTCCAATGAAATTCTACACAAATCTAACAGAAAACAAATCCTGGCACATTCCAACACATGTTATATGAATAGATCATTGCTTTTTAAGGAGCATTTCTGCTAGATGAGTTCAGCCCATTTATCAAGGGTCGGTGGCACATTTTGTACAGCCCCATAGTTCAAAGCCATAAGTATTCAGTGTGCTGACGTACAGCTTCTATGACATATATATGTACTTTCTTCCCACACAGTACTATGCAAAAGTTTTAAGCAGGTGTGGAAAAATTCTGCAAAGTAAGAATGCGTTCATAAATAGAAGTGTTACTGGGTGTGCCACCTTTCAAAGCTCCACAGACCCTTAATAAGCAGGCTGAACTCATCTAGAACAAATTCTCCTTAAGCAGCAATGATCTATTCATATAACATGTGTTGGAATGTGCCAGGATTTGTTTTCTGTCAGATTTATGTAGAATTTGATAGGACAAACCTCTGTAGGTCTCCATAAAAAATGAAAGACTATTAGTACTGGCCACACAGTGCCCCAATAATAGAGCCTTCAGTATGGCCTTTCATATGGTGCCAGCCGTACAGTACACCCTTTATTACCAGTCATACAGTGTTTACCATTAGTGCCAGCCACACAGTGATTCCTATTAGTGTTAGCCACACACCACTCATTTTGGAAGGTGCAGGCATGGACATGGAAAATACTTGCAAGAACTATATGGTTAACAATGTGTGTGCCCAAGAGATATTGCTGTGTGTGCTCTTTGGAGAGTCCAAAACAGAAGTTATTTAGGAGGCAAATTATGGAGAATTATTTGTCTGTGAGGTGTGGGTCTGATCCCAAGAATAGAAAAATTACAGCTATAGAGATAAAAGCATAAGTGCTGATGCAACAAAAGGATGTCATAATATGTTGTCTAAGTTTAGGGTGCCAAAAGAAGGCTTGAGTGCTGAAATGTGGAGAGAATTTGTTAATATACCCATAAAGGATGGTTATCAGACAAAGGTTTGACAGACAAAGCAATGTGTTGGTTGAAAATGGCTGAGGAAGTGCACAAAGGTCAACTGAAGTCCACTAAGAAGAAGTAGAGGATTTGGTATCAGTGATTTAACTATGGCATGATAGAGGAAGGGCGTAGCCCTAGCTCTTCAGGGGCCATCTTTAGTCTCAATACCCCACCATATGGGTGACCAGCATGCTGGACCTGTCCTAGATGTAGACAGCAAAATCCATCATCTGTTGCATATTGTGTTCTTTTGTCATGAACCATGCCCTATTGTAGAAAGACCTCACATTTACAGGAAGACTCAGAGAAATGAACAAGGTGCCCCTGTCCCAAATTTGAACAATGTGTACGGTGTAATAACCAGGAGACCTAAAGAAAAGGAAAAATCCCTTGTTTCAGTGAAAACTATGTGAATTACAAGTAACATACATATCTGTTCTGTAATGTCTTTTTGTTTATAATGCACATTTTTTGTTATGTGAGCGTTTAAAGGCACTCGTGTGTCTAGAAGTGGAGTAGATGTTGCCTGGTGGAGTGATTGGGAGATCAAGTGGCCACAACATGGATCAACTTTGACTCCTAATTTCTTGGTCTCCCATTTCTTCTGTCTGCTGCGCTGAAACTATTTTGTGTATTTACTAATCTCATTGAATTGTTTGTAATTCTGTGTGTAGAAATTCTAGAGTACTAAATTTACTTGTATGAATAATCTGCTGCCACTTTAAAAACTCAGAATTACAGTGTATAGACAGGTGTTGCCTTGCTGGGCCATATTGCTCTACAGGACAGTATTGGGGGAAGGAACGCAGCTGCGTGTGTGAGTAGACAGAAAGCAATGTGTGTGGATTCAGCAAGGAGGAGAGAGAACATTTTTGCTGGCCCAAAACAAGAACACTTTGACATGATACATGAATTTAACTGTTTATAACTTATAACACTGAAACACAAGGTTTAGAAAATGTTGAAGAAGACTCCATTGTTAATGCAGATTTTGAATTTGGAAATACTGGACTTTAAATTTATTCTTGCGAGCGCATAACGCACTGGGAATGTGTATTCTTGTGAGCAATGAAAACTGGGAATACTTATTTGTGAGTTTTTGTTAGTGTCGGAGAGACCTGGGAAGTAAATAGCATCAAAAGTACAGATAGGAAACCTATATATATATACACAGGTCTGGAAACAGTCATAAACAGAGCAGGAAAATAAGCCACCAAAGGATTACATGGTATATTGTGCCAGGTCCAGACTAAGTTTTGTCATTTTAATGGCTGGACAACGCAGACTACAGTGTGCCTTACTTATTCCTCCTAATGTTACATTTACACACTACGCAACACTCAATCCCTTTACCCGCATATATATTCTCATAACGATATGGAAGAATATGATTGTATACAACAAAAAACTGTAGGGGTTTGATCATGTAAATGATGAACGGATTGCTAATCCTGATTTTGAGTTCTTTGTCAATGGTTCTTGACTTGGGAAGGATGACAAATTTAACACTGGGTATGCTATGGTCACCAAACATGAGGTAAAACAAGCAGAACCATTAGTCCGCATATCTCAACTCAAGAAGCACTCACTGAAACACGTAAAATGGCTGAAGGTAAGCCTTTGGTATAGCACACGACTATGGTCCGATCTGGTGAGCGAGGGATTTCCTCATATCTAATGGAAAGCCCATACAGGATTTCAAGGCTGTTCAGGAACTGATGGAGGCCTTACTGCTACCCAAACAGGTGGGAATAGGCAAAGTCATAGCATACACACAAAAGAAAGTAGAGGTAACTTGAGGGCAGATGCTGCCACCAAAGTATCTGCAGAAAAGCCTAGAGAACATGTCTCAACACACATGGTTGCCTCTTTTCAGATTCTTAAAAACACTGCAGGACCAAGCTGGCCCAAAAGAAAAGTTTTAGAAAAAAGCAAGGAGCAAAAAAGGATGGCCTGTGGTAAAAGAGTACGTTTACTGAGAGCATTGTTCCCAATGATGGAGCAAGTAGCTCATTCCCAAGTACACCACGCAGAAACAGCCATGTGTGACCTGGTGAACAGACGATCGGTAGCTTCAGGTATTAGCACCACTGCAACCTATATAACATGTGCCAGGCACATTGTACGCCAAAAGGTAAAAGTTCCTCAAAAATAAACCCCGAAGCTCTTGTACCCATTCCAGAGATTGCAGGTTCACTACATACAGTTACCAAAGGTATGAGTACATCTTGTGTGTGTAATGATCTCTTTTCAGGATGAACTGAGGCATTTCCAGTACAGAAAGCCACTGCAAAAGCAACTGCAGATAAACTACTGAAAGTAGTAGTATGCAGGTATGAGTTCCCCAAGAGAATTGAAAGAAATAATGCAGACCGTGGGGATACAGCACGCGTTCCATATCCCATAACATCCCCAGAATAGTGGGAAAGTGGAGAGGCTAAATGGTACCCTCATACTGAAAATCCAAAAAGCTATAGAAGAGACAGGGAAGCCAAGGACCGAGTGCTTCCTCCTTGTCCTATTCTCAGTAAGCACCAAATAGGAGAACACACTTGTCACCTTATGAGGTGCTTTTTGGTAGTATCCCAATACTATTGGGACTGTAATTTCCTCAGCAGATGCAATTCTAATATAACACGCTAACAGAGTATGCTGCAGCATTGCATAATGAACTGAGAAAAATACACAATAATGTCTATAGTCCTTTTCCAGAACCTGAATAAGTGACAGGATCTCATTCTCTGAAACCAGGAGATGGGGTGGTGGTAAAAAGACAGGTGAGAAATAGCCTTGACCCAAGGTTTGATGAGCCCTTCCAAGTGTTGCTGACAACAACCCACTTCAGTCAAATTGGAAAGTAAAAGTACCTGAACTCATGCCAGCCATTGCAAAAAAGTTTACTGTCCCTGGCAGCAATATAGACGCTGACACTGGAGATTCTGTGATCCCAGGGGGAAAGCTAGAATCCCTAGGATTCCCCTTAAAGACTTTAGAAGAGAGCAAATAATGGTTAACTGGTCCCTCTACAGAGGTAAACCACTGAGAGGATGGCCCGAAGTTGCCAATACAGACAGGAGGTGAGATAACTTTACCTGCATTGCTAATTAGACTTGCACTATATGGAATATCACTTTCTCTAATCCACTGAAATTTGGACAATTTGGGTATTATTAGGCTGTGGGGAGTGCAGAAGGTAGTCTGTAAGTAAACATTACCAACAGCACTACGATGTATTGCTGCTATTATACTTGGGAACAACAATGTATGACGGCTGTGCGAGCGATTGCACACTTTAATGTATGTATTCAACTGGACAGTGTTTGGAGCAAAGGGTTAAACTATGGTTAACAGAAAGGAAAGTTCATGGATGGAAATAGCAACAGAAGTAAAGTGTAATGACAATGTGTACAAGAAAATGTTCAACATATGAAGTTATGTGTAGTACTTTGTTGAGAGAATTTATTGTCTTGCCTGTTATGATGGGTTGATAGTCTGTGGATGCCAAAGACTGTCAGTAGGTTACTATCTAATGAGAACAACACACATGATAAGTCAACATGTGAAGAAACAACGGAAGGGTTGGTTTGTGGTCAGCCTTGTAGGTTACAACATACTGATAACATATGCCCGTTTTTAGTTACACCTTCTAGTCTGTTCTTAACGTTTGTAGAAATAGGGTCACAACATGTATGCATAGTAACCAATAGTGACATTACTTTTTTTTAACTTGTGTTTATTGGTGTTTTTCAACATTATTTATACGAACATGACAGTCAATACACATAACATATGCTTGTTAGAGTTCAAGATAGAACTCTTGGTATTAAAGATGTTTAGAAAGTCCAGATGGTCTTTCAGTTACCAAAGAACGGCCTCATTTAAACCAGAAAAGAACAGTAAACTATTTTCCAAGTTAACAATAAATTGGGGAAGTTAAACAAGACAGACAGGAAGGGAAAGTAATGACACTACTTTAACAAATGTGAATCCTAGGGGTCCATTCTCTAGATGTTTATATAATGTCAGTCACATATTATGGGCAGGCAAGACTATTACCTTCTTACAGTATATGGTGTGTGGGTACACGAGTCCTTATTGTTACCAGAAATAAGGTATCCACTGAAGGAACTAAAAGATGTATTTGCAGAAGAGCCCAGAGATCAAGGCGACAATATATTTGGTTAATATTACGTTACACAGACTCATTCAAAACCCATAATTCATGGAGATAATTTGTTATCCATGTCCTCAAATATAAAATATATCACCGCCCACCATTGTATGATATTTTCAATGGTTTCTCAACAACTGCAAATCAGATAACGCATGCTGTATTTAGCCCTGTAATGTTACTATTCGGAGGCTCGATATTATTGACACTGCTACATATATTGTACAATGTGCAAGGGATTAGGGTCATGGCTTATGGGAGTATTGCAAAGAGTGCTCTAGATATTATTGCTGTGCTTGTGCATTTATTTATGCATTACATTTATAATCTGGCTTGCAAACAAACTCAGTATAAAAAGATGCAAACCCAGGACAGCGGAATCACAGGCTATTAAGGTGGTTGGCCACAGTGACAAACATGATGGTGAAGGCATCCCTCTGAGTGTATTAGACAGATAGGTATGTAAATGGTATAACATATTTGTGGGCAGTGGGTGAAGTCTCAGGCAAAGTCCTCAGGATCGGATGAGCAGCTGCTAATGTACCGTGTATATGGGTTATATTATTTACAAAAGGAGGGAAATGAGGAGGATGCCACCTGTTTCTTGTAGCCATCATACATTCCTTGCCAGGGTGTTGCCCAGAGCTTATCTTTCCTGAGAAGTGAAACTCTCTTTATCTTACAGGAGATGACACTTTTCCATTACCCAATACCTATGTGCCAAATGTTATGTTTCAGCTTTATGACAAATCAGGTTATATCAATCATGCCTTCTCTTTGTCTATGATAATGTTTAGTCTCACCGTCTTAACTATGCAATGTACTTAACCCTACCTTTATCTCTCATTAAAGAAGAATGTCCTAAACACACTGTGATGCTGTGTCTGTATTCTCTGAACCAGTTTATATACCAATTATACTAATTTGGACTTCAATACGGTGATACTTATAGCGGAGTGCGCTCACAGTACTAACCGCATGGAAGTATATTTGGTAATGAAGGCGAGGGTGACTTTTGTTTGTCATTTTACATCATGCTAAAACTTTTTGCAAACAAAGTAACAGCACAACATTATAATAGAAGGAAGCAATAGCATCCATAAGTAGAACAGAAACTTACCAGTTGCTCAGCAGTTTTTGCAAGTAATTGTTCCTCGTTAGTAATATCATATAGGGCTAAAAATATAAGTATAAATGAATATAAATACATATAAATATATTCCATTTTTGTATAAGATGCTGACAGAGGGCTTTTTTATTCTGTTTACAAACCCAGAATATTATACAGGGTGTCTGTCTTAAAGGGGTTTTCCGAGTGTTTTTTTTTTTTTTTTTTTTTTTTTTTACAGAGACAAAAATGTGCTGAAATAAATGTTTATAATTAAGACCAAATAAAAATGTCCTACCCTTTTGCAGAAATGTGTGAACAACACAGCCTGTTAAAATCACTTCTTTACTGGTCCTTTCATTAAGGACCATTCATTGAGCGCATGTCTTTCATTATGCACATGACTTCAGTTATTAGCCACACCCACCATGAACATGATGTCATTACTGATGAAAGCATTTGTCTAAACTTTACTGACGACCAGAGCAGCCAGGAGAAAGTGGGGCCAGGTCCTGATCACATGACACGCCAGCACCTGGTCCACACATCTAGATGATCACAGCAGTGATTAGAGGCAGCAGCATGTAAGGTAGACAAACACATTTTTTTATTTGTTTAATTTTTAACTACTTTAGCCTCCCCAGTGTAGATTTCAAAAACCGCTTTTCTGATAAAAACACATGTGTTTTTTGAGCAAAACCATAACATGTGAACACAGGCTTACTGGAAAGTGTTACAGTATATCATGGGAGCAGATTGCGTGATTGTGCTTTATAGACATTCTCAATCAATATATATACAGATACATATGCATATTCTTATTTACTATAAATACCCATACATTTGCATATATATAGGTAAATACGTATACAGAGATACACATGTGAATATATACAGTGCCTTGCGAAAGTATTCGGCCCCCTTGAACTTTTAAACCTTTTGCCACATTTCAGGCTTCAAACATAAAGATATAAAATTTATATTTTTTGGTGAAGAATCAACAACAAGTGGTACACAATCGTGAAGTGGAATGAAATTTATTGGATATTTTAAACGTTTGTAAAAAACTGAAAAGTGGGGCGTGCCAAGTTAATACTTTGTAGCGCCACCTTTTGTTGCGATTACAGCTGCAAGTCGCTTGGGGTATGTCTCTATCAGTTTTGCACATCGAGAGACTGAAATTCTTGCCCATTCTTTCTTGGAAAACAGCTGGAGCTCAGTGAGGTTGGATGGAGAGCGTTTGTGAACAGCAGTTTTCAGCTCTTTCCACAGATTCTCGATTGGATTCAGGTCTGGACTTTGACTTGGCCATTCTAACACCTGGATACGTTTATTTGTGAACCATTCCATTGTAGATTTTGCTTTATGTTTGGGATCATTGTCTTGTTGGAAGATAAATCTCCATCCCGGTCTCAGGTCTTTTGCAGACTCCAACAGGTTTTCTTCCAGAATGGTCCTGTATTTGGCTCCATCCATCTTCCCATCAATTTTAACCATCTTCCCTGTCTCTGCTGAAGAAAAGCAGGCCCAAACCATGATGCTGCCACCAACATGTTTGACAGTGGGGATGGTGTGTTCAGGGTGATGAGCTGTGTTGCTTTTACGCCAAACATATCGTTTTGCATTGTGGCCAAAAAGTTCGATTTTGGTTTCATCTGACCAGAGCACCTTCTTCCACATGTTTGGTGTGTCTCCCAGGTGGCTTGTGGCAAACTTTAAACGAGACTTTTTATGGATATCTTTGAGAAGTGGCTTTCTTCTTGCCACTCTTCCATAAAGGCCAGATTTGTGCAGTGTACGACTGATTGTTGTCCTATGGACAGACTCTCCCACCTCAGCTGTAGATCTCTGCAGTTCATCCAGAGTGATCATGGGCCTCTTGGCTGCATCTCTGATCAGTCTTCTCCTTGTTTGAGATGAAAGTTTAGATGGACGGCCGGGTCTTGGTAGATTTGCAGTGGTCTGATACTCCTTTCATTTCAATATGATCGCTTGCACAGTGCTCCTTGGGATGTTTAAAGTTTGGGAAATCTTTTTGTATCCAAATCCGGCTTTAAACTTCTCCACAACTTTTCAAAGGCTTTCGATACTGTACCACATAAAAGGTTGGTATGCAAAATGAGAATGTTGGGACTGGGGTAAAACATATGCATTTGGGTTCGCAACTGGCTCACTGATAGGAAACAGAGGGTGCTTATTAATGGTAAATATTCAGACTGGGTAACAGTCACCAGTGGGGTGCCACAAGGGTCAGTATTGGGCCCTCTCCTGTTTAATATCTTTATTAATGACCTGGTAGACGGTTTGCAAATCAGGGTGTCCATATTTGCAGATGACACCAAACTTTGTAAGGTAATCAAAAATGAGGAGGATAATAGAATATTACAAGGGGATCTAAGGAAGCTGGAAGCATGGGCCGAGACTTGGCAAATGAAGTTTAATATTGACAAATGTAAGGTTATGCATTTTGGACGACAAAATAAAATGTATGATTATGTACTTAATAGTAAACTACTGGGTAAAACTGCCAATGAAAAAGACTTGGGGATTTTGGTGGACAATAAGCTTATCTTTAGTGTCCAGTGCCAGGCAGCTGCTGCCAAGGCAAATAAAATTATGGGATGCATCAAAAGAGGTATAGATTCTCATGACAAGAACATAGTTATGCCTCTATACAAATCACTGGTACGGCCACACTTAGACTATTGTGCACAATTCTGGGACCCAGTATACAAGAAAGACAAAATTGAACTAGAAAGAGTGCAAAGAAGGGCAACCAAAATTATTAGGGGAATGGGTGGATTGGAATACAACGATAGAGTAACAAACTTGGGGTTATTCAGTTTAGAGAAAAGACGTCTACGGGGAGATCTAATAACAATGTACAAATATATGAAGGGACAGCACAAGGAACTTTCTAACGATCTTTTTACTCCTAGGCCAGTGACAGTGACAAGGGGACATCCTCTACGACTGGAGGAGAGAAAGTTTCACCAGCAACATAGAAGAGGATTCTTTACAGTAAGAACAACAAGGCTATGGAACTCTCTGCCCCAGGAAGTGGTGATGGTGGATTCATTGAACAAGTTCAAAGAGGGCATGGATGCATTTCTCGAACAGAACATTATGGGTTATAGATTTTAAGGGCACATTGATCCAGGGTTTTATACTGATTGCCAGATTGGAGTCATGAAATGGGGCAATTGGCATAAGCCTCATGGTTTTTTTTTTTGCCTTCCTCTGGATCAACACTGTAGGGGACTGTAGGGTTATAGGTTGGACTTGATGGTGATGTCTTCATCCAACCTCATCTACTATGTAACTATGTATCACAGACCTGCCTGGTGTGTTCCTTGGTCTTCATGATGCTCTCTGCGCTTTAAACAGAATCCTGAGACTATCACAGAGCAGATGCATTTATACGGAGACTTGATTACACACAGGTGGATTATATTTATCATCATCAGTCATTTAGGACAACATTGGATCATTCAGAGATCCTCACTGAACTTCTGGAGTGAGTTTTCTGTACTGAAAGTAAAGGGGACGATCAATATTGCACGCCCCACTTTTCAGTTTTTATTTTTTACAAAAGTTTAAAATAACCAATAAATTTCGTTCTACTTCACAATTGTGTCCCACTTGTTGTTGATTCTTCACCAAAAAATTTAAATTTTATATCTTTATGTTTGACGCCTGAAATGTGGCAAAAGGTTGAAAAGTTCAAGGGGGCCGAATACTTTCGCAAGGCACTGTAAATATGCACATGTGTATCTCTGTATACGTATTTACCTATATATATGCAAATGTATGGGTATTTATAGTAAATAAGAATATGCATGTGTATCTGTATATATATTGATTGAGAATGTCTATAAAGCACAATCACGCAATCTGCTCCCATGATATACTGGTCGTAAAATGAAAAACTGCTAGGACGTATAGTGGGCAGATGCTGAGGGGGGCTACCTGGAAAAGCTCTGACACTCCCACAACCAGGAAGTAGAAACCAGGAAGTATTGCATAAGGCTGAAAATATGAGAATGGTAAAAATGGTCCAAACACACATAAAGGTACTCCATTATATTTTATTCATTCATATAACAAGCATTTCCTGACTTTAGTCTCATTTTCTTTCTTAGTCCCGGAAAACCCCTTTAACTGCGGTTATATGTATAAATTAGATTTATTTTCACAACATGGACATGACCAATACATCATAATTCCACTTTTTTGCTTAAATATATTTGCTTGAGGTTACGGTTACATATGTCATTGGAAGTTCAAAGACAACACAATGTAAGGGAGGGACACAGGCTCACTGAGATAATCTGAGGTCATATTAGAAATCATAAAAGTTGAAATTTGTAGCTGTGTGTATTGATCCTTATAACAGTTTTTAGATTTTACTGTTGTAAACATCAATAAAAAAGTGCATTTTTTATCTTTCTATTCTCTTGTCTTTCCCTGCAGTCAACCAAAGGGTCTGGGTGCTGTATGCTAATTCATACATGGGACTGCTAAGCCCTGAACTATGGAGTGGACTCCCAAGTGCTATAGTGTATGGACTCTTAGCAGGCTGACAGCAAGGGAATGCAATTGAGTTTCAAAATTAAATATTCATTATTCTTGCCTTTCAAGCTGACTAGCCATCACGGTAGTTCAGTAGGGGGGTTCTGTGGTGACAAGATTCCCTTTATAGTGTATATGGAAAAAGGTCATTGTGGGACTATGGAGTTAAAGGAAGTCACCTGAAAATTCCCTATTGAACTACAAGAGTTGAAATATTAGCTTTTTTTGATAGGCTAATCAACTGTTTGGTGCAAAGAGGACATCACCATTGCTCTCATCACACCAAAGAGCTACTCATCTGCCATCACTAACAGGGGTAGGGAGTGTACGTCTCAAACATTTGAGGGAGGAAGGGATTAAGAGCTGATAAGCATAGCTCTTTGGTGCAATGTGAGCAATGATGATACCCTTGTTGCACCAAACAGCTCACTAGCATATCAGGAAAAAAGCTAATATCTCTGTAACAGAGGTACCAATCAGGAAGCGGGAAAAAAAGCTATTTATTCACATGAACCCCCGTCACCTGGCTTTGCTTATAGTTTAATAGGGATTATTCTGGGGACAGATTCCCTTTAAATGACAAGTTAAATATTGTTAAAAAAAAAAAATCTAATTTCACGGAAAAAAAACCATAACTGTAATCTCTGAACTTACTCTTGCTGCAGTTTCTCTTGCTTCTCCTAACTGCATTCTCACAAGCAGCAGTTTTGGAAACCTCAGTATCTGGCATTACTTGTACAAGAAGGGATGGACCAATCTTTGAATGTGAAGTACCATTCCAGCTGACATTTTTAAAGTTGCCTTTATTAAGTATCAAATTCTCACTGTTAGGGGCATAGAGATAAATATGTTGATAAATTCAGTCGTATGTTCCATTACTCTTCAGTGCTGACCCTGATTTGTGTACTTTTATGTATTAACTATATGGCATATGTAATAATGATGATGATCTGCAGCTAACCGAATGTTTTACCTCTGAGCTTTTTCTAGAAAGTGAACATCTCTCTTCTTCACTACATGATCCATAAAACTATGAGCACAGTGTCACTGCTTTATAACAAATCCCCAGTAATATTGGCAGACTGTGGCACTGTTATAACTAGACTTCTAACAATAGCTCTTACTGTTGAAGGAGAAATTAGAACATGGAGAACTCTTGTAATACAAGATCATTGATACTTATTCTGTATTCTCCAAATAGTTCTTTATCTATATGAAATGCTTATTTTCTGATTTAATGATGTCGGGAAACTTCCCAAGAAGTGTTGGTCACTAACTATGAATGGAGTACGGTTGGCTATACAGATAAGAGTATTTTTGGCCAAGCCTGTTGATTTTGGCAGGACAGGCCAACCGTAGCTAATAGCTATCTAAAGTATATGGCTGACCTAAATTCTTATAGAATCCCTGACTAGATTGCTGAATCGAGGCAATGTCACCCCACTGAATTGGTCTGTACCTATTATTCTGTGTCCCTCCCTAATCACGGTAGGATTAATATCTAACCTATATGGAGGATCAGTAAAAATGCAAAAAAAAACCCCTGACCATTGTATGATCAGAATGCAAATCCAGAAAGGTCAGGATAGAACAACTCCCTAGCCAGAATATTGCAGGCTCAGCACTGTCACTCTTTATATACACAGGTAGTCACCAGGGGAAATAAAGCAGGCTGGTGTGAATCCCACCCCTGTGCATATAAGGAGTGACGGCGCTGAGCCTGCCATATTCTGGCTAGGGAGTTGTTCTATCCTGACCTTTCTGGATCTGCATTCTGATCATAAAATGGTCAGTGGTTTTTTTTTGCATTTTTACTTACCTCTTTTTAGGTTAGATATTAATCCTACCGTGATGAGCAGGGACATAGAATAATAGGTACAGACATATTTAGTGGGGTGACATCACCTTGATTTATTGATTTTCAAGTTGTTTTTGATGGCCTTGGGGCTGATTCTAAAAATATATTTGATGATTAAAAGTTAATTTTTACTTCTTTATTTTACCCTTCTCACGTTATACATACAGTGAATTCATTATATCTCCTCACTTTTGTTAGTCCTTTAACCACTTCACAGTATATGAATTTATGTTCAATATATACATATTGAAATGCCAAAAATAGTCTAGGGCTGTATTCAGCTATCTCTGGCAGTCCCATAGACAGTGAATGGATTGGCAGCATGTATGATCAAGCTGCACCTACCTCCAAAAGGGAGGTAAAGGAACCTCATGGGAGTGCCAGCAAACAGATCTCCACTCAACAGTAAACCAATCTTCATCTCTGGGGTCCCAGTGAACAGATCTTCACCAAATTACAAGTTATCATCTGGGATAGGAAAATCTAAGTGTCAAGTTGAAGGTCACTGAGCTCTTCAGCACAAGTAATTCTACTTCTACTGCTTTATTGAGTTCACTTTATTATCAATGAGTGCGAATGAACGGCCAAACCTACTAACTACAATCCACATTTTTAATAAACCTACAGTCATGGCCAAAAGTTTTGAGAATGATACAAATATTAATTTTTACAAAGTCTACTGCTTCAGTTTTTCTAATGGCAATTTGCATATACTCCAGAATGTTATAAAGAGTGATCAGCTTAACAGCAATTGCTTGCAAAGTCAATATTTGCCTAGAAAATGAACTTTATCCCCCAAAACACATTTCAACATCATTGCAGCCCTGCCTTAAAAGGACCACCTAACATCGTTTCAGTGATTGCTCCATTAACACAGGTGTGGGTGTTGATGAGGACAGGGCTGGAGATCAATCTGTCATGATTAAGTAAGAATGACACCACTGGACACTTTAAAAGGAGGCTGGTGCTTGCCATCATTGTTTCTCTTCTGTTAACCATGGTTATCTCTAAAGAAACACGTGCAGTCATCATTGCACTGCCCAAAAATGGCCTAACTGGGAAGAGTATTGCAGCTAGAAAGATTGCACCTCAGTCAACAATCTATCGCATCATCAAGAACTTCAAGGAGAGAGGTTCCATTGGTGCCAAAAAGGCTCCAGGGCGCCCAAGAAAGACCAGCAAGCGGCAGGACCGTCTCTTAAAAGTGTTTCAGCTGCGGGATCGGGCTACCAGCAGTGCAGAGCTTGCTGAGGAATGGCAGCAGGCAGGTGTGAGTGCATCTGCACGCACTGTGAGGCGGAGACTCTTGGAGCAAGGCCTGGTCTCAAGGAGGGCAGCAAAGAAGCCACTTCTCTCCAGAAAAAACATCAGGGACAGACTGATATTCTGCAAAAGGTACAGGGAGTGGACTGCTGAGGACTGGGGTAAAGTCATTTTCTCTGATGAATCCCCTTTTCGATTGTTTGGAACATCTGGAAAACAGCTTATTCGGAGAAGAAGAGGTGAGCGCTACCACCAGTCTTGTCTCATGCCAACTGTAAAGCATCCTGAAACCATTCATGTGTGGGGTTGCTTCTCAGCCAAGGGAATCGGCTCTCTCACAGTCTTGCCTAAAAACACAGCCATGAATAAAGAATGGTACCAGAATGTCCTCCAAGAGCAACTTCTCCCAACCGTCCAAGAGCAGTTTGGCGCTCAACAATGCCTTTTCCAGCATGATGGAGCACCTTGCCATAAAGCAAAGGTGATAACTAAATGGCTCAGGGAACAAAACATAGAGATTTTGGGTCCATGGCCTGGAAACTCCCCAGATCTTAATCCCATTGAGAACTTGTGGTCAATCATCAAGAGACGGGTGGACAAACAAAAACCAACAAATTCAGACAAAATTAAAGCATTGATTCTGCAAGAATGGACTGCTATCAGTCAGGATTTGGTCCAGAAGTTGATTGAGAGCATGCCAGGGAGAATTGCAGAGGTCCTGAAGAAGAAGGGTCAACACTGCAAATATTGACTTGCTGCATTAACTCATTCTAACTGTCAATATAAGCTTCTGTTACTCATAATATGAATGCAATTATATTTCTGTATGTGATAAAAACATCTGACAAACACACATAAAAACCAGAGGGCAGCAGATCATGTGAAAATAGAATATTTGTGTCATTCTCAAAACTTTTGGCCATGACTGTATTTTAAAATAAGGCTAATATACTTTTTAGCATAGCATGCTTTTGTAAAGTTAGGAAATTTGTAATATTTTCCTTACTTGCAGTCCTGAAGTGTAACAGAGTGCTCCATATTGAAAAGGGGAACACATCCAAAACTCTTTAACAATGAAGGTGTCCTCTTGCTGTTTTCCTCTGTCACAAACGTTACTTCCTCTGTTTTCTAAGGGGTATGTTTAGTTATTAGGTAGAGGAACAAAAATTGGAAATAATACGCAATATACCTGGAAAAAATAAAATCTACAGCACAAGAAATTTCTAGAAAATGATGAACGCATGCGAGAAATAGATGTTGACTGAACCAGTGTGTTCAGCTATGTAAAGCTGGTGTCCAGTATTAGTATTGCATTACTATTGGCTTTATCCTGCAATATATGAATAAGATATTTTAAAATCCCATCAGATCCTCCCCTGCATTATTAGAATACCTAAAAGCTGCTATGTCTGAAGGCAAAGAACCTGGATGTTAAGGCTAAGGCCCTACATAGCAAAACGCAACTAAAAAACGCTGCAGAAAAAGTGGGATTTTTGTGTACTCACTGTAAAATCCTTTTCTCGTTGTATTCACTGGGGGACACAGCACCATGGGTATAGACCTGGTCACTAGGAGACAAGACACTAGGGAAAAGAAAGCTGTTGGCTCCGCCTCCAGGCTATACCCTGCCACAGCCACTGTGCATGAATCAGTTTGTACCGTAGCAGTAGGAGAGAGAGACACAAAAGGAACACGGAACCTACAACCACCAACAATGTCTGAACCCGAAAAGGAACCAACACAGTTCGGGCAGGAACACTGAAAAAAACAAGGGAGGGATCTGTGTCCCCCAGTGAATACGAGAAAAGGATTTTACGTTGAGTACACAAAAATCCCACTTTCTCGTCTACTTCACTGGGGGACACAGCACCATGGGATGTCCTAAAGCAGTCCCAGAGGGTGGGAATAACACGGCCATGCAAACCTGTAATACTCAACCGCTTTCAGAAACTTACAACCCAAATTGGGATCAGCAGAGGCCACAGAATGGATATGGAGAAACTTAGAGAAAGAGGATGGAGGCCCAGAGGGATACTTACAGACCTGGGAAGCATACGCCTGATGCCGGAGGCCCCGGGAACTCCAACAGCTCTAGAGGAGAGAGCCGTCACACGGGAAGGCAGAGCCTTACTCTTAAACCAATAGGTCTCCCTAATCTCAGACCAAAGCCATCGGAAGATGGGAGCTCTGGAAGCAGGCAGGCCCTGGCAAGGGCACTCAGGGAGAATGAGCAAAGCATCCGAACAAGAGAAAGGATCCGTGAGGGACAGTATACACGCAAATCGCCCGGGCAACAACCGGGCAGGGAAGAGCAAGCACTCACATGGACGCCTGGGGACCGAGCAGAAAGAGGGCAAGATGTGGAAGCAGGAAAAACACCCTAAGAAAAAAAGACTGTGGCAGACAGAGGAAAACCTCATCCTTGTGGAGGACCAGAAAGGGAGGCTGCCGAAAAAAAGGACAGCCAATTCGGGACCCCTGCGGATGGAGGTAATGGCCACCAGAAACTCATTCTACCAGGACAGAAGGCAAAAAAAGGGATATCACAGGCTCGAAGGGGAGAACCTGAAGCACCTGAAAGATGAGGTTAAGATCCCACGGATCCAAGGGTTCCAAAGGAGCACAGAGTGGCACTCCTGTAGGAAAGTCTTTTAAAAAGAAAGAAGACTAAGACCTTGATCCAGACCAGACTGGAGAAGATCCGATGAGAATCGTTACTCTTCCAACGGTGGACGTAAGCCTTCCACATTTGATGGCAGATCTAAGCTATCTGGAATTTCCGGGCCTTGAGAATGTTAGAATAACAAACTCCGAAAAAACCACGACGCCTCAAACCTCGGATTCAACAGCCACGCCGTGAACGCAGCTGAGTCAAGGTGGGGTGGAACAGCAGTCCTTGAGTCAGAAGGTCGACCAGCAGAGGAAGAGGCCAGGAGCATCCGCCAACAGGAACATGAGATCCACATACCAGACCCGGCAGCCAATCTGGTGCCACCAGGATAGCTTGAACCCCCTTGGTCTTGAGATTCTGGAGGACCCAAGGGAGAAGAGGAAGTGAAAAACCGAACTTACAAGAGCGCCAGCGGTGATGGTTCGAGGATCCAGAGGCCTGGCAATTTAGCCGGGGACCTTGTGGTTCCGGCAGAGGCTAAAAAGTTCGACGTTTGTCACGCCACAGCGGGAGCACAGTGGATAGAAGATCTGCAGATAAAGCGAACCTCGCCCGGAGCAATATTTTCTCGACTCAAGTAGTCTGCCACACAGTGGTCCACGCCAGAAAAAAGGTTGACCACCGAAAGAGCTGGAACAAGGCGCTCCACCCAAGGAAGAAATTGTGAGGCTTCTAGTAAGGCCGCACGGCTCCTGGTGTCCCGCTGAGGGTTCAAGTAGGCGACCATGGAGGAGAGGTCAGTCTGGACTGTGACAGATGTCCTTGGAGAAGAGAGGTCCAAGGAGTAAGGGCAAATAAGATAGCCCTGGGATCCAGCAGGTTGAACCAGAGGGAGGAATCGGCCCTGGACCACAGGTCCTGAACAATCAAAGCATCGAGGACCACTCCCCAGCCAGGGAAATTGGCGGCAGTGGGAATCACCTACCAACAGAGGGGAAGAAGGACTTCCCTTGAGAAATTCCTGGGGAGGAGATACACTAAAGAATCTCTCAGTGAACCAAGGTGGAAAGAGAACCAAGAAGATGAGGCTGTCCGGAGATTTGTCCCAGCAGGCCGTAATCTTCAAGAGGAGAGAACGACAGAGTGAATGAAAGGTACGGCCTAGAAGGTTGAGGCGATCGTGCGCAAGACCCACATGCCGATTCAAAGAGAGCAAGGAGAGTACCTCCGAAGGTGGGACACTCAGGATCTTGGCCTCCGGAGGGAGAATCACACCCTGGAGCAAGCAGAGGATCATGTCCCGGATTCCATGTGCTTAGAGGACACGAGACATCCTCATTGATGAGCCAGCAGAACCGGCAAAGAACAACCAAGGTGAACCACAAGCTAGTCAGATTGTCTGACATGGAGGGGCTTCACCAGGAGGTCGTCCAAGTCTGGAAACACGGCAGCACCTCTGACGCAGAGGATGGCCATGAGAGACGCCATCACTGAGGAAAAAAAAACCCCGGTGGCAGAGGCCAGCCTGTAGGGGAGAGAGACAACTGGAAAGGTCAAGGATCCACCGCAATACGAAGAAACCGCTGACGGCACAGTGCGATGATGTAGATGGACGAAGAATTCGCCCATCTCCAGGGATGCCACCACAGACTGCATAGACTACAACGGAGCCTGCAGGAATGGAAGAACCTGTGGAGCCCTTTCAGGTCCATGATGGGACAGAGGAAGCCGTCCTTCTAGGCGAATGGAGAACAGGTAGGAATAGTAACCCAGGACACACTCTGAAATGGGAACAGGGACGCTGACTCCCTGCCGCTGGAGATTGGAGACAGCCTGGATTGTCCGACATGGGGAAGGCAAAGAGACTCCAGCGAAAACTGGAGTAGCCGGACGACACCGCCTCTCAGGCCCAGGCCCCAGACGTCCCGCCATTTGAGATGCCCAGAGAGGGGAAAAAACTTCATGCCGAGGAGGCTAGGAAGAGGAAGACCTGGACGACCTGGTGCAGAACCGCCAGGGAGGCCTGGACTTGAAAGAAGCTTTCTGGAGCAGGAGAACGGCTGACACATAGGACGCCTCTGAGGGAGGAAGAATCTATTCCCCCGTGGCCTCAGGGATAAGCTTCTCGACGCCCTTAACAAAAAATTTGGCCCAGGACGACCTGGAAAGGGAGAAGGGCTGCGTAAGCCTTCTTGGAGGCGGACCCAGTATTCCACAACGAATCCAAACGGTATGGCGGATAATCACTGCATTGGCGGACGCCTTAGCAGATTTGGGAGGCATCTTTGTTTTGTTTGTTTGTTTGAGTTGGAAGGGACCTCAAGGGCCATCGAGTCCAACCCCCTGCAAAAGCAGGAATTCCTAAAACATCCCAGCTATATACCTATCCAGTTTCCGCTTGAAGATTTCAATTGATGAAGAACTCACCACCTCCCGTGGCAGCCTATTCCACTCTCTCACTACCCTTACTGTTAGAAAGTTTTTCCTAATGTCTAATCTGAATCTCCTTCCCCTTAGTTTCATCCCATTACTTCTCGTGCTTCCTTCTGCTAATGAGAATAGGGTAGATCCCTCTGCACTGTGACAACCTTTCAGATATTTAAATACCGCTATTAAGTCTCCCCTTAGCCTTCTCTTCTGCAAACTAAGCAGTCCCAATTCTTTTAGCCTCTCCTCGTAGGACATGGTTTGTAGACCTTCCACCATTTTGGTTGCTCTTCTCTGGACCTGCTCCAATGAATCGATGTCTTTCTTAAACTGGGGCGCCCAGAACTGTACACAGTATTCCAGGTGGGGTCTGACCAGGGCAGAGTACAGCGGAATAATTACCTCTCTTGATCTAGCTACAATGCTCGTCTTGATACATCCTAGAATTTGGTTAGCCTTTTTAGCCACCGCACCGCACTGTTGACTCATGTTGAGTTTGCGATCTCTTATTATGCCCAGATCCTTTTCCCCTGTACTCTCACTTAGTACTATTCCTCCCATACTATATATGCTTCTTGCATTTCTGTTACCCAGATGTAGAACTTTGCATTTGTCCCTGTTGAATACCATTTTGTTCACCTCAGCCCATTGTTCCAGTGTGTCTAAGTCCTTTTGGATGCACTCTCTCTCCTCTCTAGTGTTGGCCATTCCTCCTATCTTTGTATCATCTGCAAATTTTATTAGTTCCCCATTAGCCCCATCATCCAGATCATTTATAAAAATATTAAAAAGTACTGGGCCCAGGACAGAGCCCTGCGGCACCCCGCTTTTTACTTTCTTCCAGTTTGATGTATAGCCATTTAGAATTACTCGTTGTGCCCGATCATTAAGCCAATTGTGAACCCACCTCACTGATATTTTATCAAAGCCATACTTGATCATTTTTTCAATAAGAATGTTATGTGATACTTTATCAAAGGCCTTACTAAAGTCAAGATATACTATGTCCACTGCATTCCCCTGGTCCAACCATTCAGTGACTTTATTATAGAAGGAAATAAGATTAGTCTGGCAAGATTTATTAGGCATAAAGCCGTGCTGGCTTTGATTAATTAAAGCCTTCCCATCCAGGTACCTAATTAAATGTTCTTTAACGATTTGTTCAAAGATTTTTCCTACTATCGAGGTCAGACTTACCGGCCTATAATTTCCTGGGTCGTCCCTATTCCCCTTTTTGTAGATGGGGACCACATTTGCCCTTTTCCAATCTAGAGGGACCACTCCTGTCTCCCATGACTTATTAAAGATTATTGCAAGGGGTTCTGTTATTTCCTCTGCTAATTCTTTTAAAACTCTAGGGTGTAAATCATCCGGTCCTGGGGACTTGGTTTCCTTAATCTTAGCTAAATGTTCTCTTACCAAACCTTCACTTATAATCAGCTTGGAGTCCTCATTCCCCTCATCACTATCACCATTAATGTTGATATTTCCATCCATTTCTTGGGAGAAGACGGATACAAAATATGAATTTAGTAACTCCACTTGCTGATCCACCATGTTAACTTTTTCACCCTTTTCGTTCTTTAGGACTCCAATGGTTTCCTTCACTTTTCTTTTGCTCTTAACATATCCCCAAAAACCTTTTACATTACTCTTAACTTCTTTTGCAAGCTTCAATTCGTATTCAGCCTTGGCTTTTTTAATGCTTATCTTGCAGAGTCTGCAAACTGCTGTATACTCTCCCTTAGATATAGCTCCCATCTTCCACTTGTTGTAAGTTTCCTTTTTTAGTAGGTTATGTAATTTTTTGGTCATCCTGGAGTTTTTAGGTGATTCCCATTTTTCTTGCTTCTAGGTATTGTTAGTTCCTGTGCATTAATGATTTCCCTACGGAAAATTTCCCACCCCTCATGTGCATTTTTGTGCTTAAGTAATTTTCGCCATGGAATTCTACTAACCCTTACCTTTAGGCCCCTAAAATCTGCCCTACTAAAATTGAGTCTTCTAGTCTTTGTCTTCTCAGGTCTTCTTCTTCTTACAACCCCAAACTCGAGTATAGCATGGTCGCTGAATCCCAATGTCCCTGCTACCCTTAATTCCTTAACCATGTCCTCCTTATTAGTTAAAACTAGGTCCAGAATGGATGTTCCTCTTATGTTTTCTTCTACTAACTGGGCAATGAAATTGTCTGCTAGAGAGGATAAAAATTTGATAGAGCTTTTACTCGTAGCTGTGTGAGTTTCCCAATGAATATCTGGGTAATTAAAGTCTCCCATGATAACAATTTCAAATTTCTTCGAAAGCGTGGTCATTTGCTGTGAAAAAATCTCATCCCTGTCTTCTGTCTGTCCTGGTGGTCTATAATAAACACCTATTATGATGTCCTTATCATTGTTTTTCCCCTGAATTGTTACCCAAATATCTCTAGTTAATGGGAAGCGTTCAGGATCTCAGAGACAAATGGCTGGAGGGAAACTGCATCAGGGAGGTTTGACTGAAGCTGTTTGGCCCAGGAAAAGAAGGCCTTGATGACCCAAGAGGCAGCGAAGGAGAGCCGCAGGGAGAAACCAGCCACTACAAAGGCCACCCTGGTGAGGGAAGCCACCTTCTTGCAGCAATACAATAGCCAGCATTTAGGACAATGCAATGTATCAGTTCTGCATTGCAAACAATACAACAGAAGCGATCCAATCTCACTCCGAGGGATCACTGAGGTAGGCACAGTCCGCTGAAGGCAGACTAGAAGCCTTGGAGAGCCTAGCTATCATGGGATCCACCGTGGGAGGCTCTTAGTGATAGGAAGGGACACATGGGGCGGCTCGCTGACAAGATGTCAAGACAGGCCAGCTTGCGCTCACTAGTTACTGATATATAAGTACCGTGCGCTAACCGATTGCACCACTGGAGCAACCTGCTTCCTTTACCTCGGATGTTCATCATTGCCAGCCAGGGAGAGCTAGAGACATGTGTCACAACATAGCCTGGCAGAACTGCCCGAGCTCACCTTCCACTTGGAGACACACAGGTCAAGGGAAGGGATGTCCGATTTCCTAGTCGAAGACAGAGGATGGTCCAGGGAGAAGTCACTGTGCCCTCAAGATGATATCAAACATCCAGTGGCAGAAAGAGATGTCCACTTGAGAGGATGAGTCCGGGTCCTCAGAGATCTGTAGGGTCTCTATCGCATAGATGACTCCCGCGTAGCAGCAGATATAGATCAGCCTAGCTGAAGCTCCGGGTCGGAGTCAGAGGCGTCCCCAGTTAAGTAGACCGAGCAGAGGGAGGGAGGTATCCGCCAGTCGGAGTGGAGCCGTGAGCTGAGTTCCTATCTGGGGAGTACCCAGAGGAAGGGGTGGCGGACCGTGAACCGTAGGAAGACTTCCTGGTCCTTTTGAGGCTCCTGGAGCTGCGATGGGAACTATGAGGGTGTCCAGGGAGATCCCTAGAAGCAGCCGACTGAGCGGCGATCTGGGAAAGCAGCCATTCCAAGTTTCCAGCACTGACTAGTTAAGTCTGGTAAGGACACCATGGCCAAGGTTAGGGAGGCCGCCCAATCCGGGGGATGGAAGAATCGGAGAGGGGCCAGGAGGTTACTGACTGGCTGAGGCGGAAGGCAGAGAGAGCACATGGGCTCGGGCTGTCTGCATGGCTGTTTTTGATACAGCGGGGTCACGTATAAAAATGTGACGCAACCAGCCGGAGGGTGAGAGAGGGAGACCAAGGAAATTAGGGGTAACCCAGGGGGTTAGCCTACCAGATTGCAAAAGATGGCCGCTCACAAACTGCTGCAGCAAGGGTTCCGCAGGTGCAATGTCTCCCAGGGAACTGGGAGGAGAGTAAGAATCCCTGCTGTCCCAGCAAGCCAATAAATAAATAAATAAGCCAATAAATAAATAAATATGAGGAGAGCAAAGCTCTTCCCTTGGTAAATACAGGCTCAGTAGCTACTGGGCAGGCTGGATGGCTTGCCAGGACAGCCCCCTGGCCAATGGAAGGCCCTAGGCGGAGTCTGGGTACCAGAAAAGCCCGGGAAAGGGACGGGCCCGTTGCGGCCTAGTTCCCAGCCAGGCCTCGGACTCGCGTAGAACGCGGCCGACCGCGAGGCACCGTCGGACTCCGGAGGTTCCGCGGAGGCCTGGGAAAAGGTACTGGGGGACCAGGAAAGGGGGAGGTGGAGAGGGGCTGAGGTAACTTTCATACTCACCTGCCTTCTATTCTTCTCATACTCACCAGTCTGGTGTCTTCAGGCACCGCAGGGTCACCCCCTCGGTAGGACCTCGCACGTGGGAGTGGGGTCACCGGTACTCCGGCCGCTTTCGGGGTGCGGCAAATGGTGAGTGGGGACTAGGTGACCGGCGAGGCTGCTCTTTTGCAGAGCGCTGCGTCCGCAGGAGGGTATGACTAGTGTGGCGTACACGCTGACTACCCCCTGCACCTGAAAGAAAGGTAAAAATAAAAACGATGCAAGACAGAAGACCTGAGTCAGGTCGTGTCTGCCTCCTATGACACTAGGTTTCAAACTGATTCATGCACAGTGGCTATGGCAGGGTATAGCCTGGAGGCGGAGCCAACAGCTTTCTTTTCCCTAGTGTCTTGTCTCCTAGTGACCAGGTCTATACCCATGGTGCTGTGTCCCCCAGTGAAGTAGACGAGAAAAAAACATGTTATGCTTTTCCCCACAGAATTTTTTTTAGATTTTGCAGCATTTTTCTCTGCATTTTTTTCTTCCCTTATTACCGTATTTTTTGGACTACAAGACGCACTTTTTTCCCCCCAAATTTGGGAGGAAAATGGGGGTGCATCTTATAGTCCGAATGTGGGTGTTTTGGGGGGGGCGGAGGAGCGGGGTTGCAGCATCGACCCACTCCTGCTTCCGCCGGCTTCCTGCAGCGGCAGGAGTGGGGTGATGCTGCGGGCCCTGGGGTGTCCCGGCGATACAAACCCATAATAGCACGGCGGATGCTGGGCATGTAAATATAATGTAAATATAATAAATATAATCAGAGTCCATTCTGATCGTGGGTATTACTACCTGCAAGTCCTCCCAAAGACATTAAAACATTAAAGGTGGTACCTTTTTTGTTGCAGGCCGGATCCTGCGCGGCAAGATCGTAGGAGCCGACCTGTTCCTGTGACAGCCGGGAGCCTAATGAAGGCTCCCAGGCCTGTCATAGGAATATTACTATTGCGGCTGGTCTGTGACAGAATCTCCCATAGACTGCAATACACTTGTATTGCAGTCTATGGTACTTGCAATCAAATGATTGCAGGTTCAAGCCCCCTAAGGGGGGGGGGCTAATAAAATAGTAAAAAAAAAAAAGTTTAATTATAAAATATTAAAAAAAATAAATAAATAAAACTTCTAAATCACCCCCTTTCCCTAGAATACATATAAAAGCAGAAAATTACTGTGAAACACATATACATTAGGTATTGCTGTGACCGAAAATGCCCGGTCTACAAACTTATAAAAATATTTATAAGTTTATAAGGGTGAACATCGTAGCAGGAAAAAAAAACATAAGTGCGGAACTGCTGTTTTTTTCGCTGTTTCTCCTTTGATTTGAATAAAAAGTGATCAAAGCAATAGACATTCTACAAAATGGTATAACTAAAAAGTACACCTGGCCCCACAAAAAAAAGATGCCCTATGCCTCCCTGTACAGGTCCAGGGACACCTGCCAATGTGACCTTGCAGCTGTTGCAAAATTACAACTCCCATATGTTATTAAATATTTGACCATTTTTTTTTGCTTCAAAATTTTTTTCCCTATTTTCCTTCTCCTTCCTAGGTGCATCTTATGGTCAGGTGCGTCTTATAGTCCGAAAAATACAGTACATATACAGAGAAAACACAATTTCATAGCTAAAATTAACATGCTGTGTTTTTCCAAGACACACGTTTTATGAAAACCCAGCTTTTCCTTCTACAATGTGTGGATGATATTAAACAAAATCTCATTCACTTTGCTGCTATTGTAAAACACAATATTATTATCTACTGTGTTTCTGCAGGCACCAAAAACACTTCATTTCCGCAACGTAGTGCCTTAGCCTACGGGAAGTGTCCTATACGGTAAAAAAAAAAAATTTTTTTTGTTCCCTCATCTACAACTGAGCCTGTGTGTAGTGTAATGTTATGGAATAATTTACTGACAGCTTTATTGTGGCATTATGTTCTCTGGAGCACTGACCTCCTCTGATGCACACAGCGGGGTTGTGTCTAAATATTGTGACTGTGCAAACTTATACTAAGACCTTTCATGTCCTCATGAATGTGCAGTTTAATATACCTCTAGAAAGCTGACAGTGTACACATACCGGCTTTCCCAGTATGTGTCCCTATGAAGGAGATATCGGTGCTGTTAGTTTTGGCACCAATCTCTGCCCATTGTCAGTAGGGCGTTCTTCATAACTCAGCGTCATTGCTGGGCGGTAAGGAACGCCCCCTCTGACAGTACAAGGCTATGTTAGAGTAAAGTCAGGGGTGCATTCCTCACAGCCCAGTGTTCCTGCTGACACTTTTTTTTTTAATAATTAATATTTAAAAGGAGAATATCACGGAAGACTATGATGCTATTTGGACAATCAGGGGTCAAAAGAGACCTGAGTGTGAACTATGCCTAAAACTATTTTAGGCTAAGGCTCCATGTTGTGGAAAAGCTGTTTTTGTTGCAGATTTTGCTGCATTTCTTTGAGCCAAAGCCAGAAGAGGATTGAGCAGAAGGGAGACGTACAAGAGTTTCCTATGCAGTGGCATGCAAAAGTTTGGACACCCCTGGTCAAAATGAACTGTTATTGTGAACTGTTAAGCAAGTTGAAGATGAAATGATCTTTAAAAGGCATAAAGTTAAAGATTAAACACACTTGTCTATACTTTTAAGCAATATCAGTGTATTATTAATGTTTGAGTATAATTTTAGAGTGAAAAAGGGAAAGGAGCACCTTGCAAAAGTTTGGGAACCCTTGTAGCTTTGTGTACTCAGATAACTTTGACCAAGGCCTCAGACCTTAGTTAGCCAGTTAGGGTTATGGCTTGTTCATTATCATCCTTAGGAAAGGCCAAGTGATGCAAATGTTACAGCTTTATAAATACCCAGACACCTCTAACCTTGTGCCAAAAAACAGCAGCCATGGGTTCTTCTAAGCAGCTTCCTAGCACTCTGAAAATGACAATGGTGGAGACCCACAAAGCAGGAGAAGGCTATAAGAAGATAGCAAAGCGTTTTCAAGTTGCCCTTTCCTCAGGTGGAAATGTAATTAAGAAATAGCAGATAGCAGGAACAGTGGAGGTTAAGATAAGCTCTGGAAGACCAAGAAAAATTTCAGAGACAGCTGCTCATATCCCTGCTTGACTGCAAAAGACCTTCAGGAAGATTTAGCAGACTCTGGAGTTGTGGTACATTGTTCAACTGTTCACCAATACCTGCACAAAATATGGCCTACATGGAAGAGTCATCAGAAGAAAACCTCTCCTGCGTCCTCACCATAAAATACAGCGTCAGAAGTTTGCAAAAGAACATCTAAACAAGCCTGATGCATTTTGGAAACAAGTCCTGTGGACCGATGAGATTAAAATAGAAGTGTTTGGTCACAATGATCAAAGGTAATTTTAGAGAAAAAAGGGCACAGAATTTCAGGAAAAGAACATTTCTCCAACCATTAAGAATGGGGGTGGATCAATCATGCTTTGGGGTTGTGTTGCAGCCAATGACACAGGGAACATTTCACGGGTAGAGGGAAGAATGGATTCAATTAAATTTCAGCAAATTCTTGAAGCAAACATAACACTATCTATAAAAAAGCTGAAATTGAAAAGAGAATGGCTTCTACAAATGGATAATGATCCTAAACACACGTCAAAAATCCACCATAGACTACCTAAAAAGGCACAAGCTGAAGGTTTTACCCTGGCCCTCACAATTCCCTGGTCTGAACATCATTGAAAATCTGTGGCTAGACCTCAAAAGAGCAGTGCATGCAAGACGACCCAGGAATCTCACAGAACTGGAAGACTTTTTCAAGGAAGAATGGATGAAAATCCCTCAAACAAGAATTGAAAGACTCTTGGCTGGCTACAAAAAGCGTTTACAAGCTGTGATACTTGCCAAAGGGGGCGCTGTTAGGTACTAACCATGCGGGGTGCCCAAACTTTTGCATCGGGCCATTTTAATTTTTTATTTTGAAAATGTAAAATATGAAAATATATATATTTTTTTTTTTGCAAAAAATACACTGGGAATGTGTCATCTTTAATGTTATGCCTTTTGAAGATCATTTTATCTTCAACTTGCTTAACTGTTCACAATAACAGTCATTTTGACCAGGGGTGTCCAAATTTTTGCATAACCCGGAAAAAGGGTCAATATGCATCAAATGCCTCATATTAAATCTGACAAATCAGAAATCAGCACTATCGGAAAGTTTCCATATGGAATGATTTTCATTTATTTCTGCTATGTTGACTATACCTTATCAATCTTTTGTATGTAGTATCCATTTTCTTCTCTGTTCTGTTTACCGTTCTCATCTGTACATAACAGGCTAGGTATCTGCATGTGGTCATTGCTGTATTTATTATTAGGTTCTCTTTCAGGATGATCTCCCTCCACAGTGTGTCCATCTCTGGAGAACTGTACCTGGGAATTTTGCATGAAATTAGTTGCTGCCAATACTGTAAGGTTCAGCTCGCCACTGCCATCTTCAGGTATTTCAAGAAATGACAGCTCATCTACATTTAATTGAGGCAAACTGTTAGAATCACATAATATGTTTAGCAACTGGTCAACGCTCATCTCTTCAGTAAATCTTCTGGACTGTGCCTCTTCATTTACAATGTTTGAGTCTTCAACTTTACTTACATTATGCTCTTTGTATTGCACATCCAGTGCTTCAATATTATCTAATGATACCATTTTGTTTTCTGGACAGGAGACATTTATTGCCATCATGTCAGACTGCACAGATAGAAAACTAGTCTTCAGAAGTTCATCTGCGCTGTTATTCTCTGGGATCTGACAAAATAAAATCAGAATATTTACACCTAATAGAAAAAAAAACTATTTAAAATCATTAACAAGAAAGATTTTATTTTATTTTAGTGATCAGTGGAGACCCCCACTAGACTCATATTAATACGGCATAAATGTAAGTGGTCCGAAACCTCCAACTACAGGAGCATCTCAATAAATTAGAATATCCGTGAAACGATCATTCATTTCAGCTATTCAGTAATACAATCCATAATCAGCGTCTTCCATGATTGTGTGTCCTACTGAACCAGACTGAGGGACCATTTAAAGGCTTAGGAAACCTTGGTAGGTGACACACTGAATTTACAATACTGAACTTTTTTACAATATTCTAATTTTCTTAGATTTGGGTTTTCATTACCTGTAATCCATAATCAACATTTACAGAAATAAAACACTTGAAATAGAACACTCTGTGTGTAAAGAATGTAGAAAATATAGGAGGTCACTTTTTTAATTTAATTACTGAAATAAATAAACATTTCAAAGATATTCTAATTTATTGAGATGCACCTGTAATAATCAAGGAAATTATAAATCATATTCTGTACGTATAAGTCTTCACAAAAAACTTTTGTTGTCTAGTTGTAACTCAGACATATTTTCTGTAACCAATGGGAGAGATTTTAAGATTAGCATTTTCAGTGCCAGTCTCCATATGTTCAATGCCAGTGAATGATGTAGCCTGACTTATGAGACTGTTCTTAAATCAGACGCAACTTCCATCTTGCACTGAAATCTATGTCAGCTATGATTTTAGGTATCACTTATAGGGTTGTCCAGGATAATTTTTTTTTTAAATTTTAAAATAAAACATACTCACTCCCAACGCGGCCCGATCCAGCTGCTCTGCTGTTTTCTTCTGGTGGAAATCCCCGCTGCATGTAACTGCTGAGGCCAATCAGTGGTTGGCCTCAGCGGCCTAAGGAAAGGGACATGGGACGTCACAGCCGGCGAGGACTTCCGGCAAAAGATGGCGGAGGAGCAGGACCGAACTGTGCTGGGAGGCATCGGAGAAACCAGGAACAGTATGTTTTTTTTTTTCACCTTCCCCGACCTAATAAAAAACATAATTTTTATCCTGGACAACCTCTTTAAGGCTAAGGCCCCACACAACGAATAGCTGCAAAAAAACTTTTCGCAGCATTTGTCCCTATTATACCTATATGGAAAATGCTGGCGTTTCTGTAAGTATAATTGACATGCTGCCATTTACAAAAATGCTTGTTTCCGCCCCGGCCAAAATGCTGCATTTTCGCAATGTGGGGCCCCGGCCTAATGCAGTTTTCTGGTGTAAGTGATGATAAATCTGGTAGGCCCGATGGTTTGCTCCCAGTACCTCCTTGCCATGACCCTTTTTGGAGAGTGGCATGAGCAGCATAAAAATGCCAGTTGTGACAATTTTACATCAGCCCAATGGACGAATAAAACGGAAGGGCACATACGTTACCACTGATCCATTTAAAAGACTTTTCCCATTACAGACATTTATGGCATATCCAAAGGATAGGATGAAATGGATGGGAAAAGACTGTAGTGATGTACTCTATTTCAGTGCTTAAGACAGGACATATTATATACCGCTGCAAAGCTGAATTCATCGAGCTTTCAGTTTTGCAGGTATCTGTCCAGAGATATTGGTCCCGTTTTATCATCAGCTGAGCTGTAAGGGCGGCCCCACTGACAGTGCACCGATATCAGTAGCTGAAACTAACGGCACCGATATCTCTGAAACCAGGGCAGATACCGGCAACACAGAAAATGCTCTGAATGAATATAACAGCGGTATATAAAATGCCACATCTTAGATGACCTAAAAAGTCCTCTTTAAACAAATCTACAGAGTCAGACAGTCAAAACGACTAGAAATTTTCTGCTGGTGACTATTTTTAAATTTTATTTTTAGTAAGGTCCATGGAAATTCCTTGCTACCCCCACAAAAAAAAATCAGACTTGCTTCTACAGTAGTCTGAGGCCTATCTCAGATGGTCCTAATGCAAAAGCCTTTTACTCTCCATATCACATACACAACAGCTCGATCCCCGCTGTTTTACTAAACTGATCTTAGATCATGATAGGTTCTTGAAAACTTAAAATTATGGCCATCTGAAACAGGTCTATTTGGCTTGAAAAGTCTACAGAAATTTCCCCATATAAATATTTAATATGAGATATTTATGATGCACTGTGATGCCTATAAATACAAGCAAGTGTTATATGTATTATGAACACTAAGGCCGGGGCCACATGTTGCGTTTTACAGTCCCTGCAAGGAGGATGGATATCGAGCGAATCCCATCCACACATTGCAGAAAAATACGCACAGCACTAATGCTGCGATTTCCAAAACCGTTGAGGTTTTGGAAATCGCAGCATGTAAATTATACCTACAGAAGCGCTAGCGGTTTCCCTAAAGGAATTAGAAAGTCTGCAGAGGTTTTCTCTGTGAAAAGCGTCGCGGGAAAAAAAAGTGATGCATTTCCGCCATGGTTTTTCCCGCAGCACTTTTTCACTGCGGCCCGTCTTACTCTATGTATTTTGTGATGTGATCTACTGTTATTGATATTATGCTATACTCACAGCATAGTGCAGCCTGTAAAATACACATCATTATGATGATTCTACAGTTTCTAAATATGCCTCTGTTTTTCAGCTTTGAAGCCTCATTTTCATTTTAAATCGCCATTTAATGTATATGCAAATTAAGAGAAAAGTGCTTTACGCAGGAATCTGGAGCTAAAATTGAAGCCCAGGCAAGCTAAAGCACATTTACCCTCATTTTCATATAAATAAAATAGAGATTCGCATAAAAATGGGGCTCCACAGCGGAATAACAGAGGCATATTTGGAAACTGTATAATCACCGCTACAAGGTACTGGGATTAGGTTTAGAGCCAATTTACTGCTAACAGATTCCCTTTACTGATCTGCTCTACTACTACATCATAATAGAGGGCATCATAACAGAGGGCACATACTCAGTGCTGGGCGATTATGACCTAAATCAAAATCGCGATTAAACGGGCATTTTACCTTGATTACGACTAATTGGCGATTTATTTAGATCACACACCTTTTAAACCATGCCCCCTTTTTACAGTACGACTACGTGTTGATATTCATCTTGCAAGGTTCGCCCGGCGATTTCATTCAGACCAAACACAGCTGAACCGAAACTGCTAATATACACTGAGATCTCTTCAGACCCCAGAGTATAATAAGCGTAGGTCCAGGGGAGGTGATCAAACATTAAATCAGTCTTACTCACCTCTCCTGGGCTCCTGCACAACTCCATGCTGTCTTTGGTGCCTCTGACTAATGTCAGGGACCTCCGAGTCCTGTGATTGGGTCTCAGCGTCACTTGGTGTCGTGAGGCATAGATGCAATCGTTGCGATGCTGAAGAGAACAGGGAGACATGCCAGAGCTAGGATTGGTGCATAACACTGTTTTTTATGTTTGCTAACCTCCCTAAGGCGTCCGACCATTATACTCTGGGATCTGAAGAGACCCCAGAGTACAATAATAGCAGTTTCGGTTTGGACATATTTGGTCTGAAGGAATCTGAAAATATTGGAATATCCGAACCAAAATAACCAACATGAACAAAATGATGTAGGTTATCCAGGTTTATGCCGTCACATTATAGTTTGACAACATATGAACATACCTGAGGCATAAACTCTCACATAGCGGGAATAACATATAGTGAAATTCTCTGGATTTAAAATCTACACTGCAGGTCAATTTTCACATGAATTCTGTCCATTCTGCAGAATGTGAATTACAGTTTAATAAAATCTCAACCACATTGCTGCTGCTGTAAACTGCGCAGACTTTCCACTCAAAATTTTGTGGTGAAAAATCTACAGTGTAAATGTACCTTTCGAACATACCCAAAATGTTTAGTCCACGTACACATAGTGTGTGTGTGTGTGTTACAAAGGATGTAAATAACTACAGGTGTGGAAAAATGCGCCAAAGTAAAAATGTTTTCATGAATACAAATGTTAACTACAATTAAGTGAATGGACAAAAGAGAAATCTAAATCACATCACTATCTGGATATGGCCCCCACAGAGCACTGATCTCAACATTGTGAGAAAAATGGCATTCTTACTTTAGAGCATTTCCCCACACTGCCTAAAACTTTTGCACGGTAGTGTATGAAATGATTGTCATGTAATGATATACAGTATATGCTATACACTACACTGTACACTGTCAGGAACACTGGGTCACTACAAAGATAATAGCCTATTGCTTAAAAACTAGCAAAGAAGAGCAGCCACCTTAAGAATGTGCACAGTAGCAGCTGTACTGAAGGTGAAAGAAAGATTAAAGGATATGTTAAAGAGGACCTTTCATGTCCTCTGACATTCGTGTGTTATATACTGCTAAAAAGCGGACAATGGTATGTGCCTAGTACAAAGCTATTGAAGAGTAATGTCAAGGGTGCGTTTCTCACCATCCAGCGATAACGCTGGTCCCTCTGACTGAGCAGGAATATCGGTGCCAAAACTAACGGCACCGATATCTCTGCAACTGGGGTGCATACCGGCAAAACTGACAGCGCACTGAAGTCAGCTTTCTAGCAGTTTATGATACTACTACTATTAGAGGACATGAAAGGTCCTCTTTAAATGTTACGCTAACACCTAATCTAAGACAATACCACATAAATCCACTAGATGGTGCTAAGGAAAGGCAAAGAAAAGATTTTCACCATTTTTTTTTTTACCTAAATTTGTAGAGAATAGGGAATACAATTGACTGGCTATACACAATGAAAACTAGTCCCAACTGTAGACAACAGATGAAAGATCAGGCATGCTTCGTACCTGACGGAGATATACCACTGTCAGTATATTCACTTCTCTGCATAAAAATCAACATGCATAATTGGCTGAGGAACAGCAGACATAGCTTTCAACTAGTGCTGTTCAGATGACATCTATTGCATGGCCAACTTAAAGGGGGTTTCCTCCTAACACTTACAGTATACTCAGCTTAGAAATAAGTGTCTGACTGCTAGATAATATAAGTGTCTGAACCCTAGACAATATAAGTCTCCTGTGTGTATATATACAAAGAATAGGGAATAAGTGTCTAACCACTGGGAGACCGATCAATGGGACCCCCACGGATCACAAGAACAGGGCTCCGCAAGTAGTACTGCACTCTTTTTACTTCAATGGGACTGATGGGGCTCTGTACACAGCAGTGAGTAGAACACTGGTCAGGCATGCACAATACCTCTTCATTTACACACGGGATTTAGGACCCTGATTTCAAGATCGCTGGGGGTCCTAGTAGTCATTCTCCCAGTGATCAGAAACTCATGCCCTATTCTGTGGATAGGGGATAAGTGTTGCTAGTGAAATATATCTTTAAGGTGTATAAACAAAATCTTCATAGAAAAACTGGAGCAATTTCCCACTACAACTACTAACATTGCTGCTCTCATTCAGTAGAAAAGGCTGTCACTAGTAAGTGGGCAGTATGACTGGCACTTTTTGAGGATTTTGCTATGCGTGTGCATGAGTTTGATCTTGAATCCTTCCCACACAACACAGACAAAATGTTGCGAGCTGCTCTCAGTTACCCTGCCTATTATTTAGTCTTTTATCTTCCAAGTAGATGAAGGCACAGTTTCCCACTATTGGGATTTGGTATGGTATTAGTTTTAGGCTGCTTCTTTCTTGGTGGGTATGAAAAGTAGCAAGTACCCCAAGTCAGTTCACTGCAATGTTTATTTATATTGCTGATGTTTTCTAAAGATCGGCCGATTCCAACTTCACTTGCATTGTTTGTGTCTTCAGCTTTACTCACATTATGCTCTTTGTATTGCACATCCAGTGCTTCAATATTATCTACTGATGGACAGGAGACATTTATTGCCATCATGGCAGACTGCACAGACAGCAAACTAGTCTGAAGTTCATCTGCGCTGTTATTCTCTGGGATCTGACAGAAAGTAAAATCAGAATATTTACAACTAAAAGAAAAAAATTGTTAAAAACATTAACAAAAAATAGAGAGACAGCCATTTATTTTATTGATGTCAACACTGGTCTCCACATCTCCTGCACTGGTGGAAGAGTCACCTGACTTAAAGAAGACCTTTCATGTCCTCATGCACATGCGGTTTTATGCACCACTAGAAAGCCGACAGTGCGCTGAATTCAGCGCACTATTGGCTTTCCCGTTGTGCGCCCCGGGGCTGGAGGTTAATTTCGGCACCAATATCTCCCCACTGTCATAAGGGCATTCCTCACAGCCTAGCGTCATAGCTGGGCGGTAAAGAACCCCCCTCTGACAGTACAGGGCTATGGACAGGGCTTTCTAGCAGTATATAAAACCGCATATGCATGAGGACATGAAAGGTGCCTCCTCATAAATAAGACGCAACCGCCGCTAGGCTGCGCGCCTGCGCTGAAATCTATTCCATCCTGGCTACAGTCTCATATGTAAACAATCGGGCAGATGTATTAAGACTGACATTTGAGGTGCACACCCCTGTGCCAGAATGGAAATCTATTTCAGTTTTCTGGAGTGAGTTATAATAACTATATCGGGCCGAGACGACCCTGTCCTAGCCCACCCTGCTCTCCAGCCAGATTCATGGAAAGTGGTGAGTAATGCGTAGAATGGGTGATGTGGTGCATCTTTGGTGCAAGAAAAGGCCTAGCGCCAAAGATGCGACACATTATCACACATCTATGCCAGAAAACTGGTGTAGATACATTAATAAATTTCCCCTACTGTGTATGTTACTAACCACAAGTTCAGAAGAATCAAATAATTCCTGCGAGTCTTCACATAAATCTGTAGAAACATCAAATTCATGATACGGTGAGAAAAGGCACATACTATATCAGCAAGGTGGGAGTGAGGCAGGAGATAAGGTTTAAGGATTTAAGAAAAGGTATATGGTAAAGAATTCCAGCTTAATAGTTAAAACCATTATTCTAGTTTGTCAGCCTACCACTTGAAAAACATACTGTTATATTCATCACAGTACAGCTAAAACTATGAAAATGTCCTCAGTAACCTGCCTGGTATCTGGAGCACCAACTATTCCAACATTCTCAGAGTAATTTTTGTGTAGCCTCCAAAAATGGCAATACTGGGCCAAGCAACGAAACAACTCTTATCTATGGGACTTTGCATGTTTTTTTCTACTTCCCTTCCTCTCACCCCTTTATTTTGCTCTATGCCCTGGGTTTACTTATGCATGTGTATATATGCCTGGTCTTTTTTTCGGTTCTTTATATTGGCCCTCATAAAGCTTCATCCACCCTCAAGAGACAAACCACCAGCAATTCTGACATGATAACTATTTTATCATAAGACAATTCTTGATTTCAAAGACTCAAACCAAATGCCTCAGCCTATGCATACCTACATTCAATTTTCCTTAAAGCCCTCATTCCCCCCCCCTCAAAGTTATGCTAACATTCTATTTTTTTTTTTTTTATTTGAAAAGTTAAAGTGTTTTATGAACAAAAAATTGCTTTATATAAATCAGAAGAGCTGTAAGGCCAATGCTGCCTTCCACATTCCAGACAATCCTTGCCAAGTGATACATTACTGCAAGGGCCAATTCTAGGTTATCTGCTGCCTGAAACAAAAATTAAAATGGTGCCCCTTCCCCTGTTAGAATATTACCTCCACTCGGAAAAATATAGCGCCCTGTTCGATCTTCCTGCAACGCTGGTTAGCCCCATTCATCTGAGACTATTCAGCGAGTGAAAGAGGGGGAGACAAGGGACCTCAAGAAGTCTGCCTTAATTCCACTTCATATTCCACCTAACAGTTCACCCACAAGTAATAGGTCCCCCACATTGGATAACTGTGCCCCATAACAGATGTGTGATATTATAAACTAAGCCTTTACGAGATCGCATGGAAAGGTATTATTAGAACATATATTGTAATAAATGTGATCTGTTTAATATTTTAATGCACGGCAAAAAATATTTAGTATCTGCCTACATCTATGACTAGTCCATTAAGGAATCATACCAGTGTGATCTGCAGGAGGCTGACAGCGACCACTGTCTCTTAGAAGTGGAATTCTTGACTTAGTATTTCTGTGCCAGTTCCTGAAATAATGATAAATTAGTAAATAATTATAGGACATCAATGCTATGAAGGAGATTTGCCTTCCTTCTGACACTCATATACTGTGACTACTGATACTGTGCATTCCTGACATGATCTAGAATGCAGTAATAGCAAAACAGACACAAATGAGTACATCGAGTATTGTAGGTAGAAGCTTGCTATTGAGAATCTGAATCCTTCTTTCAGACAAAAATGACACAAAGCATTATTTTGTATCTCTTCCAAAAAGATCTTTCGGCTATCCTAAAGACAGAACATGAAATGTACACCAGCTATGGTTTTTAATTTGCACCATCATTTTTTCCTCTTTGCTATTGATACATTTGACATTTCTGGTCTTTTTTTTTTTTTTTTGTCTCTAGCAACAAAAGAAAAAAAGACATTTTTCATTTTAGCACAATGTCATTTTACACTGCTTTTGTGCTGTATTTTTCATTTTTGCCATTTTTGTTATTTTTTAACATTAAATTCTATGGGTAATGGACAGTAATGGACGGGCGTCTGTTATTACTGTCCGGTTTTTTTTTCTGCGCATGCTCAGAAAGCAGAAACCAAAAAAAAAAGAAGAAGCAAAAAACGGACAGTATAAAAATGGACTCTAATGGACACTAACTGATACTAACAGTGCATGGGGCTGAGCTGCAATACCAAGCACCATGTCTATGATATGTACAGTACTGTTCTTAGTATTCAGTGACAAGGCCACAAACCTGAACACTGCAGACTCTTCAACCATCTACTCAGTGAGTTTGGGCTCATTAATATGAAAGGCACTTCAGTACTACAGAATACACAGACATCTTCGACAATAGTATGTATCCAACTTTGTGGCAACAGTTTGGGTGATATACTGTACAATGTATATGCATTTAGACATGGTTTGCCCAGTTTGGTATAGAGGAACTCGAGTGGCCTGTACAGGCCCTGACCTCCACCCCCTATGTACAAATTTGCAATGTATTCTAAATTGCAAACAAGAACTTCAAACAATCCAACATCAGTGCCTAATCTCACAAGTGCTATTTTGGCTCAATGGGCACCCATACCCAAAGGGCCCAGGCTCCATATATTGAGATGGATGTAGACCAAGCTCATAGAGGTGTGATGATCAAGTGTCCACATACGTTAGGCTATACAGTGTACATATGTAGCCCTTATTTTTCACTGCAATTACATTACTTTATCAGGGTATTCCTGTCATAATTATATTAAAAAAGATAGTTATTCATACAAAACAACATATTTGCCACTGACAAATATTACTCTCAGATACATTTTTATTACCTTAATAAAGACTGAGAAGCCTCCTCTTCTGATAATGTACCAGAAACCTATTGAAAACATAAAAAATATAAAGAGGTGCTGAAAAGCCATTATCTACTATTTTAGTTATTCCTGATCAGCAGTGTAAATACAGACATGGTCACATTATACACAAATGCTGCTGCACTATAAATCCTACCTGTTTTGTTGCAGTTTCCATATATTCTGTATGTCTAGCTGGGACTAATTCAGAAAAAAAATGTATTTCTGGAGATCGCTTGCCTAGAATTAGTCATGTAAAAGTTAGTTACAGAATGTTTTCTTTAACTTCTTGCTCAAGACTTTTAAAATCTGCGAGAATAGCCACTAAGCCACCATTAACACAATGACTGCAGCTCATTTATAGGAGGTAGACAATTATGTTATAATAATGAAGAATAATACTTTTATTATATTATATGACAACATCTTCCACAGCACGTCCTCATAGATGTACGGTATTATATAGTTCACACAGTCGAAAGTGAAGAAGAATTTGAGACGGAAATCCGCCTCAAAACTCCTCTCCACTTTCCAGCCCTTGGCTTTCCGCCAAAGTTTTTACTCGCTGATTAGCTTCGGATGAATGGGACTACTCAGCAAAGTGTCTCGAACCACAGGTACTGCTTCAGTCTCTGCCTCCCATTTATTACTGGGAGGCAGATTAAGGACGAAACGTATTTACCAAAAGTTTAGAATGCTGAAAAAATAACAAACTGTCCTTCCCGACTCTCCTGCTGTTCCCAAGCCACCCCAGTAAATAGAGACCAGCAGGGGATTCAGGAAGCAGTGACACAAGATAGGCAGTCTGGAAGTCGAGTATCACTTAGTTGTACAGTCGCTTTTAAAAATCCTGATAAAAGTATGGTTTATGGATGTTACTTACCAACATTTACGCTTTCAGGACATAAACTAACAGAGGTCTGGGAGACATCACCATTTATCAACATCCTACAATAATTAAAATAACAATCAGCAATGTACCAAATAACATCAGATTTTACATTACATCTAAAGTAAATTTTGTTAGGTTGACAAGTTAAAAATTTAGCAAATTTTTAAAAGATCATCTATGGCTACCTGAAAGCCGTCGATAAAGTAGTGCTAATGCAGTATATGTCTGCATTTAGTACATTGAGCACATAATATACTGATGGCGTATTACTAATATATTCAGTATCCCCAGAGACCCAATGATTACATTTGCAGAAAGCAGTGGGGTACCGAAAGTCTGTGTGCGTTGACTCCCATGCTGCTGCTTCTCCAGCTCTATGTGATGCCACTGACTCTGGTCTACTCCAGATGCATTGCCATAGCATTGAACGGAGTCAATCAGATGACCAAAAGTCAGCAGGGAAGACAGAGTTAAAATAATTCCAGTCTACCCTACTGCGTTCTGCAAAATAATTCATTGGGGCTACGGGAGACCTGCTTATATATTAGTAATGAAGCTTATCTAGTGTAGGGAATGGACTAGTAAACTACATTTTTCCCTGCATAAACTCTTTAAAATGGATGCCATATCCCAAGATGTAGTAACTGCAGGTACTTCAAGGATGCTTATGAATTGCTGAACTTAATAGACATATTTTTCAGGCTCAGTAACTTAGCTATATTTTCCACATAGGCCTTGATCACTTCATATCTAAATAGTATGTAAGTAAAACACAATGACACGGCCCCTGCTGCTAGTCAAATGTATGTTAGCAAGACGTAGAGAACAGATGGAAGGAAGTATACCTGCAAGATCAGAGTACAAGGTGTTTGTTTGCAGTCCGTTACCATGGATATACAGGCCTATAGTAGGATAGTTCAAGATTATTTGTTCCTTTTTATATTTTAGATGCATTTGAGCAACAAATACTTACTTCTAAATAGCTTCTTCTCTTTCTTTCTTACAATATACATCAAGTCATTGTTTCTTTCATTGTTTACTATCAAAAATAAGACACATGATCTTTAACCCTTTGGTGCCTCAATTTAAATTTTTCACCTTCCAAGAGTCATAGCACTTTAATTTTTCTATCAACATAGCTGTATAATGGGGTTTTTTTTGTAGCAAAAGCTATACTTTTTATGGCACCATTTTATTCTCCGCTGTAAAAAAATATTTCTGGGTGCGGACCTATTCAATGCAATTCCGTCATTGTTACTTGAATATATGAAGATTTCATAAATCTGCCCCAATATGTACAAGTCCACTTTTTACTGCATTATAGTCTTGGTATAACATATCATCAATAAAATCTAACAGGCTATTTTAAAATCAACCCATAGGAAATAAACCCTTGTGGCAGATAATAGGGTCTAAAGTCACCTCCAAATGAGCCAAGGCCTACTCTGGAGGTCCAGACCCACCCTCTCCAAATCTGTAAAACCTTAAGACATATCCTTTGCTTAAAGATCCACTGATTGAAAAACTGGAAATTTGATATTTTGGGACAATGCACCACAGTGTATTACGGCATCTAAAGCACTATGGGATAATAAAATGATGTACAGTGCTGGCCAAAAGTATTGGCACCCCTGCAATTCTGTTAGATAATACTCAATTTCTTCCAGAAAATGATTGCAATCACAAATGCTTTGGTAATATCTTCATTTATTTTGCTTGCAATGAAAAAACACAAAAGAGAATGAAAAAAAAAGTCAAATCATTGATCATTTTACAGAAAACTCCAAAAATGGGCCGGACAAAAGTATTGGCACCCTCAGCCTAATACTTGGTAGCACAACCTTTAGACAAAATAACTGCGAACAACCGCTTCCGGTAACCATCAATGAGTTTCTTACAATGCTCTGCTGGAATTTTAGACCATTCTTCTTTGGCCAATTTCTCCAGGTCCCTGAGATTTGAAGGGTGCCTTCTCCAAACTGCCATTTTGAGATCTCTCCACAGGTGTTGTATGGGATTCAGGTCTGGACTCATTGCTGGCCACTTTAGAAGTCTCCAGTGCTTTCTCTCAAACCATTTTCTAGTACTTTTTGAAGTGTGTTTTGGGTCATTGTCCTGCTGGAAGACCCATGACCTCTGAGGGAGACCCAGCTTTCTCACCCTGGGCCCTACATTATGCTGCAAAATTTGTTGGTAGTCTTCAGACTTCATAATGCCATGCACACAGTCAAGCAGTCCAGTGCCAGAGGCAGCAAAGCAACCCCAAAACATCAGGGAACCTCCGCCATGTTTGACTGTATGGACCGTGTTCTTTTCTTTGAAGGCCTCTTTTTTTTTCCTGTAAACTCTATGTTGATGCCTTTTCCCAAAAAGCTCTACTTTTGTCTCATCTGACCAGAGAATATTCTTCCAAAAAGTTTTTGGCTTTCTCAGGTAAGTTTTGGCAAACTCCAGCCTGGCTTTTTTATGTCTCTGGGTCAGAAGTGGGGTCTTCCTGGGTATCCTACCATAGAGTCCCTTTTCATTCAGACGCCGACGGATAGTACGGGTTGACACTGTTGTACCCTCGGACTGCAGGGCAGCTAGAACTTGTTTGGATGTTAGTCGAGGTTCTTTAGCCACCATCCGCACAATCTTTCGTTGAAATCTCTCGTCAATTTTTCTTTTCCGTCCACATCTAGGGAGGTTAGCCACAGTGCCATGGGCTTTAAACTTCTTGATGACACTGCGCACGGTAGACACAGGAACATTCAGGTCTTTGGAGATGGACTTGTAGCCTTGAGATTGCTCATGCTTCCTCACAATTTTGCTTCTCAAGTCCTCAGACAGTTCTTTGGTCTTCTTTCTTTTCTCCATGCTCAATGTGGTACACACAAGGACACAGGACAGAGGTTGAGTCAACTTTAATCCATTGCAACTGGCTGCAAGTGTGATTTAGTTATTGCCACCACCTGTTATGTGCCACAGGTAAGTAACAGGTGCTGCTAATTACACAAATTAGAGAAGCATCACATGATTTTTCAAAGGGTGCCAATACTTTTGTCCACCCCCTTTTTTATGTTTGGTGTGGAATTTTATCCAATTTGGCTTTTTGAGGTTTTCCATTGAAGACAAATTAAATGAAGATATTATTACCAAAGCATTTGTGATTGCAATCATTTTCTGGAAGAAATTGAGTATTATCTGACAGAATTGCAGGGGTGCCAATACTTTTGGCCAGCACTGTAGGTAAATTTTGGCATAAGCAATTACCTTTGTCAATAGGTTGTGTAGCAATTTGTACAGGGTAAACCTGTTGAGGAATACCTACTATTCACAAAGGGGACGGTGACCTCCAGAACATTAATTTGTTCATATGGATATGCCATAAATGCTAGAGATGAGAAAACCTCTTTAATTACAAAAATGTAAAGGATAAAAAGGCTAAAAACCTTTTAAGGTAAAATCCATCATCTTCATCATCACTGCCAGGAATGGAGTCGCCTACTACTGTTTCATCACTGTCATAATCTGCAGACACTGGGGTCTTCTTGTACTGAAAGCCATCTCCTTCCTTCATGCTTCTCAAGTTATATTCACCACACTTAAAAGGAATATGCCTAGAATTTAGACTATGCCACTAAGCGATACTCAAATACAAGTTCAGATGTAGTTCAGAGTTAACCTGAACTTCTGCATTTGGTTAAACTGCTGAAGCCTTATATCCTATCACAAAAGATAACAAAAACCAATGAAAAGTCATTGAAAAATGTTTTCCAGAGACTTTTCATTGGTTTTTGTTGTCTTTTGTGATAGGATATCATGGGCAGCAGTTTAACCATTTGCAGATGTTTGGGTTAATTCTGCTTCATCTGTATGTTTGCAAGCCATAAAGTGCAACATACATCACTACATAATATATAACACATACTGTACATACTGTAGAGATAATTCTATGGAAGGATCTTCCAAAATAGTTCTACTTCTCATCTATGTACTTGCACAGATTCTTCACAGTACTAGAGAATCAAAGTGCATCAATACAGCAGGTTATTAGGATGGGTTCAGATGTGGCAGCACAATTTGTACTGCAAAAGATGAAACTTGCTGTTAACATCCACAAGTCTCTGCATCATAAGGAGTATAGAAAATGCTGTGGATTATGAATGATTGGACAATTCAGCATACAAATATACATGTCATACACAGATATAAAGATATCTAGAGAAAATTGTAGTAGGTAGACAGTAAACGTACCCTATAGGGAGGAGAAGTATAATTGAAAGCTTTGTCTCCTTTGTCTGGATCTATCCCCTGGTTTAGCTAGAAAAAAAAATTAAAATGCAAAGTGGTGCTATTCTGCAGTTTTATTAGGTACAATATATGAATGGGAGATTCATGGAAATGCCATTTTGATGCAGTTTTTAATGCAGTATTTCAAGTTAAAGCTAGAAGTGGATTCAAAAGAGAGATGTAAAACCTTACCTATATACTTCACTATTTTCTATAATCTATTTGTGACTTGTCATCAAAAACTGCAAAAAAAAAAAAAAAAAAAAAAGTGAAACTGTAGGTGGGAGGAGATTTTTCTTCCATTCAGAAATATTGGGTTATACCCATGATAAACTAAATTATATTGTTAGGAAAATATCCCAACCCAAATCAGCTGACTGCTGTATCTATTAACAGTAGCTTTAACCATCATAGTGCTATGTGCACTTATTTCATACCTCTACATTATGTGTGTTTTATTTTACTTCTTTTATCTGATTTATATGATGGTAATAAAAGTTAAGTTTTAGGTGGTTCAATTCCAAAAATTTAATTTGCAAAAAAACTTAGTTCAGGCAGTAAATATTAATATAGTCAATCTGCACTTATTATGGGCAGAAATCTACTTGTGTAAAAGGAGCCTTGCATTGTCCAAGCACAGACATCTCTAAAACAACAGGAAACTGAGGCGAGATTTTAAAGAGAATGTTTCAACAAAAAAACATAATTTTTTTAAACCAGGTTCTATGTTAAACATTTGTTTTTAAGAATGTATGATGATTCTTTTTTAATTTACCCTGTCGCTATATTTAAAATAAAAAGGACTAAAACCTGCAATTTTCACTTTGGCCACTAAGCCTCACAGCAGACCGTCACTTGTCAATCCTGTAGGGGTTTCCTTTGCAGCAGTCATCTCATTTACCTCACAGACAGGATTGCAATAGATGATAACACCCCTATAGATAATACTACTGACCCATCATAACATCCACTACTAACAGCTTATCTACGCCCCCTTTCTGCACATAGTATGTCTAGAAAGCTCGCCCATAGACCTCAATGGGGCAGATTTATTATAGCGATTGTGCCCAAACCTGGGTTTGTGTCTTTTTAGATGACAGTTGCAACGGTAATTGTCAGAAATGGCCTATCTGCGCCTCTCACGCCACTTTTATGACAGCGTCATATAATTTACTGATGCAAATGATCACTGAAACTGGTGAAAATTTAAGCACAAGCACACGGCCTGGTGGAGGAGCCGCCACATTTATTAAAAGGTGTGCGCTTCGTCATAAATGAGGTAGCCCTTCCAGGGATATGAAGAGTCGGCTCCTGTCATTTGTAGTCTATGGCCATGAGACTGCTGTAAAGTATATCATTAAACGTTGTTTAATGCAGTCGAGAAATTAAGGCAAGATGATGACCCCCATAATCATGTACAGAAAATATAATTAAAAAATCTACGACAACAAAATAAAAACAGATTAGAAAAAAAAAAGTGATGATTATCACAATCTGGTTTTAATAAATAAAAATAAATGTTGATTCATTCCCTTTGCAGTGAGTAAATATCAAAGCTGCCTGCTGGATACAGACTGTGTTTGGTATTCTGTGTCACAAGAGCATAATATCTAAAATGTGACCTAAAAGAAAACATAGCATGTCATTATTGACAGTCTCTGTACTGATCGTCGCCCAGATTACAGTGGATATGTCAACTTAAAAGGGTTGTCCCATTAAAGACACGTATTCCTTATCTACAGGATAGGAGATAAGTATCAGATTGCTGGTGGTCTGACCACGGAGCCCCCCAGTGATGAGAATAGGGACAGAAAATCCCCATGCCTCCTCTATGTAAATAAAGTGCCAGTGCACTTGTGAGATAAGTATCTTTAATTAGACAACCCCTTTAAGGGTTAAGGCTACATTAAAATCTCCTGTGTTTATTTCCATTGTTCTGCTCCGTTATAGGAGCAAGACAACAAACTTAGTGGAAGGGCCAGATGTGCTGTATGAAGGAAACAAATGCCAGAATGACCCAGATTATAAATGGATCCATCGAATGACTTTCATAATAAGGAAAACAGAAGACAAAAGTGAATAATCATAAAGAAGAGGCATGGGGAACTTTCAGTCCTCTGTTCTCATCACTGAGGGACCTGGTGATCAGACCTCCAGCAGTCTCCCTATCCTGTGCACAGAGGACGGCAGGGAGTACCAGAAGGCTCAGGGAGGGCAGAGAAGAAAAATATGGAAGCTGGAATAGGGGTCCCCGAGGATGAAGGGGGCAAACCCAGGAAGGGACCGGCTCAAGAAAGGAAAAACGTGGCGCACGGCAGAGGTGGGGGTTATTCACTACTTCCCCTAGATAGAGGCCCGACTTAGGGTCCCCCAAGGTCACATAAATACCTTCCCCAAAGCCCATAAAAATGGCTATAGACAGACCACTGGTGGGGTGGAGGGTTTCAAGACCTCCCACAGGTTTGTGTGGGCAGTTGGCAGATTGGTTCTACTAATACTCAAACGTTCTGATAATTTCAGGCGCTGCAGGGTCACCCCCTCGGAGAAACTCGCACATGGTAGTGGGGTCACCGGCATTTCAACCACCGATGCGGCAGTGGGGACTGGGTGACCGGCGAGATGCTCTTTTAACAGAGCACAAGGAAGTGCAATTATGGTGGCGTACACACTGAAGACACCCCCGTACCTAAAAAAGAAAAAAGAAAAACCATGCAAGAACTAAGCCAGGTCATGTCTGCCTCCTGTGGACACTAGGCTAAACCAGATTAGCATAATGTCTGTGGAGAGGGCATAGCCCAGTAGTGGTGCCGACATCTATTGTTATTCCAACTGTCAGCCACCTAGTGGCCAGATCTATATCTATATTTTTTTGAACAATGCGATACCAAGGATGCCCTGCAGGTCTTGAGCACTAAGGCGCTAGAGTTTAAAGTAATGCAGCTATCAGATCGTGAAATACGACTGTTCTAAACTGTGAATTCATTGAAATCATATGAAATAAATAAGAGAGTACCTCGAGGTTTAAGGGCTTATAAGGAGCCATCACAATATCAAGATGATGCGAAATTTTTGGAAGAATGGAATGAGGTGCAATTACAATGCTCATTGCAACTGATGCGATTAATTTTAAAATGTAACAAACAAGAATATGAGACTGTAACAGATGAATTATGCAAAGCTAAGGTGGAATTACGGACACGGTGGTCAGAAGCACAATGTCAAAGTTTTTTCAAAAAATTGGATAAGAAGTCAGTAGTCACACAGCCTGAAGTGAAAGAAAGAAAAAGAGACAAATTCTTGAGAGATAAAGAGGATTTTGACTCTGGTCGCAATTTTAATTGGAATAAGAAAAGACAGATGAAACTTAGGATGAGACGCAAACGGGTATCAGATTTTCCTGAGGGACAAGTGCTTACGAGATCTCAAACAAGAGAGCCAGCCCCTTTAGGAAATGCACTCGGAGGGGCCGATAGAGGTGGAAGAAATCGCAGCAGAGGCCAGAAGAGGAAGCAAGTCACATGGCGCTAATTGAAAATCCGGACGACTCCCCAAATCCAGATGACTCTCTAGAGACTAAAATCATTAACTTTACTTCATATAAATTAGATGATAGCTGTATTTCCCTCCTAAATACTGTAGGAGACTTAGTTCTGGGCTGACAAATGAATTCAATATGGTTGATTTTGAAGATTTGTTTAAGGCCATAAGAAAATTGAATTTGAAAAAGTATTACAGTAATGTCTCTCCTACAGAAAAGATAGTGAAAGAAGAAGAGATACCTAGTGTTGTGGGTCCTTTGGGATTTTTTGTAGATTCCGAGTTTTCTAATTCTGATCTAGAGGGCATTAATATACTAACCAGCCTTTTGACAGAGGGTGAAAATAAATCTGGACACATCAGTGACATTATTCCTGTGGAGGGGTTTAAAGGTGGAATTAGTTCCACCATTTGTCCCCACTTGCCGGCTGGAAGTACCCTCGACATCTTACAAAACCAGGTATTAAAAGAAATTAGGGCTTTAATTTATGCCCCTATGAAACATAACACCACCAAAAGAATTAGCTGCCCTTGATTGGCTCATTTCATTGGATGATGTTGTGGTCAAACCAGCCGACAAAGGGGGTTAATGTGGTTCTGATGACCAAACAATATTATTTAGAAGAAGCTCATCGTCGATTGGATGATAGGGATACCTATCAATGTCTTGATGCTGATCCCACCAAGAAATTTTCTGCCACATTACTGACCCTTTTGAAGGTGGGAGTGGAGAAGGGAATATTATCTAAGAGAATGGCGGAACGACTCCTCCCCCTCACTCCAAAGAAACCTTATGGGTATTTTTTGCCAAAAGTTCATAAGTTATTGACTAACCCTCCTGGTCGCCCCATAGTGGCAGGGATTGAGTCACTCACCGAACCCCTATCACAGTACCTCGATTGGCTGTTACGCCCTCTTCTGCATGAGATAGCCACATATTTGAAAGATACCAATCATTTCCTATGTGCCTTAAAAGAGATCGAATGGCAAGAAGATTATAAATTGGCCTCAATTGATGTAGTTAACTTACAGTGCCTTGCAAAAGTATTCGGCCCCCATGAACGTTTCAACCTTTTGCCACATTTCAGGCTTCAAACATAAGGATATAAAATTTTAATTTTTTGGTGAAGAATCAACAACAAGTGGGACACAATCGTGAAGTGGAACGAAATTTATTGGATATTTTAAACTTTTGTAAAAAATAAAAAAACTGAAAGCAGGCCCAAACCATGATGCTGCCACCACCATGTTTGACAGTGGGTATGGTGTGTTCAGGGTGATGAGCTGTGTTGCTTTTAGTTTCAATAATTTTTATTGGTTTTCAGAATAAGTATGAGAAACAATATTGACATACATTGCATTATACATTCTAACATAATTTTGTTCGAGGCATATTTTTTGGATTGTACATCAATGGGACAGAAAATAGAAATTAATTAATCGATAAACAGTAACAATAACTCTAACATTTGGGCACATTTTCAGGGTTATCATGACACCTCACAGAGACGATCTTCTAATGTGTTCCACTCCACTTCCGCTTCCCAACCCTCCATGTTTCTTGGCTCTCATTATGTAACAAATCGAGAGTTAACCCATTCGTCCCATACATTTGCAAATCTATAAGAGGAGTCATTTCCCAGTGCAATAACCCTCTCATAGGTATAGGTATTATTAATGGCCAACAACAATGCGGAGTCAGACGGAGGGGTCACTGATCTCCATCTTTGCACCAACATTAATTTGGCTATTGTCAAGATTTTACATAGGAGTTTTTTTATATTTGTTCAATTCCTCGGAAATTCCAATTAATAGGATGGCTAGAGATGGGGAGTAAGGGAGGTGGAAGTTAAATATTTCTGATAGCATGTCAAAAACCCTATTCCAGTATCCACAAATTATGGGGCATTGTCCCAAAATATAGAAAAGGGTTCCTCTCCCTCCACATCCTCTCCAGCAATCTCCAGAGAAGGAAGGATATACCTTATGTAAAGTGGATGGGGTTCTGTACCACCTTAAAGTAACTTTCATAGCTGTTTCTATGTGAGTGTTGCATTGTAAGGATGTATGACTAAGTTTGATAGCTTGTTCCCACTCATCTGAGGTAATGGTTCTTCCCAAATCCCTCTCCCAACAGCGGAATGGTGTAGATTTAGTAAAAGTTGCTACTCCATCCATTTTATCATATAGAAACCTCGAACCCTTCATCTTAGTCGACAGCCAGGTGAACACCGCATTGCTGTGGGGTACTTTCGATGTCGGGTTCTTAGATATAAAATGCCGTATTTGAGAGTGCTTAAGGAAGTCGCCCCTGGAGATTCCAAATTTCTGTGTTAGATCCGTAAATGATAAAAATTGCTTGGTATCGGATTGCAAGTGGGAAACCTGTGTAATCCCCTTCGTTTCCCACTCTGCAATTACTAAGTCATCTATTGCCCAGGCCATAAGTGACAAAGGCATCTCTGAGGCATAAAAGTAATTTGTAGAATTTGCTTTCCCGTGAAGCAGCTTCCATGCGGTCCCTGCTGCGTGCATGACTGGGGACAGGGACTCGGGCATAGGAATATTCCAGAAGGGCGCCCACAAGATATCCATCAATTTTAATGGATATATGAACGATTGCTCTATTTGGATCCATGGTACCGAGGTATCAGCCAATTTCCATCTAGCGCACTGTATGACTAGGGATACTATGTAGTAATTCCTTACCACTGGTACTCCCAGTCCTCCCTCTCCTTTTTGTTTAAAAAGGAAGCTTTTGTTGACCCTGGGTCTCCTACCATTCCATATGTATTTTGAGATCATCCTTTGCATAGTTTCAAAAACGAAACCGGGACGGATATTGGGAGTGTGCGAAACAGATATAGGAGTCTGGGCAGTAATAACATCTTAAAGGCCGCGACGCGTCCCATCCAAGACACGTCCATTGGGGACATTCTCTCCATCTCTTCCTGCATTATTTTCAACATGGGTGTGTAATTATTTCTATATAGGGCCCCCGAGTTGGAAGTCACCTGTATCCCCAGATATTGAACCCCCTCCTTCCTCCAATCAAAGTCATATTTTGATTGTAAGGGATGAAGCAAAGAAGGAGGGATATGCAAAGGTAAAGCTTGTGACTTGGCCATATTTAATTTATAAAATGATAAGTGACCGAAATTAGCTATAATCTCCATAAGTCAGAGAATAGACTCTTGTGGCTTGGACAAAGTAAGAATGATATCATTTGCATATAATGATATAAGATGAGTTTTGTCCCGTATATCAATGCCACCAACTTCTGGGTCTAGTCTAAGTGCTTGGGCCAGCGGTTCCATCGAGAGAACAAATATCAACGGCGAGAGGGGCACCCCTGCCTAGTCCCGTTCGTTATTAAAAAGGGATCCGACACTACCCCATTAGTGAATACTCTTGCAGATGGTGCAGAATATAGCGCCTCAATTGCTCTTAAAATAGCTCCAGCGAACCTCATGCTTCTAATCACCAAGAAGGCATACGACCAGCAAATGCGGTCAAACGCCTTCTCGGCATCCAATGCAAGAACCACCGCCTCCATTTTTTTAGAGTTAATGTGATGCAGGATATTCAAAATGCGTCTAGTGTTGTCATATGATTGCCTCCCTTTCACGAATCCCACTTGGTTGTAATTTATTAGGCTCGGGAGACAAGCTGCTACTCTATTTGCTATAATTTTGGCGTAAATTTTTAAATCTGAGTTTAATAGGGATATTGGTCGGAAGTTTTGGGGGCTAGTGGCGGGCTTGCCCGGTTTAGGCAACGTCACAACCAGGGCCTCCTGATTTTCCCTCAGAATAGCGCCAGAGTCCACCACAGCTGTTAAAAAGGACAACAGCGGGTTTAGCAGAATTGGAGAAAACTTTTTGTAATATTCATTGGTAAGGCCATCTGGGCCTGGGGACTTTCGGGGTGGGAGCGACTTAATTACTGACAGCAACTCGGATGGTGTGATGGGCTCATTCAAGGAGTCTAATTGTGCTTCTGTGAGTTTGGGCAGTTGGGCGCCTGCGAGAAAATTTGCAATGTCTTGTTTCTCCGGAGGTATCACAGAGGAGTAATCTCTAATATTATATAAGCCTTCATAGAAAGCTTTAAAGGCATTGGCTATGCCAATGGGATCATAGATTTTGTGTGCGCCGTCCTTACTCTGAAGAAACGGGATTTTAGACCTGGCATGTTTTTGTTTAAGCTTGGACGCTAGAAGTTTGCCTGCTTTGTTAGATTGGGAGTAATAAATAGCTTTCACTTTTTTCAGGTTCTTCTCATATTTATGCAGTAGGCAGGCTGTCAATTGATGACATAGTGTCACCAATTTTGCAGCGTTGGAGGGGGAAGGAGATTTTTTGTTAGTATTATCTATAGCTTTTATCTGGTGCAATAGTCGATCAATTTCTGCTAACCTAGTTTTCTTCTCTATGTGTCCCAATCGAATAAATGTTCCTCTGATAAAAGCTTTATGTGAATTCCACAATATATCAGGGCTAGATACCGAGGGAGCATTGATCAGAAAGAATTCCTTTAGATCATTTTCCAAAATTGCTTTATATTTTGGCTGCGACATTAAGAATTCGTTACACCTCCATATATACGCTCTAGGACAATCATATTTTTCCATTAGAGTCAGGGTTATTGCTGCATGGTCTGACCATGTTATTTGTGAAATTTCCGACTGCACAGCAAGGGGAATACTAGCTTGTTCTATCAAAAATAAATCTATTCTTGAATAGCTATTGTGTACAGTTGAATAGTAAGTGTAATCTTTTTCGGTATTATGAAGGATACGCCAAATATCAAATAAGTCGTGGCGCCATATAGCCTGCGAAAAGGGAGGATGACGTGTCGCTATGCTAGAGGTAGTGTCTACCCCTGGATCTGGAGCCATGTTAAAGTCTCCCATTAATACTAAGCATCCTTGCTTTCTTCGTTCCACTGCTCTCATGAGTTTTCCCAAGAATGATACCTGTCTTTTGTTTGGGGCGTAGACTGAGACTAACGTGTACGTGACATTATTAAGGATGCAAACTAATATGACAAATCTCCCTCCAGGGTCAGCATACTGGGACACCAGCTGAAATGCCACTGAATCCCTGATCCCAATTAATGTTCCTCTGCGTTTGGAGGAGCAGTGAGCGCGAAATATGTGTGGATATGAGGCATGTTTGATGCGGGTGGCATCCGCCTTCAAAAGATGTGTTTCCTGAACTGCAAGAATGTCACAGCCTTGAACTCGGGCCTCTCGCCACAAATTGGCTCTCTTATGAGGGGAATTCAAACCTCTGACATTCATAGACATAATTTTAAGTACCATAATTCACACTTAGTAATGCTTCGAAGATCTTACCACAACCACCCACATCAGAAGTTACCAGTAGCGGTAGGGAGCAGAATCGTCTTCACCCTGTGTAGTCACAACGCCCCATGTGCCAGAACCGAAGAGCAAACAAACTGTAAAAACAATGAAACCAGTGGTCAAGCCACCTAAACAAAACAAAGAAAGGAAATACGGTACAGCGAACCAGCGGCTGTTGTAATCTTGGGGGGTTAAGTTCAGCAGTTGTGGACATACGAAATATCTTGGACCGTGAGTCTCTAGCTGTGCCGCCCTTTTGGTGGATGTCTCGGGGTTATCGGTCGATTCCATACATCCGACACAGGGCCAGGTGGTAGTTTGGATGTCAGGTCACTGATTGGAATGTTCCATTTATCTAGCAGCTTTTTGCAGTCTTCCGGGGATTTGATAACATAAGTAAGGTTGTCCCGGGATACGATCACTCGGACCGGGAATCCCCATTTGTATAGGATTTTTTGTTGGCGTAATGCTGTAGTAATAGGGATAAATTGCCTTCTTAGTTGTAGTGTTGCAGCTGAAAGATCAGAGTAGATAGATATTTTCTGGTACGGATCAGGTAAACGGCCAATTTTCCGTGAGGTCAGCAGCACCAGCTCTTTAGTACGGTAAAAATGGATCTTTGCTAGGACATCTCTGGGTACGGCTTCATCCAGATGTGAAGGCTTTGGGACTCTATGAGCTCTATCTATGGTTAAGTCCATTTTCGCAAGATTTGGTATTAGAGTGTGTATCAGGTCTTGGAGGAAAATTGTTAGATTAGTCGCAGATACGGACTCTGGGATCCCTCTAAATTTCAGATTATTGCGCCGTGAGCGATCCTCAAAGTCTGCTATTTTACATTTAAGAAACGACACATCTTTCTCCACCTCATAGTGAGCATCTATGAGAAGATTATGTGAAGCAGCAAATTCCGCCATTTTAGATTCCACATGAACAGTGCGTTTCTGCAATTCTTGAATGTCTCTATCTAGGTTTAACCATTAAGGACATGTCTGTTGTCAATGATTTACAGAAGGCCATAAGCATATTTTTCATGGAGGCCTCAGTGAGTAAACTTTCTGTTGCTGGAATATCTGCAAAAAAATCGGTGGATGGTGGAATATATGGAGTAGTATTGCTCACCTCCTCTTCTTGTGCCTCCGTGGTCTGGAGCCTGGGCTTCTGTTTGGCCGGGCTAGCGGTAGGCGAGTTTAGTGTCTCCGCGTTGTTTAGGCCTATAGGCCTCGGTGCGTCGGCCCGAGAAGGCCCCGAAACCGAGCTCCCCCCGGCCCGCCGGGGAGAGGGCTCTGGTGCCTCCGGACTCCCGCATTCCATCAGCTGTTGGAGCGACAGCGCTGACAGCGTTCTCCGCTGTGCTGATAATGTGAGCTTCTCCTCCGGAGTGTCCCACGTTGGAGTCGAGGCCCCGGAGACAGCGCTGGAGTGTGAGCCGCTGCCATTTTGATCTTCCCCACCGCCATGGGGGAAGTAAAAATCCGATATTTTCTGCGGCTTCACCGCAGATTTCCTTTTCCTCGGCATCTCTAGAGGTAAGGAAGCTATCCCAGTGTCTTGTAGGTTAATATAATCCACGGGCACGTCGCTTATTTAGTTGCTATTTGAGACTCAGGCCTGGAACTCTGCGATTATGCAGCCATTCCCTTCCACAGTCAGGCTCCGCCCCCAGCTGTGTTGCTTTTACGCCAAACATATTGTTTTGCATTGAGGCCAAAAAGTTCGATTTTGGTTTCATCTGACCAGAGCACCTTCTTCCACATGTTTGGTGTGTCTCCCAGGTGGCTTGTGGCAAACTTTAAACAATACTTTTTATGGATATCTTTGAGAAATGGCTTTCTTCTTGCCACTCTTCCATAAAGGCCAGATTTGTGCAGTGTACGACTGATTGTTGTCCTATGGACAGACTCTCCCACCTCAGCTGTAGATCTCTGCAGTTCATCCAGAGTGATCATGGGCCTCTTGGCTGCATCTCTGATCAGTCTTCTCCTTGTTTGAGATGAAAGTTTAGAGGGACGGCCAGGTCTTGGTAGATTTGCAGTGGTCTGATACTCCTTCCGTTTCAATATGATTACTTGCACAGTGCTCCTTGGGATGTTTAACCCTCGTCCGGCTGAGTAGGTACAATTGTACCTATTCCTATGCAGCCTGTTAATGTTGTAAAATTATGCAGCCTGACGAAGGTTAAAGTTGGGAAATCTTTTTGTATCCAAATCCGGCTTTAAACTTCTCCACAACAGTATCACGGACCTGCCTGGTGTGTTCCTTGGTCTTCATGATGCTCTCTACGCTTTAAACAGAACCCTGAGACTATCACAGAGCAGGTGCATTTATACGGAGACTTGATTACACACAGGTGGATTATATTTATCATCATCAGTCATTTAGGACAACATTGGATCATTCAGAGATCCTCACTGAACTTCTGGAGTTAGTTTGCTGCACTGAAAGTAAAGGGGCCGAATAATATTGCACGCCCCACTTTTCAGTTTTTTATTTTTTACAAAAGTTTAAAATAACCAATAAATTTCGTTCCACTTCACAATTGTGTCCCACTTGTTGTTGATTCTTCACCAAAAAAATTAAAATTTTATATCCTTATGTTTGAAGCCTGAAATGTGGCAAAAGGTTGAAAAGTTCAAGGGGGCCGAATACTTTTGCAAGGCACTGTATATTCCCGAATTCCACACGAGTTAGGGGGTTGAGGCGGTTCTGCACATTTTGGATTCTGCTGGGAAGAGTGACACCTATAAAATGTTTGTTTGAGATGCTTTATTGTTTATATTAAGACACAATGCATTTAAATTTGGGGATGCTTGGTACCTTCAAAAGACAGGTACCGCCATGGGTACGCTGGTAGCATGTACCCTGGCAAATATTTTTCTAGCGGAGTTTGAAAAACTTTACATTTCTACTATATCTAACCCATTTTTGAAGTATATAGTAAGGTTATTTAGATATATTGACGACATGTTCATTGTTTGGGCAGGGTCATCGGCGGAATTCAATGATTTTGTTCAATATTTAAATGAAAGGAACAGAATGAACATGAAATTCACCTCTGTTTTTGGCGAGAACCACTTAGACTTTTTGGATGTCACAGTGCTGCTGAAGAGTGGCAATATTGTCACAAAAGGCTATAGAAAACCTACAGCCACCAATGCTTTATTGCATTTTGATAGTTTTCATCCAAAGCATACTAAAACAGCAGTGCCATATGGACAATTTTTGCGTCTTAAACGCATAAATAGTGACGAAGCCACTTTTCAGCAGCAGGCGGACGATCTTGAGAGGAAACTGTTACAAAGGGGATACCCCAGGAAGATACTCAAGGAGTCTAGATACAGGGCATCATCATTCACACAAAAAGAATTATTGTTTAAGAGAAGTACTAAAAGAGAAGAAAAGGATCAGAATTTGGCTGTTTTTTCTTTCCAATATAGCTCACAAGCAGATGTTATACGTAGTTACTTTTAGAAGAAGTCCGACTTTGAAAAATAAATTGGTACTTCGTAGATTCTCAGAGAGAGACAGAAGTAAGAATTGATTAGAGAGAGATTTACCCAAAGGAAATTTTACATGTGGTCATTGCAATTACTGTAACCAGAATTTGAGGAGTAGAAACCTTTTTATGGGGAATACCCACTAGGTAGTTAACCAATTCTTAAACTGTAAAACCAAATTCTTAGTTTATGTCATTTTCTGCCCCTGCCAAAGGTTCTATATTGGCAAAACAATAAGAAACCTGTATATAAGATTCAGGGAGCATGTAAAGTCCATTGGCACAGGACATGGCTGTCCACGTTTGATCCAACATATTAAAGAGGCCCATGGAGGGGATACAGGAGTCCTGCGTTTTGCGGGTATTGAAGAGGTTAAGATTGGCTATGTAGGAGGGGATCGACATCAGGAACTATTAAGACGAGAAAGTAGATGGATTCTGAGAACTCAGGCTTTAGGTCCAATAGGACTAAACGATAGAATAGAAATGAGTGCGTTTTTTATAACGCAAGTTTTTTTTTTTTGTTGCTCAATAGACAGCCACATTTAGTAATGTCCACTTTTTCCTTTCTTCCCCTCCTTAACCCAAGTGGTACATGTTGAATTCCTTTCTTTTGATTGCTGTAGTACTTGAACGATAGTGCCATTATGTTTTTATTATGCTTTTCAGCTGAGTGTAGCAGCGATGGTCGGTATTCGGCACCTGTGCGCACTCTCCAGGACCTATCTTGATGGCTATTGGTGTTGACTGACACACCCATGGAGTAGGCGTCACTATATGATGACGCTCCATGGGGTGTGTCAGCTGTCAAGCCTGTAGAAGTGCAGTAGCATGAAACGGCCCGTTGCTTGTGAGTCCACAGCTAAAACCGGATGTGACTGCCGCTGTCTTGCTTTTTCCTACTACAGCTATAGATAATACCACTGATCTATCATTACATCCACTACTAACAGCTTATCTACTCCCCCTTTATTCACATAGTATGTCTAGAAAGCTCGCCCATAGACCTCAATAGGGCAGATTTATTATAGAGATTGTGCCCAAACCTGGGTTTGCGTCTTTTTAGATGACAGTTGCAACAATAATTGTCAGAAATGGCCTATCTGCGCCTCTCACGCCACTTTTATGACAGCGTCATATAATTTACTGGTGCAAATGATCACTGAAACTGGTGAAGATTTAAGCACAAGCACACGGCCTGGTGGAGGAGCCGCCACATTTATTAAAAGGTGTGCGCTTCGTCATAAATGAGGTAGCCCTTCCAGGGATATGAAGAGTCGGCTCCTGTCATTTGTAGTCTATGGCCATGAGACTGCTGTAAAGTATATCATTAAACGTTGTTTAATGCAGTCGAGAAATTGAGGCAAGATGATGACCTCCATAATCATGTACAGAAAATATAATTAAAAAATCTACGACAACAGAATAAAAACAGATTAGAAAAAAAAAAGTGATGATTATCACAATCTGGTTTTAATAAATAAAAATAAATGTTGATTCATTCCCTTTGCAGTGAGTAAATATCAAAGCTGCCTGCTGGATACAGACTGTGTTTGGTATTCTGTGTCACAAGAGCATAATATCTAAAATGTGACCTAAAAGAAAACATAGCATGTCATTATTGACAGTCTCTGTACTGATCGTCGCCCAGATTACAGTGGATATGTCAACTTAAAAGAGTTGTCCCATTATAGACACTTATTCCTTATCTACAGGATAGGAGATAAGTATCAGATTGCTGGTGGTCTGACCACGGAGCCCCCCAGTGATGAGAATAGGGACAGAAAATCCCCATGCCTCCTCTATGTGAATAAAGTGCCAGTGCACTTGTGAGATGAGTATCTTTAATTAGACAACCCCTTTAAGGGTTAAGGCTACATTAAAATCTCCTGTGTTTATTTCCATTGTTCTGCTCCGTTATAGGAGCAAGACAACAAACTTAGTGGAAGGGCCAGATGTGCTGTATGAAGGAAACAAATGCCAGAATGACCCAGATTATAAATGGATCCATCGAATGACTTTCATAATAAGGAAAACAGAAGACAAAAGTGAATAATCATAAAGAAGAGGCATGGGGAACTTTCAGTCCTCTGTTCTCATCACTGAGGGACCTGGTGATCAGACCTCCAGCAGTCTCCCTATCCTGTGCACAGAGGATGGCAGGGAGTACCAGAAGGCTCAGGGAGGGCAGAGAAGAAAAATATGGAAGCTGGAATAGGGGTCCCCGAGGATGAAGGGGGCAAACCCAGGAAGGGACCGGCTCAAGAAAGGAAAAACGTGGCGCACGGCAGAGGTGGGGGTTATTCACTACTTCCCCTAGATAGAGGCCCGACTTAGGGTCCCCCAAGGTCACATAAATACCTTCCCCAAAGCCCATAAAAATGGCTATAGACAGACCACCGGTGGGGTGGAGGGTTTCAAGACCTCCCACAGGTTTGTGTGGGCAGTTGGCAGATTGGTTCTACTAATACTCAAACGTTCTGATAATTTCAGGCGCTGCAGGGTCACCCCCTCGGAGAAACTCGCACATGGTAGTGGGGTCACCGGCATTCCAACTGCCGGCAGTGGGGACTGGGTGACCGGCGAGGTGCTCTTTTAACAGAGCACAACCCCCGCAAGGAAGTGCAATTAGGGTGGTGTACACACTGAAGACCCCCCCTGTACCTGAAAAAGAAAGAAAAATAAAAACCATGCAAGAACTAAGCCAGGTCATGTCTGCCTCCTGTAGACACTAGGCTAAACCAGATTAGCATAATGTCTGTGGAGAGGGAATAGCCCAGTAGTGGTGCCGACATCTATTGTTATTCCAAATGTCAGCCTCCTAGTGGCCAGATCTATACCCATGGTGCTGTGTCCCTCAATGAAATAAGCGAGAAAAATGCAGGATTTCACAGAAAGGATCCAAAAATTTGTTAATAAAGTACAGTGGGGAAAAAAAGTATTTAATCAGCCACCAATTGTGCAAGTTCTCCCACTTAAAAAGATGAGGCCGGCCTGTAATTGTCATCATAGGTAGACCTCAACTATGAGAGACAAAATGAGAAAACAAATCCAGAAAATCACATTGTCTGATTTTTTAAGAATTTATTTGCAAATTATGGTGGAAAATAAGTATTTGGTCACCTACAAACAAGCAAGATTTCTGGCTCTCACAGACCTGTAACTTCTTCTTTAAGAGGCTCCTCTGTCCTCCACACATTACCTGTAGTAATGGCTCCTGTTTGACATTGTTATCAGTATAAAAGACACCTGTCCACAACCTCAAACAGTCACACTCCAAACTCCACTATGGTGAAGACCAAAGAGCTGTGGAAGGACACCAGAAACAAAATTGTAGACCTGCACCAGGCTGGGAAGACTGAATCTGCAATAGTCAAGCAGCTTGGTGTGAAGAAATCAACTGTGGGAGCAATAATTAGAAAATGGAAAACATACAAGACCACTGATCATCTCCCTCAATCAGGGGCTCCACGCAACAGTGAGCAAAAATCCCAGAACCACACAGGGGGACCTAGTGAATGACCTGCAGAAAGCTGGGACTAACGTAACAAAGGCTACCGTCAGTAACACACTACGCCGCCAGGGACTCAGATCCTGCAGTGTCAGATGTGTCCCCCTGCTTAAGCCAGTACATATCCGGGCCCGTCTGAAATTTGCTAGAGAGCATTTGGATGTTCCAGAAGAGTATTGGGAGAATGTCATATCGTCAGATGAAACCAAAGTAGAACTGTTTGGTAGAAACACAACTTGTCGTGTTTGGAGGAGAGTGAATGCTGAGTTGCATCCAAAGAACACCATACCTACTGTGAAGCATGGGGGTGGCAACATCATGCTTTGGGGCTGTTTCTCTGCAAAGGGACCAGGACGACTGATCCGTGTACATGAAAGAATGAATGGGGCCATGTATCGTGAGATTTTGAGTGCAAACCTCCTTCCATCAGCAAGGGCATTGAAGATGAAACATGGCTGGGTCTTTCAGCATGACAATGATCCCAAGCACACTGCCAGGGCAACGAAGGAGTGGCTTCGTAAGAAGCATTTTAAGGTCCTGGAGTGGCCTAGCCAGTCTCCAGATCTTAACCCCATAGAAAACCTTTGGAGGGAGTTGAAAGTCCGAGTTGCCCGGCGAGAGCCCCAAAACATCACTCCTCTAGAGGAGATCTGCACGGAGGAATGGGCCAACATGCCAGCAACAGTGTGTGCCAACCTTGTGAAGACTTACAGAAAACGTCTGACCTCTGTCATTGCCAACAAAGGATATATAACAAAGTATTGAGATGAACTTTTGTTATTGACCAAATACTTATTTTCCACCATAATTTGGAAATAAATTCTTAAAAAATCAGACAATGTGATTTTTTGGATTTTTTTTCCCATTTTGTCTCTCATAGTTGAGGTCTACCTATGATGACAATTACAGGCCAGCATCATCATTTTAAGTGGGAGAACTTGCACAATTGGTGGCTGACTAAATACTTTTTTTCCCCACTCTTCAGAGGAGATTCAAATAGGAGAACAACTTGCAATTGGCCACCTTAAATACCTTTTCTCATGATTGGATACACCTGGCTATGAAGTTCAAAGCTCAGTGAGGTTACAAAACCAATTTTGTGCTTCAGTAAGTCAGTAAAAAGTAGTTAGGAGTATTCAAATCAATAAAATGATAAGGGTACCCAAATTTTTGCATCGGTCAAATTTTGGTTTAATGCATATTGCACATTTTCTGTTAGTACAATAAACCTCATTTCAATCCTGAAATATTACTGTGTCCATCAGTTATTAGATATATCAAATTGAAATGGCTGTTGCAAACACCCAAATATTTAGAACTAAAAATGATTAAGATTAATAGGGGTGCCCAAACTGTTTCATATGACTGTATAAGCGCTTCCCTTATATTTTCCATTCCTTTTGAAGTCACTCTTGGATTTGGCTCAAAAAAATACATGTACGGAGGATGTTGCCAATGGGTTAATACGATACCCCATGTACCTTATTACAGCTACAAGTATACTCTATTAATAGTCTTTCCATGCTAATTTTGTGCTATTTTTTCACCTAAGGCCTTCCAATGGTTTTCGATTCAGTGGGACATTCAGAATTGCTGGCACTGTGCTGGGATACTATTCTTCTGTGCCAACAAAGAGATCCAGTTTATTACTTAGTAAATAGGATCTGTTTACGGTTCTTACTACTTCCTCTTAGGTTGGGGATATTTGGATGGTGCAGTTGGGTGCCGTGAAAGCACATAAGAAAAAAAAATTCTGTGTTGTATCTATGTTGAAGGGTTGCATGTTATTTAGGGGCACTGTGGCGTGTCACTATATCTTGTTGTGCATTAGCTGGCACTTCATTTGGGTGCCAGCTGGATCTATGATGTAGGGTGTTACTAGCACTGTACATTGTGGAGCACTAGTTGGCACTGTATTTGGGAGCACTATAAGTTGTTGGGCACTAGTTGGCTCTGTATTTGGGGGCACTGTCACATTCACTATTATGGGAGGCACCTCCCAGTATTAGAAGCACTGTATTTGGGGGCATGGTGGCTGTTTCTATCATGAGGGGCACTGTATCTACATTGCGGAGCACTAGTAGGAGCAGTGTTTGTGGGCAGTGTGACAGTAATTATTATGAGGGGCACTATCTACATTATAGGGTATTAGTAGCACTGTATTTGGTAGCATGGTGGCTATTTCTATCATGAGGGGCACTGTATCTACATTGCGGGGCACTAGTAGGCACTGTATTTGCGGGCAGTAATTATTATGAGGGGCACTGTATCCATGTTGCGGTGCACTAGTAGGCACTGTAATTGTGAGTAGTAATTATTATTATAGGGGCACTGTATCCATGTTGTGGGACACTAGTAGGCACTGTATTTGTGGGCAGTGATTATTATTATAGGGGTACTGTATCTACATTGTAGGATATTAGTAGCACTGTATTCGGAGGCATGGTGGCTGTTTCTATCATGAGGGGCACTGTATCCATGTTGCGGGGCACTAGTAGGCACTGTATTTGTGGGCAGTAATTATTATGAGCGGCACTGTATCCATGTTGTATTTGTGGGCAGTGATTATTATTATAGGGGCACTGTATCTACATTGCGGGGCACTTATAGGCACTGTATTTGTGGGCAGTGATTATTATGAGGGGCACTGTACCCATGTTTTGGGGCACTAGTAGGCACTGTAATTGTGAGCAGTAATTATTATGAGGGGCACTGTATCTACATTGCGGGACACTAGTGGGCACTGTATTTGTGAGCAGTGATTATTGAGGGGCACTGTATCTACATTGTAGGGTATTAGTAACACTGTATTTGGGGGTATGGTGTCAGTCACTGTATGTACATTGCGGGGCACTAGTAGGCACTGTATCTGTGGGCAGTGATTATGAGGGGCACTGTATGTACCTAGCGGGGCACTAGTGGGCACTGTGATTGTGGGCAGTAATTATAGTTATAGGGGCACTGTGTCTACATTGTAGGGTATTAGTAGCACTGTAATTGGGGGTATGGTGTCGGTCACTGTTTAGAGAACTGTGGTAAGTTGCTAAATAAACGCCAGTACAAAGGCCTAAACATCTCCCTGCTCTCAGATGCATGTAGCATAATGTAGTGAGATCAGTTCTTCACACAGTCTTCACGTTATCTTTAACCCGAGGACAAAACATACCCTGTGAGGAACTTCCTTGTATAACACTACATGGGATTATACAGCACTCCCTAGGGCGTCCATTACACACCAGGCTGACACCGGCTCCGGCTAGAAGCGCCCACACGTCAGGTGAAGAGAAGCCGCACAAACCTCTCACAGGCGGGAACCCGCCCCGCTCAGCGTTCTGACCATTCAATTTGAAGTCTCTGCCTTTTGACAATTCTGATTGGTGAATACCTCAAGCTGTTAGCCAATCAGAGAGATCGCTGGATTTATTAGTCATACCAGCGGCTCCTTGAGGTCAGTGCCGTGAAACTACTGGCCAATCCTGAAGTCCCGCCTGACAGATGTGCAGAACTGGCGGGAAGATTCTACAGGTCACTAGTGAATGCCGCCAGCGCCATATACTTCAGTGTCTGTGGCAGACTTGTACATAACAGTCACTGTACAGGCATGTGGTGTGTACCATGCAGTAGCAACAAATACTAGGGTTGCAAGGTGACTTGTTACATGCCACAAAAATTGTGCACAGAAGCTGTGCGACTTGAAAGCGACCGTCGCCCAACTTTTTTACAGTTGGTATTTGGCAGTAAACTTAGGGTCATGTCTAGGATGAAATTCGTCCTGGTAGGTATGAGCACTGGAAAGGGCCGGCTCTCTGGTATCACAGCTCTGCTCTATAGAGGGAGCAGGAGTGCAGCACGTGTAGATGGAGAACAGAAAGCAGTGAGGACTGTGTGATGGAAGAGGACTGACAGGACTGTTTTACATGGGACTGCATGTTAGAGAGAACTGTATTCTGGAGGGTATGGGGGATTGGATTGATGTTTAAGGTGGGATAAGAGTCCATGAGGTGCCCTTGGCATTGAGGGAGACAGAGTCCTTTAGGGTCTGCTGGCATCTGAAGGAGGGGGGAGGAGTCCTTGGGGTGCTACTGGCATCTAAGGGGGCAGTGGTCTTTGAGGTACTACTGGCATCTAACGGGGAAAGGAAGGGATCTTTGTTGTGCTTCTGGCATCTAAGGGGGGAGCAGGAGTCCTTAAAGGTGATGCTGGCATCTAAGGGGGAGCAGGAGTCTTTAAAGGTGCTGCTGGCATCTAAGGGGGAGCAGGGGTCCTTAAAGGTGCTGCTGGCATCTAAGGGGGAGCAGGGGTCCTTAAAGGTGCTGCTGGCAACTAAGGGGGAGCAGGGGTCCTTAAAGGTGCTGCTGGCATCTAAGGGGGAGCAGGGGTCCTTAAGGTGCTGCTGGCATCTGAAAGGGGGCAGGGGTCATTGGGGTGCTGGTGGCATATGAAAGGGGATCAGGGGTCCTTGAGTTGCCACTGGCAACTAAGGGAGAAGCTGCTGGCATAAAGGGAGGTCATTGGGGTGCTTCTGACATCTAAAGAGAGGCTAGCGGTCCTTTAGGTGCTTTTGGCATGTAAGGGGGGCAGGGGACCTTGGGGTGCTGCTGGCATGTAAAAGGGTGGGAGGGCAAGTGTCTTTGGGGTGGTGCTGAAATCTCAAGGGGGAAAAGGAAGGAGTCTTTGGGGTGTCACCAAAAGAAACCTTTTATTTCTTAATGTAAATTCATCTTTATTATTTATGTATATTTAGGATTCTTTGCATTTTTATGTTTTTTAGATTTCAGGAACTAAACATATAATATCATTTTTTTTTTCATTGTTTCCCACTGTTTGCCACTAGAGGAAGCCTAGTCTGTAGTGTGTTATATGGGTTGTCTCAGACCCCATGTTTATTGGATACTGATGAGCTGTGCACAGGATAGGTCATCAGTATCTGATTGGGGGGTCTGACACAGAGAGACCCTGCACCAATCAACTGATTCGGCTGCCTCTGAATGCAGGAAGCTGTATACATGATATACAGGCAGGAGCAGATCTACTAATCAAGTGAATGGGAGCAGAGCTGCCGTTCTTCAGCGCCACCACTACAGTGTACGGGTCTGTATCTGTAGCCCCAGGGAAATGAAACTCTGCTCCCATTCACTTGTACAGGAGCCGAGCTGCTTCTGCCTGTATACCATGTATATAGCTTCTGGTGACTTGAGACAGCCATATCAGCTGATTATAATGGAGTCCCGGTGTCAGACACCCTACTGATCAGATACTGATGAATTTTCCTGTAGCTGAGCTGTGTACATGTTGTGTATGCAGCCAACACAAGCACACACAGCTCAATCATCTGTGTACTGCGTAGTACATTGACACACTACACACGTGATGCTTTCCCAACAATGGCAAATATTAACATTTAATTTATAGTTTTTAAAATGTCCAGATATGTGCAAAAATGAAAATGCCACATCCCCTTTAACAGCTTCTTAGTAAAGTCATTACCCACTTTTATTCAATATACAAATTCCCCATCTAGTCATTGGAGCAGGTCTGCAGCATCACGCAGTGATGATGTCACAGCTTTAATCACTCCCATTATTGTATGACTGACTTGGCACAGAAGGTCTCACATCAGAGGCACAGCATCCGAAATCTCAGGATAGTACAGCCAACTTCACTGTGTATGTCTGGGAATCAGGAAGGACTGCGCATGGGCAAAAATTTGGACACTGTGCCTTCTCTACCATGTCCATGGGTGTGGTTAAAGCTCTGATTAAAGTTGGTCGTATCTATTCATAACAAATTGTATTTGCTATGAATTGTTCCCAAATTTCAGATTCTAAAAACTGGCAGCCATCATTGCACTGCAACGCTCCAGCATCATCAGGATGACATTGATGTGTTGATGCTGGAACTTTGAAGCACAATGATGTGCTTCACCCCTCACGTCACCACAGACCTCAGCGGATATATGGGGGGTCAAGTGACATCATCAAGATGGTGGACAGAGCCCAGAAGGGAATCGGAGGACTGGTGAGTGCAACAGTGTGGCCCAGGACAGGTGGGTGATTTTTTCTTTTAGTGATAACACCCTTCCCTATCCTTAGTTTATAATAATTTGGGGCCTGAAGAGACCCCATAGTATAATAAACAACTTCTTGGGGCACATTTAATTTAGACCAGACTTATTTGTTCCAAAACAAACTTTTCACCTGAATTGAGCAACTCTCTACAAAGCGAATCTCACAATATTTGGTCATCTCTGTCTCTGATGTCATGACTGTTTGATGCTGTGGACTCACCCCAATGGGTATTTAGCATATAGAATAAATGTAATTTTTACGTTAACCCTTTACTACTTGATTTAGACAATGATATGATTAGGAATCTACAAAAGAGCAGTCTAGCTCAGTGGTGGGGTTACTACGTAGAATACAGGGGACAGGTTCGCTTTAAGAGATGTGGGTATCAATATTACTAATCCCAATAGATGTGTGCAGTCATGTAGCTTTTTTCTACAATTCTAAGGACGATTTCCATTAATGTTACTGCAGGAAGCTTATACTGCCCAAGGGTAGTCGATATAAGTGATATCCACTGAAACCATGCAGGAAACAACAATTCGTGTACTTTCATGCTTAGTAGTCTTAGGATTCTTTAACATTTTTTTTTTTTTCAGAATATCTTAAAAATAAATTAGTTTTTAAAAACACAGGATAACGACAACCGTCTGAGGCTTCGGCTCGACTGCCCCTTTCTTTGAGTGGCCCCTCAATGTTTTGGAAACGGGTGGAGGACATTGGGCGAACTGTATTTAGGAGTTTAGATTGTGAGCCCTAATGGGGACAGGAAATGATGTAACTGATGACAATATACAGTGCTGCAGAATGAACTATGTGTGCTAGCACTCTACTGCATTTACGTCAATGAGATTTATATAAGAAAGTCTTGCCATAAAGTATTAAGATTCTTTAACATTTAATTTTTTTTTCAGGATATCTTAAAAATTATAGAATAGATTTTAAAAATACAGGATGAAGACAACCGTCTGAGGCTTTGGCTCGACTGCCCCTTTCTTTGAGTGGCCCCTCAATGTTTTGGAAACGGGTGGAGGACATTGTCTTCATTAGAATGGGCCCCCTTGAGGTGCTGATACAGTTTGGACTCTGCCACGACTTGAAGGTCTAGTGGGATGGTGATTTCCCTGACCCTAGACCTGCTGTGGACTCTATGCATTAGCACCTCATGGGTGAACTGTATTTAGGAATTTAGATTGTGAGCCCTAATGGGGACAGGAAATGAAGTGACTGATGACACAATGTACAGTGCTGCAGAATATGTTTGTGAAATAATGTTTTTTCTTTATGTGAGTCAACAAGGGTTGGACCTTGATATTGACTTACAATGTAGTTTTGATGTATTCTCAATTAAAACTCAGTTTAAATGAGAATTTCTTGTCTGAGGGTTCTGTGCACACCTAATGTGGTAGGTGAAGTAACGCTACACTCATTCTACACTTATATGATTTAATATGTCTTATATGCAGTGATCACTAATTAATGCAGCATCTAAGGAGTTAAACTGCTGGGAATCAGAGTTTTCTGTCCCCTGGCAGTTGCGGCAAGAACCTTGCTATGTGTACCAGCCAAGTACTGTGATAGTGCCCACATGATCTGTATGAAATCATAGAGCACTAACTGACATTGGCTCATGATAGAAATATCTGTCATGTAGCATTAAAGGGTCAATGATTTATACAATTAATTAGAGATGAGCGAATTTCTCAAATGTTCGATTCGAAGTTCCAAAAAAAATTCGCTTCGATCTGAATTACTTCGTGGCGAATAAACAGCTATTTCCTGTCTGCAGAGAGCCGGGGTCGGCGGCAAAATGCCGGAAGCCCTTGGATGCCATGGTCATGTCTCTCTCTCTCGAGCACAGACAACTTTTATTCATGTGGAAGGATCTGCTAACAAGCAAAGACACGCCTACCCAATCACATCACTAGAGAATATCATGTGACCGCCTGATGTCACAAAGGTCCTTACTAAATATTCATTACCGCGAAGCATCAGAAAATCCGGAATCGTGGCAAATCAAAGATTTCCTGAAATTCGGATTGAATTCCACTTCTGCCAAATCGATTCGTTCATCTCTACAATTAATCCAGTTTCTGACTTTGAGGCAGATTTTAATTTTAGCATCAAATTCCGCTTTGATTCTGCCTCCCATTGAAAACAATGGGAGACAGACATTAACCCCTTAACGGCCTTGGACGTACTATTACGTCCTGGGCGCTAGGTACTTCGCGCACCAGGGCGTAATACTACCAGTGTTCGGGGAAAATACTTTGGGAAAGTATTTTAAATACAAAATACTTATGACTGAAGTATTTTAAATACAAATATTAAATACTTTCATCCCGAAGTATTTTTAAATACACATACTAAATACTACTTCAAAAGTATTTTAAAATACTTGAAAAATTTAAACAAAAAATTTAATAAAAGCAAAAAATGGAACAATTGAACATAGGCTAAATGGAAAAAGAACTTTAAGTGCATTTCCAAAACTCGAAAAGTTATTATACATTATTTAAGTTATGTGCTTGTTTGCATTCAGAAGAACAAGGATTTCAAATGTTTTGTCCAACAGGCGGTTTCTTCTCGGTGAGAGAATTATTCCCGCTCGAGAAAATAAGCGTTCGACTGGAGCTGATGAGGGTAACGCACTGTTTAGTCGGATGAATGCATATTTGACGCGAGGGAATTTGTGAATTTGACTGCTTGTTTTCTCCTCTAAATATCTGAGGCACTCGAGCTTCGCGATTGGCCCAGGTCCTTGTGGTCCACTGTCAGAGGAGTTTCCATCGTCCGAATCACTGAAGTCGAAGAACGGTGATGAATTGATGTTTGTGCGTTGTTTTTTCTTCGGATTTCCATAATTCTCACGTTGTTTTTTTCCTTTTTCTTCGTTTCTTTCGGCCTCCAATCGTTGCATGTCTGCAATAAAGCAGTCCCTCGTCCAGTCCTGGTGTTCTTCTGGAATCCATTTCAATTTGAAGGATGGGTGAGATACGGCCAAAAGGACGACTGTCATCGTTGAACGTAAGAAATTGCGAGAAGCGCGTGTTCGAATTCGAAAGTAGTGCTTCGACTAGAAATTCGCTTTGAGTTTGTTTTGTTTTTTGTGTGAGCAATTTCTTCTGAATTTGCAAGATGGTTGGCATGAGCATCCCCAGGAACGACTCCTTTTCTGATTGTAATAGGTCCAAACCCCTTGCAACTGGCTTCATAATGGATTTATACTGGTGTAGCAACTCCAATTCACCGGGCTTGAAAGCCAGAAGTTTCAAGGCTGTCGTTATTTTGTGTAATTTGGGCTCCACGTTTTCAGAAATCAAACGACAGACAGCGTCGTACGTTGAGTTCCATCTTGTCTCACCGGGCGGTTTTAGGGAAAATCCAGTGACGGAGTGTATAAAGTCTGAGGTCTTGGTACTGCAAGATGCCAAATTCCAGAGTTTTGTGCATTTGGCAAAAGTGGCCCGGTACAGTTTTTTGTACTGACCCGATCCTGTAGTGCTTGTAAAAGCGTTCTTGACGTCGGTTGTGGCAAGCAAGTTCAAGGTGTGGCTCTGGCACCTTAAGTGCTGAGGCAGGATAATGGCGTCACCTAAGTCACCTTCATCCAGGGCATCGTTGGTGCTGTCATTGTCCGTTTCTTCATGCTGAAGAATTTCGTTAATGTCCAGCCTTTGTAAGTCGTCATCCTCGATACGGCCACTATCTTCATCTTCCGAATCGACGTCTTCAGAGGCACAGAAATCAGAACACCATGGATTTTCTTCACCAAATTCGTTGAACGCCTTAACGAAATTGCTGCCGTTGTCAGTGACGGTGTATGAAATTTTGTCGACGCTTAAACCGAACTTCTCATGCGTGTGGTATAAAGCTGCAGCAACTTCTTTGTAAGAATGTTCCCCGACGAGCCTTTTGCAGGAAATGTCGATTGATTTTCGTTCCAAATCGTTGGAGATCCAATGAGCAGTGACGCCGAAGTAACTTTTCCGGTTACTCGACCATAAATCGGCTGTAGTGCAAATGCTGTCAGCACTTTTCAACATGCTCTGCATCATGCTTACCAGCTCGGTGTATTTTCTTTCGATCCGGTCTTTCAATGTTTTGGTGCTAATCATGTGTTTTCCTGGTGCTAAGCCTTCAACTAAGTTCTTTAAAGTCTGCTTCTCCACTGTGTAAAGAGGAAGGCCTTCGGAAACAATAAAGTTCATTACAAGATCGTCCACTTCTTTCTGGGTTATTGCGTCATGCATCTTTCGTTCTTTCATCAAAGTCCATGGTGTCTGGACTTTAGCCGAGGTCGAATCGTAACGTGCTTGAGGCTGTTGGGTCTGGTCACCTTTGCGCTGTCTGCCTTTCGATTCCTTATACTTTTCGTACTTCTGAACAAGGCTTGGATGGACATTCTTGAAAAAAAAAAAAAAACATTAAAGTCGTGCTAACTATTGCAAAATTGCTAATTATTTTAAATATTTTTAATGAAACAAAACTTCACAAGTGTTTTTTAAGTGTAGTCTATGGTAATTTTTGCATTATTGCATTTACGGTCCATTTATAGATTTCTCCTGCATATTTTTTTTTAGTTTTTTTTTTATGGTAATATAATGTAAAAAAAGTTTACCAAAAAGCGTAATATATAGGTTTTAAAAATTTGCTTTGGGGTTGGGGATTGTAAAATAAAAACCAAACCATGATGTAATTAAATAACTTACCCTTAAGTGCTTAAGGAAGTTGGACGTTGAGTTTATTTGACCCGTGATTAACTTGTTTGGACAGGCCTTGCAGTAAGCAGACACTTTTTGTCCTGCCCCTGCCGCTTTGGATTTAGTCTTGTTAATTTTGAAAAAAGTTCCATCCAAAATTGCAGGGAGATGTGGGTCTTCGAGATCTGAATCATTGTCGGTTTCATCCCCTTCACTGGTATTACGATTTTCCTCCATTTTTGGAGTATAAGCCGACTTTTTCAGCACATTTTTCATGCTATAAAAGCCCCCCTCGGCTTATACATGAGTCAGGGTCCACGGAGCACAGAAAACTGGAAGGGGGAGGTCTTCTAGTGCTACTGCTCTGTGATTTGCTTGTCATTAGGTCACGTGACTGACTGTGATGTCATCAAAGGTCCTGTAGCCACTGGTATGTAACATCTGCAGATAAGGTTGAGTCTAAATCCTAGTAGCTCCACCCACACCAGAGTATGATCACATGGTCATGACGTCATCAGAGGTCCTTTAGCCCGCTAGGATTAGCATCTACCCTGCAGATAAGTCAGTGGCCAGGATTCATTGTGTCCTATAGAAGATGTCTGTCACATGGAGGAGAGGATGCTACAGTAAAGAGAAACATACAGGTACCTTCCTTTAGTTACTATGCCTATTAATGTCAGGCATTTGGGGATATTAATTTAGTTTCAGTAACTCCATGTGCTTCACATTAATAGCAGTTAACCCCATCATGTCCCTCATATTAACCCCTGTGTGCCCTATATAAGGGTTACTAATATGTGAGACACATGGGGGTACTAATAAAGGACCTTAATTATGAAGATACCTAATTATTACCTCCATGTCTCTCACATATCAGTAACTCTTATTTGAGGCACACAGGAGGTTAATGTGAGGGACATGATGGGGTTAACTGCTATTACTATGAGGCACATGGAGTTACTAAGCTGTCGGTTTATACTCTAGTATATACGGTAATTTTACGGAATGGATTACTAAAAACTAAAAATAAATCACGCTTCACTACAAGGCAGACTTGCGTTGCTGGAACGCGCTGGAATTTTCCCTCCTCTCGTCGCACCTTACACGAGAAACGAGAGTGATGACGTGACTCGCGTTGTTTTTTTTTTTAGTGCGGTGAGGCGGGTTATTTAAATTACAACATTTGTTTTGAATTTAGAAAGTAATTAAAATACGTAAAATACTTCCTAAAAAGTATTTTAATTACAAATACAAAGTACTGAATAAAAAAGTATTTTAATTTTAAAATACAAATACCTGACAAGTATTTTAAATACTATTTTAATTACTTGTATTTTAAATACTCCCGAACACTGAATACTACGCCCGAGGCCGGCCGCCCGCTCACTATCTGAGCGGGCGGTATCGGAACCGGGTGTTAGCTGTATCTGACAGCTAACACCCTGCTCCATAACCCCCGGTCGGAACGGAGTTCCGATCAGCGGTTTTAACCCCTTGGATGCCGCGGTCAAACATGACCGCGGCATCCAAGGGGTTCTGCCGTCTTGCTGCCGCCGGCACCTCCTGCGGCGAGATCAGGGGGTGCCGATATCTCTAATCTGCAGCCCGGGGTCTGCCCAGTGACCCCAGGCTGCCTGGAGCCCCCAGTACCTGGTTGATCCTGCCGAGACCTCAGGAAGTCAGCGCTGTGTTTCCATAGCGCTGACTTCCTGTATAGGCTGCAAGACACGTGTATGCTCGTGTCTTGCAGTCTATAGTACTGAGCCAGAGATCAAAGCATCTCTGGCTCAGGTGTCCTAATGGGACACAAGAAAAAGTAAAAAAAAAGTGAAAAAAAAAATAATAAAGTATGTGAAAAAAATTAATAAAAGAATAAAGCCCCAAAAATTCCCTTTTCCTATATAAAATGAATTATATAAAAAATAAACCTAAAAATTAATAAAAACAATACATATTTGGTATCGTTGCGTCCGTAACAACCTGTACAATAAAACTGAAACCATATTTAATGTACATGGTGAAAGTCGGGGGAGAAAAAACCCGCCAAAAGTAACGATTTTTCGCCATCTCACCTTACAAAATATGCCATAAAAAGTGATCAAAAAGTCATATGTACCCCAAAACAGTACCATTAAAAAGCACAGGTTGTCCCGCAAAAAATAAGCCCTAAACCAACTCTCTAAACTGAAAAATAAAAATGCTATGCATCTTAGAAGATGGCGATGCAAAAAAAATTGATTTATGTCCCCAAATGGGTTTTTGTTCTGCAAAATTGGTATTGCATAAAAAACAGTATAAATGAGGTATCGCCGTAATCGTACTGACCCGCAGAATAAAGGTAAAATGTTACTTACGCTCTACGCTGCATGGTGAAAAATTTAAAAGATAAAACGCAGTGCCAGAATTGATGGGGTTGTTTTTTAATCCACCAAGAAAGAGTTAATAAAATTTATTTAATAAGTTGTAGGCACCTAAAAATGACGTAATTAAAAAATACATCTCACCCTGCAAACAACAAGCCCTCATATGGCTACATCACCAGAGAAATAAAGAAAATATAGCTCGTACAATGTGAAGACAAAAACCCCAAAAATCGCCAAATCATTAGAGCATAACTGGCTGCGGCAGGAAGGGAATGTATAAGCTGTGCGAGCGTATATTAGGGTACACCCCAGATTTAGAGCTTACGAGGGATAATAAACCAGAAGTGACCTCCCCAATAATAGGAACTACTGGGGAAATAGTAGGGAATTTAGTGTACCGAATGTACTACGTACAGATTACATATTCATTCACTTTTCCCCATCCGCTGTGCAGTCACGTCTGGGATACTAATGCTCACTACACCCCCTGATAAATTCTTTGAGGGGTGCACTTTTCAAAATGGGGTCATTCCCTAGGGGATTCCACTTTACTGGTACTTTAGAGGCTCTGCAAACATGACATGGCACCCAGATCCCAAACATCTGAATCTGCACTCCCAACAGCCACACAGCGCTCCTTCCCTTCTGTGCCCTACTGTGTGCCCAAACCGCAGTTTATACCCACATGTATGACACTGGTGTACCCAAGGTAACATACTTAATGTCATATGTGGGTATAAACTCCTGTTTGGGCACAGAAGGGAAGGAGCGCTATTTGGTTTTTGGAGCACAGACTTGGACGGTTTGGTTTTTGGACGCCATTGCACTTTTGCAGAGCTGAAATGCCAGTACAGTGGAATCCCCTGACATGTCACCTCATTTTGGAAACTGCACCCCTGAAGGAATTTATCCAGGGGTACAGTGAGAATTTTTAACCCCCAAGTGTTGCTATAATTTATTATCCGTAAATGAATACGCAGCTGATGGCGAAAGGTGAAAATGACAATTTTTCCAGGAATACATCATTTCAGTGCGTAATATGTTGTGCCTGGCTTGTATCAGAGATGAACGCTCCAAAAGCTGTTGTGCCCGGGATCCCCGCTCACCAGTTTTTGGAGTGTGTGTCTGTGCAGACATAAACTGGGCACAACATATCGGGCACTGAAATGGCGTATCTAGAAAAATTTCATTTTTAACTTTTCATTATCAGCTGCGCATTCATTTTTGGAAATTAAAAGAATGCAACACTTAAGGGTTAATAATGCTCGCTACCCCAATTGATAAATCCCTTGAAGGGTGTAGTTTCCAAAATGGGGTGACATGTCTGCGGATTCCACTTTACTGACAATTCATGGGCTCTGCAAAAGTGGCATGGTGTCCAAAAAGCAAACTGTGCTCTAAAAACCAAAATAGCGCTCCTTCCCTTCTGTGCCCGGCTGTGCCCAAACAGCAGTTTATACCCACATATGGCGTTGTTAAGTATGTTGTCCTGGGTACACCAGTGTCATACATGTGGGCCTAAACTGCCATTTGGGCACACAGCAGGGCGAAAATGTGAAGGAGCGCTATGTGCTTTTGGAGCGCATATTTAAATTGTTGTTTTTTTGGACGCCGTGTCACATTTGCAGAGACCCTAAAATTGCCCCTACAAAATGGGGGTCACTTCTTGGGGAATTCCAATTTACTGGCACCTCCAGGGCTCTGCAAAAACAACATGGCGACGAGAAAGTCCCTCTAAATCTGTACTCCAAAAGCAAAAAAAACACAGTGCTCCTTCCCTTTTGAGCTCTGCTGTGTGCCCAAGCAGCAGTTTATACCCACATATTTAATTTTTTTGTCCCCGCAATAGCCCACTTAATAGTTTTAGGAGTTCATGTCTCTGATGCCACAAAGTGGCCGCAACGTATTAGGCACTGAAATTGGATATTTCTTTAAAAACTTTAATTTTCACTTTGTACATTAATTTTTGGGAAGCATTTTTAGGCTCAAAATCATAATATCCCTTGATACATTCCTTGAGGGGTGTAGTTTCTAAAATGGGGTCACTTTTAGGGGGTTTCCATTGTACTGGTACTTTAGGGGCTCTGCAAATGCGACATGGCACCTGAAAACTATTCCAGCCACATCTGCCCTTCAAAAGCCAAATGGCGCTCTTTCCATTCTGAGCCCCACCATGTACCCATACAGGAGATTACAACCACATATGGGGCATTTCTGTGTTCAAAAGAAATTGTGTAACAAACTGTGGGGTGTTTTTTTCTTCTTTAACCACTTGCAAAAATTAAAAATATGTCGCTAAATGGACGGTTTATTGGAAAAAAGTAATTTTACGTTTTTACGTCCCTAAGTCAATAAAATCTGTGAAACAGCTGTGAGGTCAAAATGCTCACTATACCCCTAGATAAATTCTATGAGGGGTGTAGTTTTCAAAATGAGGTCACTTTTTGGGGGTTTGTATTGTATTGGTACTTTAGGGGCACTGCAAATGCGACATGGCACCCGAAAACTATTCCAGCAAAATCTGCCCTCCAAAAGCTAAACAGCGCTCTTTCCATTTTGAGCCCTGCCATGTACCCATGCAGCAGATTACAACCATATATGGGGCATTTCTGTGTTCAGGAGAAATTGTGTAACGAACTTTGGGGTGCTTTTTCTCCTTTGTCCTCTTGTGAAAATGAAAAATTTGGGGCTAAATTGACGGTTTATTGGAAAAAAAGTAATTTTTCATTTTAATGTCCCAATGTTAATAAAATTTGTGAAACAGCTGTAGGGTCAAAATGCTCACTATACCCCTTGATATGTTCTGTGAGGGGTGTAGTTTTCAAAATGGGGTCACTTTTAGGGGGCTTCCACTGTATTGATACTTTGGGGGCTCTGCAAATGCGACATGGCACCTGAAAACTATTCCACCAAAATCTGCCTTCCAAAAGCCAAATAGGTCTCTTTCCATTCTGAGCCCTGTCATGTACCCATACAGCAGATTACGACCACATATGGGGTATTGCCGTGTTTAGGAGCAATTGTTTTGCAAACTGTGGGGTGCTTTTTCTCCTTTAACCCCTTGTGAAAATGAAAACTTTGGGGATAAAGTGACATTTTAGTAATGTTTCATTTATGCATCCCAATGTTAGTAAAATCTATGAAACGGCTGTAAGGTCAAAATGCTCACTATACCCCTTGATGAATTCTGTGAGGGGTGTAGTTTCCAAAATGGGGTCACTTTTTGGGGTTTTCCTTTGTATTGGTACTCTAAGGGCTTTGCAAATAAGACATGGCACCTGAAAACTATTCCAGCAAAATCTGCTTTTCAGACGCCTAGTGTCGCTCCTTCCCTTCCGTGCGCTGCCATTCGCCCAAACATCAGTTTACACTCACTTGTGGGGTATTTCCGTGCTCGGGAGAAATTGCATAACAAACTGTGAGATGCGTTTTCTCTTTTAATCCTTTGTGAATGTGTTAATTTTAGGGCTAAATTAAGGAATTAGTGGGAAAAAATTTAATGTCTAAATTTCACCTCCATATTGTTTTAATTCCAGTGAAATGCTTAAAGGGTTAACAAACTTCCCAAATGCTATTTTGAATTATTTCAGGGGTGCAGTTTTGAAAATAGGGTGATTTATGGGGGTTTCTAATATATAGACCATTATAATCCTCTTCAGAACTGAAGTGGTCCCAAAAAAATTAGTTTGGGAAATTTTCTTGTAAATCTGCAAAATCGCTGTTACACTTGTAAGCCTTCTAACATCCAAAATAAATTACAGGACGATTAAAAGATGATGCCGGTATATAGCAGAGATATGGTAGATAATATGTATTAATGTATTTGGGTGGTATGACTATCTATCTGAAAAGCAGAGCATTTCACATTTTGAAAATTGCGATTTTTTTTCCAAATTTCCATCAAATTTCCTATTTTTTTATAAATGAATACAAAAATATTCATTAGTGTTTACCACTAACATGAAGTACAATGTGTCACGAAAAAACAATCTCAAAATCACTTGTGTAAGTTAAGACGTCTCAAAGTTATTGCCATATAAAGTGACACATGTCAGTTTTGAAAAACGAGGCCTGGTCCTTAACGCACTTTTGGGCTGGGTCCTTAAGGGGTTAAAGCAGGATGCTGTAAAAATAAGTGTTCTGCTCAGTCTTGCAACAGATTCCATGGTCAATTTAGCCACAAAGTCTGATCAAAGAGTTGCTCAGCCCCATTCATTAGTGGTTAATCAGTGAGTGAAAGACGCTGTGGAAAATTGAAGGGCCAGAAAAAGAAGAGGAATCTCTAGTGCAGATGACCCCAACCATTTTTGTACCAAGGCCATGTAGGCCAATTTTCCTGTGGACCTGCGGGGGTGGGGTTTTGGGCGGAGCGATTGAGCGGCTCATCAGAAAACACAATAAAGTGTATATTTAATGATTACATTTGTACATTTCCTTATACTTTATTAAGAGAGATCTCTCTCCATATCATACATAACTTATCGGTGGTATGGAAAGCTCCCTTAATAAAAGTATGCGTAGGGCAGGGGGGAACATCACTCATGGGGCACTATTACTGTAATAGTGACCCCGTACAGGTAATGTTATCTGGGGGTGCACTATAACTAATAGTGCTCTAGTATTGCCCACCACAAGTAATATTATTTGTGGAGGGGAGGGGCACTACTAGGGCTCTATTACAGTTACAGATTACTTGTGTGTGGGGGGCACTATTACTGTAATAGTGCCCTAATAATGCCCCCCACAGGTAATAATCCCCCCCCCCCTTCATCCTGTTACTATAATTACAATTTCATTAAGGTGGTATCTAGAATGGAGTTGCTTCTAGTAGGTATGATGTCACAGGAAGGGGCAGAGCCTCTCTGAGGAGGGCGGGGTCTCATGTATCACAGCTCTGTGCTCTATAGAGGGAGCAGGAGCGGAGCTTGTGTAGATTGAGAACAGAAAGCAGTGAGGACTGTTTTGTGGAACTGCATGATGGAAGGGGAGTGATAGGATTGTATTGCATGGGACTGCATGTTGGAGGAGGCTAAGGGGAGGGAGTGATGTATTTACATGGGACTGCATGTTGAGGAACTGAAGAGAGAGTGATGTTTTACATGAGACTGTATCCTGGACGGTCTGGGGTATTTGATTGATGTTTAAGGTGGTATAGGAGCCCCTGGGGTGCCATTGATATTTAGGGAGACAGGGTCCTCTGGGTTCTGCTGGCATCTAAAGGGGTCCAGACGTCCTTGGGGTGCTGCTGGCATCTAAGGGGGAGGCAGGGGTCCTTGGGGTACTGCTGGCATCTAAGAGGGGGGCAGGGGTCTTTGGGGTACTGCTGGCATCTAAGGAAGGGGCAGAGGTCCTTTTGGTGCTGCTGGCAGCTAAGGGGGGGGACAGGGGGTCTTTTGGTTTTTGCTGGCATCTAAGTGGGGCAGAGGTCCCAGGGGTGCCATCGGTATCTAAAAATGTGGACATACGTCCCTGGGGTGCTTCTGGCATCAAAAGGGTGGTAGGGGTCCTTGCGGTGCTGCTGGTAACTAAGGAAAGTGCTGCCGGCATCATGGGGGGGGGGGTCCAGAGGTCCTTGGGGTACTGTTGGCATTGAAGCGGGGGAGGGGTGCTTCTGTCATATGGGGGGAGGAAACTTTGGGGTGCTTCTGGCATTTATAGGGAGGCATGGGTGTTTGGGGTGCTGTTGGCATCTAAGGGGAGGGCAGGAGTCCCTGGGGTGCTTCTGGCTTCTATAGGGGAGGGAGTGAGACACAGGTCTCTTGGGTGCAAGTGGCATCTAAATATGGGGTATGCATCCTTGATGTGCTTCTGGCATCCAAAGGGGGGCAGGGGTCCTTGGGGTGTTGCTGGCATCTAAAGGGGGGGATCAGAGGTCCTTGGGGTGCTGTTGGAATCTAAAGGGGAGGCAGGGGTCCTTCTAAAGGTAGAGGATCAAGGTCCCTGGGGTGCCATTGGCATCTAAATTTGGGAGCATGTATCCTTGGTGTGCTGCAGTAATCTAAAGGCAGGGTAGGGGTCCTTGGAGTGCTGCTGGCATCTGAAGGGGGCAGTGGTCCTTGGGGTGCTTCTGGCATCTCACGGGGGCAGCAGTGGTCCTTGGGGTGCAGCTGGCATCTAAATGGGGCAGGGGTCCTTGGGGTGCTTCTGGCATCTAAAAGGGGGACAGGGCTCTTTGAAGTGCTGCTGGCATCTAAAGGGAAAGAAGGGTTCCGTGGGGTGCTGTTTGCATGTAAAGGGGGGGGGCAGGGGCTTGTGGGATTCGGGTTCCTGGGGGGCTGTTGCATGCTCCTGTGGGGAATCCCTAGGGTACTGCTTGTGTGTTAGAAGGGGTTCTGGAGGTGGCCCCAGGGCGTTGATACCTGTATGCATGTTTGGGTGTCTAGTGTGCATGTTTGGGGGTACAGTATAATACTGCACAGTGGCCACCACACAGTATAATATGCTCCATAGTGTCCCCTGCACTGTATAATATACTCCACAGTGGTCCCTACACAGTATAATTATAATTTGCAAATAAATTCTTAAAAAATCAGACAATGTGATTTTCTAGATATGTTTTCTCATTTTGTCTCTCATAGTTGAGGTCTACCTATGATGTCAATTACAGGCCGGCCTCATCTTTTTAAGTGGGAGAACTTGCACAATTGGTGGCTGACTAAATACTTTTTTCCCCACTGTATATCTGACTCCTGTCATGATTCCCTCTAGCATGGTACAAATTGGGGAATATGGTGATACACAACTGATGTTATAGTTTCCTATAGAACAGTTTTGTGGTGAGTGGCATCAGTTGTGATGACAGATATCTCAGGCAAACAGAAATATGTTGTGAACTGTTGAAGCCATCGATGACCTTTTGGTTGTCAAATCACACTTATTTTATGCTACTTATGCATTTGGCTTCAAATGCCCATGACTTCTGGGATGTTATATAGCACAACAATCAAAGGATTAAAGTTTAAAGGAGTTGTCCTATTAAAGACACTAATCCAAAGGATATCATGATATGTGTCAGATTGCTGTTGGTCCGACTGTCGGTGCCCCCATACATCCTCCATGTGAATTAAGCACCAGTGCACTTGTGTGACCGCTGCTCCGTTCATCGCTATGGGCCTGCTGGGACCGTGATCTAAGGAAACCCCATAGCAGGAAATGGAGCAATGATCATACAAGTACATTGGTGCTTCATTCACATGGAGGATGCATGGGGGACTTTCACCTCATCAATGGGGAACCAGCAGGTCAGACCCCCAGCCATCTGGGCAAAGGATGTGTCTTTAATGGCACAACCCCTTGAAGAGGTTATGTTCACTTTTGCTTTGTTTATTTCCATTGTTCTGCTCTACTATAGGAGTAAGTGCCAGGACCAATGTGTGATGGACACAAATTCCAGAACGAACCCTCTGACTGTAATTGAATCCGTCAGATAACTTTCCTGATTTCCATCATTTTACCAGACAAAACAGCACAACATACTGCACGGATGTACGCACAGCCTTATATACTACACACTGAGACACCTTTGAGTGCTTTTGACCCTCAGACTCTTGTAGACTCTCTGCATATACCTGTGCACGCACCTGCACGAATGGAAAGAATTTCTCCTCATTTACAGTCAGTGAACTTCATGAACTTCTCATTTTAAAGCCTGAGAATGACGCAACCAGATGGATGGTTATCACTGAAACAGGAGCGATGAAAGGTGAAATGACATGTGCTACAATCCTGGATGCAGTGACTTAGTGCACATGGGCCTTACAGATCGATAGGTCACTGACCAAGGCTAAAGTGTAAGTTCCTTATTCACGCCATCCTTAGGATAGTCCGTTAATATATGATTCGTGGCACGCTGACAGTCAACCCCTGCACAGATCAGCTGTTTGGGGGTATGTCCGGTCCCTGTACTATACAGTTCAAGTATCTGGAATCAGATAGCGCCATACACTGAATTTTGGCCTGCGGTATTGCTACAGCTTAGCTCCCATTGACGTCAGTGGGAGCTGCACTGCAGTAACGCTGGCCGATATTTAGGCCATAAAAAAAATCCCGACAATCCCTTTAACTTAAAGGAGTTGTCCGGGTTATGTTTTTTTATGGCCTATCCTGCTCGCCGATCAATAGGGGGCTGACACCTGGCCCCATAGACTGATTATCTGTACGGAGCCACTTCCAGGAAACAAAAAGCTCCATCTGTTGAATAGCGGCCAGACACCATCACTGCAGCTCAGCTCCCATTGAAGTAAGTGGAAGCTGAGCTATACAGAGGATAGGCCTTTAAAAAAACTTAAGCCCAGACAATCCCTTTAACAGAATATTTCACCACATTCACCATCCAATGAAGCAATACAGAGATAATCATCTTTTTATAAATATGCAAATCAGCCTGCAAAAGAATTGGGGGTGGGGCCAGTTTGTTAGATTTGCATACAGACAGCTATGACACAAGCAGTGACGCACTGCTAAAGGGGTGACTAGGCAGCAATTTTACAAGACTTTCAGAAGCCATTCAGAGCACTTGTGGCTATCTGTAGGCAAATAAGGCCCCGCCCCTGATGCACTTGAGGCTGATTTGCATATCCATAAATAGATGATTATCTCTACATTGATTCAGGGGTTTGTAGCCACACAGTTATCTTTCTGCTATTAAAGGCCCCTTCTTGGCACTACTATTGGTTTGGAAAGCATCTTATACCTGACAGACTCCCTTTAATTTTTATACTGAGTTTTGATCAGCATTTTTTCTTTTGTACTGCCCATACGTATAATTTTATTTTAATGCGAAGAGACTTTACAATACTGTTTTGTAGTTAACGTTGTTTGCTACTTGTGCAGTGATGCTGTACGGACCTAACATCACCCTATTAAGTGTAGGCCTTCTGTCTCCATATTTATGAACAATTTAAGGTTCACTCTAAATTCAGGTTTTCGTTCTTCTGGTCCGCTTGGGGTCCCAAAAACGAAAACCCTATCCACTTAAAAAGTGTTTCCACATATTTCTGCTTAAAATATGTGGAAAGAAAAGTCCTGCTTGCTGATTTGGGGCAGAAACCCGTCAGACTCCATTATAGTCATTATAGCTTGCAGAACTTTTCTCTACACATATTTTAAGCAGAAAGGGGGACGGAGTCCCCGAATGGTCACCCAACGCAGATGTGACCGTAGCCTGACTGATGTTTTATATCTAAGAATAAAGATGTATATGATTGTTCTATATCATTATTCTGTTGTATTGTGTATACTTTGGGATCCCTGGTAGATGTTTATTCAAACAGGAACATTTTGATATTTTGGTACAGTCGATTCGTTGTAGGTTGTGTGTAATTACAATATAATGACATGCACACTGTCACTCCCCCAAATATGGTTTCATTAAAGACCATCAGCCACACATCAACCTAATACCATGTAACAATACATCTGTCAGAACACCCTGTCCACACCCATCTGTAAAATGGTGTAAGATAATGTGTCATAGCATAAACATGCAGGAAGAACGCAGTGAAGGATATAAATGGTACCATCTAACCTTAGTCTTAGCCATCCCACTGAGCCATCAGGTGCTGCTGTATAATTCTTTGTTGGGTGCTGTATACACAGAAAATATCTGCATACATATGGATGGCATCTAATGGAGCCTTCCATATTTCCCAACAGTCCTGAATATGATGCAACTGTTCTGAATATTCATTCACAATTCAGTCAAATTCAACGTGTTCTGGTCCAAAATGGAGAAGTTTGTACAAATCCTGGCCAAAGAGGGTGTTTAAAGATGGGTTGAAGGCAGTCCTATGGCCAGGACTTAAAGGGGGTGTCCAGCCCCAAATCGAATTTTCATACCAATGACCATGTCTGCAGCACTGCTCCTATTCAAGTAACTGCTTAGCAGTGTTTCTGATGAACTGCAGTACTGCTCCTATTACTTCAACAGGAGCGGTGTTGCACTTGCTCCTGTTCATCAGTCTAAAAATTCAATCTGGGGCTGGACAATCCTTTAAAGGGCTTATCCATCCTGAAACTGATTATTCATACTGATGACTTATCCACAGGATAGCTCATCAGTGTGTGATCTTTGGGTGTCTGACACCTGGATCCTGCACAGATCAGCTGTTCCAGCAGCCTCTGGGTGCCAAAGCTGCTAGTGCATGGGGAGTAAAAGGAGCGGCACTGGGAAATTGCAGTGCAGCAGGGTGATCTAAAGAACCTTGTTCCTGTTCTTAGCAGCTACTTTTCCTTATTCAAATGAATATAAATGGGGTTCAAGAGATACCCATAAAAAAAGATGGGGGCTATCATAGTCCTGTCGCTGCTGTGACAATGCTCTTTCCCTTCATGCACACCATATAGTGAGGTCCGTATCTTGGTGTGATATATGACATCTGATCAGTCATACTGCATCTTTTGATGCCCATCCATTTATTGCAGTATATGGCGGTATACATGTCCCCGATGAAATGCATTAAGTAAACCAGCCACAGACCTGATATGCATGCCTGTTCAGGGTAAAGCTATATTGAGACAACCCTGGATACAAATGTCTATGAAAAACAGCGATGTGGTCTGACGCAAGGTTCACAGGAGCATCACCTGTCCATTCTGATCCGTTGGAGGACCAGAACAACAGACAGGCAGACCACTAAAATAGCGGTTACTTATGAAGCCCCTATTGACTATAATGGGGTCCATCAGATGTCCATTATTTCAACACTAGAAGTGGTGGACAAAAAATATGCACGCAGGACTTTTTCGTCCACAGGTTTCAGGCAGACATTGCGACGGAGACGCGGCTCAAATGTGAACGTAGCCTTACATAATGATAAGCAGCGGCCAGATTCTGCTGCTCTTTATATAGGGACACATGGGGATAACTGGGTTGTCTCCTACATGGTAGCTGACAAGGGTGAGCTGGTGATCATAGTGGCTGTATTCACTACATATGGGTATTTCCCACATCTTTATTTCTCTCTATACATTGCTGTATATAGATACAATCGATCGTTTGGCTTTCTGATGTAAGAGTCTGATACAAGTCTCTGGGCCTGCATTGTGTGGTCGGGGCGCTGCAGTCTCTTCACAGTTCATGGCCTGTTCACAGAGCCCCGCAGCATCGTCCCCATCACTGCCGGTTCTCCTCTACTATTGGTCCGCCGTCAGTGAGGAGAGATCGCGCGTTCCCCTCCTCGTCTTACATAGATGCTCGTTACTGCGGCAACAGCCATGACGAGCTCACCTGGTCGTCCCTCCTATTGGCTGCAGGATCAGGCCACTGGCAGACCCGATGCCTTAGGCCCCGCCCCCGTTGCTGAGGCTGTCACTTGGCTGTGGTCAGGTGACGCGCTCGTTCACTCGCTTTGCGGCGGCGGACGGGAGAGCTGTTCCCCTTATTAGTGCCGCTTCCTGACGTGCAGTCACCGCCGCCGCCGGGCCAGTCAGGACTGATCCACCTGCCTGAAGGTGAGTGCATGTGCTTGGCGGCGGTGACTTTGATTTGGGCATTGTAATCAGGCATTATATTAGACAGCCCCGAGCTTTAGTCGTTAGCTGGGTCCTCACGGGAGCTGGTAGCTTCTTCCTGCCAGGAAGTGATGAGGTCACGGTTGGTCACTACAAGGTCTGAGGAAGCCATGGCTAGGAGATTGTTGTGATCGGCGGGATTACAGGGCTGCAGGATCCTGAGCTCAGGACCTTGGACCGGCGAGCACTGCCTTTCAATGCCCTGTCTGTAAGTTGCCTAGAAACCGTAGTAAAACCGCAGTATGCTGTCAGATATTCAGATATAAGATTAATGGGATCAGGAGAGTTGGAGAACCACAAGTCTCAGCTTGATCAACCTCCCATGGTCTAGGATTTGCAGACACACCCTGTAGCTTACAATTAGTCAGCCATTGACCCCAAAACGGTAGATATATTTACATATGGTACCTAAAGTATTAATAATGTTAATGTTACATCATGATGTCATAAAAGGGGCGTGTCTATCATATAAAACGTGATGATATTACTCATATCACTGCCTGTGCACGCTGACAATCTCAGTGACGTTAATTTTATAATCTATGGCGACAATAGGGGGCGCTACACTTACACTGCCTGATATGAGGAGCAGTGTCTGCATCTTCCACTAGTGCATGTGTAGCAGATGACATCAGTATTATAATAGTGTATATGACGCTCTCTATACAACATTGCACCATATTGATTCCCTAATGTTAGATACCAGATGCTTCACTTGTGCCGTGTATGACTGAATACATGAGCCCTTTGGGTTATGGGCCACCATGTTATGTAGCCTTATCCTCTTTTCAGTCACTAGGTGTTAATCTGACCATACACATGAGATCTTTATCTGCAGATCCAGTTTTTCTGCTACTTATCCTATATGTATGACTACAACAGATATCTCTGGAGACATCACCAAAATTACTTGGATCTGCCAAAGGGCAGCAGATAAATATCTGATGTGTTTGGCCAAATATTAGTGCCTAATATTAACCAAAATACTGCTGTAGAAAGTGACCTTATGTAGGATCCAGGTAAATCCAATTTGTTCATATTGTGTTCACATCAGTAGGTCAGGAGGTTATCAATGTGTGTTTCTTTTTCCCCCTAATAACTTGAGACATTGTGGCAAAGCTAATAAATTTTGCCTTTGACCTTTTGTCTTGCTGTTTTATTTCTGGAGCTGTGTGTTATACTTGTCTTCTCTTGTATTAGATTAGCACTAAATCTCAGGATCTGGGTAGCCTGTGAGCTGGGATGTGCTGCTGGCATGTAACTAGTGGAATTCTCTTATTGATGTCTGCTTGCTAAAAATAAAAACTCCTAAAGGGGTCTATCAGTGTCTGTCTGCCCCTGTGTTATATATTCTACCTTCCTGCTCTTTAGGCACTTGACATCTGTAAGCCTGTTATTGTCATGGGTGTGGATACATTGCATTCTATTACTAACATAGATTACTAATGTGTTGTGCTACAATGTATCCTAGAAGTCATTATATGGATGCCAGGAACACGTACTACATAGAAATAATGAGGATATCTGGTTCTTGTATTGCTTGTACTTTAACATGTTTATATGGACCTCTGTGACTTATTTTATATTGTTCTATTTGTACCCCAGTATTGATGGGGGGGGGGGTCTCTTATTTAACCTTATTCTCTGCATTTGGCCTTGTTACTTTATTATTGTTAATAAAACGGGAGAGAAATCATAAAATCATGGTGTTGTAGTGACTGACGTGTAAGCGCGTGACTACATAGAGCGTATCCTTGGTGATGAGTAAGAGCAGGAAACCTGTAACTAATATACCTACTAATCTTCACCTCCTAGCTTTATGGGTTGCTGCCCCTTGGTGGCTCTGAAAGTTTTTATTCAGCCAAAAAGAAGGTCCTACTGTATGGTGTCCTATCGCTGCGTCTGGTAAGACTGTAGCTCCTATAAAGGGTTTACAGAGTATTGTGTATACATTGGGGCATATTTATCAATACTGACAAGCTTTGCACTCTCTAAAATTAAGAATTCTTGGACAGAAAAGTGTTGGATTGCTATTGCTAAATATGGCCCTTTATGTTCATAGTTTAGGATGTTGTTATTATTATTGTTTAATTATATAGCACCATTAATTCCATGGTGCTTTACATTTGAGGATTTACATACAGTACACAAGATATACAAAACAAACACAATAGTAACAGTGACCAACTGGCTCAGTGGGATAGAGGACCCTCTGTGTGTGGTTGTCATCCTTTACTATTCTACCAGGCAACATATGAAATATGTGGAGCTGTGGAGTCGGTAGGCCAAAACACAAATTCCAACTCTGACTTCTATGTTTCTAAAGCCCAACTTAGACACCTTTCTAAATGACAGCCACAATCAATATACCTCCCGCCCCCCCATCTGCTCAATCCACACCTAGCTTTGGCTCAAAAAACACAGCAAAATGTGCAACAAAAAATAGCAGCTTTTGGGGCCTTAGCCTGAAGCAGTAAAGCTCCTCTAATGCATTAAAAAGCTAGGCATGCAACAAGCTATACGTGTAATTTTTTACACAATATTAATATTTGTTTAATTAAAAATTAGTTATTTTGAAGCCAGAATCAGAAGAAAAGTTAGAATCTAGCTGCAAAATAAAATTGTGATTTAAAAAAAAGAAAAAAAATTGGTCCCAAATCCACGGCCTTGGAAATATTGGATTATTAGAGCTGATTGTGTATCTTGTATTGTGGTACTTGTTACTGTGTTTTGGAAAATATAGATAGTTACAGGAGAGAATATAATGGTATATTTGTGCTGGTAACTTAAAGGCAAGATTGTTTCATGTCATCATGGCCATTCTTTGGTAGTGATTTTATTGTTGCTATTATCTTAGTAATGATATTATTGTGCTAATTCCAGATGGCCATAATGTTCCCCTTTTTACCATTTGTATCATGACCACATTCCCAGGATCTGCAGCAGTTCTAGTGGGCTGCCTCTAGATCACCTATGGAGTTCTGAGTGTGGTTTAGTAGAGTTGAGGAGGTCCGGGTGATACGGCTATATTACGTCAGTCAGGAGAATTGTTATACGCTGGTAAGAGGAGAGGACATGGCATTCACCCTCAGGTGATTTAGTAAGGCTGACGTTCTTTATTGAAGGTCATTGTTTCAAGTGTTGGATTCACTAGGTCACAGCTACTTCATTCATGGCCGCACTTTCTCAGGCCCTGCCTAGTAGAGACACTTGTTATATCTTAAAGTGTTTGTACAAGATTAGATTAAAATGGCTATTTTCTTCCTAAATGAGTTTCACACCTGGCCATGGTTTGTGTCAACTCCACCTCATTAAAGTGAATAGGACCGAGCTGCAGCATCACACACCACCTGTGGACTGATGTGGCGCTATTTCCGGTAGAGAGCAGCCATGTTTTTCTATTCCTGTACAGCCCCTTTAACTTTCCATACGTTGATTTTACCTTACACTGGGGTGCTACAGTATAAACACATGCACTTTAGGTAGCTGTCAGCTCAATGCTCATTAAATTACCCCACCAACCCTCAATACACATGCACACTCAGCCCAGCTAAGGGTTCATGTGTTTTCAGTGGTGACAAGGCAGCGACTCACCTTGCATTAGAAGAAAGGATTAGGCATGTTGAAATCCAGTATGCTGAGTCGGGACACTCAAAAACTTTAGGTTTTTGGCAGGACCTGCCATAATCAGCGGGTTTGCCCTGCATTAATCTGACTATGGCCACCTCTATCCAGACTTTCTAGTGTGTTTTCTCCATATTGGAATTTACGTAACTCAAGGGGGTATTCCCACAATTGACATTTGTTGTTTATTGTAGGAATACCCCTTTTAAGCCATGGATGCTCTTATGGATGAAATTTCTGTAATTTTTTTAGCCGTGCACTTTCATTTCTGGAGTATATAATGCTGTGTCATAAGATTTCTGACCACGTCGCGTGACAGATGGCCATGGGCCAGCTCTGTCGCCTGCAGTCTAGGAGACTGTGAAAGTCCCGTTCTACAGTATCCTTATTCATCCAGCTGTCATAGTAACTGGAGAGATCATTACAGCCTTTGGATATAATAGAGCCGGACTTTCCAGGGAGTTCCCTGCATCTGCTTTCTTGGGTAGAGTTTATAGTATATTTAACTTTTTTCATAGTGTCTCTAAGTAAAGTGTGTGTTGGCGACGTAGGCAGGTATATTGTAATTGTATCCTCAGAAAAGGTGACATCAATGAAACTAGGACAGAAAGATTCCTGAAATACTCTGTTTGTGAATGAGAAACTGGTTTGGACACATTAATGATGTGTTATAAGAATGAAGCGCAAAGCTGCTTAGTCCTGTATGGCAGGAGTCTCCAACCACCGGTCTGCGGACCAGGATTGGGCCGTTGGGGGTCTTTTGCCGGTCTGAGGGTCAGCGGGCTGGCCTCAGTAGACACGGCTCCCGTCACATTATGTGGGGCGCGTCGGCGATCTGGCCACAGTGTCGTGGCTCCTGGCATAGCTAATGGCGGGGACCTGGTCTACAGCGCTGTACACCGAGGTCCCGCCAGCACCCCCCCCGGTCTACAGCGCTGTTTGGTGTATAACCCCTGCCGCCAATGACCAAAGCCCGCCCCTAAACCTCCCGCCCCCCTCCTTGCTGGGCCATGGTGAAAAAAAGGTTGGGGACAGCTGCTGTATGGTATAGAAGTCACATAAGTGGGAATTTCTATGGCCCTATGCCCACTGGGATCTCTGTGTTCTTGAACATGATGCAGATTGTGTCCATGGCTTTTTCACTAATAAAGGAGACACAATGGGGGGAGATTTTTTTTGAAGACTGGCATTCCGTATGCCAGTCTTATGTATGTTCACACTTATTTGACACTAAATTTGGAGAAGAGTGTCACAGTATTTTGACTATTTTGCTTTTACTGGGCAGAGCTAAATTTCGCATGAAATTTCGTGTTTAATTCCATGGCAACGGAAAAGATGTATTTTCCGCCTCCCATTCATTTCCATGAGAGGCAGATTTCATATGGAATTTGAGGTGGATTCCTCCTCAAATTCAGCGTCAAATTCCTATGTGTGAACACCCCATAATAAAGTTCCAGGCTGGAAGAAGGCTCCGGCCTCTGAATAATTCAGAATGGAAATCTGTGCCAGTAAGGAACTACCATAATTCCTGATATAACTCATGCCAGCATGAGTTAAATGTATAGGGCCGAGGTGTCCCTGTCCTGGCCCATCTTGCTCTCAGTCCCAAAAGTGCAGTCTGAACAATGTAGCACATCTTTGAGGTAGGTGTCAAAGGTGTATCACATTTATACCCATCTAAATTGCCCTCAATGATCGGATAATAATTGGTATATAGAAATATTACAGAAGTGCATCCCATATCTGTATGTTACATATTCACCTGGTGATAAGCACAGACGAGCCTGACCGGTTACTTCTCAGTGTAGGTTCCTGCTTCTATTTGAGGCTGTAAGTAGGTCTTAAAGGGAAAGCTGATGTAATGTCCATGAAATGATCTGATGTAAGGGCTATAAAAGAAAGTGAAAGCCAGTGTGATCTCCGACTGAAACCAATGTAAAACCTCTATTGTAAGCTAATCTGGTTCCGGGAAAGCCGCCTGTTACTTGAACACTGCACTGTTGGTTTCAGTATTATTGGGGGCTTTCCCAGCATTACAAGTGATAAGATATATTGTATGTTGTCACATCCTGATACAAGATTGGGACATGGAGTTTTCCTTGCTGTTTGAAGCAAGTCTGCAGACTTTTCATGAATGATCCTAAGCACAAACCATCTTGGGACAGGGACTGGAATAGCAGAAGGGGGGTTTGCTGTCCTGCTTGTCAACAGAGCATCATAGGTAATGGCTTTATATTTGGGAATGTTTTGACGAGCAAGGAGGTGTCTATGTAGTCCTATGACTGCAGGGTCAAGGGCAGAAGCCATCACATAAATAAAGCATGTGTGTATATAGCAGCTGCCTGTGGAGTATCTTGGGGGACTGGATCCTAGCAGTTGGACTTCTCTCTTGTCTGGGTGTATATATGATATGAGGTGGTTTAACCTGTACATTTCTAAGGTGACTTAGCAGAGGTGTAGATTTTCTGAGATTAGATTCTGAGTTTAAAAGGTATACTGTGACTACTGTGTATATCTGACATGTGAGTTTTGGGTAATAATCCTCTTTTTTCTTTTTTTTCTTTTTTTTTTCCCCCAGGTCATCCTTAACCGCGAAGATGTTGTCGCGACTATTCCGCATGCACGGCCAGTTTGTGGCTTCCCATCCATGGGAAGTTATTGTGGGTACAGTGACCATCACCATCTGCATGATGTCCATGAACATGTTCACAGGGAATGATAAGATCTGCGGTTGGAACTATGAGTGCCCCAAGTTTGAAGAAGTAAGTTCTGTTGCATTGACATATGTCTTTAATGTCTATAGAAGTCTTTAGCTTCTGGAGTTGTCTAACTGCTTCCTAGTGTCTACAGTAATATGGCCAGCCATGTTTTATTGTCTGTATATGTGGAAGTAGATCCTTTATTTTAGTGTGCAGAGATATTTAGATGTGTGGGCTCCTCATCACTTCCACTCTCTTTTCTACATTACAGGATGTTCTGAGCAGTGACATCATCATATTAACCATCACACGGTGTATTGCCATCCTCTACATCTACTTCCAGTTCCAGAACCTCAGGCAGCTTGGATCAAAATACATCCTAGGTAAGTATATTGGCTGTTTCCACTCCATTCTCTGGCATTATGCTGTAATTCTGTAATTTACATTGTATTATTATTTTTAGGTATTGCTGGCCTCTTTACCATCTTTTCGAGCTTTGTCTTCAGCACGGTGGTCATTCACTTCTTGGATAAAGAATTGACTGGCTTGAAGTAAGTAAAGTTCTTGGGTCCGTGTTACCATGTTATCTGATTTTTATAATCTTCCAGGCTATTGGAAATGTAACTTTTCTTTTTTTTTTTTTTTTTTTTCTCCTGTCAGTGAGGCTCTTCCATTTTTCCTGCTGCTTATTGACCTCTCAAAAGCCAGTGCATTAGCAAAGTTTGCCCTTAGCTCCAACTCACAGGTGAGCACATAAAGCACGACTTCAGCTTCACTATATATCAAGCATGACTGTATATTCAGCAGGTGATTAAACTACCCTTTCTTTGCCAGGATGAAGTTCGAGACAACATCGCTCGTGGCATGGCCATTCTGGGGCCTACATTCACCCTGGATGCCCTTGTTGAATGTCTAGTGATTGGAGTGGGAACAATGTCAGGTTAGTCGCAGCTTAATACACTCAATACTGCTATTACTTCAGCACTCGGTCCCCTGAGAGATCACTTGAGTTAGGTCATAGAAGTTTGTTACAGGTTCTAATTGGCGTGAAAACCTCTAGAAAACGTAAGGTCCATATATACAAAGATCCAATCTTCGAATGGGCTCATAGATAATTTTATTTATACATACCAAGCATATGCAAATAAATTCAAACCCAGTTACGTCCAACAGGTGGCACTAAAGAGGCAGTTTTCTTTCTCGTCGATGAAAGCTAATTTGCATACCCCTTTTACCAGGGAGCATTGCATGGTCTGTCTATTAGACTTCAGACACCTACTCTTGATTTCCAAAGGAGAAACGGTACATGGCTTGCATGCATATAAAGGGGTTTTCAGCGACTTCTAGCTAAGGACATGTCATCAGTTTGTAGCCATAGATCAGCTGTTTCACTAGCACTGAGGCCTCTTCCCTGTGCTGTTGACATCACGTTCAGTAGTCACATAGTACAAATGGGGCTGAGCTGCAGTACCAAGGGACAACCCCTACACAATTTAAAAACTAGAAAAAATGGAATTGCACGGATGGTGGCCTGATAGGGAAATACAGTATGATAAACGGAATGAACCCTTCGCTCTTGTTTCAAGGTTCGTGCTCACCTGTCAGATTTGTGCTAAAATAGGCACAACTATCATGAAACCTTTAGCAAAGAATGTGCTTGTTAGCTCTGGTCCTGGGATTAACATCCACGAGTAAAGCAAACTTGGTACTGGGACAACTCAGTAACAGTTCTAGCCCTTCTTTGGAAAATGCCAGGTGTCACACCCAAGCAAATGAACAAATACATTGCCTACGGCGCAGGTGGAATTAAAGGTGCTTCAGACGTCAGATGGACTTAAAGGCAATATTTATTTTAGAAGAAGGTTGTGTGTTACAGAGGAGCACCTCCTCCTTCTACAGATCATAAAAGCATGTGTACAAGCACATTAAAGAGCACAACCCGGGACAGCACCTTTGACTCCACCAGTTCCTTCGGTAATATATCTGACTACCTGGTACCTGTTCATTGGCTTGGTTCTGTATGTAACACCCAGTATTTTCCTAACAAGGGTTGCAATTGTTGCAGAATTGACCCCTATGCAATGTATGGCACTGTGCTTGGTATTCACAGCTGATCTGTGGGGTCCTGGGTGTCAGATCCTAAAGCTATTACTATATTGAAGGTATATGACTTTAACACTGTTCATCCTGTTCTGACATATTATTCTCTCCATACAGGTGTTCGCCAGTTAGAGATTATGTGCTGCTTTGGTTGCATGTCCGTCCTAGCAAACTATTTTGCCTTTATGACATTTTTCCCAGCTTGTGTGTCATTGGTCTTGGAGGTGAGTGTTCAAAGCTGCTGCCACTAGGTGCTAACATCCATACATTATATAGCTGTCCTAGTTTCTATGTAGATTATATGTCCGGATGTGTATGCGTGATACTGTTCTTGAAGAACTTTTCATTAATCATTTAACAGCTTTCCAGAGAAAGCCGGGAGGGACGTCCTATCTGGCAGCTTTCACAGTTTGCAAATGTATTGGAGGAGGAGGAAGATAACAAACCAAACCCTGTCACACAGAGAGTGAAGATGATCATGGTGAGTGTCCCTCTTCCTCAGCTGCGCATTGTGACATGATGGGACCACTGTTTTGTCCTCACAGAAAAAAAGATGATCTGCTAAAGCAAATCTGCGTGTAAATTTTTTTTTTCTGTAACTTGTGTTTTCGTGTAAATATTTCTTCTGTATTTCAGTCCCTAGGTCTGGTCCTTGTTCATGCTCACAGTCGGTGGATAAGTGAACCGTCCCCTCAGAACAGCACTTCAATTCCAGATCACAAGTTTACTATTGGTTCAGACGATACTATACCAAAGAGGATCGAGCCCAACATGCCTCTCTGGCAATTCTATCTGTCTAGGTGAGTTCTAAAATGATGATATATTTACAATTTTTTTTTTTTTTTTTTTTTTTTTTTTTGCAATATGATTCTAATATATATAATATATAATTTTCTGTCAATGTCTACTAAAGTTATACAGTCTGCCTTTCTAGCCTAAGCATCTGACAGCGAGGTGTCTGTATTCCACAGGATGATCACCATGGACATCGAGCAGGTCATTACACTCAGTCTTGCTCTTCTTCTGGCAGTCAAGTACATATTTTTTGAGCAGACGGAGACAGAATCTACCCTTTCCTTGAAGAACCCCATCACCTCTCCAGTTACTGTGCAGAAGAAGCACGTGGAGGGTTGCTGCAGAATGGAACCGGTGCCTGAAAAAGCCCCCAAAGACTGCAAAACGGAAAATGTCTCATCAAAAGAGGAGAAAGGTATTGAGCCAGCCATTACATCAGTATATTTCTCTTTAATGACATAATGTTTATAATACTAATAACCAAAATGTCTGTACCTTTTCAGAAGCAGTAATAAAGCCATTGCCACTTGAGAATTCCCCCAAGCCTAACTTTTTGCTGGGCGACTCTTCATCATCACCTGATTCAAGTGAAGAGGAGAAGGAAACCAAGTTTGATATACCAGAGGAGTCCCGACCCATCGATGAATGTCTCCGCATCCTCAGAAACCCAGAAGTAAGACAATAGAAAGTAATTGTATGAGAAAAATATTGCTGAGAGCTAACATATTATTTCTACCAATACCACAGTGTATTCCACTATAGCTTTGCCTGCATATAGATACACTGAAAGATGTATTGTATTTCTGCCTCCCTTGATATTATCTTTTGCTTTTCTTAAATATGTGTAAGTATGTATCCATAGCGCTCACATATGTCCTCATTCCATGTTATAGTTTATGTAATGGTATAAAAGTGTAATGTTGTTGTCATGTAAAGTGGATGTGACTGACTTGAACAGGTTCTCAGCTTCCAGGTAATCCCTTCTTAAAATCCCTATTAAAATATGCTTACTAATGAAGAGGCGCAAGTGTAAACATCTTTTTGTAGATGGGTTCACTTGAGGGCAAGCTTGACACGTAGACGCTCCTAGTTGGATGAAATCTGGGTTTTATTGCTTGTGTAAAAGGAGTAAAATAAAGATCTTAGTATTTCACAGTAGAAAATCCCTCACCTGAATTCTTGTTCTGTCCTCTTCGTAGAAAGGTGCCCAGTACTTAAGTGATACGGAAGTGATCAAGTTGGTGAATGCTAAACATATCCCAGCCTATAAGCTGGAGTCCATGATGGAGTCTCCTGAGAGAGGAGTCGCTATTCGCAGGCAAATGTTGGCTCACAAGCTGCCTAAGGCATCGGCTCTTCTGGATTTGCCTTACAAGAACTATAATTACTCCTTGGTAAGTCATAAGCATTGGCAAAACTGCTGATATCTGCCAGGAAGATCTTCCAATTTTTATTTCAGATCTGTGTCTTACTGTTACATATTTTGTACGTATGTACATGCTATGTTTCATATATTAGCTAAATGGACGCCTGCACGGTTTTCTTTTTCAGGTAATGGGGGCATGCTGTGAGAATGTAATAGGGTATATGCCAATCCCTGTTGGTGTCGCTGGTCCTCTCATCTTGGACAATAAAGAATACCAGGTTCCTATGGCTACAACAGAAGGGTGCCTTGTGGCTAGCACTAACCGAGGCTGCAGAGCTATAATGGTGAGTTTGATTCAGAGAATTTTTTTTTTTTTCGTTACTTTAGAAAAAATCGTTTTGTAATTTTCCATAATGTCATCAGTGACTACTATAAAGTCACCATAGAAGCTTGGAGCTAGTAAGTGACAAATACTGAGCTCATATTGTCCTTTCTTACAGCTGGGCGGAGGTGCTCGCAGCCGTATCCTTGCAGATGGCATGACTCGTGGACCAGTTGTCAGGTTGCCTTCTGCTTGTGAGGCTGCTGAAGTTAAGAGCTGGCTTGACAGTCCTGAAGGCTTTAAAGTTATTAAAGATACCTTTGATAGCACAAGCAGGTAAGTGTAATCTATCTTTTATGTAAACATATGTTACCAAACTAAGAGGCTGTCTCCAGAAGTTATTACTAAACTGATGGATCCTATGGGTTTCATCTCTTTGTGTTTGTGCTTAATATTGGTGCAACCATAACAGCAACTCTTGCTTATCTGTAGAACCATGTAAGGTACATTTACATGTAGTGAAAGTGATATACAGTAAGGTACAGCACTGCAATCTCCAAAACTACAATTCTCTTACCTTGGGAATACCAAGAAATTTTCTCAAAAGGTTTTCCCACTGCATTCACTAGAATATAAGACCTGAGCGCTGCAGTCATAAAGTAAGAAGGAGTTTAAATAGAGTGGTGGTCACACATGTGCACTGCACTCCATTCAGTGTCTGTGGAAGATGGAGCAGAGGTGGATTATGCACAGTACCGCTCCATTCAAACACCTCCTCAATCTGGTTGTGCATTGAGGAGGAAAATGGGGTTCACGCCCCCCCCCCCATTCTAGTGATTGGTGGGGTTCAAGTGGTGCGGCCCCAAGCGATCAGATGTTTATTACCTATATACACACACGCTCATATGTGTGATATAACACACACCAATAAATCTACTTATTTCTGCTAGCAAGTGACATAGCATTACTGCAGATCTTGATACCACTTTATTAGCATATTATTTTACTTTTTAGTCCAGTTTCATACGATTCTTGGTCAGGAAACTTCAGCACAGCTTTGGTATAAATCTGGCTGATACATGGATAGAGTTTCCTGCACTGAACTTAAGTGTGAAACTGGCCTGAAGCTATTGTGCATGGCAGTCCCACTTGCTTGTCTAAATGGTCAGATCCAGAGTGAACAAACTATTAGACTAGTGAAACGATTTACCGACAAGCTTCATAGTCATCATAGCTTATGTTTACGTCCTAAGCTGTTTCCTCACTTTCTTGATCTTTTTTACCACTAGGTTTGCTCGTCTTTGGAGACTTCAGACTAGTGTCGCTGGACGGAACCTTTATATTCGCTTCCAGTCCAAAACGGGAGATGCTATGGGAATGAACATGATATCAAAGGTGAATGAAGTAAACTCCCAGGACTTGTGATATTGTTACACTTCTTGTTTCCTGAATATAATGAAAATTGTTATCTATTTGGTCCAGGGCACAGAGAAGGCTCTTTCCAGATTACAAGAAGAATTTCCTGAGCTCCAAGTGCTTGCTGTCAGTGGTAACTTCTGTACAGACAAGAAGCCGGCTGCAATCAACTGGGTAGAGGGACGAGGAAAATCTGTTGTTTGTGAGTCTACAATACCAGCTAATGTGGTGCGGGAGGTAAGAATGAAATTATACTATTCCAATAATTCTTCATGTGGTGTATGGCTGTAGGAGTGACACACGTATAGTGAGTCGTGTTTATAGTGGTTGTGCAAGATTTGGACTGAGCAGCAATATCTGAGACCGTATACATACAAGATGGTGTTTTTTTTGTTTTTCTAATTGTGTACCGCTCTTGTAATGTTGTTTGTGAGTTTGGTGTCTGATTCTACATCCTATATTTTCACATGTGTAGGTACTGAAGACATCTACAGCTGCATTAGTTGATGTGAACATTAACAAGAACTTGATTGGCTCTGCAATGGCTGGCAGTATCGGAGGTTACAATGCACATGCGGCCAATATTGTGACTGCAATTTACATCGCCTGTGGACAGGTAAGATAGAAAAGTTTATAAAATACACAATAATGCTACATGGACAATGTCTTTGGTATAGTATTACATTTTCCACTTGGTTATTGCAGGACGCAGCTCAAAACGTTGGAAGCTCAAACTGCATCACCCTGATGGAAGCAACAGGCCCCACAAATGAGGACTTGTACATCAGCTGCACAATGCCTTCTATAGAGATCGGTACTGTGGGAGGAGGGACCACCCTGGCCCCACAACAGGCCTGCCTACAAGTACGGATATTGCTGTTCTTACATTCCTTTTATCCAACTAGAGATGCTTTAATACCAGTTTTGATAGTACTAAATGATCATCTTATATGGGAGTCTGCCTGCTGAGGCACTTGGCAAAAGCAGAAGTTTCTGGAAGTTGCAGTCGCCTGATCGTTTCTGCTGCTGCAGGGACAGCCATTTAGATGAATGTTCATCCACATAATGTGTGCACTACCTGATCCTGCTACTGGCTCTAGTAGAATTTATGGAAAAGGTTATCTTTCCCGTGAGCGAAGGATTTTCCTTGTGGACCAAGCACTTTTTAAATAACTATCTTTAAAATACACATGTAAGATTGATGCCCTGACCTAACAAAGTAAACCAAGATGTGGATGCCATTGATTAAATCTTCCACACCTTTGCATAGATTTTATCATATGCATAGGTTGTTAAAACCTTGACGGAGTAGGTTTTATATACAGTAAGCTCTAATAAGGAGGTAGGTAAGATAAAGGAGGAGGGCTCGTAGGAACCATAATGTTTTATAGCAGATTAAATCATGGTAAAAAAAAAAATTATATTAATTAAATTTCCCTCTGTTATGTTATATTACAGATGCTAGGAGTCCAAGGAGCCAGCAGTGAATACCCTGGAAAGAATGCCTGTCAGCTTGCACAGATAGTCTGTGGCACAGTAATGGCTGGAGAGCTTTCCCTTATGGCTGCCTTGGCAGCTGGCCATCTAGTCAAGAGCCACATGGTCCACAACAGGTAATACTGCACGTAAAGCTGTGAATTCTCTTCTATTAAAGTTTGAAGCAGAAAAACTTTCTCTCTGTCATTTTTTGTATGTTTGTGTATTGTGTGTATATATCATTTATTATATAAAATCAAATACAAGAACATGTGGAAACAAAGGGCAACCCCCACCTCCTAAATTAAATACTTTTTTCTTAAATTATATAAAATTGCACCTAAACCCAAACATTTTTCTGTGTTAACCAAACTTAAAGCATACTTCTAGTTCTAAACAACTTTTCAGAAATGAATAGTCCATGTGAGTAAGAAACTTTGTAATAATATCTTAAAGAAATCTGTTTCCTTTTGCCTCCTTTTTAGACTGCTTTCTTCTTCATATTTTCAGTCAGTCTGTTTATATAGGATCCCCATTGTGTCCATATCCAGCCTCATGCACAAATTCTATGGAGAGGGGAGGGAGGAGGAGGCTGCTGCTAGCTGCTTAATTGATTTATTACCTCATTCTGTGCAGTGTAATGTCTAATTTGGAAGATATAGCCGTGTTAAAAGAGCTCGTGCTTTCTCACTAATAAAGTAAGCAGAGTGTAACATCAGCATTAATTTTTGTCTTTTCCAGCATCCCCCATTCCCTCTCCATAGACTTGTATGTGGAAGTATCTCAGTCTGAAAAGTGGAGAAGGAAACTGATTTAAGATATATTACTGTACTATTCATTTACACAAAGTTGTTTATAACTGGAGGGATGCTTTAATATTAGAATAAAAATTCTGGTGCTGTCTCTTTTCTGCAAACCCCACAATGATGTACGTTACGTGTGATGACATCATGCCCAGCAATCACATGACTGCATTGTCCACTCGTAGTAATTTGGGGAAGACTTATTAATGATACCATTGATCTCACTAGTTTTTATATGTCCAATCTCTCAACAATCTGCAAGATCTCTGTATAACGATAAATGTGAATTTTTTATTTTTTTTTTTCTAGGTCCAAAATTAACCTTCAAGACCTGCCAGGAACATGCACAAAGAAAGCTGCATGAGCCTTTTACCACCTGCAGTGTTTTCACTTGGATCTTGTAAGGACCATAGTGGGAAATCAAAGGGATCGAGCGGAGTAGTTAACGGAAACTTTCTGTAAAATAAGGGTGCTTTGTCACCAGTGGAAAAAGATGCGCAAGAAACACGAGAAGAAGACTTAAGCCAGCCTCAACCTGTGTTAAATGAAGGTCTATGTGCCTCATGTCCAGTTTATTAAGTCTTAAAGGGTCCAGTTATCACTGTTGGTTATGTGTTTGCTGCTGAGGCAAAAGCCAAATCTACAGAGAGCTCCGATCTTACTCTGTTTTGTTTTTTACGCTGCTCACGATGAACCTTTCATTAACTTTGAAGCTACTTTACAGTTCTGTACAAAGAATGTCTATTTTTATTTAATCATACTGATATTTGTTATATACCTCGGTTTTAGTTAAAAGGAAAATTAATTTATTTCTTATCTGTGTAGCCTCCGTTCCAGTTTTATGAGATAGCCTGGCTTCAGCAAGTAAAACAAATCTTATACAAATCTCCGTTCTTCACTTGCTGTGGATAACCTGTGACCACTCTGTGCCAAAACTACATCTAGAGAGCAACACAGAATATTCACCGCTGGTCTCCAAGCTATGTACTGTGGGACTACAACTCTGTGCATAACATGAGAACCGCAGGCTGGCGGGGCATGCTGAAAGCTGTAGTTCTACATTAGATGAGGAGCTAGAGATCTGTGACATACATTAATACATGTACAGAGGGTCTCTGTATGTAACTAGAACGCCGTTTTGCTTTAAAGTCTTAAAGCACAGAATTTTAAAGAACTCCCAGCCAGAAATATCCATTTTGATGTAAAGTGAACCTGTCAGGTGATTTCTGCTGCTTTGTGGGGGCAGTGTATAATAAAAAAGGAGAAGCAGAGCTAATAGGATTTGGACCAGGATTAACACAGAGGAAATCCGGATGGGACCCTACAAGCGACCGTGAGTCTGCCCTGCCCACACAGGACGATTGACAGCCTTCTGTGTACATACCCCAATACAGGGAGATCTATCAGGACTCCCTGTCTGTTCTAGGAGACCTGGCAGGATGTACTCTACTTTAAACTTGCTCTAAATACTGTAAACCTATATATCGCTTCTCTCTATTATATCCTGGCACTTAGATTGACATCACTTGGCAGATTCACTTTATGTAGTGACTGTTCCTATAAAAATATATTACTACCCCAATCCAATATTATTATTATTTTTTTTTTTTTTTTGTTAAAGTCCTCCCAGGTTTTTGGTTATTTTGTTACTGCAGGTGCTACTGAAAAAAAAAAAAAAAAAAAAATCACCAAAAACTAGAATTTAACACACACGTTTGGAATGTGACTTTTCAGATATTGGTGGCCAATTCTATCCTGGTAGCCTATCATTACCTCAGCAAGAATAGTTGCAACCACCTACTGCCATACCAGATGCAAAGTCACAGTCTGTACAGTACACTGACTTCAGATTTGGCCATTGTAGAAATAGGTACAGTTTTATACATTTGTGTTGTAGATTTTGTATATTTTTTTTTTTTTTCTTTATACAATTTTCATTTTCCCTTTTATACCTCCCATTACCTGTCTGTATTTTACAGCACTTGGCATAGTCATCAGAGGCATATATTTGTTTCATGATGTATAAATTGCCTGGAAACAATGTGTTAACTACTGTAGCTGGTGCCTGTGTCCTCTTCTCGTGCTGGTGAAGAGGTGACATCTTTATGAATAAAGCATCTGTTTCCGTTTATTTTCCCAATCTGGTATTTCTTGGAACATGAACTGAAAAGTCAGAATTTTTCTTGTATAAAAAATCATAAGCTATCTTTAAGATACGGGAATAAATGTAATTATTTTTCTAATTTTTGGTGTTTGCTTTGGTGCCTTTTTTTATTTTTCCAAAAAATGGTTTTAATCATAACATGTAAGAAAAGATCGCCAAAGTATTTTACACATCAGAGGCGCAAAACATGGTAATAACTAAGACCACAGAAATGTTATTGAGGAATGACTATATTGGTAGAGGCATGAGGCCTCCTTCACACTAGTTACGGCTCAAAGTACAGAAACATGCATTTCTATGGGCCCAGACACAAACCCCACTTTTTGCAGCCATGTGTCCATGCTGTTTCCAAGGACCACAAAATTAAGTGCGTCCTATTTTTGTCCGCATTTGTGGCAAAGATCCATGATAGCAGATAACATAATGACATGCTTTTTGGAGACCATAAAAACCACTATGATCATGTGCAGGAGGCCTTATTATATATGACACAATGGAAGTTATCAATCCCTCCACACTTGTTTTTTCATAGAGGAGTGAAATTGTGGAGCAAGGCCCTTCCTTGTTACAAACATATGTACCTCAACCCCCGTTCTGTGCCTCGCTCACTACATTGTACAGATGTGGGCAAGGATGTGTCAGCCCAAAATATTTAGTATAACTCATGCCAGTTCCTAAATGCTGTAGATCTCCATTCTTCCGCACGGGTGTGCACCTCATTTATGATGAGGCCATCTCAATAATCTGTCCCAGTGGTTCTCAGTTGTTCTTTTATAATACATTTCCTGGAAATATGTGAGGAAATGCACAAGGCATCAGTTCAGAGTAATCGTACTGCTAATTTTACAGATACATTCAGTTGCAAAAAATTCATCCTTAGAGGTGTGTAGTGGTTAGTTGTGGACTATTTTTCACTGTCAGAAGGGAGAAATAATCTACAAATATTCTGTAATTATTATTTCAAGAAGGGCATCCAGGCCCTACTTGAGCTTGCACAATGAATCCACCATCATATCCTATAGCAGTGATTTCCATAATCTCACTGCTCTTACAGTACAGAGATTATCTCATGTCTCCTGTTAATAGGTGGGATATATTAGGCAGGAAGTGAACACTCAGTTCTTAAAGTTAATGGCCCAGATTTATTAATGGTTAGACTAATCTATACCAGGTTTATCAAAGTTGTTCATGCTGGATGGTAAATCTGGCATATGTTTAGGTTGTCTAGTCCACATTTATACCACCTTTTAGTTGGCTTACCTTGAGCCAGAATTTTACGACATAATTATTGCATTTTTGGTACAATTTCAGCCATACCTTCTTTTCTGAGAAGCCACACCCATACATTTAGCAAGTAAAAACATTAGCCCAAACTAAACGTTTATACCAGTGACGGAATCACAATAGTATGAAAATAGGAAAAATGATCAAGCGTACACTGAGCGACTTTGACAAGTTTGTAGATGCTCTGAGCCAGTCGTCCAGCCATGACAAAGCAGCAGGTCTTGTGTTTTTTTTTTTTTCTCCAGTACAAGTATGTATAATACCAAAAGTGATCTAAGGAAGGATCGCCAGCGAGACAGGGTTACGGCATCCAAAGCTCATTAGTGTGTGACGCCAAGCCCATCTAGTATTATCCCGCAGAAGAGCTACTGTAACAGATTGTTAATGCTAGATACAGTGGGAGAAAAAGTATTTAGTCAGCCACCAATTGTACAAGTTCTCCCACTTAAAAAGATGAGGCCGGCCTGTAATTGTCATCATAGGTAGACCACAACTATGAGAGACAAAATGAGAAAACATATCTAGAAAATCACATTGTCTGATTTTTAAAGAATTTATTTGCAAATTATGGTGGAAAATAAGCATTTGGTCAATAACAAAAGTTCATCTCAATACTTTGTTATATATCCTTTGTTGGCAATGACAGAGGTCAAACGTTTTCTGTAAGTCTTCACAAGGTTGGCACACACTGTTGCTGGTATGTTGGCCCATTCCTCCATGCAGATCTCCTCTAGAGCAGTGATGTTTTGGGGCTGTCGCTGGGCAACTGCTGCAGGGTGAGATCTTACCACAGAAGATGACAAAAAACAATGAAATGTCAATGAAAAATGTTTTACCAATGACTTCTTATTGGTTTTGTCTTCTGTGATGAGATATCAGGCTACAATAGTTTAACCAATTGCAGAAATTCGGGTCAGCTCTGCTACATCTGTATATGACATCCACATCAACAAAGGAAAATAAAAACTGTACTCTAAACATATGCTATTGAAGTTATCCTGCAATAAAAATGTGTAGCTCATGCTTATGCCCTTATTCACATGTCAGTGTTATCCACCAGTGTTTATATATCAAAACCAGGAGCAGGTTAGAAACAGAACAGGTGCAGATCCTTCCATTATATCTTATCACTGTAGTCTCGACTCATGGTTTTGGCTTCCAAACACTGATGTATGAATAAGGGCATGGCGTGCTCCCACACAGAAATAATGCTCCCTACGAAACCTCTCTGGTCCAATAAGACCTAAGACTGGCCATACACATACAAGCTTGGTACAGACAAGCACGTGTTTCTTCTGAAGGGAGATGGGAGAAAGCTGCTGTAAAATGTTCGGGTATGTTGAAATCCAATATGTCTGACGCTTCTCTCCCCCTGAGATCTGCCATATCATTGGGTTAGTCCAACATACACTTTAATGTGTAACACATTGAAAGTAAGTATACTCATTTTAAGTTTTTCATACATCACTAGGGCAGGTGAAGGGAACAAACTTTGCAATATACTTCACTAAAGAAAAGTGCTTGTGTCTTTAACTATTACGCCTGTCTTTACTTCTTATCTGAGTTATTTTGGTCCATATTCAGTACACAAGCAGTGTCAGTTTACTGAAGTCTATGGAAGGAGGAGAATAAGAGTTGGAGGTATGAGGCCATCTACAGCACTAAATCAGTCATTTCTGTCAGGAGAAGGCCGGATAGTACTTCCTGATAATCCAGCAGTGTTGTGAAAGAGAACTGTCCCTTTACAGTGCAGATAGCTCTTTGATTTGGGGAGCTCTCCTCTCCCCCACTCCATAGACTTCCATTGTACAGATTTGATCAGTGGCAGAAGTATATGTGAAGAAACAGGTACTTTTCATTATCAAATATAATATAAAGGTTGCTATCTTTATCTGCGCTATGGAGTTTAGTTAGGCTTTAAGGCAAGGGTTGCAACCACCACCATCGTAGACCTTAGGGGACCAGATTAATAGACCATTACAAGCTGGATTACTCCAGCAGGTATCAGCTGATTTTTCATTTACTTAGGGCAGCAGCACACGACCGTGTTTCACCTGTGCTAGCCAGATGTACCGGCTTGAACTTCATGCTGGGAGCAGGACTAGCATCCTACATATCTATGACGCTAGGAGTCCCTGCCTCCCAGTGACATACTGTCCCATACTGTAATTGCCGGTACATCTGGCTAACACACGGGTCGTGTTTCATGGGTGAAACATGGTGGTCTGCTGCTGCCCTTATCCCTAAACCGAGAACCAAGGCAGCACCACCTACAGGGTTCACATGAAGTGGCCAAGACCAACAGCAATGTACTTAAGAAGTATAGTATTTAGTTACAACCCTTAGCCCATGGCACAACGTGTAGGTTATATGGCTGAGGCTTTCGGACAGTCACACCATCTATATAGTAATAAGCAAAAAGAAAAAAAAGTTGGATCTTCAGCTCACCATGTCCACATGTAGATGAATTTCATATAAGAAATACCAAAGAATGCCAAGGAACGCTCACTGGACTTCTTCAGAGCAAGATATATTGGAAATGAAAAATAAAAAAGGTTCCAGCATCCAAGAGTTGTGATTATTTGAATAAAATGTAACTTTTAATTCATAATGGATTAAAAAAGTAACAACAGTTACACAAGAAAGAGATCCATAGAAAAGCCTACGCGTTTCAGGGCGTATAGCCCCTTAGTCATGGCCATCTATAGGCTGTCTCAACTTTGAAGCACCAATATTGTAGCATGGGTTATATTAGTAAGGGTATCTTCACATTAGTGGTTTTCACTTCCCTCTGTTCAGCTAGAACAAAAAAGGAAATGACTGAAGCACTAGATTCACCAATAGCGCCAAATGACCCCATTGACTATAATCCATCCGGGAACCTGGCATTTTAACAGACAAAAACACAGCAACTTTGTCCGCCTTTATTTTATTTTTATTTTTTTTTAAACTGCACTGTCCAACATAGATGTGTACAGAGCCCATGTGGATTCTAACAATATTACCTGCTCATAGCAGAACTTTTTTAAAAACTGGCCACCTCCTTTATGGATATTCTCAACATGAGCTGTGAGGGAAACTTGAAGACTGGAGCTGAGATGCAGTGCATCAAACTAAACAGTTTACGGCACAATGGCCTCAAGCAGCAGACTTTACAAATATTTGCTTATATTATTATGTAACAATATTCAGGGACATGGCATTCTTAGTTTGGTTTATACAGTGGCTTGAAAAAGTATTCATACTCTTTGAACTATTTGACATTTTGCCACGTTACAACCACATATTTAAATTAATTTTATTGAGATTTTCAGTGATAGACCAACACAAAGTAGCAGATAATTGTGAAGTAGAAACAAAATGATACATGGTTTTCAAAATTTGAATCAAAATTTTTGTTCAGCCCCCTTTATAAATACTTTGTAGAGCCACCTTTTGCTGCAATTACAGTTGCAAGTCTTTTGGGGTATGTCTCTACCAGCTTTGCGCATCTAGAGACTGAGATTTTTTCCCATTCCTCTTTGCAAAATAGCTGAAGCTCAGCCAGATTGGATGGAGAGATGTCTGTGAACAGCAATATTCATGTCTTGCCACAGATGCTCAATCCAGTTTAGGTCTGGACTTTGACTGGGCCATTCTAACACAAAAAGTTCAACTTTGGTCTCATCTGACCAGAGCACCTTCTTCCACATGTTTGCTGTGTCCCCTATATGGTTTGTGGCAAACTGCAAACAGCACTTCTTATGTCTTTCTTTCAACAATGGTTTTCTTCCTGCCACTCATCCATAAAGGTCAGATTTGTGGAGTGCACAGTGACTTATAGTTGTCCTGTGAGTGAGTGGCAGCTGATACTGATTGATGGGACAGCTATGGGACAATAAACTGCGTGAAGGGGTCACTATGGGACATTATACCATGTGGAGAGGCCACTGTGGATCATTATATTGTATGGAGGGGCCGCTATGGGACATAATTCTGTATGACGGTGTGTTTTTGCACAAAAAACGCAGGCAGTTTTCCCATAAAAATGCATGCATTTATGTGAAAAAACACACATGTGAATGCAGCTTTACATTGAAATGAAAGTACCAGTGGCCTAGGACTGGATGCAGCTATAACTTCTTCCAGATACATAGTGTGTCACCACCCTAATGGTGCTGCTACACGGTGCTCCTGGACACAGGGCCGCTTTAACCATAGGGTCAACGGTGCACTTGCACTGGGCCCTATGTCAGCGGGGACTCCTTTTGGACAGCAGAACAGTCCTGCATTTTCCTTAAAGACTCAGGGACCAGAGAGGAGTGAACAGGGGAATGGGGAAAGGTGAGTGTTAAGGATTGTTTTTTTCTTTGATATATACAGTTGGGGACATGATACTGTGGGGGCAACCTGAGGGGTGGGGGGACATGAATCTGGGGGAGGTAACCTGGAGGAGGACATGAAAATGTGGGGGCAACCTGTGGGTGGTACATGACACTGTGGGAGCAACTTGATGGGGACATGAAACAGTAGGGGAAACCTGGGGGGACATGACACTATGGGGGCAACCTCAGGGGGACATGAAACATGAAACTGTGGGGGCAACCTGAGGGGGACATGAGAGTTTGGGGGCAGCTTCGGGGGATACATGACACTGTGGGGGCAACCAGGGGGGTGGGGGGACATGAAAATGTGGGGGCAACCTGGAAGGGGACATTATGAGGGGCATTATATTGTATGGGGCCACTAGAGAGGCATTATATTGTGTGAGAGCCACTAAGGGGCATTATACGATGTGGGAGCCATTGAGGGGGCATTATAATTTGTGCAGGGCAAGTATTTCTAAGTGGTGGTGATGGGGGAGGGCCCACTTATGAAACCTTTGCACAGGGCCCACCAAAGTGTTAAAACGGCCCTGCCTGGACGCATACATTTACCACTAATTGGGGTCTGCACATGTACTTTCATTGCTTCTAATGGGAAAGTACAGCTGCATCTGAGGAAATAGCAGTAAACACGTGTCCAGAAGCATCTCGTGGCAGCACTTCTGTTTTATGGCTTGTGGTATATGACTTCAGTATAGGGGTCATCAGCCTTACAATTACTGCACAGCACTCCGGTACGAAAGAAGGTTGCCTACCCCTGGTGTAGCTGAAACTGGGACATACAAAATTGTACAGTACTGTGCAAACATTTTAGTCAGGTGTGGGAAATTTGTTGCAAAGTAATAGAAGTGTTAATTTTGGACAGTTAACAAAAAAAACAAATCTAAATCCAATCAATATTTGGCGTGACCTTTGCCCTTTCCCTTCTATCAATTCTTCTAGCTACACTTCCAGACAGTTTTTGAAGGAACTCAGCAGAGAGGTTGTCCTAAACTTCTTGGAGAAGTAAGCATGGCTGGATGTAAGGATGTAGGCTTGCTCCAATCCTTCTGTCAATTCATGTAATCCCAGACAGACTGGATGATGTTGAGGCCAGGGCTCTGTGGGGGACATATCATCACCTCCAGGATTTCTCCTCCAAAGGGTGGTCACACCAAATATTGATGTGATTTACATTTTTTAGCATCTGTTAATAGGCGTCGCTCCAGTGGGATTTTTTCTCTAGCCCACACCATTCCTAAGCAACAAGTGCAGTTAGTTTTGGTGCCTGATGTGCTATTTAAGCTCTGTAATGTTAGAAGAGCAGTGTCAGGCAGGGGGTGTGATTCAGAGCTCCAATCAGAGGCCGCCAGTGTGAGAGCTCAGAATCACACCTCTTGTCTGCTCCTGCCTGACACTGCCTTCTGACTGTGCAAAGTCTAAATAGCATATCAGGCACCAAAACTAACAGCATTGATTGTTCGGGGATGGTGGGGGCTAGAGAAAAAATTAAAACTGTCCAGTAATCAGTGAAAGAGTGAAGAAATCAGGCGATACCTTTTAGAGGCTAACTGAATATATTTGATAGTAAGCTTTCGAGAGTATTAGCTCTCTTCTCAGACATGGTGTAATAAAAGAAACTGAAAATTCACACACTTTTTATACACACACAGGACATGGATCTTCAAATGATCTTGGAATAACAAAATTCAAAATAAGTAGAGAAGTTATTTACAACAGGTCAGGAAATAAACAGTCTGGAAAACTTGTGGTGCGTGACGGAGGGATCAGTAATTCTTGCTGTTATCTGTTTGCTATCAGGTGGTGATTTGTGACCCTCTCAGTTCATACATAGTGTAACATGAAGCTGGCATGAATATTAAGTCCAAACTGCAGAGTTTTAAATTTTTGCATTAACTTATATTCCCATTCCTTTCTCTCCCTCTGTGTCTTAAAATGTCCCATTAAAACCACAACTCGCAAATCTTCAATAGAGTGATCTTCTCCAGAGAAATGTGCGGCCACTGGGAGATCTGTTCTGCTGTTATTAATGTTGAATCTGTGTGAGTTTATGCGCTGACTAAGTCTCTGCCCTGTTTCCCCCACATAGAAGCCTGTGGTGGGACATTGCACACACATTATGATTAGATATGGCTAACACAGTACAACATTATACTACCAGTAATCAGTGAAGCAGTGACTATTAACAGATGCTGAGAACTGAAGTTGGTGGAGGTGGTGAAAGGTCCTCTTTAATTTTATTAATTCAGAAAATTAAATTCTGAATACTTCTATCTTTAAAACCATTCTTAATTTGTAGCATTTTTTCATATCTGCCTAAATATTTGCACAGTACTGTATTTTTTAAATTATTCATCCTTCTAAGGCATCTTACCTGCATTTCTAAACCAATGATTCATTTTATGAATTAATATTATAGAAATATCAGGGGGAATTTACTATGCTAGTATTTCCATCGTACATAGGAATAATTGTGCAGCATTTTTGCAAAAGTCAGCAGAGAGAAAGGTGGTCCACGGTGAGGAGGTGAAAGCTGATTGTTATGGGCAATTACTTTAATTTTCTTTGGCACCCATTTTGATACATTTTCCCAGCTGTGTCATGTAAGACAGCCTCATTTATGAAACCATACAGATCTGAATTACATGCTTTCTTTAAGAGCATGGAGTAGGGGGTTACTTTTAAATGAAGGCATCAGGTTCTGAGCAATAGTATAAATGGGGGTAAACCAAGGGCGTAACTAGGAATGGCTGGGCCCCAAGGCGAACATTTGACATTGAAAAGACCCCCGAAATATAATGATAGCAGTGTTTGTGGGGTTTGCGGTAGCGGCTGTCACAGGGTTCCGGGCCCCAGGCCCCATAATGTCCCGGGCCCTGTGGCAGCCGCTACCGCTGCTACCCCGGTATTTACGCCCCTGGGGTAAACAAAGAAGTGTTAATATAGGGAGAGTAAAGGCAGAAGAGTTGGATGAGGGATAAATCTGTCTAAAACAGGAAGTTAAAGGGAGTCTGCCACCAGGGTGAAGCATATTAAACCAGCAGCACAGTTACATATGTCAGACTCACCAGATTGGAACGCTTTTCCCCCTGTGAAAATTTGTGCCTCCATTGTTAACATATTAATTTATTTCACAATCTGAAAATGAGCAATCTGGAGCAGCGTGGATGACTCTGTTTCTCCAAACTGCTTTGTCCTACACTGCTCTGATATGCCAGTGCAAACATGAGAACAAAAGGCCAGGCATAGCTCCCTGGCCCTGTCACTCAAAGAAGGGAGGAGAGAAGTGGGGCGTATTAGGGCAGTGGGATGCATAGCAGTTTGGAGCAATGGAGCCACCTTTGGTGCTCCAGATTGCTAACTTGCAAATTGAAAAAAATATATTAATATCTCTGCAATGGAGACATGAATTTTCATGGGGAATAAAGTGTTATATTCTGGTGAACTTGACCTAGATAACTTTGTTGTTGGTTTAATATGGTTCACCCTGGTGACAGACTCCCTTTAAGTAGTAACCTTATTGCCCAGGGTAGATCATTCCAGAGAACTGGTGCAGCTCAAAAGAAATCTAGGAGGTAGGAGAGGGAGGTTTGTATTAAGGAAGATGTAGATCACTGGCAAAATAGGATGGGTAGGATGATAGACAAAGAAGATGCAGGAGATTTAAGGAGAAGCATAACTGTGGAGAGATTTGTGGACAAGCATGAAGTTTAATATGTATTGTGCAGTGGATGGGCAACCAATTGGCAGTGACTGGCATCATTTTGTTTTTTTCTTTGTTTTTTTTTAATAAAAAAAGCCTATATAATCAACAAATTATGTATATGGTCAAACTAGCCATCATCTATCGATTGGGTTTATCACTTGGCCTTAAGTCATTTTCACACTTGCATATTCAGTCAGTATTATGCACTCTTATTTTTAAGACAAAATTGTAAATATATAAGGTATGTATTAAATTGTTTCCATTTTTCTGTATTTAAGGTCCACTTTTGGTTTTGGCTCTGATACTTTATGCAAAATACTGGCTAAAATCTTTACTGTGTGCATAAGACCTTGTCATTGATACGCTAGGTTCATGCTAGTGCTGTGCCTCCATTGTTCTGGTGCCTCATAGGATCAGAACAATGAAGAGGTGCACCACTAAAATAGCAGTAACACATTGAATATAATGGGGCCCATTGGGTATCTGTCCTTTCAAAACTGGAATCAGGGGAGGAAAAAGTCCTCTGTGCAGGACTTTTTCCTCCTCCGATTTTCAGACGCAGATATGAACATAGCCTTAGTCTAGTGTTTCATGGTGACATACCGTATGCATTGTGCTACCTCATGCTAAAGCCATTTTTGGAGAAACGCGCGTTGGGGTGCGTTTCTTTATGTGGTATGTGGTAAGATCATGTGATTGTTGTTATACATCCAGGGTTTATTATTTTCTCTTTTTGGGACCTAATTATTTGTCTTTTATATAATTAGTGCACTTTTGTATCTGAGTTTCTCTTTTTGTAATTGGACTGGTAAATACTTTGCACACTTGTTTTCCTCATGGTAGACTTTTTTATACTTGGTATTGCAATAGTTGCTTTACACTTTTTTGGTCCCTTACACTATCGGTATTATATTCTGTTTTTGATCCCTGGATGTGTTGCTACAATTGGTGATTATGTCAACTTTTTAGTGACTATTTACTATGTATTCCTTATACCACGTTTCGATTCTATGTGGATATATTTCTTTGTCTCTTGCATATTTTTGTATTTTAAATTATATATTTAATAAATTATAACATTTCTATTACTATTTGTTTGTGTGGATTTTTTTTTCTGTTTAATTTCATGCTAGGAAGGTATATTGAATTTTGCACATAATCCAATGGAAAGTTAGCAAACTGTATTACACAGGAGTCAAAACACAAAACTTGGCTTCTAATGGGTTTAATAATGCTTGCTAGTTTGGGAGCTCCTAATACTGGTGATGACATTTTCTAGATGATCTTTTCTAGAAAAAAATGCATTGTATCCCTCAAGTTAGAAATAAATTTACACTATAAGATTTATAGATCTATTATTTCACAAAATGCTAAAATGCATTGTTTTATTATGTAACAGGGTCAGTATTAGGTTGGACTGTGTAGGGCGTGTAGCTGGTTAATAACTTATTAAAATATGATACGCCTCTATGCACAGACCTGACATGACACCACACTGAAGCCCATTCTTGTGTACAGTATGAACCAAGGCTTCTTCCTACTTATAAGGGCTTCCTCATCAGACCAGAGCCAGCCAATGACTGCCGCTGACATCACATCTCCCCAGCATATGGCCTGATGCACTCATTAACCTTCTGCATTCCAGGGACAGCTATGTTTGTGCACACCCTATTCAAACAGCCACATAACTTCAGCAGCTGCATCATTCAACCCTAAACATATGTCATGAAATTCTCTTGTGCACGTTTAGAATACATGGAGTGAGCAACCTGTGCTGGAAACTTATATAAATGTCTGGATCGGGTAGAAAATCTCTTTTTGCAAATTCTAAGCATATTAAAGATCTTATAAACGAGTTTCCAGGTTAAAAAGGAAAGGGGCAAATGATTGCCCGATAAAACTTCCCTGGTTTATTCATAAAGAAGTTTTGCAGCAGCCGGAGTAGGTATTAAAGGGGTATTCCCATGAATATAATCATATCTATACTTGTAGATAATTAAAAGTTAAACATTTTTGCAAATATAAGTAGTTAAAAATTCTGCAGAGTTTTAAAGATTTTCTCTATCTTAGTGGTGAAAGTCTGCTGTCTTGATCGGTTGCCAAAGGATACGACCACAAATGCAGAAACTTTCTATGGTTTGGGACTTGTCAGGAACCCAGCCATGATTTTCTTATTGTAGCTGGGTTATCAGGCAGGGACACTACATGTATGAGAAGATATCCCGGCCACAATAAGGAAATCATGGCTGATTTTCTGACCTTAGGAAGGTCCTGCATTCATGGTCATATCCACTGGCAACCGATCAAGACAACAACTTGTGATCACAAGATATTTAGATATAATCTTTAAAATTCAACAAAATGTTTACTTACTTATATTTGCAAAAATGTTTAACTTTTAATTATCTACAAATTTAAAAATGTTTATGTTCATGGGAATACCCCTTTAACAATAAGTTACTACCCCTGATGCTGATCCTCCTAGAAATGACTGATATGCAGCTCCCCATTCCCTCCCCATAGGAAAATATAGATTATTTAATAGATATGATGGGAAACTGCAGAACATCTTTGAGTAGAAAAGTAGGAGCATCTTATCAGTGAATCAGAATCTGCTGAGTAAGGAGTTATGAAACCACTTAGAAAAGGGAGAGAATAAGGCTTGGTACTCACAGCGGATAGATGGCGCAAAGTCACCCGCAGCTCAGCCACTGAGGCAATCGTAGCATGGTGGATGACATTTCTACAAATCTCATCCAATTGCTGCAACTAAAACTTGCAGCACAAAGTGCAATGCAAAGGTTTAACACTGTGGAAGAATTGCTCCGATTCCTGAAGGTGTGCCTCACCAAAAACATTGTGGTTTTTTTGCTACAGCTACTTCAAGGGGAACAAATTTTTCGTCGAATGTCCTTCCACTGTGACTCCAACCGTAGAGACAAGATTATGGCAGAAGATAATGTACTTTGAGTATTCTCTGGGCTGACTTTGGCAAGACCCAATTTGTATTGTTGTCATGGGACCAACAAATAAGAGGCCCCAATTCACCTGCTGCTGCCATTCACCTGCTGCTGCCATCCACCTGCTGCCCAACATTGGCTTCCTGGGAGCTATAAAGAGTCACTTAGAAAATGAAATGGCCTTGGTTACCAATAAGGTTCCCTTCTTTTCAAGTGCAAATTCACAGACACTTATTAGTATTTTATTCCCCCATATCCCATGAACCCACTAAATGTACTGTATGGTATATAAAGAAGATCAAATGTTATTCGACCTGGTTTCAAAATCAGTGGGGCGCTGTGCTTAAAGGGAGTCTGGGTGAAGCATATCAAACCTGAATGTAACACCTTTTTCCCAATAAAAATTTGTACTTCCATTGCCGATTTATTCATTTATTTCTCAATATGCAAATGAGAAATGTGGAGGACTGAGGGCGGCTCCGTTGCTCCAAACTGCTGCACCCCACACTGCTTTAATATTCCCTCCTTCTCCAGGCCAGGTAGCTATGCTGAAATCTTGCCTGGTCCTGTGTTCTAATGTTTGCGTTGGTGTATTAGAGCAGTGTGGAACGTAGATATTTTGAGCAATGGAGCCGCCCACAGTGCTCCAGATTATTCATTTGCATATTGTGAAATAAATGAATATTTAGGCAAAAGAGACTTGAATTTTCATGGTGAAAAAGGCATTACATTCAGGTGAACCTGACCTATCTAACTGTGTTACTGGCCTGGTGACAGACTCCCTTTAAAGGTGACCCTAACTTATCTGCAGGACAGCGTTGATATGGGCTTACTTGCTTCTCATGCATTTATTTTTCTTTAAAGTTATCCATGCCTTGTTCACTATTAGATGCTGTTGTCCATAAAAACATTGCTTTGCTAGATATTACCTGGATGTTCCACAAAACCTCTGACAAAATGTTCTATTAACAGCTGAGACAAAAATTTAACTTTTTAGCTCAAATACACAACACTATGTTTGCACACCAACACCAAAACCCAACTGTGTAGGTGTAAGGGACATCATGGTTTGGGGCTGCTTTTCCGGTTTCGGGACCTGGACACCTTGTGATCATTGGTGGAACAAATAAGGTATCAAAGCATTTTACAGGATGATGTCAGGGCTGCAGTCTATAACCCCAAGCTGAAGAGACATGTGATGCAACAAAACAATGACCCAAAGTACAATAGAAAATCAACTATAGAATGGTTGAAAATATAAATTTGTGCTTTGGAGCCTTCACTCTATCAAGATACTGTGGAACGACCTGCAGAGGGCTGTGTATATGATCTTCCTAATAGTAATTCCTTCCCAATATGAGGAAATGGCCACCTAGACCCATCATGCCAGATTATACTAGTGATACCTGATGTCCAGAACTGACCGCTGCCTTGTTACCTATTCATTAGTTTCTTGCAAATTTGATTTCTGATGAGTAGAGGACGGGGACTATTGAATAAAACAATACATTGAGAAGGAGGCCATTGTTGCATACTTAAACCCAATCTAAACAGAAGCATGGGAATGAAGAAACTATTATCAGATCAAGGTATCATGAAATATTTAATAATTATAATTATGGGACAAGAACTTGCATTGACAGCTAAATCCAGATATATTTGTGCCATTGGATTTATTTTAATTAAAAAAAGATTAAGCGCAGAGAACAACCTCAAAGGCACGAACGCTGACTGCAAGCACAGAACCCACGTGATGCACAGATATGAGACTCCACCATCTATTATAATACTGACATATCTGACATGGCTGCCAATAAAATGAGAGCCATGATGGTCACACAGAAAGTAGTCATAATTGTCAACTATTTCAGCTGTGTTATATGTTTAATGCTTAATATGGAATAAGTTAAAGACAAAGACACACTAGAGCAGTATTCCCTAAAGGTGTCTTGGAGGCTTCATGTGGCTCTTGAGCTTCTGACAGCTGCAGTTACTGTTGTGCACTTGTGGCACCAGGGATATCAGATATCCTCTAGCATTACTAGAACTTGGCACCAAAGTCAAAGCCATATCAGAGGCAGTTAACTTTAGGGTTAAAGGGATTGTCTCCCAAACCCCTGTATATCTACCCTACTAGGGTGAATGGCCTTCATTCTAGAGCCAAGAAGTGGCTTCACCTAGTGCACTGGGGTGAAGGAAGCAGAACCAGGGTTGCCAGTCATGTGTAAATTCGTCTGTTTTTTTTCTGTTGCCTGAATTTTTTTGCTCTACGTATGCACCAATGCATGACAATCTTGGGAGCTAGACTGCACTTTGATGCAGAAAGGTATCTGCACTATGTCACTAACCAACCCTACAACAGCATATAAGTGGTTTAGAAGACATTTTTGTTGGTGGTAGATTCCCTTTAAAAAGAACCTTTTACCACCTCTGCCAACTCCAAGTTATTCCATTCTTCAAGTATGCGCCACTCCACTGATTCTGGCGCAGATATTTTTCTCTAGCCCCTAAGTTTCCTGAGCAACTGCCGCACCCCAGTGGGTTAATTAGGTTATGTACTGTCAAGTGGGCTGTCCTCAGCTGAATCATATAGTTTAGGACTGCCCACCATATTGGGTTCTGAATGGTGAGGTCTAGTAAAAAAAATTCCAACTGCATTGGAATGAGCCGAGCAGCACCTATTGGAGGCTTCAAAGAGTTGGAGTTGGTGAAAGGTCTTCTTTAAGATCTCATTGCGCACAGCAGAGCACAGAGCCTGCACAGCAGACATAAAGTAGAGCCAATAGACTTCTATGGGTGCCGTAATACAGCCTGCATGAGGCCTTATAGATTCTTCTTTTTTTGTTTTTCAATTATAAAGGTAGAAAAGACAATGTTGGCATCTTCACAAGAAGTTATTAAACCATTTATAGGGATTTAGGTGTTAATTGAATTCCAGCAATGTATCATCTTCTTCCAGCTTCTGAGGAACACATTACTGAACACAAAGTCCACATAAGTCTGCATAGTACAAAGATAAGAGGCAGCATGTTATGTAAGAAAAGAAAGATGTAGCAAAGGATTAGAAGTAAGCAGCTTATGAAGATGGTGTTCTCTTGCCATCAGCAATACACTTCTTAACAGCCAGCAGAACAAAATAATATACATAATCTCCAAAATCTAGAATACAGTGTATCCTTCTACGAAATAAGAATTCCTAGGAAAGACTGAAGAAGGTATTAAAGCATTGATCTCTTTTGTACGCACATTTTGTTACATTGCCACTGTATGAAGTGTACGTTTACCTTTTTAACCTTGGGCTTACTCGCCATTTCTATAAAATATGTTTTTTTTTTCCGCCACTTTAAATGTCCCAAATTAACAAAAGAGAGGAGGATATGGAACGCTATGACCAAAAATACCAGTTTAGGGAGAAGGCATTTTGTGCAAGTAGTTGTAGGTGACATAAGCCCCTAAAGCTAGTCATACACATACAGTAACATTAAAGTGGTTGATCCTCACTGATCTGCAACAAGTTGCTTTGGTGAGATAAAGTACTGAGACCCCTGATAAAGAGGACGGAGGTGTTTTGCTCCCCAATTTTAATGGAGAGGTGGTCAGAACGGCCCACCCCATCATTATCAGTGTGGGTCCCAGTACTTAGACCCAATCTACAAACTATCACTTCAATAAGTTGCTTTGGTGGGACAACTCTTTGAATCAGCCGAATCTGCTGATTTCAGAGTGACCAGTCATCCACCCAATGTGTATGGGCACCATACAACAGCAGATGTTAGGGAAGGTAAGAATCAGGCAACTGTACTTCAACATGCCCAACCTTTTGGTCTGAAGGTGGATAAGCCATCATTATGGATGAGTGAACAGGTTTGTAATGAGCTGGGTCTGCTTGTTTCAGGGTTAGGCCAAATCCAAAATTTTTGGAGTTAGCCACCCACAAACAACTATCATATTCTGGTTTCTGTTCAGACCCCAGAGTATAATAAGTGAAGGCCCAGGGAAGGTGAGTAAACATAACAGTTTACTCCTGGGCTCTGTGACAGCAGGCCAAGTCTGTCATTCAGTAGGCCAGAAGAGGACTGAAGAGAATGCAGAGGAACACTGGGCATCCGCTTATTATACTCTGCAGTCTGAACTGAAGCCAAAGTATTATAATAGCAGTTCCGATTGGGAGCAAACAAGTGCAGGCCAAAGTGAAAAACCCAGGCAAACACACAAATAATTGGCAAAACAAATCTTGTGAGGTTCACCCATCTCTAGACAACAACAAAGCTGTCTGGCAACAGTCTGCCTCCAGTGCCGTAACTAAAGTCTTGTAGGCCCCTCTTGTCCGAGGCCCCTTACCCCCTCTCTAGTGATGGTAATGGGTGCTTCAGCAGTATCTCAGATACTTAAAAGGGATATAGCTTTAGTTCCCACAACAGCAGTTATCAATACGGTGAATACAGTGAGTGAGCAGCGCAGAGCCCAGAATGTAAACAATACTGAGCTGTGTGCTGTGGGAAATGGTTGATCTGCAGGGTCCTAACAGTCTAAGAAATCTATTAGATCAGTGGAGCTCCAACATCAAGGGTCCCTGCTGAACAACTCTTTGAAGATACTGTGATGCATTTGCGAGTGCCATAACTCCTTCACTATTTACATTGCACAGTAACTATTTTATAATCACATGCAATGTTATTACAGTCTGCAATAATAGTGCATGGCTGCTATAAAACAGATGGCGTGTGATGTAAATAGCGAAGGGTCCCCACACAGTATAATATGCTCCACAGTGGCCCCCACACAGTATAATATGCTCCACAGTGGCCCTCACATAATATAATATTCTCCATGGTGACCCCCACTCAGTATAATATGCTTCACAGTGGCCTCAACACAGTATGTGCTCCCCATGACCCCCACACAGTATAATATGCTCCACAGTGGCCCCCACACAGTATAGTATGCTCCACAGTGGCCCCCACACAGTATAATATGCTCCACAGTGGCCCCCACACAGTATAATATGCTCCACAGTGGCCCCACACAGTATACAATACTCCCAAGAGCCCCCCTAGAGCCGCTTCAGGTGAACCTCACGAAATCTGATGAATATTTGTCACTTTATTCTATAGTTATTCTCACCTTACCTCACCTCTTGCTCCATCCTGCTCTCTTCAGCATCTTTTTCGGTCCTCTTCTGCATGCGACTGAGGTCATGTGCCCCAGACACGTGGGGCGCAATGATGTCATTACGTGACTGCTGGGGCCCAATCACATGCCACAGCAATGACGTCTGGGGAGTTTGACCTCAGTCAAAGGCCGGAAGAGCCCCAAAGAGGATGCTGGTTATCATCAGGAGACTAGGAGAGGTGAGTATAAGTATTTGTTATTTTTAATCACATCCACTTGGCAGGCTACTATTGCCAGTCCCCTTTCCATTAACAATATGTATAGCAGTCAGGGAACCAGGCTTTCCCCGACCATCTCCAGCTGGCTATGGGTCCCGTATCCCTTCGGGCCCAGGGAATTTGAAGTAGAAGTTTGGCACGTGATTCCTCCATGTGAACCTGCTCTTGAAGGGATTACTGTCCCCAATGTACAAGAATATAACCACTATAATACTGCCTCCTATGTACAAAAATGTAACTACTATAATACTGCCCATTATGTACAAGAATATAACCATTATAATACTGCTATCTATGTACAGTAATGTAGCCACTATAATACTGCCCTCTATGTACAAGAATGTAACAACTATAATACTGCCCACTATGTACAGTACAAGAATGTAACCGCTAAAATACTGCTCTCTATGTACAATGATATATAAGTTTACTGATTGTATAATTCACAGCTTTAAGTAATAAATGTATTTGATTTATACACCATTACAATGTTTTATTAGAATATACAAACACAAAGAACAATACCGATCATAGGTATAAAACAACAGTACAGAACAAATCAGCAGAATTAATATGTGGTACTGTTATATAAAAGTGATAAGGTGCCTAAGCATTTAACATCTCGACTATAAATTGGTCTGCTGCTTTCGAGTTTTGTGTAGTATGTTGGTAGTTACCGATAACCAGCTAACAGAGCAGGTAAAGAAACAAGAAGATGAAGAACACTTGGGAAGATACAGTGTACATTCATGGAGGCAGGGCGAGGAATATCTAGAATTTTTGCCACAGTCCCAATTGTCAGAACATTTGTTGCTTCGCTGTCGCCTGTAAGCAGACATTTATTCATACTTGAAATGATTGATTTCTATATAATTTGTAAAATTTTCTAAAATGACTCATTGGGATCCCTTGTCTTAGGAATCTATGTCTATGAGCGATTAGTATCAGCAGCAAAAATCTCTCTACGGATTTATATTTTGCTACAACAGTGAAATGTTCTTGCCCAGGGTCCAGGTTGTTTAATATTTTTACTGATTTATCAGAAGTTAACAAATCCGGGGTCGATGAACTTGACACTATCACCGATGCTTGTAGGATGGGGCTTACACTGCTCAGTAATACACCCAGACTGGCCCTTAATATATCTCAGAATAGCCATTGATGAGAACTGCATTTTATTATAAAGGCATGTATGGTGACTGATATCAATAGGTATCCTGCATCTGATTGTCAGATTCAGAATTGAAGACGTCTCAGACTAGCATAGTATGGGATTCTCTACACGTCTAAGCCTATGTTCACATTGGCCCTCGTTGTAGTGTCTGCTGAAAATTGGCAGAGGAAAAAAGTCCTGCATGGTAATAGTCAATGGGATCCACCACACTCTGTGTGTAACCCGTTTAAGCAGTCTGCTTCATGGTTGTTTGGGTCCCCCGATACTAGTGTGAACCTAGCATAACCATTAAATGAGGTCCTGCTAAATATCACCACCACATGGTTAACTCTTTGAGTCACAAGACTCATAAATAATCATTAAGCACCTCACATGACAAGCAGAGGTTTTCTATATTGTAGAAGAGCATGACTGAACCTAACCTAATTTCTTACTGTGAAAAATTTTACACTAGACCCCCTTCTATCCTTACTATAGTATTTTTTGAAATTTAACTCAATTTTAACCACACGCAAGTGGGGAAGGGTTGCAGAGTCATCTGTCTACAAATCCCTCCCTAGAGTCATAGAATGACAAATAAGCCATTGTGTTATGTACTAGGACACATACTTGTACACCAGTCAGCCATAACATTAAGTATGAGCATATGCACAGTGGGTTAGCTGCCAAGTACTCAGCAGCAGCAAAAGTACTGCAGTGTACAGTAGTAGATTCTCCAACTCTTATCCACATACTGAGGAATATAGGCTGCTAAATTTCTACGTGTCTGTCACATGTCTCCAATTTTAGAGCACTTCTTACAATGGCACCTGTCAAGAGATGGGATATAATAGACAGCAAGTGAATTTCTTGCGTGAAGATATCAGAAAAAAATGGACAAATGTAAAGATCTGAGCATATTTGCTGAGGACTAAATTGTAATGTCTGGATGACAGAGATTCATGTGCACAACCATAGTTGAGTGCGGGTCCCTGGAAACCAAGACGGATAGCCAGAGGCGTAGCTAGGGTCTCAGCACAGGGGGGCGAACATGTCCAAGTGGGCCCCCAACTTGGACATGTTCACATACCGACACTATCAGTATACGGTGACCGGGTATATCAGCTCTACACAGGAATCTGCAGACGATTTAGATGAATACAGGGCAGTAACATTTAGTGACTTACAGGTGACATCTTTGCCTAATCCTTCACATTTCCCATCTCTTTCATCTGGACAGCCATGACCATTTCTTCCAGTCTCTGTAAAGTTTGCAGCACAGACATCTTTGGCTCCTCACTTTTCCAGGCACCTGACCCACATTGTCCTCACCTACACACCCATCCTGCTGCTACCCCCAATTATACAATATATAATATACCCCCCCATAATGAATAATACCCCCAAGTGTATCTTTAAATTAATAACTTCCCTGTGCACCCCTTTAAATAATGTGCCCCTTATTAATAATGCCCCAGGTGTTTCCTTATTAAAAAGGGGAAAAAAATTATTCCAATACCCAGGACCCCCAGGATCAGCTGTTTGAATGAACCGTGGTACCTGTGTAAGCGCCGTGACCGCTTCTCTGTTTACACAGTGTCATTCATCTCATAGCGGCCATGTAATGTAACTACAGCCTCGTCCTATACACGTCTATGTGACAAGGCTGGAATTACATCACACGGTCACTATAAACAGACAGCGTGTGATATAAACAGGCGCCATAGCCCCTTCATACAGCTGATCAGAGAGGGGGGTGGACACATCTCTTATTGATGATTTATTCTGAGGATAGATCATCAATAAAAATGAGCTGGAAAACGCCTTAAGGCTAAGGCCCCATGTGACGTGCTGCAGCAAAAAAGAGCTGCGGGAAAAACCACGGCAGCGACGCATTGCGGTTCTTCCTGCAGCACTTTGCACAGAAAGTTCACAGTGGTTCCCTCTGCAGACTTTCTGCTTCAATTATATCTATAGGGAAACCGCAGGCGTTTCCGTAGGTATAATCGACATGCTGCGATTTCCAAAACTGCGACTGTTTTGGAAATAGCAGCGTATCCGCTGCGCATATTTTACTGCAAAGTGGGGATGGGATGGGGGCCCCATGTGGCGAAAACCCACAGAAAAAAATCTGCAGCATTCTAGCAAATCCCATTCACACGTTGCGGAAAAATACGTGAAGCAGACGCACTGCGATTTCCAAAACCGTTTTGGTTTTGGAAATTGCAGCATGTCAATAATACCTATGGAAACACCGGCGGTTTCCATATAGGTGTATTGAAAACAGAAAGTCCACAGGGGAATCCTCTGCAGACCTTCTGTGAAAAGTGCTGCGAGAAAAACCACAATGTTACCGCCATGGTTTTTCCTGCAGCCCGCTATGTGGGGCCCAAGTGCCACTTTAATTAAATTAATTGACCCTCATATTATGCCCCTGATCCCCCTGACATAAATACTGCACCTCTAATAACTCCTTATATCAATGACCACCCCCTTATGTTCATAATGCCTCCTAATATAAATGATGCCCCTTATATAAATGACCCCCCCATCATCATAACGCCCCCTAATGAATCCTCCCTTTATAGTTATATTATCCCCCCTCCTAACCACCCCTTATACTATTAATATACCAGCTGTGCTAAAAAAAAAAACAAACAAAAAAAAGTGATACTCACCTACTTTTGATCCCGGTGAATGGAGCCGCTGCCTCCTCCCTGTCCACGCACAGAACGTCTGTGTCTGAGCGCGGGCGGCGTGATGTTGTGCCGTCATCGCACCGCCTGTGCTGAGAAGCAGACATCCGTCTGTGGTCTCGGCGTTTTGTAAACCGCAGGCCTGTATTGGCTTGCGGTTTACAATACTGTTAAGTTGCAGGATACGGTTTAACTAGATCGTTGTCTGCAGACACCGATCTAGTTAGAAATAAAGGATGTATTAATGGCGGCCCCGGGGTGGGCCCCAAAGAGTCAGTGGGCCCGGGGCAGCCGCCCCTCTGCCCCCACACTAGCTACGCCTCTGCGGAGCGCATGGACAGAATCCATGTTTTCAACAGACCCTATTAATAAAATATACAGACCAAAGCGCAAAAACAGACAGGAATAAGGCCTGCTCTGTTTTGTAGCTTGTTCCTACAACCCCCCCCACATGGGCCCTTAAAAACTATGGATGTGTGACTTGTACCACATTTATCAAATCTTACATGATGTTTAGCATATTTGGTGCATCTTTAAGTCTACATTTAGGCCCTGTTCAGACAGCAGAAAATGAAGAGGAATCTGAGGCAGACAACCGCCTCAGACGACTCTTCATTTTCCGGCCTCCATCTCCCTGCTGATGCAAAAAAACAATGGGAGCAGAATTTGCCATTGATTTTGGGGCGGAATCTGCAGATTCCGCTGTGAATGGTTCTGTCCTAAGTTGTTACTCCACTTTCTACACCTGCCCTCTACAAGAGTGAGGTTTTAAAAAGTTGCAAAGTTGTGTTTGATAAATGTGGTGTACATCAGCTTGGCAGGGTAACTATACAGAGCACCATACGCTATGTCTAAGAGGCCAGCATACATTGAAATGTGTAAGCAGTTTTCCCACGGAACCCCATGAATTTTAACCAATGGAATAAAAGTGAAGTTTTGTCTATTTTGTGACTGACGCCAGAATTCTGGAGCGCAGGACTGGATAATATTATCCCTATTGTACATGACATTCTGCTAATAGCCTCACTGTACAGTACTCTGTCACCCTCTGGTGACGGAATGTGGTATTATTATAATAATAATCATCGTCACTTGACTTAAGCTGAAGCACCAGATACAACTCGTGCACAATTGTGATACTCTCTCAATCTTATTTATGCTTATGGAAAATTCTCGATTTTAATCTCAATATTTTTGTCTAAAGAAACTGAAAAAAAGTGAGCTGACGCAGTGAGAAGGAACCTGATATATTTCCCATAGACTTCCTCATCCTACCAACCATTAACTACAGTGAATAAACGGTTGATCTTAGCTTGTAACATACAGGCGGTCGCCTCCTGAAATATATATCACACTCAGGGCCAAACAATGATTTCACGAATCTGATGAAAATCACAATTGTGCTTCCAACTAATGAATCCACTTCATTTAATGACCTGTCCAGCCCTAGGTGTACAATCCCTTTAATGTAGCATGGACAGCACATGAGTCATATTACTAGGCCAATGACATTCTGGCTATATGAAATGGACCATATCAATCAGTATATACCTGTAAGCAGCAGAGGCTTTGACACTAGGCTGTTGAGATTTGCTTGAGTAAATTTTAAGACCCCATACACATGACCAAGTTTGCAGCAGAATGCACTCGGATGAAGGGCAGCACGGTGGCTCAGTGGTTAGCACTGCAGCCTTGCAGAACTGGAGTCCTGAGTTTAAATCCAGCCAAGGACATCTGCAAGGAGCTTATATGTTCTCCCCGTGTTGGCGTGGGTTTCCTCCCACACTCCAAAGACATACTGATAGCGAATGTAGATTGAGAGCCCTATATGGGACAGTGACTGACAAATGTCTAATGTTTTGCGGAATATGATGGTGATATATAAGCAAAATAAATAGTGACATCCGAGTGCCGTGCAAGTGCCTTTTGTTATGGGGCTTCCAATCCATTCCGATGACACGGAGCAGGATAGGACCTGCTCTATAATCATCCGTGTTATCGGAACAGATTGAAAGTCCCCATAGAGGCGAGTGCCTAACGGAATGTACACACTTGATACACAGATGTAACTTCGACTGTATTCCACTGCTAACTCGGCACCACATCGGATGCACACTCTGTTGTGTGCAAGGAGTCTAAAGGGGTTATCCAGTCTTTTAAAACTGATAGCCTATCAATATGAGATTGATTTGATGTGGGTGCCCAACTCTTGGCCACCTTATCAAACAGATTTGAAGAAGTTCCAGATCCAACACTGCAGCTTCCTCATGGTTTAAGTGTCTAGTTGTTAGGTCATCAGGACAAATGTCATAATTTTTGTAGCAATGGTATGTTATATTGAACACTTGTCCCATTTACTAGAAAAAAAGCAATATCCACAAGAGCTACCTACTTAAAGAGGCCCTTTCATGTCCTCTGACACTAGAAAGCAGACAGTGTGCTGTATACTTTCAGCTTTGCCGGTACGTGACCTGGCTGCATAGATATTGGTGCATTGACAGTACAAGGCTATGGAAAAGTGTACTGAATTCAGCACAGTGTCAGCCTTCTGGCAGTATATACAGTATAAAGTATTCCTACCACGTGAATTTTTTCACATTTTGTCACCTTACAATCAGAAACTTAAACATATTTTATTGAGATTTTATGTGATCGGCCAACACAAAGTAGCAGATAATTGTGAAGGGGAAGGAAAAGGATACATGGTTTTCAAAATTATAATCAAATAAAAATCTGAAAAGTGTGACGTGCAAAAGTATTCAGCCCCCTGTACTCTGATACCCCTAAATAAAATCCAGTGCGCGCAATTGCCTTCAGAAGTCACTTAGTTAATAGAGTCCAGCTGTGTGTAATTTAGTCCCAGTATAAATACACCTGTTCTGTGAAGGCCTCAGTGGTTTGTTAGAGAACACTAGTGAACAAACAGCATTATGAAGTCCAAGGAACTCACTAGATAGGTCAGAGATAAAGTTGTGGAGAAGTTTAAAGCAGTTAGGCTATAAAAACATATCCCAAGCTTTGAGCATCCCAAGGAGCACTGTTCAATCCATCATCCAAAAATGGAAAAAAGTATTCTATAACAACAAACCTACCAAAACATGGCCGTCCACCTAAACTAACAGATGGAGCAAGGAGAGCACTGGTCAGAGAAGCAGCCAAGAGGCCCATGGTCACTCTGGAGGAGCTGCAGAAATCCACAGGTCAGGTGGGAGAATCTGTCCACAGGACAACTATAAGTCATGCACTCCAGAAATCTGGTCTTTATGGAAGAGTGGCAAGAAGAAAATCATTGTTGAAAGAAAGACATAAGAAGTGCCGTTTGCAGTTTGCCACAAGCCATATAAGGGACACAGCAAACATGTGGAAGAAGGTGCTCTGGTCAGATGAGCCCAAAGGTGAATTTTTTTTACCTAAATGCAAAACCATATGTGTGGTGAAAAAGTAACACAGCTCATCCCCCTGAACACACCATCCCCACTGTGACACATGGTGGTGGCAGCATCATGCTGGGGGGAGGCTTTTCTTCAGCAGGGACAGGGAAGCTGGTCAGAGTTGATGGGAAGATGGATGGAGCTAAATACAGGAAAATCCTGGAAGAAAACCTGTTGGAGGCTGCAAAAGACTTGAGACTGGGAAGGAGATTCACCTTCCAGCAAGTCAATGACCCTAAACATACAGCCAGAGCTACAGTCACAGTCCAGACCTAAATCCCATTGAGCATCTGTGACAAGACATGAAAATTGTTGCTCACAGACGCTCCATCCAATCTGGCTGAGCTTGAGCTATTTTGCAAAGAAGAATGGGCAAAAACCTCAGTCTCTAGATGCGCAAAGCTGGTAGAGACAGACCCCAAAAGACTTGCAGATGTAAATGCAGCGAAAGGTGACTCTACAAAGTATTGATATGGGGGGGAGGGGTGAATACTTTTGCACGACACACTTTTCAGATTTTTATATGACTAAAATTTTCCTTCCACTTCACAATTATCTGCTACTTTGTGTTGGTTATCACTGAAAATCTCAATAAAATACATTTAAGTTTGTGGTTGTAAGGTGACAAAATGTGAAAACTTTCAAGGGGTATGAATACTTTTGCAAGCCACTGTAATACCGCTAATGTCAGAGTGCATGAAAGGTCCTCTTTAATAAGCCATTTATTATTAGTAGGTATTTCTAGTGTAGAGCTCTTGGTCATGTCCATGACATCATTCCCCCATCTCTTCAACTGGTATATTGACCAGGTCATCAGTATGAAAATTCTATTTGGGGCAGGAAAACCAACTGTGGTGACTGTTTTTCCACGCCCGATCCTGACTCCCTCACAAGTGGCTGACAGCCATGATCAGACAGCAGTAAAGGTCCTCTAATTCAGGAAAACACTAGTGATTGAAATCCTAAGAAAGTAATGAAATATTGATAATATAAAATAATTTTATTTTCTAACTTTTTTCCAAAACCCACCCCGCCTGACACAGCCCTGCACACATATAATAATGCAGGATGAATGAAAGAACAAGACGCCTGTAACTTAGTGTAATACATTTATTTACAGAATAGCAAAAGTACATCACATTTAGTGCAAATGCAACTAATGATATTAAGATTTATATATTATTTTGTAAACGTCCCATAAGCCTTTGTAAAATAAAGCTTTCAAATTCAGCACTTTAAACGCTGGACAGGTTTGCAATGTATTATGGCTGAATGCACTGCAGGCTTCTCCATCACTGAAAGTGCCAATGTCCATGAAATTAACCAAATATAACCAGCATGTTCAACATTCATCATCTAGTTTTAGAATGGGTTTTTTTCCATACCATTATAAGTGGCCTTTCAAAAGAAAAAAAAAAATATTGTAGTACAAAAAACACGAGACGCGTTTAAAATATTTTTCTAATTTGTCTAAACTTCTGGTTTCTGGTCATGTGCTCATTACCACGTAGGCACTTCTTCTGGATCATTCCTTGAACAGAGCTTTTTAGTGGTAAGGCAATATAGATATATATTTATTTATTTATATATAGTTATGTGCGTTGTATACAATTAAAAGCAAGTAACAAACCATCCCACATGGAACGTCCGGGGACTGAGCCCACAGCACAAAAAGCCTGCGGGTAGTTGTTTATAAAGTTTTTACACAATACTCCAATTATATACATCTGTTTCCATATACTCATTGTAACCTAGCTTATAAAAATGTTAATCATTCGGTAAGTCACACCAATATATATACTGTAAATCTATTATAACAGATGCACAAGACTGATATGAATCAATGGAACAGAGAAGTCAGCTGGAATTCCTAACCACACTAACAATAACCGGGGGGGATAAACATATGATGGATGGCAACATATTGCCCTTTAGATTGTGGCCGATATCTATCGATTGTAATGATTTCCAAATATCGCATGTCTGATTTGAATAACTTTATCGAATCTTTTTGAAACGGAAACATTTTACTGTGATACTGCGCACCAACTATCATGGCGGCAATGTGATTTAGAAGACTGTCTGCAGCAAGGCTCAGGAAGCAGCTCACTTTGTGACACGTGAACAAAACTTTTTTGATAACCTTTTTGAATAGGGGCAGAATTACACAGATTTATGAAATGGTCTAAATGAAGAACTGGTTTGCAGCAACCAATCACAGTGCTGCTTTCATGACGTAACGGAAGCTGTGCTGTTATTGGCTACGGGCAACAAGACAGTTTTTATACATTTCCCCCAAGTGCTTCCCAAAAAAATGGGAACAGCGCCTCATTATAAGTCTGTATTCAGATGGAAAATGTGCAAAACGGCCTCTGAATAGTACAATTTAATTAAATTAGCCATATGGTAGGCGTTAAAAAAAAAAACAAAAAACAAAAAAAAAAAAAACACCTGGCATCACATGGCTATTAACATTGTTTGTCTGAATAGAGCTGTAGGCTACATGCACATGACCGAGTGTGTACGCTGATGGGGAGCGATTTCATCGTGGAAAGCACTCACTGACATCTGAGTGTCATCTGAGTGCCATCTGCTCCCCATTGGCTTCAATGGGGGGGGTTCCGTTCCGTTCCCACAGGACAGGATAGGACCTGCTCTATAATCATCGGAACAGAGCATTTGACACCCCCATTGGGAGAGACCAGGCCATGTGCATGAGGCCTTACTGTGTATCCGAGCCCCTACCCAAATCCCACTAAAGATTGTCACCGAAAAGGGATTTACAGACAAACCTAGTGACAAGAGATCTTGTGCAAAATTCACGTCTCTCCCATTTAACTGCGTGCCAAACCTAACAGAAAGAGGGTTGTGGCTATTGCACTCAGTGGGGTAGCACTGTTATGTACAGCTCAACAGGCCTATGGATCTAAAGACAGAAAGTGTTCATAAAAACCAAGATAAAATAAGCTACACGATATGAATTATTAAGAAACATTTTACATAGAACAATGTTTTACGAAAGAAAAATTTCCGGACAGGCTTGCCAGCGATGGCTTGATTGTTGGGATTAGCGAACCCTGGCCTATAGGCTGCAGCCTTTCAAATGTACCTATTGCATAAACACTGATGGAGGCAAGCACATTGTGGTCTGAGCCAAGCCATTCACTGGGAGCCAATGACTGAATTATGAGGCACTAACATATCCCTCCACCAAAACAGCAGCCTCCATTGTGTTTAGATGATGGATACATTCAGAGCTGTACTATTGCTAGAGGTATGAAGTAAGACAGTTCAAGTCACATCAGAGATCGAAGCTACAGCAAAACACAGCATCAAAAAAAACAAACAAAAAACACAAAAATTGACGGCCTGCACAACCCGAATAAGACGATAAGACGCCTGGAGAGGACCCAATTCATGTTAAGTAGATTCCTATCTTTTCAAGGAGTGATCATGAAATTTCTGGATTAAGTTACAGAACACACTTTTTTTTTTTTTTTGCTCCGTTATTAACACAACTAAAAATACAAATAGAAATATATAGATTTCTGGAAAAAATAAAGCTTTCTTAGAATTTTTTTTTGTAAGACTCCATCAGACTAAGTCTTCATTGGAGTTATACAAGGAAAGGCAAAGCCATAGCTTAAAACAGCCCTCAGTTATTACCATCACAACAGCTAGCCAAAAGCTAGCACAAAAAGATGAGCGGAAAAAAAAAAAAAAAGTTTTGAAAGCAAAAACAAACCACCCCTCTCCCATACCCATCCACCCAATACGTGGCTTCTAACAACCTCAAAAACACCATGTGTTTCTGCGCATAACCTTCGCCATGCCCAGAGACACAAGACTTATGGCTTCATTATTTTTTATTTATTTGTTACAGGCCTATGGTCGGTAAGCAGTTCCTGCTTGTAGAAAATTAAAGCCTCCATCCTTATAGTACTCATTTCTGGTGACCTTCAAAGCAAGCAAGCAAATCGAAAGGAACAGAAAGAAAACGTAACCATGTTCTTTAGCATGTGATTATAATTTATACATGAATCCAGAAAGTAGCAGAAGTCCAATAGTGTTTGATGTTCAGTCTCCTCAGGATGATGTCTCCATATGTGTCTCCATAGGTAAAAAGGCTTCAGATCACAAATTCCATCTTGAAGGTGTAAATTCAAGGCTTGATCCATCGTGGAATGTTCATACCGTCTCTTCATTTCACTACAGGACAAGACACGGCCATTAGTTTAAAGGGAACAATACACTGCAATGTATGGAGAATATAAGTAGAAACAACCAGCCTTTAGTTCTGTAGAACAGATGATCAGGAAAAAAAAATATTAATTTGTCAGAAAGCAGCAATGACAGCACAACAGGCCGCTAATGAGAGACTGCTGTATTTATCAGGGAGCGCTGTCCTTATCCGCCTCCTACAGGGATTGACAGTCCGATGCTGTATACTGTACACAAAAATACATGACTATCAAGGCTGGGGTAGGGGCTGTTCATATGGAGGAATTTGGGGTTAGTCTTCCAGCCCTGTGGAAACCACAGCAGAAAGCCAAACTTTCTGCCAAGAATTTCCACGCTCAGATACAATGGGGCTAATGGGCAATTGGGTTTTCTAGCTGAATCAGCCTTGGAAGTTGTGGCAATATTCAGCATGACGCTTCTTTTTCAGGGTCCTTACAAAACATACAAATACAATTGCCCCAAGTAGTGTTTTCACATCACTCTCACCCTCATCTCACACATGATGAGGGTGTGATGTGCTACACCAGATAGAAGCACATATTGATTTTAGAGTAGGTGTACAGCCCACTAGAGGATATGCCTGATTTATGAGGGGCAGGGGGTCAAAGCGCTGGTCTTGATAAATCACCTCCTTTGTGAAATGAAAAACCAGAAAGTGTAAAGTTCATCTTACCTGGCAATTGTTAGAAAAGTATAGGTTTGCCTGAGGTCTTCTCCTGCACATATGTAGTAAACCTTTTAAGAAATTTGGGGTATTCCCGTTTGGCCACTGCTCGGAGTACAGAGGCGGGAGCCCACCCTCCAGGATTCACTAAAAGAAAAATGTAAAATAAGAAAAAATACAGTACATAGAATATGAAGCCAAAATAAGAAGGATCAAATACGCTCAGGGAAGATCTTGTGATACTGACAAGGACTTTAATGCCAGAGTGGGATGCCCTGTGTAATATAGGATTAAACCACACACTGAAAACAGTATCTTACCATTAGCAACATATGTAATTTTGCATTGAATGTTATCTCTGCTGATTTCTTTGTTGCCCTCTGGTGGACTAACCAGTGTCTGACAGATCATGGCGATGTTGATTTTGGCACGAACACACCGGTTAAGCTTTAAAGAAACCAAACAGTATACAGAAGTTAAAATGAGGTGCATTCAATAGCATACTTACAATTAACGCAGTTCACATTACACATTGTCCTTTTATAAGGAGCATTATGATGATGTGTCTGCAGGGGGTGCGAAAGGATCGAATCTGGAAACCTGACAGAGCCCGTTAGATGCTAATAGGACTCAGCAGTATAACTTAGGATACATTTATATTATAAAAAAAAACAAAAAAACACACACAACACAAACGCTTCATAGCTTCTTTATGAAAGCAAGTCACAAAGCTAGTGTGAACTGTGTCTAAAGCACTATAGCAGGTTTGGAATAAACTGCCTACAAAAGTAATATACTCACAGGTGCACTCTCATGGTCCACTGAGAAATTGCACACAATCCAAGTGTCTGTTTCATTCTCACTAGCAGCTGGTATCATACGGATTGCAGATAAGTACAAGACATCACGCTGAGAAGCGGGCCACACTCTCTGCAAACAACCACAAAATTAGCCATTTTAAAAATGCAGAAAGCAAGTGATGTATAGAAGTGAAAGTAGCATGGTCATAAAAAGGCGCAGTAAACCTTTAGTCTTTATTAGATCTAGTTACTATGCAGTTGAATTAGATCTCTTAGAGATTGGACCTATAGTAGGAAAGGCTTGCCCCCACTCCGTTCACTTCAATGGGACTGTCAGAGATTGCTGCCCGCAGTTCAGCCTGCAGCTATCTCCGAAGTTCCCACTACAATTAATGCAGGGGGCACAGCTTGCCAACCACCAATCCACTCAGTAAGGAGGAAAACACCCCTGTTCTCATGATCAGTGTGGGCTCCAGTGCTAAGACCTCCACCAATCTGCAACTTATCCCATAGCCACTGGATAGGGGATAAATGGCTGAGATGGGAAAACACAATGGCATTAGTGACAAGGAGCCCAAAAAAATATCCATTTCTATGATCACAACTTCAAATTAGATATTTGGTTCTAATAAATAACCCCTATTGTGAAATCAGCCATAAGAAAAGTGTCTGAAGTCCTGGTTGGTGCACCCCTCCTTTCATTCACTATAATGGGTATGTGCCAGCTTTGGCACTTCCCTTAATGTGAATAAGTGCGTCTGTGCGTACCAGGGGTTCGGGCACACTCACAAATGGGGTCAAATATCCCCCATTCAAAGTACCGGTGGGGGTCTCAGGGGCCAGACCTCCACCAATGAACAATATTTATTCTCTATCCAAGGATATATTTCTGATGACATAACGCCTTTAATCTACACAGAACTGGGTTAGAATGACATACCTTGTGCATCTGGTACACAATGATTGAATTTGGAGATAGTTTTTCAACAACATGGAAGTTCTCAATAGTTGCTGTTGGAGAATAAATAAAAAAAAAAAAGTCGTGAATAAAAAGTAGTGAAAAAAAACCCAAAACATAATACAAGTATAATTTGGACAACAAAAGGTCCTTACTCTCCCAGTCGTTGCGTACGTCAACATTCCAGAAGTGATGACACACTTCATGTCCAGTGACTCCTTTCACAGAATGAGTAGCCTTTAGGGGGTCGAGAACGATGCCATTTTCTTCCACTTCTCTTCTATAAACCTGCAAACATCATATTTGTTATGCACCATGCAAATGCAGGTAGCATGTGTATTTCCTTTATATATAGAAGTGATGTTCTGGTAAATTTTTAGCCTACCTTCATTTCTCCTTCTTCTACTACCAATTGCCAGTTGGCATCTCCACCCACATCTTGTAGTGAGTAAGTCATGTGGTTCTGTACCATCTCATCAACCTACAAGAAAACAATAGGACCTTCAGATAGTATTGTGGTGAGATTTTAGAACACTCCTACACTTCACACAAAACAAGCACTTATAGTTTGCCAACATCACTTGTGCGTAACAACAACAAAAAAAAATCATCATGCACTGTGAAAACAGCACTTTGCATGAAAACCAGTAAAGAAAACACATTAGGTGTACTGTCCAGTAGACAACACATTGTATAGCTAGAGGAGCAATGGGGAACAGGAAACTATCAACAGCATAAAATGTCTGAGTAAAGTGAATCTAGTATTTTTATACAAGCACTCAGACCGCAGATCATCCCTCTCACTAGCCTGGGGATATGTGGAGTGGTGACGGATAAATCGCTGGCTCAAGCAGGAAACATCCCAGAAGGGGAGTCAATCTGGCAACTCCATTAAAATTCCAAATTTATTATCAACACGTTAAAACATGCAAAGGATCCACAGATAGAAATCCATGAGAATGTTTTGAACAGTGAATGTGTTCATATTCACGGTATATAGTTACATGATACAGGCAAGCATTTAAAAGAACGAACAATGTACTCACTAACCAAGTGTATCATTCACTTTATTCAGCCTCCAACCGGTGTCCTGTCTGGTCATGCGCTTGTCAGACTGACCTGCTGTTTCACATACCAGACAGAAGTTACCTTTTCTATGTCTCTGAGAGCCTGGATCTTATATACTCACAGGCTTGGATAGAAATCAGTGACTTCCAGCTGGTGTGTCAATCAGCAGGTCAGTGTGAACCAGACAGGACACCATTAGGAGGCTGAATAAAGTCAATGTTATACTCTGCTTTGCCCACTTTGTTAAAAAGTTTTATATCGTACTAATAGAGAGTGTGACTTTAAGTTCAACCTGGTTACTGATTGGTTCAACTTCCTTCTAAATACTTACCTGTGTGAAGGATCATAATGAACTTTTTATAATTTTATACCTTTATATCTGTTTTAGATTTTCATATCTGCTTAAGGTGTACTGTGTGTAAAAAAACATTGTTATCCTTAAAACTGAATATTAGATGTGGTTGTTTATGCTTGAAACTGAGTGTAATATAATGTTACACTACCAAATAGTGTCTGCATACCAAAGTGAGAATCCTGTGTGTCCAAGAAGACATGTGCTTGGTTTGCTGCCAGAAGACACCTCCCTACATCACAGCGCAAGACAGGAGATGGCTGACCATATACGGAACTGCTTATATCTGTTATCTATGCATTTAAGATAAACTACACCAATTAGGATTGAACATGAGGACTTACGTTGCTATGTTATCCCTTTCCTATATTTGCTGCTATATGAACTTATGTTGTCTTAATAAAGGCTCAGTGTGCGTCCCTGTATTCGGCTAAGAAAGAGGGTTCATACCAGCTCTGTGTCTGGTGTCTATCTCTCGCCGCTAGCACTTAGCTCATATCAATTAAGACAACGACAGTTACCTGGGGAACCTGGTCATCTGGCCCACAAAGGGTGTCATGACCTTATCACCTGTATCATGTGAGTATATATAAAGACTAAGAACTTGTTTGCAGTTCAAAAAACAGATTTACCATAGAGTTATCTATGGATATGTCAAAATACAGAATTTTAAAAACGCAGGTGCCAGACTGGCTACTCAGTGTGCCATTTCAGATGAACAAATTCCCACCATAGTCAAAAGACATTTAAAAAGGGGCTTTCCTCCATAGTAAGCAATGGCTCCCACATTGGTTTATATTCTCTCCCTTAAAAGTGCCACTCCATTCTAGGGGGCCTTAGAGGCTAATCAGATAGTAATGGCTTTTCCTACCAATATAGGAACAAAAACTATATTGGCAAACTGCAAAGTACATGCCATAAATAACTGATCGACACAATTCCCAAGGGTGACCCAACCCCATAGCCAAAGTGAGAAGAGAGGTGGCTGTGCATGTGCATCTCTCTGTTAATTCTTGTTCAAGTCCCATAGCAGTGTATGGAGAGAACTGCGCATACACGGGCACCTCTTTTCCTCTAAGCAGTGGAAATGCCATAAATGTCACAAAGCAATACCCCTTTAGTAACAGTAAGCCTCTTATTTTATCTAGCTGGCTGTACCTCTAGAAAACTGTATATTAGTTCCTTGTCAGTAGCTGCTGTAGTGTCTAAATGTTATAAAATAATGAAACTCCCTTAAATGGTTATAAAAAACACACATGCATCACATTTCCCACTTGTGCAGATAAACAGTACCTGGCTGCTGAATCTGTGCTCATCAGAAGTACTGACTGAGTCATCTGAACAACAAGAGGACTATCACAGATACAGTAAGAGAAGAAACAAGTGACAAGAAGTGAGGATGGTCCGAAAGCCGAGAACTAATATAAAATAGTCTGAATGTACTAGGAATGCAGTCTGACTTGACAGAAATGTTGTGGATCTATTCATGCAGGTGAAATAGATTGAGTTTTTTTTAAAAAAGGAGATATATTTATGACAGATCAGTTTTGATCCAATCTGTAATGGATCCCATTGACCTGCAATCAAAATTGATCAACCAGGTATACTATGTCACCCGGATCAACAAAGTTTTCAACAAAGACATTTTCTGGGGGAATTTCTGACTGTCTAAAAAGAAAAGCTGTCTGTTGCCCACAAGAACCAAATACAGCATAGCATTCATGTTGTATTCTTGAGTAAAGGCTGTGCTGTGATTGGTTGCTATAGACAGACAGATTTCTTAAATCTTACCCAATGTGTGACTTTCACAAACAGGACAGTTGTACTGAGACTTACCACTTGAACAAATCTGTGATTTTCCAAACCAAAGAAGGCGCCACTGGTTGGTAAAGACGAAGATAAGTGCGATCTCGTCTTTTCTGACTGGGACTAGAAAAATCAAAATAGGTTCATATGTAAATACATGGTATGTGTGTCAATCCTATACAATTTGCAAGCAACCCCATTCCCTGCTGAAATCCCAGGGGGACATGCTCCACACATTACATACACCTGAGTGCAAGCGGCTCCCTGGGATCACAAGAAACTAATGGATGCTCAAACACTAGTCTAATCTATAGTCCAACTAATAGTTTAGGACTGCGGTTTAGGACTGAGTGTAACAAATAACACCTGTCTGCATAACCATATGAACATATCCCACTCTCTCCAGGAAGAGCTATCCTCCCACATTATTTTTGCAGGTATAATGCTCTGTGTGCAACACTGCAAATAATTTCATTACACACACACACACACACACACACACACACACACACACACACACACAACCATTTATTTCCTCTGACCAACTAGCGAAACTAACTTCCCTCCCGTGCTAGGCTGTGAGGAACACCCCCACCTAGCAATAATCCTGAGCTGTAAGGACCACCCTTCTGACAGCGGAGAGATATCTGTGCTGAAATTAACACCACAGATATCTCTGGCACCGGAGCGCATCCGGCAAAGCTGAAAGTTGCTGAATTACATATCGCTTTCTAGCTGTATACAATAGTGCCGATCTCAGAGGGCATGAAAAGTCCCCTTTAAGCAACCATACATCTTTCCATGTTTGTATGTATGGCCTCCTTAATTCCCAACTAATATTCTCGTCTGCCGTCATACCACATGGCCATTTTAGGTAACAGCATTACAAATACCTGCTCAATTTTGTCCTGTCTGTCCAAAGCAGCTTCAACTGCATCAAAAAATTCTTCTTCATTAATTAAACTGTTCGGTCCCTCCTGTCATAACATAAAAAGAATTATTCAATGTGATTCTTGTAAGTGTTCACTCAGCACCCCTGCTTCTTTACATTACAGATTTGTACAGTCTATGCCTATTAGGTGGGATTGACAAACCATAAAAACACTTAAATTCCACTTGCAGCATTATTTTTTTTAGACTTATTTTTTGTTGTGAAATTACAGCTTCAGATTTATACTGTGGCTTTATTTATTGGATTTTTTTTTTTTTTTTTGTGCTTTATTTTTGGGCAAACTCATCATATGCCGTGTCCACTTCTTGCCAAGCTGCACCCAATTGTCAGACAAGGCGCAGAAACAGTGTATTAAAAACACAAATGAGGCGTAAAGCTCATACACCAGTTTGTTGGTGCAAATTAGGCCAGAAATTTGTAATAGTGTATAAACTAAAACCATGAACCAGGGGGACACAAAGGGAGAATAACTGGGGACAGAATCAGAAGCAATGTAAGGAATATTATTTTACTGATGGAGCAGCAGATGTATAGTTGGACAATCAATAGTAAGTGAATGCAAGAATGCCTGGGATATACATATATCTAACCTAAGGTAATAAAACATAAAAGAAATAATATACTCTAACTGAAGACTAAGGTAATCTGTAATCTTCCATCAATCTGTCAGTGTCTCTAGGATTAATACAATTAGACAGGGAAGGGAGCAGTACACATACTTCATAGTCCGGTCCACCAAAGTGAGATTTTTTTCTTTAGTTCAGTCATTGCATTCTTGTAAGCTTCTTCTACTCTCCTCCTCTTCTCTACCTCCTAAAATAAGAAGACTTAGCATTATATAAGGTAGAAAAGACTAGGTACACAACCTTGTTTTACAGTCAGCTGTGGTATACTGAAAAGACAAAAAGGAGTTCTATGAAATGAATCGTACCTCGATTTCTGACCTCCCACCTAAGACAGCATCATTCACATGGCCTATTATAATACATCGGACCTGGGCACGACACTCAACCTCGTACAGTTGTTTCTGTCACTATACATCCAAGTGTGCTTTAGCAGGCAGGACATCTAATGTGAAGGTCCTTTAAGTAAAACCTCTGAGACAACTGTTCAAAACCACACGGAAAACTCATCTTCTTGAGAGGTGGTCTTCTCAATAATGAGGGCAACTAATATATATATATATATATATATATATATATATATAAAAGCACTAGGAATCTCTTAGACTTGGCCCAAATGTGGCAGAATATTTCTGCTGCAGTTTTACATGCAAATTTCAAGTTCACATTTACAGATCAGGTGGCCAAGTTGGAGAGCTTTATATGAAATGCTTTCATTTGTCTAGTTTCTCCCAGTGGGCATTTTTTCTCTAAAAGTTGGGAGAAACACATACAGGCAATAGCCAAAGGCATACGCAACACACAAAAAGCACAATAAGATTACAGTGGGATGGCTGCAACATTTTGTACTAGTGCAACAACTAAATTTAATACCACATAATGTTAACTAATCCGCAGTGTAGGCAGCTCTGTGTATATAGACGTTCACTAAAAAGGTGGTGCTATCTGGATGTCTTGCAGTTTTTCCCATAGAGTTAGTTTACTTGCAAGCACAGCCATGTTTCATACATCTTTACATTTACCAGTTGAGTTAATGGCCTCCCTCCCATCTGTGTGTTCACAATTATTCTCAGTAAGAACCTTTTTTACTGGATGTGTCAAAAAACTGCAGTAAAGCATCATTTATCAGCATGTTTTCTGCAGTCATGGCACCTTGAAAGCTACTGATTCAGTATGCATATTGCAGTGTCATGTAAGGACAAAATATATATACAGCTAAAAGTTTTTAGGATTTTGAAAAAACGGAATATGGGCAGAAAATATAAAATAACCATTACTTACTTGCTGCTGGTCCCTGTCACTCATGAATTATTAAAGAGGTTTCCTGGGACTTAAATACTGATCTTAAGTGTAGGTCATTCATATCAGATTCGTGGGGGTCCAACATTCAATCCCACTGACCAGCAGTTTAAAGCAACAGTGGCACTCGGATGAAAGCAGTGTTTAAGTCATAGGTATGTGACGTCATGTTTATCATTCACATGGCCCACTTGCAGCTCTGTCTCATTCAAGTACATTGGACTGACCTACAATACCAAGCTTGGTTGCTATACAATGTATGATGTTCTGCTTCTGGACCAGCGAACAGGTCACAGCGTATCTAAATGCTGCAGTCCCTTCAGACAGCTGAAAGGTGGAAGTGCCAGGTATCAAACTCCAAGTGATCTGATAATGATAACCTATCCTAGGGAGGAATCAACAATATCATGATCCTGGAAAACCACTTTAATGCAACCACTGTTACAATGGTGATGTTCCCACATATGTCATGTGATCGCTGAGGCCATCAGCAGCAGCAGTCATGTAGAAATGCCATTTATACATGGAGGGAAAAAAATTTACGAATTCGCTGCAATCTCTGCAAAGTCATGGCAATTCAACAACTGCGACAAAAGCTGTGAGTTGACTTCAATGCCTTAATAGACCCAAATAGTGCATAATCTTGATGTCTACACATAACAGTGCAGATCCCCATTACCTTATCAAGTCTTTTCTGCCAGCTATCTTCCCTCTTAACCATAAGGTCAATACAATGTGAAAGAGTAGCCAATATCCCGGCTGTAGTTGCCTTGAAAGTAATTGCTTCTCCTTTAAAATCAATCCCGTTTATGCCCTTGGGTGTCACATGCGGGAACACTAAAATACAAAAGAATCTCAATTATACATCACTCAGGAAAGTGTAAAGCGTAGTTACATGATAAAGGTTAAACACATCTTTGGTGGAGCTTTGCTTGTATATTGGAAATTTTTCCTCAAAGAAATTGCATCTTGTTCTTATGATGGACTATATGAAATGGGGTAGTTTATAATACAGTACAATGAAAAGAGGAAAGCATGTGGGGTGCTTTTAGTTATTGGATGACCTTAACAGACGAGTACTAGACCACAACTTGGGTTAAGCTTCCTGCTTCTAGTACATGTTATTAGATATACAAGCATGAAAAGTAGAAGCCACAAATTGCAAGTAAATAGCTTACGTTTTTCTCTGTTGCCATTACTGCTGTGAATGTAGTCTCCATCTGAATGGTTTTGAAGGAAATCTTCTTCATCATCTTCGACAACTAAACAAGAAGAAAAATCATTGTAAGGAACAGAATCCAGAGGCCGTCAGGTCAGGTACATACTGGAAAACAGGTGATAAAAACTGCTGTAGAATAGCAGTGGGCACAGTATGCAAGACAATAGCAGGGAAAACACCAGCAAACAGGCATGTCATTCTGCTCCACTTATTAACAACTACAGTCAGCCCTTGTGCTCTATGAGACTAGCACTACCAGGAGGATAGACAGTGCCGTCCCTCCCAGATCAGGAATTAGAGGAAATCTACCATATTTATCATACAAGCAGATGAAAACGATGGAAGATGAAAACTCCATTTTAGATGCACAAACATTTTTGAAGGTTTTTTTTTTTTACCCCAGAGCATACTGTATATCCAATTAGAAACCTCTATATACTCTGGTCTGCTGTGTTCAATATAGGTGTTATAAAGTACAGTAAGTTAAAAACAGGCTCGGCCTTTAGGGTGCAAAACCTGTATAGTTGTGTTCGCCACGCCAGGCCAGGAATTGGAGAAATCCCAGAGGAGGTCAGGGTAGGTGTAACAAAAAGAAAATCATACGCTGTCTGACATTCCGCTCTGCTGTTTGTTAGGGCACAAGCAGCGTTTTCCCTGTCGGAAGTCCTGCACCACACGTGGCCACTGATTGGCCTCAGCAGTGGCTGGAAAGGACCTGGTGATGTCACACACACGTCAACAGGTCCTTTCCTGCTGTCACGTGCGGCACAGGACTTCTGGCAGTTGTACTGCCAAACGGACAGCAGCAGCGGACAATGGAGCGCCAATTCCTGGACAACCCCTTTAAGCAGGTTTTCCTTATTAGCAACTTATCCACTAGCCACAGGTTTGGAAAACGTTGCAGATCAATGAAGGATCGCCTGCAGGAGCCCCAACCAATCAAGAGGTGGTGTTCCCCATTCTGAACAGAACACTGGTCAGACAGCAGTTAGACCCTGTATGCAACTTATTTCCCATCCTGTGTATATGTCATAAAGAGGATCAGTTGCTAGGACAGGAAAGCCCCTTTAATAAAATGGTTATGCCAATCAGAGCAGTGGAGTCGAAAAGGCCAAACCACCAACTCAGACTTCAACTCCGTCATAAATGGCTGACAGGATTGGTCAGACAAAAGTATCCTTTATATCAGTAGTCCCTGATCTTTCTTGCCCCATGGACCAGATCCAAGTGAGACAATTTTCCCAAAGCCCCAGGGAATGGGATGCTCTTGTGAAAATGGTCTTGCTTGGAACTACCATTAGCTAGGTGTAGGGCTGAAGGGGGTGCTGCGACCAGCGATGTGGTCTAAGTAGCTCTCTGCTACTTTCACACTACTGGGTCTCAGATATGAGATTCGGTCTGTGTGAATGCCGGATTTACTGGCCTGTACATTATGTCATGAGAGGAACTCCTAGCATTATAGTTATGTATGATGCTAGGAGTCCCTGTCTCCCAGCAACATACTGTCGCATAATAATTAAAGCACGGGACAACAGTCTCTGGGAGGCAAGCAACTATAATGCTAGGAGTCCCCCACCTGGCATAATGTACAGGCCAGAAAATCCAGCCTTCACAAAGACAGTATCTTGTGTCCAAGACCCAGTAGTGTCAAAGTGCAGCTTCCAGTAAGCAGGAGCGTCAGACAATGAGGAGCATCCTGGCCGGGAACTAACTAGAGTAGTTAGGGCGCTCCTCACTGGCTGCTTCTCCCTGTACGCAAGCTGCACTCACTGAGGGCCACCCAGAACTTAAAAAGCCTTCTGTGGCCCGATACCGGACTGCAGCCCAATGGTTGGGGACCTCTGCTCTAAATCACAAAAAAATAGCCAGTGGTAGAATTCCTATGAAAGAAAATATGTAACAAGCTGCTGCATTGAGAACCACGAGCACGAGCAGCGTGCGGAAGTAGCGGGAAGAGTCAGCTGTGAGCAGCGTGCGGAGGGGCTTTGCACAGCGGCGAGCAGCGGCAGCGGCCCAGTGCGGCCTGGAGAGAGCTGCCGGCCTACTGCCGGGTAAAAAGGCCAATCGGCTCCTTGCCAACCACCATGAGGGTGAAGAGTCAGCTGTGAGCAGCGTGCGGAAGTAGCGGGAAGAGTCAGCTGTGAGCAGCGTGCGGAGGGGCTTTGCACAGCGGCGAGCAGCGGCAGCGGCCCAGTGCGGCCAGGAGAGGGCTGCCGGCCTACTGCCGGGCGGCAGAAGCAGCAAGAAGAAGAGCGGAGGCGCCCTACAAGGGAAGGAGCCACGGACACCCAGACCAGAACAGTGGGGCCAGGAGAGAGCTTCACGGCGGTGAGTAGCGGCCCAGCACGGCCAGAAGAGAGGAATATGGAAGAGGAGAAAACTCACATGGTAAGCTGCAGCATATGCTATATGTTTACAGATTTGCCTGACCATAAAGACAACTTCACCTGTATGAAATGCAAACTAGTGGCCCTTTTAGAAGATAAAGTGCAGAGGTTGGAAGAAAGAATAGAGACGTTGAGAGGCATCAAAGAAAGTGAGGTTTTTATTGATGAAGCAGAAGCAAGCCTCTTGAATATAGTAAGGGAAGAAAGTATGAGAGAGCCTACAGTGGTGGAGGCTGAAGCAAACCTCCTAAATATAGTAAGGGAAGAATACTTGAGTGAACCTACAGAGACAGATAAATGGATACAGGTGACCAAGAGATGCAAAAGGATCACAAGGCCATCACCACTTACACAGCTAGGTAACCGATATGAAACTCTTATGCAGACTGATGAAAATGATAAGAATAATCTATCAGCAAAAGAAGAAACAAAAGTCACCCAGAGACAAGAGGGAGCAACAAGAAATAGCGTAGCGAGGAAAAAAAGAAGAATAGTGGTTATGGGCGACTCACTGTTAAGGGGCACAGAGGCAGCTGTCTGCAGGCCAGATATAACTGCACGAGAAGTATGCTGCCTCCCAGGAGCAAAAGTTAGGGATATGGCAGATAGGATTCCATGCCTCTTCAGCTCCAAGGATAACTACCCATTTTTGCTGATACATGTGGGTACAAACGACACGGCAAAAAATGATTTACCAACTATTCGTAAAGACTTTGAAAATCTAGGAAAGAAAGTGAAGGAACTGGATGCGCAGGTAGTATTTTCATCAATTCTCCCAGTTGATGGTTATGGTATCAGGAGATGGAATAAAATACTAGAGGTAAACAAGTGGCTTTGGCAGTGGTGTAGAGAGCAAGGATTTGGATTTCTGGACCATGGAGTGAATTACCTCTATGATGGACTCCTTGCTAGAGATGGGATACATCTCACAAAGCCTGGGAAACACATATTTGCCAGAAGACTTGCCACACTTATCAGGAGGGCTTTAAACTAGAAGAGGAGGGGATGGGAAGTAAAAAGAAAGACAAGAACATGCAGCTAAAGGATATACTAAACAAGGTTACTAGATGTGGTAATGAGGACCTAAGACAGGATACTCAGAAGGAAATTAAGAAAAAGGAAGTATCAGAGCGCAATCTGAAATGTTTTTACACAAATGCGCAAAGCTTGGGAAATAAACAGGGAGAATTAGAACTGATAATACAGAAGGAAAAATATGATGTCATTGGTATTACAGAAACTTGGTGGAACGATAAGCATGATTGGAATATACAGATGGAAGGATACAACTTATTCAAAAAAAATAGAACTAATAAAAGAGGGGGAGGAGTTGCATTGTATGTTAAAAAAGATCACATTTCCACGGAAATCACAGTTTTACAAAATGATAACTTATTGGAAAATATTTGGGTAACAATTCAGGGGAAAAACAATGATAAGGACATCATAATAGGTGTTTATTATAGACCACCAGGACAGACAGAAGACAGGGATGAGATTTTTTCACAGCAAATGACCGCGCTTTCGAAGAAATTTGAAATTGTTATCATGGGAGACTTTAATTACCCAGATATTCATTGGGAAACTCACACAGCTACGAGTAAAAGCTCTATCAAATTTTTATCCTCTCTAGCAGACAACTTCATTGCCCAGTTAGTAGAAAAAAACACGAGAGGAACATCCATTCTGGACCTAGTTTTAACTAATAAGGAGGACATGGTTAAGGAATTAAGGGTAGCAGGGACATTGGGATTCAGCGACCATGCTATACTCGAGTTTGGGGTTGTAAGAAGAAGAAGACCTGAGAAGACAAAGATTAGAAGGCTCAATTTTAGTAGGGCAGATTTTAGGGGCCTAAAGGTAAGGGTTAGTAGAATTCCATGGCGAAAATTACTTAAGCACAAAAATGCACATGAGGGGTGGGAAATTTTCCGTAGGGAAATCATTAATGCACAGGAACTAACAATACCTAGAAGCAAGAAAAATGGGAATCACCTAAAAACTCCAGGATGGATGACCAAAAAATTAAATAACCTACTAAAAAAGAAAAAGGAAACTTACAACAAGTGGAAGATGGGAGCTATATCTAAGGGAGAGTATACAGCAGTTTGCAGACTCTGCAAGATAAGCATTAAAAAAGCCAAGGCTGAATATGAATTGAAGCTTGCAAAAGAAGTTAAGAGTAATGTAAAAGGTTTTTGGGGATATGTTAAGAGCAAAAGAAAAGTGAAGGAAACCATTGGAGTCCTGAAGAACGAAAAGGGTGAAAAAGTTAACATGGTGGATCAGCAGGTGGAGTTACTAAATTCATATTTTGTATCCGTCTTCTCCCAAGAAATGAATGGTAATATCAACATTAATGGTGATAGTGATGAGGGGAATGAGGACTCCAAGCTGATTATAAGCGAAGGTTTGGTAAGAGAACATTTAGCGAAGATTAAGGAAACCAAGTCCCCAGGACCGGATGATTTACACCCTTGAGTTTTAAAAGAATTAGCAGAGGAAATAACAGAACCCCTTGCAATAATCTTTAATAAGTCATGGGAAACAGGACTGGTCCCTCTAGATTGGAAAAGGGCAAATGTGGTCCCCATCTACAAAAAGGGGAATAGGGACGACCCAGGAAATTATAGGCCGGTAAGTCTGACCTCGATAGTAGGAAAAATCTTTGAACAAATCGTTAAAGAACATTTAATTAGGTACCTGGATGGGAAGGCTTTAATTAATCAGAGCCAGCACGGCTTTATGCCTAATAAATCTTGTCAGACTAATCTTATTTCCTTCTATAATAAAGTCACTGAATGGTTGGACCAGGGAAATGCAGTGGACATAGTATATCTTGACTTTAGTAAGGCCTTTGATAAAGTATCACATAACATTCTTATTGAAAAAATGATCAAGTATGGCTTTGATAAAATATCAGTGAGGTGGGTTCACAATTGGCTAAATGATCGGGCACAACGAGTAATTCTAAATGGCTATACATCAAACTGGAAGAAAGTAAAAAGCGGGGTGCAGCAGGGCTCTGTCCTGGGCCCAGTACTTTTCAATATCTTTATAAATGATCTGGATGATGGGGTTAATGGGGAACTAATAAAATTTGCAGATGATACAAAGATAGGAGGAATGGCCAACACTAGAGAGGAGAGAGAATGCATCCAAAAGGACTTGGACACACTGGAACAATGGGCTGAGGTGAACAAAATGGTATTCAACAGGGACAAATGCAAAGTTCTACATCTGGGTAACAGAAATGCAAGAAGCATATATAGTATGGGAGGAATAGTACTAAGTGAGAGTACAGGGGAAAAGGATCTGGGCATAATAATAGATCGCAAATTCAACATGAGTCAACAGTGCGGTGCGGTGGCTAAAAAGGCTAATAAAATTCTAGGATGTATCAAGACGAGCATTGAAGCTAGATCAAGAGAGGTAATTATTCCGCTGTACTCTGCCCTGGTCAGACCCCACCTGGAATACTGTGTACAGTTCTGGGCGCCCCAGTTTAAGAAAGACATCGATTCATTGGAGCAGGTTCAGAGAAGAGCAACCAAAATGGTGGAAGGTCTACAAACCATGTCCTACGAGGAGAGGCTAAAAGAATTGGGACTGCTTAGTTTGCAGAAGAGAAGGCTAAGGGGAGACTTAATAGCGGTATTTAAATATCTGAAAGGTTGTCACAGTGCAGAGGGATTAACCCTATTCTCATTAGCAGAAGGAAGCACGAGAAGTAATGGGATGAAACTAAGGGGAAGGAGATTCAGATTAGACATTAGGAAAAACTTTCTAACAGTAAGGGTAGTGAGAGAGTGGAATAGGCTGCCACGGGAGGTGGTGAGTTCTCCATCAATTGAAATCTTCAAGCGGAAACTGGATAGGTATATAGCTGGGATGTTTTAGGAATTCCTGCTTTGCAGGGGGTTGGACTCGATGGCCCTTGAGGTCCCTTCCAACTCAAACAAACAAACAAACAAACATATTATGTAATGTCAAAAACTGTCTAAAATAAGCTTAATAATATAGTTTTATTTTGAAGCTGGAATCTATAACTCCTCCCAACCCCCCGATTCCAACCAAAACTGGTCCTGACAGCAATATTACAACCTGACTGATAGAACCCCACCAGAAACTCGTCACATATAACATATGGATAGTTAATATAGCATTGTATAGGACTGTATAGCAGTTTACTAAATCACCGGCTAGTACTGAGTGTTACTTGCCATTTATAGTTGGCTACTCTATGAGCATTTATACACGGTATGAGTCTGAGTGTACACTATGTTGCAGGTGCGAAGGGCTGCATCAAGGGTATCCATCAACCTAATGCCAGCCCTAGCCACCACATAAATTCCTTAGTGATCAGGTATATGTTATTTAAAGGGGTTTTCCGGGCAAAAGATTTTTTTTCTTTTTAAAAAGGTCTGTTAGTGCTATTAATGGGTTAATAAGTACACTCAAATAGCTCTATCAGTTTTTTGAGTGAGTTCTGGGGTTCTCTGGGAGCTCCTGGCATTTTCTGCTTTTGTTTACATGGTGTAGCTTCCTGTTCTTTTATTCTACAACTACCATGATGCATTACACTTCACTCAGATGTCCCTACCTCTCTCACACCCCCTCCCTGTTGCTCTAGCTAACGCACCTACCCACTAGCCATTCTTAACTAACTCAACCCACCGCCCCACCCAATCATACTTACCTGTCTTCCTGTCCTGTAGATCACTTTCTTCTGTGCTGTCGGCTCCTCCTTCTCGACTTCTACCGGCGCCTGTGCAATAGAGCCAGAGTTCCAGCATTTCATATTGCTCAGGCGTGGGAGGTCCCTGAAGGAACTGATGTTTCATGCCAAGAAGTTCCGGACAGGAAGACTGGTTAGTATGATGTGGTAAGGGGTGTTATTGGTGACTGTCTGTTTGTAGAAAAGGAATGCCACCGTAAAATCAGAAAATGTGCCTGACCGTCCCAACGATCTGGGTAAATATGCATTTTTGGTAATGTAAGTTAGAAGTTAGGCGGGGGGAGGGTGTTTTGCTTAGTGTAGCAAGACCATTTTATCCTGGACAACCACCTTATTCACTGTATATGCTCATTGACAATATAGTGGAAAATGTAACTACGGTTATAAACATGCTCAAAGCCATGCACGGTCAAATGTGTGTTTGTGCACATGTAAATCTACTAAATGCACAAGCAGGATGCTGCAGCTTATCTAGAGCCAAGCAAAAATAAAGCATTGAGAAGATACAACCCTTTAAATAATGGCTACCACATGTACATGTAGGATAATACAAAAAAAACAAAACAAAACAAAAAAAAAAAACAGCACCTGTAGCTACTGTGGGTCTTGGTCCTAGTATATAGGTAAAATCCAGATGTGATAGCACAGAGAATTGGATCTCACCTATTAAACACCTTTAGAATCCTTCAGTCAACCCTAGCAGAGCTATTAAAAGTAAAGCTTTAGATCCTTTTCATTTTAGTGAATACTTGGAAGATAGGATCTTTGTCTGGTGGTCCCCGAGTCAGTGATTTAAATACTTGTAGCCAACACAACACAAAAAAAAAAAAAAAAAATTATTCATAATGAATACTGTACCTTTATCCCGTTCAAGCTCATCTTTACAAACTGCATCGGCACAAGCATCAAAATACTTTTGTAGTGTGTCAACCTGTCTGCAGAGGATGTCACGGAATGTCTCCATTTCGGCAAGCTTTTCACGCAGACTGTGTCCTTTCTATAGAATAAAGCAAATAAAATGTTATTAAATATGTTTATAAATCGTACAAGTAAGAAGAAAAGAACTGGTATGGTATACTAAGGATATGTTCACATGGAATTTTTTTTTGTAGGTGGATTGAGGTGGAATCCGCTTTAAAAAAAAACAAAAAAAAAACAAAACAAAAAAAAACAAAACACACACACACACACACACACACACACACACACACACACACACACACACGCCACCCAATGCTCCCATTCACTTCAATTGGAGTCAGTAACAAATTTTCTCCTCTAGCTGATTTAACAGGCCCATTGAAATGGGCTTTATGGGGTGGAAAAAAACTAGCTTTTTTTTTTTGCAGTGCTTTTTTATGCTTTCCATTCATTTCAAAGGGCTTTGCCAGGCAGAATTTGCCTGAAGATAGATCCTGATGCTTCTTCTCCCAGCTACAGGGAAAAAAAATCTGATACTGTGAATGGGAGAGTTGGGAGGCATTTTTAAGGTGGATTCCACCTAAATCAAAAAAATAAAAAAAAATATATATATATATATATATATATATATATATATATATATATATATATATACACATACATACATACACACACACACACACACACATACATACATACACACACACAGCATATACAGTGCTGTGACCTTATTTTCCTAGTATATTAACAGTATTAACATATTAAATATATTTATTTGTAATCCGGTTTTGCTGACATTTGACATTTTTAATCTATAGTTAAACACAAAAATTCATAATCTGGAAAATCAAACCTTAAATGATGATGTGGAAGTAGCAGAATAACCGCTTGCTCCAGAAACCAAGGAAACCATCGAGCCATGTCTCCGTAAACTGGACTCTGATCCATAGCCAGATTCAGACTGAAAAGAGATAAAACAAAATGGGGATCAATTGTTGAATTAAAACCATGGCACGGTTTATTCTGGTGCAAACAATGTAATAAACCACCTAACATAGAAGCTGCCAAAGACGAAGCAAACCTCAGGGTTAAAAAGGTTAAAGGGACTACTGGAGGGTTCCTCACACACCAATTCCATTGAACAATGACTAAAATATGCATCTAATTATACAATAATAATAAAAATATTTTCAATGTTATTATAAATTTATGTCACACTTTGCCTAAAACATATACAAGAAATTAATCTAATGAATTCCCAAAGGAAAACTCACATGGAGGAATATGGAGCAGATTTTGAGGCAGATGATTCCACCTCAAAATCAGCTCCAAATTCCGCCTGAAATCTGGCTGGCAAATTCCGCATCAAACTCGTCTGTATGAAGCAGCTCTAACTAGTCACCTCTACACATCACATTTCTAACTCCCAAATACATTTCTTATTCCTCACACTCCTACATCACACATGTAGCTTTCGGTCATACGGTGCCATTCCAAAACAGAAGTAACCTAAAAACATAAAAGTGTGAACAGGGCCTGGATTATTATAAATGCTAATTATAAACTGCCGACAGCAACCAATCCCAGCTCAGGTTTCATTTTACCTCAGCGGTATAAGATATGAATCATGAGCGCTGAGTGGTTGTTATGGGCAACAGAGTTTACAGAGATGAGGCCCAAACTTTTAACTATTACAAACACCAAACAAATCACATATAGGATAAAGTTCTGGAGCGCCGAGTACACGGTCAATAACATAGGAGAGATAAAATGGCTTTATGTAAACTGCTGAGGAAAAGTGAAAGTTGAGTTCTGATTGGTTGCCATGAGGCCTATGTGGTAGTGTAAACCTCCATATCTACGACAGCCCTTGCATAGACAGACATAAAATACAGTTCGAGAGACACCAATAGTAATAAAATGATGCTGAGGAGAGGACGGAGCCATCGTCTGCAGGTCCCTTACTCAGCACATTATAGTGACTGGATATGTGGCTGATGTCACTTCTATTATAGGAAGCTGAAGTGAGCGCAGCAGAGGTTGCTGCTACCACCACGCAAAACCGTCATTATACTACTCGCCTCACGACAACCATCACCACAGACTAGCTAGCACTTGCAGAGATTTAAGTGTCATAATTTACTGTACTTTCTAGGAAGAATTCACATGCAGCAGATTTGCTGCAAAAATGTGTGTGACATCTGCAAGGAGTTTGTATGCTCTCCCCGTGTTTGCGTGGGTTTCCTCTGGGTAGTCCGGTTTCCTCCCACACTCCAAAGACATACTGATAGGGAATGTAGATTGTGAGCCCTATATGGGACAGTGACTCAATGACTGTAAAGCGCTGCGGAATATGATGGCGTTCTACAAGTAAGCATAATAAAAAATAAGCCTGTCGGAAATCTGTAAACATGATACCCTATTCAGATGTATGGAGTGGATTAAAAAGGTCCAAGCACAGAGAAAAATGTTGCAGATTTTCTAGGCCGATTCGCACAAAGAAAATGCACCAACCATGTGAAAATGTATTATAGTACCAACCATCTGCACTATGTGCGAAGGAGATTTTTGGTACAGATTTTCACTACAGATTTCACTTCATTCAATGTAAGCAGCAAAATCTGCAGCAGGCGCCGCTAGACACACTGGGATTTGGAGTGAAATACACAGGAAAATTTTTTCCGTCTTGCACGCGGTTACCCTTACAGTCACAGAAACAGAATAATCCCATGGGCTAAACAGAAGAGCGCCATTTCTACCCAGTAAAGATCCATCAGGGTGCAGTCACATATACACACTACAGTACATCTGGCCAGCTTGCTGATCCAGCTTGGGAAGATGTGCAATACAACGGATGACACCAACATTTTTTTACTGCACTAGAGGGCCGAATATACTGGACAAAGCCCTATCAAAGATAATATGCATTTACATTTTTGACAACGTGACATTTTTCCATGGTCATTCAATAACCATTATACATGCGTGATCTATATCAGCTTTGTAACTGCAGGAACTAAAATTGGCCACATTTTACACGATTTGTTTCAGTTCTAGGACATTGCTAGGAGACTAGAAAACAGCAAGAAACAACGAGAAGCAAGCCAACAACCATATCCATATATATATATATATATATATATATATATATATATATAGATAGATAGATATAGATATAAATAATATATGCATGTATGAATGATATGTAGGACTGGTACCAGTAAACGCAACACTGCAACATATAACGTAACCAACAACTAGCACAAAATAGTACAAAAGTCAACAATTCCATAAAATAAAGCAGCACATCTAGCTACAGCATCACATCATCTAAACTGATGCATGGCACTGATGGGTAGGAAGCTGACCATTAGCTATTCCCATGAGAAAAGCACTCAGAGATGTGAAAGGATCCACAGAAAACGCCAACACGCAGCGCAATGCCAGACCAAAGTGCCCAACACGTTAACCCCTTATGCGCCAAGAGGTTTTGCCAAGAGGGCACGAGACAACTACTGGTCTACAACAGAGTGTGAATGTTACCAGCAGTTACCTGGCCACTGCCTAATGTCTATGACACCGGCAGTGTGCAGAAAGTCAGTACAGTCCTGCAATTCTGGTTACCGGTTCTAAACCCTGCTGCACTGCGTCACCTTCTCCAGCACTTTAGACATCCGGGCAGGTTCCATGTTATGGCTTCCTTTTCCCAATAGTGTTTCCAGACAGATGAGGAAGATGAGACGATGCACTTAAGCCCCACCCAAACCTCTTATGATGTATGCCAAGGAAGGAGGACTGGGCTTACTAGTATGCAGCCAGAGGACATGAGTGAAACATGCAGGGTTTGCTCATTCAGCAAGCTGAAAGGGTTAATAGGGCCAACAACTGAAGAGGCTCATGGGAAAATCCATTCAAACTTTAACTGTATTTTCTCCGCCGTCACCCCCGATCAATATATTATTTTATTTACGGATATTATCAATGAGACGTTGCATACAACGCCACAGAATATGTTAGCAACACTGGTAGTCTGGCTGGAAAATCTTTTGACCTGCATCCCTTCCTAATAAATACTGTATACACGCACAGATGAAATGCGCAGGTTTATTTCAGTAGGGAACGAAGATAAGTGGCTGCCAGACGCCTCTAGTGCCGCTCATCTCTAGAGTAAACTAGGAATCAGGAAGGTGAATAGCCATGACGCAGATTTTCTCTTGCAGAAGATATTGGGTCAGATGGGGAGGGGTGTTTCAGTTCCTTCATACCCTTTCCCACTTGCAGTCTAATTTTTTTTTAATATGTATGAGTAAGGCCTCATTCACACATGTGATGTATGTGGTAATCATGGACTGCATGCACCCCCATTGATGTTAATAGGCATACGCAGATGTCTGCATACAGAAGACATTCCTTTCATACAGACACAGAAAAGTATGGGAAATTAAACCGATTAATGAAAAACATCAAGAAAACTTTTCCAAGAGATTACTATATCTGATATAGCAACATCAGTTTCTCCTCCTCCAAATATTCTAATATTAAAGTTGTCGAGAAAAATTAGAATTAATAATTTGGAATTTTGGCACAGTGCATTGACCAGGGCTGTGGAGTTGGGGCCAATTTCGGGTGGAGTTGGATTCCAACTTCAAAATAAAATAATTATTTTAATTATATTACATAATATTATAGAATTTACAAGTACAGTTTGTTACATATTTACTGTTGCAGGAATCCAATCACTTTTTACGGCTTCTGACTAACCACGGCTGTCCGTTTATGAAGGGGTCAGAGTACGAGCCACAGTCGGCTGTGGAAAAACAGGAGTTGGTTGTTCGACCCTGGAATTGACCATAGGTAATGTGCATAGGTGTTTACTGGGACCTCAGCAGTCAGAATATGTCGAAGTAGAGAGGTAGTTGATTTGTACTTGCTTCTATAGCACCATCATATTCTGCAGCGCTTTACAGATATTGTTGTCACAATATAAATTCCCTATCCGAAGGTCTTTGGAGTATGAGCTAAAACCCACGCATACACGGGGAGAACATACAAACGCCATACAGATGTGTTAGAGTGAACCCCAGGTCTACAAGGTTATAGTGCCAACCATGGAGCCACCGTGCTGATTTATCGGTAAATACCTCCTTAGACAGCCTCTGATTTCCAGTAGATAAATCAGGTTATACACTACACTCTATGACTGGCCACGCACAGCAGTAAAGCTATTCTATCCTTTCATGGACTCATTGCCTTGTCAGATTCAACCCTGCAGATCACAGACAGTAGACCATAAGCACCACAGAAACAGAACATGTTTCATATTCACTAAACAGGATTAAAGGAGATCTGTTCAGCTTCAGAGAACCACAATAAGCCTACACTAAATCAAAATGAAAAACCACAATACTACTATACCAAGAGCTTCAGAAACACAACACAACAACTGGAATAAAAAGCACACACTACGGTAATATTTTACTGGGATGGTGCAATATCTAATAAGAACACATCCACTCTTAAGGGACATGCCACAAAATGTATCCTCTATCCCTAAAATAGAGAATAGGTTGCTGATCGGTGGGGGTCAGACTGCTGGGATGCGCACCGATCCTGAGATTAGGGGTGGGGTGGTTTACTACCATGGAGAAGCGCCCCTGCTCAATTCATTTCAATGAGAGCCCTGGAGACGCAGCACTAAGCTCTCTCTCCCATTAAAATGAACTGAGCAGGGGCACGTCTCAATGGGAGTAAACCACAACCCCCACTCCCATTCTCAGGATCAGTGTGGGGGGGGGGGGGGTTTCAGTGGTCAGACCCCCACAATCAGCAATGTATTCTCTATCCCATGGATGGAGGATAAATAATTTTCATAGCATAACGCCTTTACTATGTGAATGGTCCTCTGTTATGCCTCCTGGAAATGTCTAAAATTAATAACTTGAATATTTTAAACTTAAATGGATATTGGTCCTTCCCAGACAGTCCTCTTGTCAAAGGAGACTGTCTGGGAAGGACCAATCAGACAAAACCTATTGACAAGGGAAATTGTAGTGGCCAGCTGTCAATTTATACATTTCCAGGAGGATTAATAGAGGAATATCACAATACAGAGTTATACGAAAAGCTGGGACATACAAGTATTTATATGTCAGGAGAGGTTCATTTTAACGTGGAAATGCTATGTCTACTAGCAAGCTGAGATATTGGGGGGGGGGGAGCTAGAGAGATATGGGAGGGAGCTAGAGAGATATGGGATGGGAGCTAGAGAGCTATGGGGGAGCAATATGGGGGAGCTAGAGAGATATGGGGGGGAGCTAGAGAGATATGGGGGGGAGCTAGAGAGATATGGGGGGGGAGCTAGAGAGGGCTAGGGTAGGGGGGCTAGATATGGGGGAGCTAGAGAGATATGGGGGGGGAGCGAGAGAGATATGGGGGGAGCTAGAGAGAGATATGGGGGGAGCGAGAGTGGGGGGAGCTAGAGAGATGGGGGGAGCTAGAGAGATATGGGGGGGAGCTAGAGAAGATATGGGGGGAGCTAGAGAGATATGGGGGGAGCTAGAGAGATATGGGGGGAGCTAGAGAGATATGGGGGGAGCTAGAGAGATATGGGGGGAGCTAGAGAGATATGGGGGGGAGCTAGAGAGATATGGGGGGAGCTAGAGAGATATGGGGGGAGCTAGAGAAGATATGGGGGGGAGCTAGAGAGATATGGGGGGAGCTAGAGAGATATGGGGGGGGAGCTAGAGAGATATGGGGGGGAGCTAGAGAGCTATGGGGGAGCAGATATGGGGGGAGCTAGAGAGATATGGGGGGGAGCTAGAGAGATATGGGGGGGAGCTAGAGAAGATATGGGGGAGGGAGCTAGAGATATGGGGGGGAGCTAGAGAGATATGGGGGGAGCTAGAGAAGATATGGGGGGAGCTAGAGAAGATATGGGGGGGAGCTAGAGAAGATATGGGGGGAGCTAGAGAAGATATGGGGGGGAGCTAGAGAAGATATGGGGGGAGCTAGAGAGATATGGGGGGAGCTAGAGAAGATATGGGGGAGGGAGCTAGAGAGATATGGGGGGAGCTAGAGAGATATGGGGGGGAGCTAGAGAAGATATGGGGGGAGCTAGAGAAGATATGGGGGGAGCTAGAGAAGATATGGGGGGGAGCTAGAGAAGATATGGGGGGGAGCTAGAGAGATATGGGGGGGAGGGAGATATGGGGGGGAGCTAGAGAGATATGGGGGGAGCTAGAGAGATATGGGGGGAGCTAGAGAGATATGGGGGGAGCTAGAGAGATATGGGGGGGAGCTAGAGAGATATGGGGGGGAGCTAGAGAGATATGGGGGGAGCTAGAGAGATATGGGGGGGAGCTAGAGAGATATGGGGGGGAGCTAGAGAGATATGGGGGGGGAGCTAGAGAGATATGGGGGGGGGAGCTAGAGAGATATGGGGGGAGCTAGAGAGATATGGGGGGGAGCTAGAGAGATATGGGGGGAGCTAGAGAGATATGGGGGGGGAGGGAGATATGGGGGGAGCTAGAGAGATATGGGGGGGAGCTAGAGAGATATGGGGGGGAGCTAGAGAGATATGGGGGGGCTTTCAGATCCCAGATCTTCTACTGCACATTGACCAAACCACAGGCCTCATCATTACATGGGATACGACCAGTTCAGGCTGTATATTAGGGGACAGAATATCACACCACCACTTTGCACAAAGGCCTACAGGTACAAAGTAATATTGCTTGTATGGCTTTCGGTACTTAAATATCAGTCGACACATTATTAAAGGGCCTAATGTACTGTGGCACCCACTAATGGAGCGATCGCTTTTTTATAACTCCACGTCAACATCCATTGACAGATTACAGCCCCGTCGGGCAGAAAAGAAAAATGTATAGACAGAACTGTCATAGAAGAAACTGCACAAAGAGCCATGATCCACTATGGCTGTATGCTGAAGACAATTGTATAATATCCATTTAATATATGCTGTGTAATCGTTATTCAAGCACTTGCCTATTACTTTATAATATAATATACCATTGTGTCCGGCGCTCCATATTCCCAGTGAGGTCCCCACACAGGCCTTCTCGCAGCAACCCATCAAAAAGAAAAAAAAATTGCACATGGACCCATTCTAGTCAATGGAGCCATTCACACATCTGTTTTGTTTTTTTTTTCAAGGGCCAAGACACTTGGCAAACCCCATTTTTCCCCCCCTCTTTTCTCTACCCGTCTAGCGTGTTTTTTGCAGATACAAAAACAAAAAACCCCAAAAAACGAAAAAAAAAAATAAAAAAGTCATGACACACAAATACACTAGGATGTATGTCATCTTTCTTTCTTTTAGAGTCCACAAAATGAATACACAGAGAACGAGACTGCACCGCTTGGATATTAAGAACATGTAAGTGGACAGACTTTCTCGTAGACATCTGTGACTAGTAACCCGAGTAGCTGTGTGTAATGTGAAGAGTCGGCAGAAGCGTGTATTTGTGGTTGGCAATGCCCCGACACACTGCATGCTACTGAAAGCAATATGCTCCAGCATCTGTGCTGTTCTTGGCAGTCAGTGAATAGAACACACCCAGGAATAACAGATGTGGAGATGCGGCCTTCTGGGCAGTCAGGGAAGCTGGCCCGCCACACCACACATTCTCAAGCTGTCTACACCCATAACCAGAGCTGGTTTACATGGCTAAGGAATCTGTAAAGCCATATGAAAGCTATACTATATATATTTATATACTATCACAGCAGTGGATCTATATTGTAATCTGCGATTTATATACTCCGTGTAAACAAGGATTAAAGGCCCAGGTGGAGGAGAGGCCGGTCATTTTTGGAAGGATTACAGAATATAATGTTTACAGGAGCTGCCTCGCCTCTCCTGGGGGATTACTATGCATAAGGCTGAGGCCACACGTTGTCGAAACACAGCAGGATAAAATAAGTATAATCTAATCTCATCCACACATTGCAGGAAAAAAAAAAATGTAGTGGAAAATCCATCTTGTTATTTTATCAATTAAAATGCAGTGTTTCCTCCATATATTTATATGGGGGGGGGGGGGGGGAGCAAAAACGCAATATGCTGTGGAAAAGCAGTGAAAATACAACAACAGCCTTTGCTGCCCTTTTTTTAGCTGCATTTTGCCATGCGCAGTCTTATTCTAGGTTCACACTTGCGCTTGGGTTTCCGTTCTTCGCGTCCGCTTGGGGACCCGAAAACCGGAAACCCAATTCGCTTACAAGGTAGTTACCAACGGAAACCTGTGGACCCCAGACACTATAATGGGGTCCACTGGGTATCTGCCTGAAAAACGCGGAGAGAAAAGACTTTTCTTTCTCTTCTCCTCTCTCTTTCTCCTCAAGCGGATTCGGGGACGGAATCCCCAAAGAGAATCCAGCGCTGGTGTGAACTCAGCCTTAGGGTAAGTTCACAAGGCGGAATTAGAGGGTCCAAAGCTCCATTCCGATGATTATGAAGCAGGTCCTATCCTGTTCCTTGGCATCAGAATGGAAGGGAACAGGACTCCCCTATCCTATTGACGCTATGAAATCAGTCCCCCCTCGGCTTGCACACTATTCGGTATGCATGTAGCCTCGGTGAAGTGGTAGTGTACATGAACATCGATCCATTTCCTTCTAGGAGACTGCGGAGATGGCCAAGTACAGAGCCCTGTTATACTGTGGTTGAGCAGCCACGCTACTGCTCTTTTCATACAGAGGACTCAGGGACCCCTGTTCTCATGGACAGGGTATACATGTTAATAGGAAAACCCCTTTAATACCTCATCCACACAACCAAATTACAGCTCCATGTGGTACTGCTCTTATGGGTCTTATACTGTAACTCCAATTTCATAAAAGGATACATTTTATTTTAATCCCCAATGCTGAGCCCCCCATGTTGAGCACTAGTCTGTGCGAGAACCCTGTAAATACATTAGAGAAGTGCTGAAACTGCTAAAGTCACCAAAGAGACCACCGTATACACATCCTGATCAAAAGGACGCCAGAAAGAAAATATTCAATACATGAACAACTCCGCTAGAGTCGTGGAAATGCAGCTGCAGTCTATATTTTGACAGCTGTGATGCCCAGTAGAGCAGGCGGCATGGTATTTATGGAACAGCATGGTGAATCAATTAACAGCATATTAATAATGTATGACTCCCAGGCCAGCAGCAATACCCAAAGTGCAACACTAGATGGCGCTAGTGATAAAGCCAACAGTAATACAATGAAGGTTACTATCGGTCAAAGCCCAAAGGTAACACTTTACGGACAATGCAAATGTTAACGGCTTAGATTAATATAATGAGCAGATATTAGAATAAACATGCCTGACCCATAGTACAAGAAGTTTCCATCTTTTACACTGAGCAGAATGGTGAAAGTCTAATGGAAACGCGTCAGCTTGTTGTTACTGGCAGGTAATTGTGATAACTACACACAATATACACAAGCTCCACAACACAAAACTGCATTGATCTAGTAACTGGATACCCGTGTTGGACCGGTAATAAATGCTGCTATGTGAAAACAAACAAATTGCTGACATGTCTAAATACGGTACTATAATCAATAGAAACAGGTCTGTGAGCCAGCTCGGATGCCAAGGCTGAAATATGGCACTTGTATTCTACAAGTGTATTATGCAAGGTTCACACCTGCGCTCGGGTTTTCTTTCTTCAGGTCCACTTGGGCATTTTTCAAGCAGAATGGGGGACAGAATCCCCGAATGGAAAGTGGGCGCAAATGTGAATTCAGCCTTAGATGGTGTAAATACAAGTACTACAAGTTCAAGAGAACCTTTCACCGCCTCTACCTTTCAATAAGCGCTAGTGCGCTAACTATAGGTTCACACTAGCGTTCAGGTTTCCGTCCTTCAGGTCAGCTTGGGAACCTGAAAGACAGAAACCCTATCTGCTTAAATAGCGATTACACATGGAAACCCTCGGACCCCATAGACTATATTGGGGTTCGCCAGGTTTCCTGCTGAAAATGGCGTAGAGAGAAGTCCTGGGACGGAGGGTCGAACGCTAGTGTGCACCTAGTGTAACTCTGACACAGTTGGAATTTTTCTCTAGACCCCACCATTCCCGAGCAATCACTTCTGTTACCTGCCACACAATTATACTCTCTACTGTCAGGTAGGAGGTCCTTGAAGGCAGGGACCGCCCACCTGGCAGCAGAGAACATAATTATGCTTCAGCTAACACCAGTGATTGCTTGGGAACGGTGGGGGCTAGAGAAAAAAATTCCAAGTGCACCAGAACCGGTGGAGCAGCGCCTATTAAACGATGCTAAGAACTGGAGTTGGTGGCGGTGGGGAAAAGTACTCTTTAAGAAAAGTAAATCACTTTATTCATATAACGCCAACATATTCTGCAGCAATTTACTGTAGTGTTCACACCAAATGCTAACAAGACTCCAATGAAATATTAAAAAAGGTTGTTACAGTTAATGAAAAAATGTGCTGGCAGGCCAGGCATTGTGAAACAAGAGAAGCTATTACTTGGCCATTTCCCCTCCTGATGCTCTAGTCCTGTTTACTTAGCTGTAGCCGCCCAATATACATTAGATTTATTAAGGAGTGGCTGCCTTATAATAAACAGTTTGCTATTAGACAGTTCCATAAATCTCCCCCGCCGATTTATAAAGTTACAGGGATGGCTCGTGTCTAACTGTGTGCAGCACAACACACACCGTAACACTATATTAACCTCAGTGCGGTACATCACAATTATAGCACTATATTTAATACACGGAATTGGACACATTCGCCTCAGTCACGGTTTTTCAAGCAGCGATTCTAGGAAACTTTCTCGGTCAATTTTCTTTTAATGCTGCTCCTTTTACCATTTAAGTTAATGGAGAAAAACCCAAAGCAAATCGGTAAGATAACTAAAGGACAGAGAACATGGAGACAAAACACTTATGAAGAGTTTATAAAAATGAGACCATTTATTCACATTTTAGTCAATCTGATTTTTTTCTAGCAGGACAAACTGGCCTCTTGGACTGGTTTCACATTAACCAAGTCTCGGACATGAGACTCGGGTCCGTGTGTGAGCCGGGTTTGATGCCCTGTACAGTATGCCAGGAGACGGACTTATAGTGTTATAGTATATAATGCTAGGAGTCCCTGCCTCTCCGCTACATACTGTAATCACTATGGGACAGTATGGAGAAGACTCCTAGCAACATAGATAACTATAACGCTACGAGTCCATCTCCTGGCATAGTGTATACGCCAGTAAATCTGGCTCATGTCCAAGACTCTGTTAGTATGCAACTGGCCTTAAACAGAATTTGACAGGAAGAAAAACTTGAAGTTAGCGAGATATACCGTATTTCTCCAAAAATAAGCACTACCCCGAAAAGAAGCCCTAGCTAGATTTTCCATGTATTTTAGAGTAGGCTTGAAATATAAGCCCTACTCCAAAACTAAGCCCTAGCTACAGTTGGGTTTAACCCCTTCCAGACATCTGCCGTGTGATTACGGCGGACGCCAGGTCCTTAAAGGCATGGCGGGCACTCTGCTGCAGAGCGGCCATCATAGTTATCGTGTCGGGTCTCTGCTGTAATGAAGAGCGGAGACCCAGACCTAATCAATTTTTGCTGTTTCGCCTCTGATAAAAATTGGAATAAAAAGTGATCAAATGTGTGAAAAAATTAAGACCTACCCCGAAAATAAGTCCTAGCCCTTTTTTCATAGGGAAAAAAAAAAAAAAAAAACAAACAGTTCCTGTCTTATTTTTGGAGAAAAAAAAATCTTTATATAACATGTAACTGGATTTTCAAGTAAAAACCAGAGTAAATCCTGACAGGAGAGTAGTGAGCCCCATCCACAAACAGTCTTGTGTGTACACACACCGATACAGGGAGCATGTCTGTCAGTTTATGTGGGAGGAGTAATCAGGACTTTTTCTCCTAGGAGTCCTGTCAGGATTTACTCTGGTTTTTACTCAGAAGTCTTGTTACAAGCTATATAAACTATATATCAGAGTGCTCAGCTTCTCTCCCTCTATCATATCCTGTCCTTAGGACAGTTATATGACTGGTTCACTTTAAAGGCACTAAAATTGAACATCTCATTCTTGACATCATATGGAGCATTTTTATAAAGAAAACGTTTTTTTTTTTTTGTTTTGTTTTGTTTTTTAACATGTTAGGATTATATATAGTGCATCTGTGTGAAGTATTAATGGCCACATAGAATGACTATTACTATTATGGAGGCAGGCGAGTTTTTCTGCTATACTATCCAGCTAGGATTTTTCTAGTTCCTTTATTTACTACAATGATAAATCTGGCTGCTGTGGAATGTTAGTGCAGCCGCCAAAACAAATGGAAGAAATTTCATGAAGGTTCCTGTGCAGTTATATTCTGAAATATACAGAGAGGTCAGGAGGCTCCATAAAGCTGAAGGGCTGTTGTAGCTTTTTCCGTACACCTTGAACCCTGTAACACAGCAGATGAACATCCTCCTGGACTTTGGCTGCCTACTCCGTGTTCCTTCAATGTGCTGAAGACACTTGCACGGCATCGGCACAAGTATTTGTCTAGTATCAGCTCCCATGTGGCTACAGGAGACCAGCTGTTCACATGATTTTCTCTAAGTTGCACAGCTTTTTCTTGCTGTGCACCAGTTTATAAAGGTTGATGGTTGTATGATGGCCTTAGATAGCAAGCACGCACTGGTAGGATCTGATAGTCCTATTAATCTGATCTATGTAATGTCTAATGGACTTGCAGATTTGTCTAATTTTTGGAAATTACTTAAGATGGGAGGAGATTTACTATTCTAAATGTGCCAGGATGTTGCTCAAATTTGTGCAAAAAAGCCTGACATACATGCTATGCACCATATTTATCATGTGTTTTAGACACTTCACCATGTTCAACAATGCAGTGCAGTCTGACAAAAAGAGGGCATTGCTCCACAATTTTGGAGCCAACTTCATCATCCAACATGGTCACTGTAATACATCTGGCACATTTTTCAAACTGTCCAGTAAGCACTGTCTATATCAGACGGGATTAATAAATCTGCCCCAATATGTACGACGCCTCATTTTTTTAAGATATATTACACCATGGCTTAAAATCCAGACCAAGTTCTGACAAACAACTACTTAATGCACTTAAACACTAAAGCACAAACCACATTGTCCCTTCTGCTACCTACCCCATTGGCAATTCAGTGATGGCAACAGAGACCAGAGACCTAAGTAAGAAGTACATGCAAGCTCAGACAGAACTACGCAGGAAGCAACACCACACACTAGTCCTGCAGCCATCACTAAACAACCCACATGAATACCAGGACCTAATGATGAGAGGGGTTCCTCCTCTTTTGCTGGGCCCACCAAATTCTGGAAGAGTATAAGTGTGTGAGATTAAATATTTACCATTTAAAAAAAAAATAAAAAAATTGTGTTTCTGATTTTCAGCAGAATCATAAAATTGCTGTTAGACCTACCCTGGAGTTTGATATATTACACGCAAGCTACGATCAACAGGTTCTTCACTATAGTTAGCCACTGAGTGGTAGGACAAGGACACCTGCATGAAATTTTATATCTATATCTATCTATAACTCATTCTTACTGTGAAAGCTCAACTTTTTTTTTGTTTGTTTTTTTGAGGTAAAAAAAAAATAAATAAAAATATCGAATCGCCCTTAATTATTTATTATATTTATTGAGTCGGCTTGAGGTGTTAAAAAATAAAAATAAATATTAATAATAATAATATTATATTATTATATTATTTTATTCACCTTTCCCTGGTGCTCCGATACCTCCCAGCGTGGTCCAGTCCTCCTGATGGAAGTCTCCGCCGCACATGACCGTGAAAAGACCCGAGACGTCACAGCCGTCGAGTAGTTTTACTTTGAGAAGATGCAGGAGTGCTGGGCCACGCTGGGGGCACACAGGAGCCCCGGGGACAGGTGTGTATGATTTTTATTTTAAAAAATTGAGTTGTCCGGACAACCTGTTTAAGTATGTTAAAAAAAAAAAAATAAAAAAAAAAATTGAGATTTAAAATCGCTCAGTCCTAATGTGATGTACTGCCCAACTACTACAATCAAACCATATTTTTTTTTTTTTAAATACTGTATCCCTGGGTATAGGAAAGCATAGCAGTAAGTAAGTATAAGTAAGAAGTATATGTTGATGCATACTGGCCCAGCATATACCAAGGACATATTCTCCAAATATTGGATTTTGCTGCTGACAAATCAGTTGTGCTTGGAAAGAAGTGTCGGACTGGCTGAATTTCTGGATTATAAAATGCCTGATTAAAAGTAATGTTACTGTATTTTGTGTAGTAACCTGGTGACTTTCTGTCATATATGTACTATACGCTAGGGGTCCTCATGACAGCTGGGAAATGACATACTAGCAGGTCTACTTATTAGCATGTGAGTATTATAGTGTCTATCTTGGAGAAGGAAGTCAGTCAGGATCAGACGTTCAGGAGGAAAGCTGATTAAGAACTACAGTCAGATGGAAGAATGACGCACACGCCGGAGCCTGGTAATATATGTAGTACAGAAACCAACGCCTCAGGTTTCTCACACAAACAAGTGGCTCAGAAAATCAGAGGTTCTTAATGTTTGTGTCTGACCCAGATAATGTGTGAATCCGTCTCCCCACTCCTGACATCTCCTGGGCAGGCTGCTTTAGATATGGATGGGGCAAAGCTTATTAGTCATAGAATTTTCTATTATAAAACTAGGGCACATGTGTGACACATCAGAGCTGGTATATGTTCTATAAGGGTCCGTGGTATTAGGGGTATGCATGCTGTTTGTAGTGTATATAGAGAATTTTATTATATTAAAAAATAAATAAATAAACCCCCCCCTCCCACGTACACCACTGTTGGTATTCTTGTGACACCTATAGAATCCTAGAGTAATATAGTCTTTGGTATAGGTTATTTTACTAAATACCTCTGAATAAAATAGCATAGCCGAATACATTAGTCAGGGTCGCTTTAATCATAGGGTAAACTGTGCACCCACACGGGGCCCTAAAGTAGCAGGGGGCACCCCTGCCAACCTGGATCAAGCAGGACAGTCCTACATTTTCGGCAGGACCTGGTTTCAACTCGATCTGCATAGCACTATGCTCCACCATTCAGGGCGCTGCTAAATCTGTCTGCAGCAAGAGGCAGCAGTACAGACGAAACCTGCAGGCAGCTCCATGGGAACGTGGTTAGTAGGGTCTAACTTTTTTTTTTTTTTTTTAAATTTGTATGTAATATTCTGATTGAATGATCACTCGGGGGCAGGAGGCATTATTTGGGGGCTACTTGAGGGGACATTAAATTATGTGGTGGGGCTCAAATGAACCTTTGAACTAGGCCCAAACAATATGTTTAAAAAAAAAAAAAAAAAAGGTAGTGTATGTATATTGGCCCATTCAAGGACAAAAGATGACCCTTTTGGGCTCCGCTGAGTAAATGGGAGCCCATGGATATTACTAGGGTATACCCAGAGGTGTAATAATAATAATAATAGTACTTTAATAGTCCCACAATGGGGAAATTCAGTGTGTTACAGCAGCAAAGATAAGCAGATACAAATACAAATACAACATGTACAGGAATGTTCCAAGGTGAGAGGCATTACATTGATAATAGACAGACAGATAGGAAGTTAGCAGAGGAGGGGGGGGGGGATTTAACAATAACTTGAGGGGGGGATGTAACTTGAGCTCATGGTCCCCAATGCAAAATATATTATATATAATCCTGGGGTATTCTTATGTTGTAAAGAGCTTTCTGGGCCCCCTGAGGCTATAGGGTCCATTGCCATGTCTGCATTCCCTATACCTACGCCCCTGGGTATATCCCAGAAGTTCTCCCACTGGAGTGTGAATGCAACCTTAGAATGGCAGGCAAAATACAGAGCAGGCACCACACCATGCAACTGGGTGTTAGACCTTATCCGTATGACACTAACACATAAGGCAGTTCTACCAAATACAGCAGCACGTGGACATTGAGAAACCTCAGAGTCAGAGGCACATGTCTGACGTGAGTCATAGGATGGCAAATCCTCTAACTGAATTTACATTGCAGAAACCATGTCGGATTACAGGAAGCAACTGCTTATTCTGTGCACTCCTCTTTTCAGATTAGACACTTTGCATTAGTCACACACAGAACATAACCCAAAAACAATGAGCTGAGACCGTGGAAAGATCTGACTAGCAACACAGGAATGTAGTTAACTCATCGGAATGGGAAATCCTACAGCCAATTCATAGGGAAAAAAAAAAGCTAGGACTCCCCCTGGCATTGTATTGTGGCTGATTCACGTATATACTAGTGCGTGTGCTGGGATTACACACCCACATCCCTCTATAAAGGCTTCTTTAACACAGTTTTTGGGGCTTTTTTCTTGCCTAGTAAAATTCTGGATTTTATGTATTTTTTTTTAAAACAAGAATTTTTGGTTGAGGCTTTTTTTCCATAGTTTTTTAGTATATTTCTTTAATCCAAGAGGATTAGGTAAATTTAGCAAAAGTACCTACAAATGCCAAAAAAACTAAAAAAAAAAAAAAAAAAAAGTTTATGTTTATATATTAAAAGGGAGTCTGTCACCAGGACCCAGCCCTGCAGAGAGATAGGTTAGGGTCACCTGAATCATACAGAGTTTCCCCATGTGAATCACCGCCTACGTTGCCAAGATATCACTATTTTAGACAAAACGCAAGCGATCTCTATGGAACAATGAGGGTGTTGCCGCTTACCTCTATGGAGCAACTGCAACATCTTGCTGCTTCAAAGAGCTCATTTGCATATCACAAAAACAGCGGTACCTGGGCAAAAGAGGCACAGATTCACAAAGGTGACCCCAACCAACCTATGGGGCTAGGGCGATATGTTGGTTCTGGCGACAGACTCCCTTTAACTTGCAGCAAACATCTGGCCACAGGGAATTTGGGTCAACACACAAACCAAAAAAAAAAAAATACAAAAAAACACACACTAAGGATAGGTTCACACAGTTTTTTGCAGGTTGAAAAAAAATCTGCTTCAGGAATTAGGAAACGGACACTTTTTTTTTTGTTAAACACATCATGCGGTTTTTGGATAGACCTGGAAACTTCCCTTTAAAACATGCTTGCTGTTTTTTATGCTGTTTTTGCAAAATCCGCATCAAAAAACTGCATCACATTTTTCCGCTTCCCATTGATTTCAAAGGGTTTTTCAAGGCAGAATTCGCCTGAAAATGGGTCATGTCGCTTTTTTTCCCCTCTAACTGAAAAAAAATCAGCTAGAGGAAAAATACTGCTACTGTCTCCCACTCAAATGAATAGGACATTTTTTTGATGTGGAATCTGCCTCAAAATCAGTCTGCAGAAAAACTCTGTGTGAACATACCCTAAATGCTCTCTGCTTTTCTGCAATGTGTAGCCTCATCCCAATGGTGCTTTTCACCCCAAACAACAACAACAGCACCGCCACCACCCCAAGTGTACTGATGGATAAGGAGACCTTACACTATCACACGGTTTATCAAACCTGTCCTGTTGTCAAATAATGACTCCAAGACACTTAATAAAATAGAGCCACAGAGCAGAACTCATGACGGGGCACAAGCATCTTCCTCAAGATACGTCCCCTACAATTTCAATACAACCCTCTCACTGCCTTATGGACAAACCACCTTCACCTAGCTGCCTCTCTATGTCATAAAGGTAAAGTCCAATTTTCAATCTATCCCTATTTCCATAGTAAGGACAATACAGAGCTGTAAGAAAAGACCCCTCAAACTTTTTTGGGGAATGCAAGTATTTGCTAAGACAAGCATCTCATTAGAAGCAAGGTCCCCAGTAAGGCCACATTCACACAGCAGCGATGTAGGCATATTTTAGCTTCTGTATTATAGCTGCACTCCTATACCAACCACAGGCCTATTGACCTGAACCTACATCGTAGCTCCCCATGATGCAGTTAGTTTGGTTTATGAGACCCACGGTCAGGACTGGAGACAGTAATACTGACACTGTAAGGGTTTCTGAATACTGCCTAGTAGCTAGATATATAACCTATAAGTGCAGGCGCGCTACAGTAAAACACTAATTATCCTTGTGGTCCAGATTTTCATCGTCCTAGTACCAATTTCCATGTATAGAGGTTCTGCACATTTCAATGTCCTGGCTGTTACAATTGGGTTCATACTGTCGAATCTCTCTAAACCTGTAAATAGGCAGCCTCAGCAGAAGTGGCTAGCCAGGATTAAGTTTAGTGTCTGTAGCAGATTATACAGATTAGAGAGATTAGCATAATGTTAAATCGATTAGACTACATCTGTAAATTGTATCAGGGAAAGCCAGGAACAACAAGGGGCCCAAATAATAAAAAACACATTATTTAACAGCCATGGCCATTGTCATTTACATAGACTTTTTATAACTTTGTTCTCTCCTTTTTTTGCTTCTGCAATTCTGTTATTGCTCAAGAGCAAGGTTTTCCATAGGGGGCAGCACATGACTCAAGAGGATTTGGTGTGATCCGCCAGGCATGTGTCATGCCAGCCAGCTTCCTAGATTAGGGAAATAGGCAGTGGGATCAGTAAACCGATGTGGGCAGGAAAAGCCGCCACATTCCAGACAACACGAGAAATATTTCAGGTTCGATCTGGGATTAACCATTTAATAGTTACAAGCAAATCCAAGAATCTCATAATCTAGTCACACACATTAGAACCATATTATTCGATGCAATGGCATATTGCTAGGCTATAATGTCACTTTACTATTGGTGATGGTCCAACCACTGTGCCCCCCACTGATCCAGAGAACCACTCCCGGCATCATTCACTTGAATGTGGCTCCTTATACAATGGATGGCCGAGCACCATTGCACAAGGGGAAACTGCAAACGGGACGCAGCGCTAACCTGGCACTGTAGCCCCTTTAATCTCAGGACTGGTGGAGGTCCCAGAGGTCAAAAATTCCATGGTTTTAATAGGAAGCTAAACAGTATAGAACAACTACATTCACCTGTTTTAAGTCCTATAGAAGCAAACAGGAGTCAAGGAAACAGCATCGCTCGCTTTGCTACGTTGTGTATACATCTCCTATTTATTTCTATGGGAGTTAAGGAAACCATGTAGCGCAGCAGGGTTCAACTTCATCTGTAACTCCTGACCTCGTGGTTGTGAGGTAAAGCATGTATATCCACTGGCTGAGATGGAAATACCCCTTTAAAAGGGGTATTCCTAGCTACAAACCCAACTATGATATATGTGAGGCCCACCCCTGCAAGACGGGGTTGGGTGACCCCTGTTCTGGTGATAGAGCTGTCCAGTACTCAATGACATTGGCATATCCTGTACACATGCGGCGCCATACGATTAAAATCACATGACGCCACATAAATAAAGCATATTAGTGAGATATGAGCAGCGGTATGACACAGACAGCACTATGACATGTTACCAAAGGTCAATGTGCATCCAGATATGCACTTTGTCCATCAAGATTCTGAGTTGGAAGGAAACCTCTCCTATTAAAAAGTGCTGAATGTTTATGTCAAACCTGTGGTAAGGTCCTGGAAGACAAGCTCCAGCCTGCTGCCTGGTGTACTCTACCCTCCCCATACAGTGCGGCTTCTACTGACACGGCAGGAAACCCAAGCACATAATGGCTGGGCTCAGTGCACCATTCTTCCCGATACAAGGATGTGTGCTGTATATATTGTAATGAAGCGTAACACTATACTTTGTATTTATCGCTGCTGCCATCACAACCTGCAGATCTGTAGTCTATCGATTGCTGACATTTTAGAAAGCATTTGTTCCATTACAGAGATCTCCGCTGCGTATGGTGCAGGATGACAGTGCACATTACAGATCAATAATTCTCATGTGTTTGTTTAGAAAAAAGACTAAGTGAGGACATGGCGGGACACAGAATGACTTACTGCAACAGATGGAGGAGACAAGGGAGAGCAAATACTATACCGGGCAGCACAGAACCTAATGCAGGTTACAGGTTACCCTCTAGATTTACAGCATGGTAGGCCTGTGCTACATGACCGTGCACCACTGAGGCCTAAAGCCTATGTATGAGGTGCAGGGGACATACAGAATACATTAAAGGTGGGGGGTCCTGAGCAGACAACCCCATTCATAATGCAGAAGACTGTCAAGAAAAGCTGCCATTGTCTGAACAATTTTTTCTACAGAGGATGGTGGTATTGTATGGCGGCCATTTCAAAGATCATTTCACAACCCAATTCTGACAAAATATACATCTAATTATATTATTATAATTTAATTCATTTCAAATCATTTTATTCTGAAGCCGGAATTGGAAACTATCCCCCCCTCCCCAACTCAGACTCCAGGGCAGTCAGGGTCACTTTCGGACTTGGTTGGACTAAAAAGTTTGCATATCTTTGTGTAGCAAACCTGGTTACCCTTAGATCCCAAAGTTGCATCCAGGGATGTGGAGACCAGGGGTGGACACACCATTGGTGCAACCTGTGCAGGTACAGAGGGGCCCAGTAGTTAAGGGGGCCCGCTGTCACTGTAAGAAGCTCCCCCCTTTTTTACCTATAAATCCTTAAACTACTGAATTTCATGACTACATTATTAATAGGGTGCTGCTCTATATGTTGGGGGCCTATCTGTCTGTTCCGGCCGGTGGGGTCGGTAGGCCACCCCACTCCACTCCTTTTTGCTGCGTCTGGTCGTTGGCGTTGTGCCTCTAAGGTTCGGTTCACACTAGTGTTCTGGGACTCCGTCCCCCATTCTGCTTAAAATAGGCGGAGAGAAAAATCCTGCAAGCAGTACTTCTCTCCTCTGATTTCAGGCGGAAACCCGGCGGACCTCATAATCTATGAGGTCTGCAGGTTTCCATGGGTAACCGCTTTTTTAGCGGATAGGGTTTTTGTTTTTTGTTTTTTTTAAATTCTATATTAATATCAAATAAAACAACATGATGGAGGGTAGGAGGGAATAGTCAGAGAGGTGAAACAGGTAGAAAACCAGCGTGCGAGTTGGGGTAAACCTAATATACCTTGCAAATTACCCGGTGAACCCCCTCCCAGAAGTCCCTCAGCTCCACACAATCCCAGAAGATGTGCAGTAGCGTCCCCTCCTCCGTGCCACAACGCCAACACCTTGAAGAGGTGGACGGGAAAATGGTTTCCATTTTTCAGGTCCCCAAGCGGACCTGAAAAATGGAAACCCGAACGTTAATCTAGCATCAGCCAGTGATAAAATTCTTATGAATGTAAATATGTAACAAACATCTCATTAGACAATTTTACCGTAATAATTGTATACAAAAATAACCATTTTATTTTGAAGCAAGGGTTGGAGAGTCGGTAACTTTCCGACTCCCCCACAGCCCTGGTTTCATCAGCTGCCATGTGGCCCCCCCCGGATACTCTGTTCAAGGCCGACCACATCTACATGGAGTTTAAATGTTCTCTCTCTGTTTGCAATGGGTTTCCTCCCAAGTATTAAAAAATATACTAATGGGTTAATCTGATATTTAGATTGTGAGACCCCACGGGGGCAAGGACTGTTGTGAGTGATGACAACCTCGGTACCGTGCTAAATAAATGAACAAAAACAGAATAAATCTTCTAAATGACTCTGTCCTTGTGACTGTGGGCAACAAGGACGCTTTCTGGCCCAGTTGATCCACAAGGCCGTATACTGCTTAGAAATGCTGTGGTGTTCTCTAGCCCAAGACACATTTTCTCGTAACGCTGCTTTCTTCTCATCTATCTAATCCCCACCAGACTATCCTGCTCATCCAGTTTGCAGAGCCTTGGGACCGGAGCCAAGACTGCTCTTTTTAGACACAAGTTTACACCATGCTCATGAATAGAAATCAGACTGAAAGCAAAGTCCACAAGGATCTTCTGTTGTTTCCAGAAGAGGGAGGAAAAAAACAAAAAAAAAACAGGGATTGTTGTGTCAAACATCTTGTATCCACTACGTGACCATTCAGTGCCAGCGCAGCATGTACAGGAACCCACGGCCGCCTCCTTTCATGCCTGACAGCAGCATCATTAGCAGATGCAAAATCCTATTTATCTTCTGAAGAGTTAATACGCCATCAAGTACAATACTCGACAAAACATGTGTTATCCCCTGTTCTACAGCCAATAGGTCAAGCCTTTCACGGCCTCATGCATGCTTTCATAGCAATCCTACAGGCAAGCCCACAAAACATAGAACACAATGGGCCCCATGTAGAGGAGCCCTTACCAAGACTTCCCCTATAAAGTAAACAGAGGGCAGTGTACAGATCCTCTGAACAATGGCAGGGATTGCTTATACATTTTACAAATTGCTTTATAAAGGTCTGAAAACAAGAGACTGACCATAGACGAGTTATAAACATTGGTCAACATGGCCAATCCCCGGTTATTGGACAATAATTGTCCGAGATCAGGAAAAGTATGACTGCTTTTCACCAGAAACAGCACCACATTTGTTAACAGGCCTCCTTCCGTATTGTAGCGCAGCACTATTTACTTGAAAAGGAATGAGCTGTAATACCGCACACTGCCCATAGAAAAGAGGGGCACTGTTACATCTCCCTTCATTAATAATATTCTTTAAGCATACACTTGACCACCAATACAACCAAGCTGGTAGATGGTCATAACACGTACTGAAGCTTGAAAAGCACCCCCACTTCAGTATCCAATTACTTTATGCTTGTGACAGTCCAACAGAAAACCATATCAAATCTCATGTCCACTGCCTGCATTATTCTGCTTACTTACAGCTTTTTAGCTAGTCTTTTCAGTAATATTTGAATAGTTGTCCTACTATGAACACTTATTCCCTATCCACAGGGTGGAAGCCTCGAGTTCTCCTGAGAGCCCCATGTGAACAGTGAAGCACAAGCACAGCCATCGCTCCATTCACTTCTACGGGACAAGCCTGTAATTACACCAAATGGCCACTATGAAGCAACTGTAAAGAGTGAAGGCGATCACACAAGCGCTGCAGCCCTACAAACAGTTCAGTTGGGGTCCTATGTGCTGGATCCCCACTGACCTTTAATGAACTACCCTGAGGAAAGGTAATCAATAAAAAAGTGGAATAACCCTTTAATATTTAATAATTAAGTGCAAAAGACAGCCTCCTTTTCCTCATAAGTTAGAAATGAAAACTGGAAGTCTATACTGTAAGAGGAGGTGGTCAAAAGGAAGCTTTTTTTGGCCCCCATCACATGAATAGAGCCCTATGTACACTGAGAAAAGCTTGCAGCACACACGTCAAGTGGGCACCAAGCAGAGTCAAAGGGTTCTTCCCATCTTAGGCTTCCATGGCTCTGCCTCCCTGAGGTGGCTGGGAATTAAGGGCAAAGCCAAACGCAGTTCTGCACTGTTCCTATATCTCCCTTAGAAGTAAATAGGAGGTCGGGAAATGGCAAAGCTGCCTGCTACGATGTTTTATTAACTCCTGACCTTGGCATTGAGAGAAAGCTGTATATTCCCATGTCGGCCATGTTTGGCAGATATGTTAATGCTCCTTGGGGATGCAGGCGCTGCTGGAGATTACAGTCCCAGCAGACCCATAGAAGTGAATTGAGTGTGGGTCACGCAAGTGCACCATTCACCAGGAGGTTTTTGGGGGGGGGGGGGGGTATTTAAATTCCCCATCCTCCTGATCACTGGGGGACGTGGCGATCGAACCCCCAGCGATTGGACACTGTGCATAAGGGATAAGTGTCCATAAAGGCATAACTCCTTTAAATTAACTAGAAGGGGTTTTGACAATTACCAAAAAACACATTAAAAATGCAAAAGTGGCGGTAAGTAATGGAAATCTACAAGTACACTAGAATGGTGCTCTCCACATGCATAGGTGTGCTAGCTTTCATGTGTCATTTCTTTACCTTGTGGAATTGCTTTACCTTGTGCTGCTCAATGGCATCTATCCAGCGCTGCCTGTGGTCGGGGTCCTGAGCACGCAGGTACCACACGCTGTCATTAACACTGATATCAAAGCGGCACTCATCGAATTCATGGGGCTGAAAAACAAAAAGGGGAAAAAAAAGTCAGTTATCTGTAACAGAATGGTTAGCCATAGCACAGCTCTGTACTCTCCTCCATATTGTTCACTACAGCGAAATGCGGAAATTATTTTTGGCACATTTGTAGACCAGAACAAGAGTTCCAGTAACTTCTGCAAATTTTTGGGCAATATTAATATGAGAACCAGCCACTGCAGCAATATGAATAACACCCAAGTTTATAAAAAGAGCTGCTAATATTCACACATATGTATGTCAATGTGTCTGGACGTCATCACACGAGATAAGTGAGATGACAGCGATAATCCTGGGGACTTCCTGCTGGTAAGGTCACATCGAATAATATCGATGGACGCCTAAAAAGTTAATGAAAAAAACATCATAATATATTGGGAGAGATTTACTAAACTAAATGCGCCAGAATTTTGGCATAATTTGCACCCAAAAACTGTCCAACTTGCGTCTTATAAAGATTTTTTAGACACGTTAATGACTACAAACGGGGACATGGCTTTGAGGGCAGGGGCCCGACTTTCCAAGAAGTTGGTGTGGAGCAGTTTGCAACACGGACCCAGATTTACTATTGTGGTAGCGTAAGCGCATCTGTGTCGCAATGTGGCTCATCTGGTTTTGTATTTGCTAGACGTGTGGTGTGGATTGTATTTTGGTGCCATGATACACCGAAAAAAAAAAAGCGTCAAATTTGTGTGTTAAAAACTGTCTCAAAGCCAAGGTGGTTTGACCTTCGACTAGACAGTAAAGATATGACACCATCAACCACTAGTATATTTTCAGACTTCCTGTCTAAAGTTACCCTGTTAGTAAATATGGGCAAAAGCTCCAAATTTTAGGGGTAAAATGTACATTGAGTTTAGCAGTTTTTGGGATCAAGACCCCAAAAATTAATCTTATCCAATAAGAAGTGATATTTGCTCGTTTCTTTAGACTGGCCTTCCAATGAGTACAGCTGAACTGTATTCCCATACCGCACGGGCCTCGCTGTCATCGGCTCAGACACGATAATTATATACAAGGCCTCGCTCGCCACAAGTAACACTTTTCAGTTTTATATGTGGGATAAAATTACACATTACAGCTCAAAAACATATCCCAGAATGTAAAACTAACCATGGCTAGTGTCTTGTACTGACGGGAGAAGTGTCAGCCGGTTACTGTAATGAATAGGGTGCAGCACCTACTGCCATGTTCTGTGGACTACGCTCCCCAACACAGCCCCTTATACCTGATGGGTGCAGCCCTTAGAGGGCAGAAGTCTATGATCAAACATTGATAGCCTACGCTAAGGGGTATGGGCAATAGATCCGTCAATGTGATTTGACCCCCAAATCGGCATAGGTTACAAATGAATTGTGAAAGCCCAATACACTGAGAAATGGTTAACCCCCACATCATGGCTGCTATGTGTAGCATTAAGGATTAAAGAGAACCTTTCACATGTAGGTCAGCATGGTATAGAGCAGCAGGAGTTGAACAGACTGATATATTATGAGAAAAGTTTCAGCATAACCTGTCACTCATTTACATCTTCACTCATTTTGAACTTATTTGTCAAGTAGGCGGGCCTAGTCTGGTTGACTGCCTTCCTTGTATCACTGTGCCCACAGATATAGCTGTCAATCACTGATGAGGACCGCCCACTGGACTCCTACATCCAGTATACACACATACAAGTTATATAGTTCTCTGGGAATAGTCTCCATTTATCAATCTGCTCAGCTCCTCCTGCCCTATAACATGCTGTCCGCAGATTGCTCTGTATTTTCATGTGACAGGTTCCTTTTAGAAACATTTATAAGTTTAGAGAAGATCTGTCCCCTCTCCTGATATGTCTAATTTATTGACCACTTTTAGGCTAGGTTCACATGGTGCAGTTATTCAATTGAATAACTACATGCAGTTTTTATTTACAGTAATGAATAGCTTTGGTTTTACTGGCAGTTATACAGGTGACATGTATAGCAACATGTGCTACACATTACAGCACATTTAGAATGAATGCAATTCTTCAGTAAAATAGCAGTGTGAACACAGCCTTATAATAGTAGTGTCTAGCACAAGTTACCATGTATTTCAGCAGAAAGTTAATGGACATTGCATTGAAAACTTCTGCAGTTTAGCTGATCCCATGTAAACCGTATTACAATATACTGCTCATTATACAATTAAAAAGCAAGCAGTTACAGATTTAAAAACGCACTGTGTGAATCCAGCCTTATTCCTCATGACATAAACTACAGAGTAACGGCACAATTCTTCAGGATTATGGACAAACTGACAACTGGGCCTTACCAGGTGGGGGTGTCGGACACACACGGCCCAAATAGTGGTGAGGGTATCAGACTGGGCAGTGCCACACCCCTCCAACAAGGAGAAAGGTTAGACCTGTTAATTTATTCATAAATGTCTAGGAGGAATAACAGAGGAACGGCCTAATGTAGAGAAAAAAGAAAAGATGCACCAGTGTTGTTGCCATTAAATGTAAAATACAAGCAATTACTAAAGACGACCTGTCAGGAGACTAAGAAATTTAGTAAACTTGTTTGCACGACTGAATTTGAAGTGTGTAAAATTATAGCAGTTTAGAGTCATTGCTGGGCGCAGGGTACAGATGACAAGTCTACATGAATACTAGCGCTGTGCTGCTGCTGCTGACGCTGACAAAGCTGGCACAGAGACTTTCTTTGAAAATCCCAACCAGGGCATGGTGTCACACTTTTGGAGGCTTGGCATTGGTAGTGGCAGCAATAATACAGAGGAACGCTACAACAGCTAACACAGCAACAAACACACATTAACAGTGCTGGATCAATTCTGTTTTATTATTAAGAGAACAGTTTCAATGTACACATTGTTATATGGCCACATTCACATTTATAGCCGTGGCTGCCATTAAAGGGATTGCCCAGTGTCAGCAAATAAATGTTATTGTTTGTATAACGAAGAATTGAACAATTTTCCAATATACTTTCTGTATCAATTCCTTATGACTTTCTAGATCTCTGCTTGCTGTCAATCTTTACTTCTAGTGGATGGTGGAGAGCGGCGGCCAACGTCATGTGATGGAGCGGCGGCCAACGTCATGTGATGGAGCGGCGGCCACGCGGCGGCGCCCGCATGGTGGCGGCGGCCAACGTCATGTGTGGGCGGCGGCCAACGTCATGTGATGGGCGGCGGCCACGTCTGCGGTGGGCGGCGGCCCGCGCTGTGGGCGGCGGCCCGCTGTGATGGAGCGGCGGCCAACGTCATGTGATGGAGCGGCGGCCAACGTCATGTGATGGAGCGGCGGCCAACGTCATGTGATGGAGCGGCGGCCAACGTCATGTGATGGAGCGCGCCACGCCATGTGTGGAGCGGCGGCCAACTCATTACCAGCCAGATATCTAATTACTGTGCTGTGACTAACAAGCAGTGAACCTGTGCACTGTATACCCCATGACCATGCACTGTATACCCCATGACATGATTTTAATCCACTGGAAGTGAATAATAAATTACAGCAAGCAGAGATCTAGAAACCCCTGAGGAATTAATACAGAAAGCATATTGGAAAATTGTAGAACTTTTTATTATACAAACAATAACATTTATTTGCTGACACTAAACAATCCCTTTAATGGACTGAGAAAGAAAATATACTGCACTCAATTTCATAGTGCAGCAACACTGTGGTTACAGATAATAGTGATAAATAGCTGAGGTGATACAACATAAACCTCTGACAAAAATAGTGCAGAGAAACTGGGGCTTTATAGGAAACATCTCATGTATTACACTGTATCTACCACCTCTAATAGAATTTCCCCGTTCTAGGCTTGACACAATCTGTGACTACATTTACTTTAATTATCCATGGTTCCGCTCAACAGGACCCCAGATCAATAATAGAAAACACGCTGCACTAGTCGGTGCAGAACCTGCTGTAATCTCAGCATCTGTAACCAAGCTCCGTCTTAAAGGGGTTGTCCTATTAGGTTAACCTCTATCAGTAAGCTAGATCAACTGTGTGATTACAGGAGCTGTCAACAACCACTTTTTTCTGATGTTGAGCTGATGGCCGGCAGAGCAGACTGCAGCACGAACTGGATGCACTGGAAAGATGAACCCAAAGTAAATATAGCTGTCACCTACCTCGCCCAAGAAACCTATACTCACTCATGTATGCTGAGCTTTGCTGAGCAGTGCATGTGCCACCCAATGATCCTGCTTACATATTCTTATTCACCATCAAATCTACTAACAGCCCCACTCACATACAATCTGTTCTATGGAAACAAGTAACATTTCACTTAGTTTTGTTCATTCCACGGATTCTAATCTTCATACAGATTCACTGCACTCAAAAAACCTCACTGATCCCCAATCCTACCGGGGTCCCCCTCTGTCGTGGACCTCTCAACATACAGGAAACCACCACCGAGCAAATTGCTGGCCATAGACGAGACCTCCTATGCAGGCTCATGGCTGGCGCAGATTTCTAGCAGTTCTCTGGTGTAAATAATAAATCTGACAGGGCCTCTGTCCCCAACACCCCCTTTCGTAAAAGAATAAAAAGTCTGAATTTTTTTTTCCTTGCAAAATTGTTTTTTCTCCCCACTCCAATAGCTATATCTCTGGTTTTATACCACCTAGAACAGGGATTCTGGTGTCCTATGGAAGCTGAGATTCTGCATATAAAGCTCAGATTCCTGACTTTTTAACTAGTGATATCTCCGGTTATTTTACAGTCAAAACTGAGAAGCTTTCATGAAGCATTGTTCCAGGTGGTATAAACCTGAGATACAGCCATTTGAAGGGCCCATTTAACAATTGCTACAGCTCTACATACTGGTAATATGAATGTATACAGACAGCCCAGAGGGTTGCTAGGTAGAATTTTAGAGCCTGTTTAAAAAGGAAGCTAGACAGTAGGGCTGGGTGATTATGACCTAAATAAAAGTCGGGATTAATTAGACATCTTAACTTGAGTATGACTAATGAACAGTTATTTAGGCCATTAGGTTATAAGGGCAAAATGGGTTGTAGCCCAAGAACCCCATTATAATCCGACCTCATAATCAACTGTATCAGCATCCACCGATACAGCTTATTACTGTTGTGTAGCACGGGTGTCTAGAGGAGGCGAGTATGTGTTTGGTGAAACTCACGAGATTCGTTTCAAGAGGGGTTACCTGTCTGTTCCGGTTCAGACCGAAAAAAAAATTCAAACAGGAACTATTTTTATACTTTGGGGTCTGAAGAGCTACAGGTAGCTACAGGTTGTATGGTGAGCGTGTGTGTCTCATCACAATTGATTGATCTGGTCTCGAAGCCTACATTCACACTGACTGACTGAGGTCACAAGGCTGCACTGAATTCACTGTATGTGAACGGGGTCAGTTTGACAGGACATTTTTTTTTTGACTGTCCACTAAAACAGACCATAAAATAATCGTTATATGGTTTTCACGGTCCAATAGAGTCAAATCTATTGACAGAGATCTGTGAAAACAAGTGTTCCTTGGGTGCAAAACGGCCGTGAAAAGTGTCCCTTATTTTTTATTTATTATTAGTGTCCCTTTTTCATGGCTGTTTTGTACCCCAGTTGTATGAATGCGGCCTAAGTCTGAAAGCCTCCAATAGCACCATCATAGCCATAATGCACTTTTATAAACCGCTTACGGGCCCTTTAAGGAATCTGTGACTGAGGGCAGGCTTCACACTGTGTGACCATCTGTCTGTCTGAGGACCTCTAGATCACATCAGCGGCTCCTTACATAGCAGCGTTAACAGGTTTCTTGTCTCTTTGCCGAGAGGTGATAAAAGCTCTGAAAAGCTGCACCCTGATCTGTATCTGGACATACTCCTACTATTATAAATGCTCTAACTAAAAATGGCCAGCCTCGCACAGAAAAACAAACCAAACCTACGCCATAAAACCATTGACAAGCGCTCACCATCAGACACGTGTCACCTACTCAAAAACTAGTTTAATATTTATCTGCGTCTCAGCCACGTACACGCAGTGCTCGGAATTTTCCAGGCTGCCTTGTCAGCAGCAAGATCTTTTTTCCTTTTTGGATGACAGATGTAAAATTTACCCATTGCTGACAGATATTATAAAGGAGCGATGGATTTCAATTAATATTATCTATGAGTACATTAGGAGATCCACTTTCTTATTTCTGCCTGCTGCTCAGGCAAGCATTTTACGCAGCGGACGCGGTATGCGGCTAAAGCCACTCCCATATGCGGGGTTTTCAAGTAGATTCTTTTGCAGGCGATTGACAAAAATTGCATTCACGTTCAGCACCCTGGTACGCTCACATTTCCTATATGATAAAGGTTTGCTTTGGATTTTGCACCAGATAACCATTGAAACGTATGTATATTTGTACAGGTTAGCAGTGATCATATGCGCTAAGTCAGGTAAATGCAAATAAAAAAAAAAAGCTTAAATATATATATATATATATATATATATATTTTTTTTTTTTTTAAAAAGCCAGAGTCATATAGAATGGATTGAATAAGATAAAGGCATTACGGCACAGAACGGTTTTGTAGGCCGCAGAGTGGAACGATTGTATCAAATGCAAAACGTTCCTACATCCAATTTCTCGTAATCTCTTCCTCTCAGCTTTGGTACACGGCATAAATTAGGTCATAGATGACAATGGTGCATTCTCCACGCTTGTCTCCTTCCCTTTATGTCAGTCCGTCAGGAAATGCTTACAGTTTTACAGCATAAAGCAGAGATTTTAAATACCCAGTTCCAGATCCCTCTCCTCAAATACTCACATGAAAATAGCCCTTGAGCGATGCCTGGTATTACTAGGATACGCTTACTGACCTGACAGCAGCGGAACAACTTCATTCCAAAACTGTAATATGAATTAAGCCGTGTTCACAACTGCAGTGGAGGTTTCCTTAGAAGTCTCCATCACAGTTTCCAACTAAAATCTCAGATGAAAAAGTCATGTATGCAAGATGATGGATAACAAATATGCGATGGACACCATTATAATCAATGGGGCCCATTAGAATCTATCTATGACAGAATTTCCCATTGAGAAATCCAGATAGAGATGTGAACAGAGTCTAACCCTACATTCACACGACCAAGGAGAAAAATCAACCAATTTTTTTTTACAGCTGTTTGCACCCAAGGCCATTTTCAAGGATTCCCATACATTACCAATGGACCATCAAAATAATGGTCATGTGAATAGTCCTCATTCACTAGAATTAAATTTAAGGCTGCCGTGTGAAGTCCATTAAAAAAAACCAACGTCACACAGCCATAATTCACTGTCATGTGAATATAGCTTGGTCACTGGGTCAAAGTGCAATATGATGGCAGAAAACACTGTGCTTCCTCTTAAAGGGACACACTTATATCCAACATTTGTTTAAAGACCAAACACCATAAATGCCAGCCCTCCTTTTTTTGCAGGTATAATTGATTTAAAAAGGGTAACAGAGGATTAGGAGCTTTGTAAACAGGATAACAAAGTGCCATCACCTTACAAGCAGTAATGGTAGACAATAGGGAATATAAGATAGACCATCAATTCTAGATCTGCAGGTGTTCAACACCTGGGACCCCCACAAATCAGCTGTATCGGGACAACGCAGCTCTGGGTAATGTTTACATACCACGAACCACACTGCTTACACGACATACCAATTTTAGTGACGGGTGTAGGTACTGCCCCATAGACTTCAATGGGGTAGTGCTAAAGAACCTATACCTGCCACCACAGTTTGTACAGCAAGTGAGCAGTGCGGTACCCAGAGACGCAATACAGGTGATCTGTGGGGGTCCCGTGTGCCAGATCTAATATTGAAGGCATATCCTAAGGATAAACCAACAATAGTAGAAACTGGATAACCCCTTAAAAAACCTTTTATTCCAGTTTACTGGCGCACATGATCAGTGAAATCTACGCCTGTTTCCAGCACAAGTGCAAGGGCTATGAAAGATTCTGAAGATTTCTCCAATCAGACCTAAAAGGGTTTTTCCATGGGATATAATAACTTGCAGATCTGTGGGGGAAGAGTCATAGCCTCGCTTCCATATTTCAAAAGCACCATCAGAAACAGCACTGTGACGGCCATTACAAAAACGCCATTTACACCGCAGTTTTATAGTGTGCATGTATTGGTAGGTATGGCCTCTTGGGAAAGTGACGTGTACATTTCCATTTGGTAGAAGACCAGAGGGAAAGTCCACTTTGCGCCAAAGAACATTGCCCAAATATTAGAGTATGAGAGTCTGATCGCTGGGTGCCCCACCAATTATAAGAATAGCTGTCCCGAGTCCCTTGTGCGAGCGGAGCAGTCGCATGCGTTCATGATCACCACTCCATTAACTTCTAGTACAGTCAAGTATAGTGGTCTGTCGGTCCCACAGAGTGCTGGATACCAGGAACCCCATTCTTGTGACCGCTGGGGTCCCTGCAGTCAGACCCTCAGCAATAGGGAATAAGTGTTATAAGTGGGGAAAGCCCCTTTAAAGTGCCATGCTCGAGTGACAAGGTAAATTAATGGTGTCAGAAGAACAGACATCAAGGAGGGAATTTATCAACCTTAGATACCAGTATTCTGGTCTAGGTGGGTAACATTTGGTGTAAAGCCCTTTCTTGCACCACACTCTCTGTTCTGAGCCTCGCTCGTGAGTTTGGAAAATGGAGTGGGCAAGGGACGCCAGGAGTTACACAGAAAATCTATATGCCAGTTCCTGACTGGCCTACATAATCATCCTGTACCTGATTTAGGAAGACGCTGGAGCATTTTGATAAATCTGGCGTGCCTTGCTCATGTTGGGCCCTTTATTGAGACCGACAAACAAAATGTCTTAATAAATGTGTCCCTAAGTGTCTGAGTTCACAAACCAAAGGAACTGCGGGTGAAGCGACTAGAAAAGACCCCTCGAAGTCAACAGCTCTCCTCCATTACATGACTCAACACCATGGATTTTAGGAGGGGGAATGAACAGTGTTTTTCCATGAAAAGAATAGGCTTAGTGATAACTCACATCCAGCGCCTTCCCCATCAATATAGACACAGCGAAGAGTTAAATCTGTATCCAGTATGTTCGGTATGTTACAGTATCACATACTGTACAGTCAATGCTTCTGCTCATTACACCCACCCATGTGGGCTCAGAATAACTATTGAAAAAAAATCTTCAGGTCTCATTTCACCTCTGCCAAAAAGCCATGTGGTGCCAACATAACAAACCGAAGTGTTAAGTATTATACAAAGCCGCCTGCGTCTTATTCTTAAAGCAAAAGACAAGAGAACATTAAGTAAAACAGCTCACACGTGTAATATCCGGCATCACTGACGTCTTAACTGCACAAACCCATGCTGCTTAACTAAAAATTAGCGATTTTTTTTTTTTTTTTTGCAAAAACCCACAGTTGTCCCTTTTTGAATGGAAACGAAAGCACATGACAACTATTATGCAATTTAACATTTCCAAAAATGGAACAGCCATATGCCTTTTGCAAGAACAGATGTACACATGGCTGAGTAACGCAACAGCAGGTTCCGGGCGTGTGACCTATGGAGATCATCAACCCAGCCTTAATCGAAAAAGTCATGATGAGACCAAACAAGTCAATGAGATCAATGACCAAACATGTGTGAACATATGCCAATTCAGCCAACCCACCATAAAGCACTGTACGCTATACTATAAGCAGGGATGTGTAGGTTATGGCTCTCCAAATATAAAGAGAATTCTTAAAAACTAGAGTATTATGGTGAACTGACAAGGCAGACTGGATGCCGAAACTTCTCTGACCTGTACATATAAATAGGGATTTCCTGTGAATGGAGTACTACAAGGTTCAGTCAGAGAAACCTATCTGCAGTAGATCAGCCTTTAAGTTTTTTTTTGTTTTTTTTTTAATGTGAAACATTTTTAAATTAAGTTTTGATGCTCATAATAGGCTAACAATTCCTGTTCTGTAGAGATCACTTCTCAGCAGTCACCTCACTATTATAACAGGCATGTTTACATTGAATATTGATGTATACAGATGTATGTATATAGATAACAGGACCCACCACTGATATTAGGTGATGGTCACAGGCCAGCTCAACTACTCCCCCTTCCAATGATCTCTGCATAGCTGACTGAGCATGCCCACAACACTTTCCTATAGCAGTGAATGGGGAGGGGGGGATGTTTTCTGGCATAAATGGGTGTAATAAGGGCACATCTTTGGTGCGTGGCCTTTTCTTGCACCAAAGATACACCAGGAATGCCTTAGAGACTGACAAATTTACTAAAACCCGTGCCAGAAATCTGCCATGATTTTATACATGAAATGTAAGCCAGTTCCTGACTGGCCTAAGTTTCAATTGGGGCACATGGGCATGCACCTAATTTATTAAGAAGCTGGAGCCTCTCAATAATTGCTCCCCTCACACCAGTCTAGGACTTTACTAAGACTGGTTTAGGGGACATCTGTCTTCGTATATCCCCCCAATGAGTCATCTCCATATTAAATAGTTCCTATAATCCATGTGGCTCTCTAAAAGCTATTAAAAGCTGCTCAAGCAAGATGGTCATCCCCATAACCATATTATCTGATTGTAGATTCTTATATTCTGAATAAGGGTAAGTTCACACTACTGTTATTAATGTCCATTGCTCTCATCCATCATAGGGTGAGAGCAATGGACATTAACAGCGATAGAGTGATTCAGATGGAGCACCACCTCCCAGTATTTGCTCTAACGTAGAAAACATGGCTGAAAGTTTTTTTTCCCCTCTGTCATGTTTGCTTACTTTTCTGAATGAAGAAAATGACATGTATGCAGGACTTTTTCCTCCATTACAAAAGTAAACAGACACGACGGAAGGAACAAAAGGGGCAAATTTATTAAGACTGCAGTCTAAAACAGCCCAACTGGGGCAGGGAGGGAGAGATTTAAGAGACTGTGGCACCAGAATGGAAATCTAGGCCAAGTAAGATCTACCCAGGCTGAGACGTCTTAGCCTGCCCTACAACGCTCACACTCTCAAAATATGGCAGGCGAGGCTCGGATCAGGGCTTGAGTCACAAGAAAGGACCTTGTGTCAAACGTGCACAATTTCATCCCTCTATTCCAGAAATTAGGAGTTTCCCCAAACAGCTTGTCATGTTTTCTACATTAGCATCCATGGGAACAAATGGAGACAGAGAGGGCTCCATTTACACCCGTCACTATATTGTGTTAACGGTCATTGCTCTCATCCTATCAGGGATGAGAGCAATGGTTGCCTGTAACGTTAGTGTGAACGGTCCCTAAAGTTATTAGAAAAAAAAAATCTGGTTTCATTTTGTAAAAACAATTAGAGGATACGTTCCCCTTTAAAGGCAATAGTAAAGACAACTAAACCAGCAAGACTGGCCAAAGCAACAGTGCAAGTATTGTAACAAACACAGTCCGTGACTTTTATGGGGCTTATTTTTAGGAACATGGCACACGGGCTGACAACTGGTGCAGAATTTGCATCGTGGCCTGCAGAGTTCATAGCATCTACAATATTAATACAAGAGCTCCATTGTGGCCGTACCCCGGGCAAGCACACTGCACAACACTAACGCTGAACTATCCGAGAAATGAAAGGAATTTCACAAGTGAATGAAAAATCCTTATGGTTCTTATCTCCATTATGCAAGAGGAAATCCAGTTATGATGAGAATCAGCTGCTCCTCATGTGACGCTCCGCAACCCAAGTTATTATTTTAGCATGCTCCTCTGAAGGGCCAAGTGTTCTCCTGCATGAAGACATTCTTGTGAAAATGGCTGCCAGAAGAAGTCAACTCTGCACCGCCCTAGCAAAATCTGATACGAATGTGTAACAATCCAACATATCCTTTATCAACTACAGCTGGCCTTACACGCAAGATGTCTATCATCTGAACATGTCTATATTGGTGGAACAAGACAACCATCTAATGTATGTGGAGACCTCCCAATTCTCCCTTGAGGGTAAGGGGAGATAAGGATAGGGGCTAAGGGATATCAACTACCCAATCCACTTGTTCTTGGGTACAGAACATGCTGCAGCTTTCTGCCCTCTACCCAGAGGGAGCACAAACCCCCGGCCGACTCAAGCAAGTCATGTATGAAGGGAATGGTGCAAGATGGTTGACAGCCGACTGAGCGTTTGGTCAACAGGGATCTGATATTAATGGCCAGGCTTAGGCTAGGAGTTGTCGACTTACTGCAGACTTTGGATGCTACAGAATAGAGGAACCTTAACTCAACCTGATGATTTCGGCGGGACTGGAAAAACCCTCTAATATGTATGGGGGGCCCCAGATCTATCCCAATCACAAATGGTGGGCATGTCCAGCAACCACTTACCGCCTATTGAAAAGGCATGCACACTCAGTTGACCTGAGCATTCATGGGAGAGTGACGCAATAGATTGTTCAGCTGATACCTGAAGTGTATAACTGTAAGACCTCTCCTGGAGCCAGACGTTAAGAAATTAAAGGGATTTTCCAGGCATATCAATTGATAACTTATGCTTACAGATAGGTCATCAGGCCAAAAGGGACTTCAAACTCATGTGATGTCAAGACGGCTTAGATTGCAAAGAAAGTTTACAGATTTAAATTAAAAGAAAAAAAAAACACAAACGATACAGGCGTGTGCAGACCCCGACCTCAAGCAGATCCCTTGTACAGGAAACAATGACAGGGCAGGCAGAACTCTGTGTGCAGAGGACTAATAAAAGCTATAGACATACATTAACACATGTATAAACACACACAGGCAGGAGATGTGATGTTTGCAAACACTGTGGAATTTAGTAATGACATTTAATATGACAATTGTATCAGCCATAAAACATTTGGCTAACAAAGATGCACGGTATTTTTTTCTACCGTGATTATTGGAAAATTCCAGCAAGAAATGTTGATTTTTCCAAAAAGCTACAAGACTGCCGCACCTAGGCATCAATGTTCACATCCTTAAAGGGAGTCTATCACCATAACCCAGCATATCAAACACTGTTAGGTTTGTGTGGCTTGGACCAATCTGTGGGGTTGGGTTGAAATGATGGGCTCTGGTGATAGATTCCCTTGAAAGAGTTTTTCACGAAACTGAAGACAAGAGAGAGAAGACTGGTATAAAATATAAAATAACTCACCTGGTTACATACACTGCAGTGCCGCTATGGGGACCCCCGTCAGTCCTCCAGCAACGATGTCACGCATGTCATTCTCAGCAGGCATGTGTCGATCATGCAGGTATCACTACTGAGGCCAGATATTGGCTGCAGCGGTCATATGAGCAATGCAAGTGAAGTCTTCACTGCAGGAGCAGCGGGGAACCACCAGAGCAGCATAATTTTATTTTTTGTTGAAGCACTGCCTGCACCCAGGAAATTCCAGAAAATTCTGGACAACCACTTTACTAGTGACAGTTCTCAGTGGCGTAGATTTCAGAGAGGTGCACAGCCTGGCCGAAGATTTACTTGATTTATAATGAGGCCTGCGTCTTGTCATAAATCTGGCCAATTCTTGGCCGACACAAGGATCATCAAAGCCGGCGTACTGTTTGCCAGTCTTGATGGATCCCTCCAATGTCCTTCAGTAAGTCTGACAACCACTAGTACAGACAAAGGGTTGTCATAAAAACATAAGAGTGAACGGCTGCAGGCTTTGGGCATGTAGCTTCAAGTACTCAGGAAGAGGGTTATAAAGCAGACATTTGCCTTTTTCTAAGACTTCTGCTTGTAAGCTCTGCACAAGGTCAGGCCATGGTGCCGCAGCGAGACATCGCTGTATATGTGAGCAGTCAAACACTGCGCTGTCCACACACTTTTGTTTGAAGATAAAGAGATAGCAGCCATTGCAATCAGCAAATACAATAGTGAATGCCAAAGCCAGGCCTTGGGAATGGTGGAGGGCTTGTGGGGCGGGACATTATTTGCTTTACTGAAAGCTGCGCAGCACACAAAGCACTTTATTAACTTCTTGTAAAAGGCAACTACTGGGTGGCAGAGATTTACATTCCCTCCTTCCATTTAATATGTCAATGAAAAGTACCCAGGAAGACGGCTATTCAAGAGTTTCTAGCTAATCCTTGAGAGCCTACACTTCCTGAGGATCCCCATGGGAATAGACTGGTCAGCCACCCATGGACATAGTCACACTCTGTGTCCCTGACAACCAACAAGAGACCACTACTCCATTTCCAGCTCAGAGTAGCACAGTACTGATAATATTACAGGAAGGGTTTGTCAAAATTCTGGAAAATTATTGCATTAGCCAGACCCAAGTTATCAAATTACTACACAGAGATAAATAAGGTGGTGGGTTTACATGCAAAGACAATTGCTACAGTCCATCCAACACAATGTCAGATTGACCACGGCTGTGTGTATGGAACTTTCTGCGTCATAGTGAGTTATGATACAGCGAGCTCCCAAGTGGACAGTTACTGTACTGAACGATGAGTTTATTACAGTAGCAAACCGGTTATGCAATGAGTCCATTCACATCTGTAGTCAGTTTGGGAATCATGGCCGAGTGAGGGCTGTGGCTTCTTGACTGAATACCAAGCACAGCATGGTACATTAGGTAGGGGTTTTGCTTAGTATTGCAACTGAACCCCTATTAACTTGAATGAGAATGAGCTCCTGCTGTACCGTGCGATTGGCACATGGAAGAACCTGCAGCACTTGAGACACATCAGCCTTTTCAAACAAATGACTGGCGGGGGCTGCAGGTCATACCCCAATCACGTGATTGACGACCCACCCTAAGGATAGGCCATTAATATGCAAGTCCCCGAAAACCACTTTATGCTGAGGCCCCACATAGCGTCCCGCAGCACTTTTCACAGAAAGTCCGCAGAGGATTCCTCTGCAGACTTTCTGCTTCAATTACACCTATAGGGACACTGCCGGCGTTTCTCTAGATATAATTGACATGCTGCGATTTCCAAAACCACAACAGTTGTGGAAATCGCAGCGTGTCCGTTGTGTATATTTATCTGCAATGTGGGGATGGAATTCGCTAGAATATCATCCACTTTGCAGGGACTGTAGTAAAATTCATACAAATCTATAAACATAGAAGTCTATGTCACACAGGATAAGGATAAGTAAAGCTTACTGTGATGACTGCCTTGCTAAGGCAGATCGAGCCCCGGCATCCATATTCAGTCTCATCCTCGGATTTGTAGTAGCTTAACGTATTACTTTTTAGGATCACCCATCGATCCTGCCAGCCATGTATGTAGTTGGTCCACTAGGAAAAAAAAAAAACACAAAAAGGCACAAAGTAAATTTGCAGGTTCTGAATGGGTTTATATAGCTCATATACAATGAGGTTGACTTCCACCTTTTTAAGCTATTTTTCATACCAGTTGTGACACGTATACAGATTTCTATGAGGATGACAATCAATATACAAGTCAGAGAGGGACACTAGAGGCGAGACATCCAGTAATACCTGTATCCTACACCCTTCAGCAAGTTTTCACTTACAACCTACCACAAAGCCAGCCACGTAATAACTATGACAATACACAGGAAGGGTGCGAATACACAGGTAGGAACCAGACAACCATTTCCGGGAGCAATACCGTAAAAGTATCATGTCATGTCTATTAATATGTTTTAAAGAAAGGGCGTGGAGAAGAACGGATTAAAAATAAATAATGGTAGAAGCCGTAGGGATGGCTGCAATAAAGAGCTGTGGATTGGTCGGCCAAACCATCAACTCCGACTACGCTATCCACAGCCCGACTACTCCATAATGTGCCGACAGCCATGGTCAGTCAGAAGCTATAAAGCTCCCCTAATTCATTACACTGAATTCCAATGAAAGTAACTATGTAACAAACTATACATCTAATTATACAATAGTTATAAAATCCTTAAAAATCTTTTTTTTATCTTGCACCTGGAGTTGGCAATTTCCCCCCCCCCCCCCGATTTCGACTACACCCAAAAGTGGTCCTGGCTTGGACGCTCTGTTGCACTATGGTCCACGTTACTCATGGATGGAAATATTTAGAGGGATTTTTCTGAGAACATTATTAGAAAAGGAGAGAAGTAAATGAAGAACTGATTCTTGCCAGTTAATATCACGGTCAGTCTTTGTATACGGTAGATCCTTTCATTGGCCGCAGCAGTCATGTGGATAGATGGGGACATCTTCACTGTAGCCAAGGACTGCTGGAGCGGCTAACACGTAAGAATCAGTTCTTTTGTTAGTGATGTTATCACATTCACTATCTCTGAACAAATTGACCCGTCCATAGGATAGATCATCAATATGTGATCTGTCGGATCCAACACCCGCACCCCACACAGATCACATATTGATGACCTATTCATTTGGCACAAGTTACTCAGTTTATAACAAATCTGACCAAGTATTCTCCGCTTTAGAAATTTCCCCCATTGTGTAAGGACATGCTACATTAGTTGCCAATTCATTAAAAAGTTTTCCAGAAGAACAACTTAATGGGGTTATCTGTGGTAGGTTAAAACACTAACTTACTGTGGTTCTATTTGGGACAAACATCAAGTTTATGTGCTGGTTTCAACCCAGAGTCTTGTATTTGGAACCAGCTCCTGGACACCCATGTCACTTCTCCTCCTCTGCTGTGTTCACAGGTAGTTATTTCCCTGTACTACGGGCTGGATTTACCATTATAATGATCTGCCAGCCCCTCACAATAGAGATAATGGGCGGTGAACATAGAAGACTCGTGTGCTGGTTCTGATCCTATGACACAGGTTTGGAATCAGCACACGAGCCAGATGTTTGTCCTAACTAGAACCACATAGGAAGTGTTCAAACACTCCCTTGATAACCCCTTTAAGACAAACTTCTAAGAAAAGTTGCTCCAGAATTTTTATTATATTGGGAGGGGTGACACATTCTGGTTAGGCGTCAATGTAAGATGATATCTGATACACAATCCCCCATTTTTGACTGCCAGCTGACGTCCTCTAACCATGTCCATTTGGCTATGAACGCAGGAAATAAGTGTCTGCCATACACCTGATGTCAATTATTTCACGGAAACACGATTGGATTATATTCCACCCAATCTGTCTACGACCCCTTTCCCCAGGCTGTCCCCATGGACATGCAAGATATATAGACAAATCTCATGAATGTGGCCAGCTGTAGACGCCTGCACACAGAGGTTCAGGACCTACAATATCCCAGATCTTGGTTGTCGAAGGCTGTTTACCGCACTACTTATCAGCAAGGTGCCCTACAAGATCACACCTTTACAGTAAATGGAAGCAATGCAGAAATAAGCTTTAGGCAAAAAAGAGAAGAAAAAGAAAAAAAAAACAGAAAAACTAAACAATCCTTTGTAGTCCTGAAAACATCAATGAAAGCAGTAAAATGCTCAACATTTACACTCCGAAGGGCTGAGTGATTGGCTAAAATACATTAGATGGCGACAGTCAGGAAGGAAGTGACCACATCCTGGTGGTCCACACGTCGGACTTGAGTAACGCTCGCCTTTAGAAGAGTCTGGGTATCACCACTGAAATCTAACTCACATGACACGCCGCTGAAAGCAGAATTAATACTGTAAATTATTTATTCCCAACCTACTGTGCAAAGGTCACAGAAACAGCCTGGCATAATCCGGGCAGAGGCGGCAGCGCCTCCATTAACAAACATTATCCCTGCTCCATGCCAGCTGCAGATAGAAGCGTGAAGTCATCTACTACAACAAGGCGTTCAAAAAGAAATAAACACACGTCTACGTATAGACTTCTAGGCTGAAGATCTGCAGGGAAAGGAGAGCTTTCTTGTATTACAGACACACCCAAGTGGACTTGAGAAATTCCAAACACTTCTATTAGGACATCTGATTATTTCCAAATGTAGAAGGGGAGGGCGGCAACACAACATCCTCTTACTATCACAGGGCAGGACGCGGACAGATCTGCAGACATCTGCTGCTTTAGGCAATGCACACAAATATTTACTAGCGGAGCCTCAAATCTGAACAAATTACTTCTGGAGATAGATCGTTTAAAGAAATTAAAAAAGTTCAGTGATCTGGAGAGGAGTCAGATATATCTAATGAAGGTTTCCTCACCCTATCCACCCAACTACAGCGTGGAAACAGTTCATCCTAGTTTAGTTTGCAGGAGAAAACTTGCATGGAAGACAGTGAAATGTCTCCAAAAGACCACTTCTGTGAGAAGATCCCCTTACCCAGACCAAATTTTCTGCGATGCATTTTCAGTCTTCCATAGTAACCATCTTCTTTGAGAACCCCCCCCCAAGAAGACCACTTTTTAATGCAATTTTGGGTGGTCATTTTAAAGAGGTTTCGCTGTATCTCAGACTACGGGTGTGGCTCATCTTCACTAAATCAGTTCCCCTGTATTATCCAAAATCGCCTCAAACCCTTCCATTTAGTTATTCAATACAGCAGTGAAGTACACCAATTTTGGAACTTTTTTGATTCTAGAATATAGATGGAGTACCCATGGAGGTGCAGGTTGCTTCCAAAATTTATCAATTCGATTGTAAGTATATGGAGAACAAGTATAGAGGTTCTTCGCCCCATCTCCAAGGGGAGGGGGAGACATTAAAGAGAGAAGCGTGTACACTTATTGCCAGAATATCTTTAGCTATGGACATGCCCAAAACAAACAGGGTAGTGTCCCTCCTGGAGTCAAACATGGCCAACAAATGTCTGTCACCTCCTGATAGCCTGTGGAACTGTATGTTGTGTTATACCAGAACATTAACAACTGGTACTGGTTCTATCTGCAACGTCTTAGCTGCAAGACACCAAATCAGACGCCAAGTGGCTGCCAAAAGTGAGGGGCCCAGAAACTCTTTCCCTTGAACCATGTAGGATTGTAATGGCAGGGTGTCCAAAATGGGATCAGTGGTAGATGTCCAAGATGGGGAACCCATCTAGCATCATTTTTCAAATTGCATAGACACACTGAAGTAGGGTTATAAAGAGTACGTATGTAATGTCTGATCTGTGGGGAATTATAGAGGTGACGTGCATCGTAGGTAACGGGAAGATTTCTCTAGTTCTATGACCAACTATATCTGCAAATTGGAAGAGCTATTTAGAGTACCAAGACCTTAAAGGGTCCCGTCAGGCCCTCCAGGAACCTTGGGTTGTGTAGGAAAAGTCATTGTGAAGCAGTATGAAACTAATGAAAAGTGTCACATGCCAAGTGTCTGTTCTATATGCCGTAGGGTCTAAAAGTCGGTTATCGAGGGGTAAATTATTGGAGGGCCAGAGAAGGGAACTGGGATGTACTGGGGCTATCCACAACTTCTCAATATACTGAGGGTTTTTACGCAGCATGTGGATAAGACTGGGTAAAACCTCAGCCACTATAATGTTACTGCTCGTCGGCCAACCTCTATAAGCAACACAAGTCTTACCAACAGCCACGTCTAAGTATTATATAATAGGATAGGCACCCTAACAACCAATATACAGTCAATGGTATTAGCACAGTAGGTGTCCATAACAACCAACCAGCCTTATGTGTTTAGAATTGCCATTGAACAAAGAACAGAAGAAGACAAGAAGTCTACACAGAACTATAATCAGATTATTCTTCAACTATTGCAAAACTACAACTCCCAGCATGTCCTCAACCTGAACCCTGTCAGCAGAGATAATTTTACAACCCATCTAATAAATCCTTTAAGCAGAACAGATTTCGATGACCATACTCCTACCCTATAGGTTACTGCTTGCCAACCTGTAGCAGTGAAACTTTAACTCTAAGGATGTCGTGACAACCAGAGACCGCACATAAAAGGTATTTATATCTGACAATAACTAAACACCCTTCTTCAGTCCACTACAGTAGTACAGCTTATATGGGTGCACCTCCTCTACTTCTTGACTATAACACTAGGACTTGTGGTAGGGGGCTTCTATAAGATGTGCACCAATAGATCAGTGAGGCAGGACATCCACCCCTAGAGTGTTAGAGAACCGATACCCATGGTTGGGTAATGCATAGTAGGAGTTGTAGTTTCAGAACTGCTGGAGACCGCTAGTATTCATGAACAGAATATCAAAATGGACTTCTTATTGGTCCAGCTGACTCTAAAGACCTCTATACATTATAGTTATGTGGAGGAATACTGAAAGGGTTAACAATCTTTTACGACCAATGTATATAAGGTTTTTATGGTGGTTATGAAGAGAATATGGCCTTTGTACTGCAGCGCTAGTGAAGACTGCAACGCTGCACACACTCTGCACAATCCTAACGCCCAGGCTGTTTCTAACCATCAGGGTGCCAATCGGTTAGTCAGGAAACTTCGTTCCCCATCATTTAACCCCTTAGATACTGTGGTCACTCGAAAGTGTTTGATGCAGGAATGGGGCCCCCCCTCTGTCAGTTCATCCCACAACATAATTGCAGGGGCGGTGATGGTTTACTATGGCAGCCAGGGAGCTAGTAAAACCTCCATAGACATATGCCCATTAGACCATGCTGCAGGCATGGCTTGAAGAAGTTCTCCAAGTAGTCTACTATAACTTATTTCCTCCAGAGTATTGTATGCGACATACCCAGGGGTTTCAAGGCTGGTTCTGACCCTGGGTCGTAGGAACACAAACACATGACTCCACGTTACTCCACCACCTCTCTCCTTTCCCATGTTCACCACTTGCCACTTGTAATATGGCACCTGGCAAAATACATAATTATAATATTAAAACCAGCCCCCATAGTACAGATAACTAGCAGTCAACACAGGAGCGGAGGGAAGAGGTGGAGCAACTCAGGGGCTGAGGACTGGTCCCAATTGTGTGAACTGGGATCGGAACCAGTCCGGAAGCCATGGGATTGTTATATAAAAAAAAAGACAGGAGAAAGTAAGTGATAAGAGACTCCCTGAAGAGCCCCTGTACAGTCTACCTGTCAGGGTGGCTGACAGGCTATCTTGCTTTGATGTACTGTTCGCCACACCCTATTTCATAGCATAGGAGCGGTCAGTTGATCACTGATTGAAATCCCCGGGTGCCCAAAAAAGTACAAAGACGTTTGACAAACTTTAACCAAGCCCTCATACAGCGACACTGCCAGAAAAACAAAAAGTTATGGCGCCCCTAAGGCAAATAGAAAAAAACAAGACATATTGCTTGGTCTCGGCAGTATTAAAGGAGTACTCCAGTTACAGCAAGTAACTTGCTGATCAGCGGGTGAACCCAACTGGTCTCAACCACCAGGGTCTTTTGCACCCAGAGCACCTGGACTTACAGCAAACACCGCTCTATTCATTTGAATGGGACCACTAGAGAAAGCCAAAGGGCATATACTAAATGGAATTCCCCTTTAAGGATTGAAGCTTACCTTTCACAATTGAAAGGAGGCGGAATGTACTCCCCATCAGCAGATGTCAGGGAAAGACCTATCAGGCTGTTGGATTTTAACATGTCAGTCCTTTTATTCTCATAGGTAAGCCGCCACCAGAGATGTCTGGCAGCAGCTCAATACCCTCTCCCTATTCATATGCATGTGTACGGGGAGGGTCAGTAGAAATAGCCATCCAGGGTTCACAAGATACCTACATAAAGTGTACGGGCAGCTTCAGACAAGAAGGATATCCCACACTGACATTATACATATATATAGCAATGCACCAGGACATAACATAGGGATAGTCAGAGAATATAGGAGAGGAAACTCCTATAGGATGTGATTACCTATAGCAAGTCCTATATCTATTATATATAGCAATGCACCAGGACAGAAGATAGGGATAGTCAGAGAATATAGGAGAGGAAACTCCTATAGGATGTGATTACCTATAGCAAGTCCTATACCTATTAGCTATAGCAATGCACCAGGGCATAAGATAAGGATAGTCAGTGACCATAGAAGAGGAAGCTCCTATATGAAATGATTACCTATAGAAAATCCTATAGCTATCATCTATAGCAACGCATCAGGGCATAAGCTAGGGATAGTCAGTGACCATAGGAGGGAAAGCTCCTATATTATGTGATACCTATAGCAAGTCCTGTACCCATTGCATATAACAAGAAGGGATCAGTCAGGTGTCTAGGAGTAGCGATCGGCTAAGCTGCCCATAATCGTACAGATATGACAGTCTACAGTAATAACAGGGTGTAACCTGCGATCTGAATTGACACGATCCGATCGCAGCGCTAGCAGATCAGTGCCAGCACACATACATTACTGGCTTCCTATCCGCTGACAGTGAAGGTCGCTGCCCCGGTAACAGGAGACAGGCAGCAGATCAATGACTTTCCAGGAACTACAAGTGACAGGACGCCGTACACGACTACAGCCGGCACTCACCTTAGAGAGGACCCCGCACAGCTCCACGGGCGGCCCGGACTCGGTCTCCAGGTCTTCCTCTGATCCTGAGGAGTTCCAGCTCTGATTATCCGACATGAGCGGCTGCTCCGACCCTCTGCCCTTCCTCGGTAACGACGAGCCTTTAGCCAGCTCTTGTCCTGCTTCTTGCCGCTCCGAGGCCAGCTCGCTCAGTACAGATCCGAATGTAAATAAACATGCGCCAGATTCGACCAGCAAACTACTGAGATCGAAGCGCCGCCATATTCTTCCCCTGACGTCACGGTCCTGGGGGAAGGCGTGACAGGGGGAGGGGTCAGGCACAGGTTTGGAATCGACCCCTCCCATTTTTTCTGTCCTTCAGTGCCTTCAAACTATACTAAAGTGACAGCCTAACTAACTGCGGACAAAAGACCCCGCCCACGCAGTGTACGTCACTAAAGACGTGATTCATAAAGAGACATGTTAGGTGAGGGGGGCAGGGCATTATGACGTCACAATCACCGTAGCTTACTTGGCCGTGTTATTCTTCCTGCTTATGGTTATGTTTGTGGGGGAAAAAAACCCCATTAAGGATTGATAGTAATGGACATTTTTGAATTATTAAAATGTACAGATTGTGATAAAATGTTCATAAAGAAAAAGCCTATCCCATTTGCTGCTTACATACAGGAGCAGGGTGTCTGTGGCCCACCAGTAGAATTTAATCTATGCAACTAAATGCAAATATTACCTGCTTTGAGGGGCCAGTTTAACACATTGGTAGGCCCAGTGAAAAGGTTTCATAAATGGGCTCCCCCACTTAGACATACTCGACTTGCAAAAATTATAATACACCCTCAGTTGTCCCCATATAGTATAATGCACCTTTGTGGCCCATCACACAGGCAAATGCCCCTGCAGTGGCCCCATAGAATATAATCATCCATCACACATTAACCTGTCTCCCGAAGCAGCCCCTCAGACATTATATTATAATGTCCCCTCCAGTTGTCCCCAAAATACAAAGGTTCAAAGAAAGAAAACAAAAAGTAATAATCATCTTTTCCCGTTCCCTTCCATCTCTGCTCCCAGAGACTTCAGGAAGTAACAGGTGCGATGTAAGCGATGTCACCACACTGCACCTACTGCTCCAAGACCCTGGGAGCAAGAGGCAGCGGTCGAAAGGTGAAGCAGGGAGCGTACGGCTCCCTCCTTCACCATTGTATTCAACTCCGGAGGACATTAAGGGACGGCCCAGACCCACTGCCCAGAAGAGCAGGACAGCACTTTAAATGCTAGACAATCCCACTGTCCCAAGGGGGCCTCCGCTACCACAGGGCCCAGTGCAAGTTCACTGTTTGCCCCTACGACTAAAGTGGACCTGCCGCCAAACATTAACAAATTCATAAAACTGTACCTACACAGTCTGTTCAGTATTTGCCTGGTACCTGGTCTTTACCTTGAACCACTTCTGTCCTGTGGCGCTCTCAGTCGCCTTCTGACTTACTCTTGCATTAGACGAGGGCCCCCTTAACTCCGTTGCCAAGGTGATTGATGATGGGGGCCCCACAGTAAGGAGATAAGGGGGCCCAAGAAGGAGGATAGCGATCAACCTGCCTCTGTGCCTAGATGTAATCTCAGGCACCCAATGCGTATATATGTAATAAACTGGGTAGTTTGTTAATTATTCACCCCAGTTTATTATACAGTAACATAGGCTGCATGAGATGCAGTGTGCTGTCTATCTGTATGTAATGCAGTTGGTGTATTGTGCCAGGGACCACTCTTGCGGGGTATTAGGGGTCAGGGACCCACAGAGAGATTCACCTGCTTCCCTGTGGTCCACTGCAAGCCTGTACAGGAGTCCAGAAAGCTGAGATATGAGGTGTTGTACTCACATTGTGTGGTTGCCTTCTTAGACTCTGTTCACATCTGCATTGGTTATTTCCATTGCTCTGCTTCAGTGATGGAATATAACAGAAATGCCCATCCTTGATACCAATTATCTATAATGGGGTCTAGTGTCAGACTGGGATTCTTTGGGATGACCATATGAAATCATTCTAGGGACCTACCCTCTAACAACCCCTAGGAAATAGATCATAATACCCTTCAAATTTGTGTTAGAGCCTGGGCCCACCAGAGGATTCTCTAGTACTCTGACACTGATGGAGTCCATTAAATTTCCATCATGTGGCACAAACTGTGCAGAATCTGTGCTGCAGTTACCTGCACAGCAGGTGGTCAGGGCTATGAAGGGGCTACAGAGGCCAGACCCTCACTGGTCAAAAAATGATACCATGTCCTAGCAATATGTCATCACTTTGTGAGATGGGAATACACATTTAAGCAACGTTTAGACTAAATGGATAACATGTCCCATCTGCTTACTCTAAAGATGAGAGACTTGCCTCAATGCTTCAAGCTTAGGATTTAGGATGGAGATACGCATTACATAAAGTGCAGCTGAGTTTCCATGGGACTGACTAGCCATCTGTATATGGTGAGAACAGAAGGGATCAAGCATGTTGGATTTCAACATGCCTGATCTTTTTTCTTCTCATGGGAGATAATCCACCACCAGCGGTGACTGGAAGCAGCTTACTTTTCTCTCTATGTTGAAAACATGTGCACACTTGGCAGATGAATGGGGTTAAAGAGGTTGTCCAGGCTAAATTTTTAAAGTTTAAATACGTTGGGGGCAGTGAAAAACATAAAAAAATACATACCTGTCCCAGATGCTCCATTGTCGTCCCTCGCCTCCCGGTTTGTTTGCCCTCCAGGGTCTCTTCCAGCGTTGTGCTTAAGCAGTTGATTGGCCTCAGAAGGCCTCAGGAAGAGGACCTGTTATGTCACAGGTAGTGACATTCAGGCCCTTCACTGATTGGCCTCAGCAGTCACGTGACTGCTGAGGCCAATCAGCGGCTTCAGCACAACGCCAGTAGCAGATGACATGGGAGGACACGTGAGACAGGTGAGTATACATTTTTTTCACTGCACCCAGTTTATTTCAACTTTAAAAGGGTTGACCATTTTTGCCTGGACAACCCCTTTAAGGAAAAGTTAGCATTTTGCTGGCAGTTATCTAAACCAGTGTTTCTCAACTTTTTCAAGCCAATTGCCCCCTTGTGAAAAAAAGTTCCAACCAAGTATCCCAATGCACACTGTGGTGTCTGTCATGTGACAGATCCTACTTCCAATATCAAGTAGGGAGGAAAAACGGGTGGGTATAGCGTGCCAAGCAAATCCTTTTGCTTATGGGGGCACCTGTGGCACACACAAAAAGTTCTGAGTGTCTTTTAGCTTCCGCTTTTCACACATCAGATCATAGATAATAAGCTATTTGTCTATTGAGCACAGACTACCCGCTCCTGTAGAGGAGACCTGCCCCTTTAACCCTGACCTGACGTCTTATGACGCCTGCCTCTGCTTGGCAGCCACTGTACCTGAAGATGGTGGGTTGTTTGAGTGGCACTAGCCTCGCATGAGCCTCGGAACCTGAATACTTGCTAAATCTGCCACTTCCAGAGTACTGGTTCTCAGCCACGACATGTACCCCTTGAGATTGCATTGCGTACCCCCTTGGATACGTGTACCACAGATTGAGAATCACTGATCTAAAGTATACAGCTGCTTTATGCTCTATGTTGCAGCAAGTCTTTGCTACACTACTGGACCAGGAAAGTGGAGTTGTCACTCTGACATTGGCCATCTGAATAGTCCATCTGTGGAGCCATTATTTCCTTAGACTCTTATTTCTTAGGACCCTGCAGATCAAATGTTTACCAGAACACGCAGCTGCCAGTATTGTTCCCATGCTGGGCAATAAGCGGATCACTCACCGTATTCTTGGTAACCGCAGTTGTGGGTACTATAGTATCCCTTTCAAGTATCAGAGATACTTCTGCAGCATCCATAATCGTCGCTATCAACAGTACGCTGTAGGGAGGGGGTCCCGGTACCATGGCCCACAAGATTTTAGTTACGCCACTGAGCATGACCTATTTTTGTCCGCATTTGCGACACAGACAAGTATAGGGGATCCTACAAGTCTTTTTGCAGATCCGTGATTGTAGATGACTGTGGGCATGTTTTTTGCAGATCACTATGTGGACAGTAAAAACCACTCCAGTCGTGTGCAGGAGGCCTTACTCACCACACCAGTTTCCACCTGCTGCTCTTTACTTCCTTCTCAGTCAATCACTGCTATGTCATTTCCAGTGTATGAAGATGGACGTAAAAGCAGCAGGGGACACAGCAATCCCCAAAATGGCAGCGATGGGGGATCGTTGACCGAATCTGCCCCTTTATTCAAAAAAGTTATCTTGCTCGATCACCCTTTTAACTATGTCTTCGCTAGTAAACAGATTGAAAAATAAAAATAAGGTAACGTCATGTGGTCAATGGACTAAAAATAAAGCTCTATATTAATGTGTTATTGATTTCTGCTTCCATGCCTAGGAGAAAAAGCCGATGTAAGTGAAATGGGTCTAGAAAGAATATTGAAATTCATGGAATAGTGGCCATGAACATCACAGGGCTTTATAGTAGGTCACTCTCTGTCCTATAATGTTATGGCTGGAAACCTTACTGTTGAACCCCAGCCCTGGGACCTGAGAAAACCCAAATGCCCTTTTACAACATAGTAGGGCACCTTTATTTTAAATTTCTGTGGGGGTCCCTTTTACAGATTTTGCATTAAAGCCCAGGACAGTTAAGCTGGTTTGCCACAGTGGATTAGCCAGCATGGACAATCCACTGCTGCAGTGTACAGTACTAGCAGAGAGAATGAGATTGAAACAAATCTCATCCATATGCTGTAAAAAATCCAACAGAGCAAATTTATCAAGTTGTGGTTTTTTGGTATGAAGCACGCCCCTCGACTGTACATGTCTATAAAAGATTACACTATTAAAGGGGTTATGTACCCCAAATATATTTATTCTCTATCCATAGGATAGAGGATAGATTGCTAATCAGTGGGCTTCAGACCGCTTAGACTCCCACCGATCCTGAGAAAGGGGTTGGGGTGTGTGTTTTACTCTGCTACAGTGCTGGCCAAAAGTATTGGCACCCCTGCAATTCTGTCAGATAATACTCAATTTCTTCCAGAAAATGATTGCAATCACAAATGCTTTGGTAATAATATCTTCATTTATTTTGCTTGCAATGAAAAAACACAAAAGAGAATGAAAAAAAAAGTCAAATCATTGATCATTTTACACAAAACTCCAAAAATAGGCCGGACAAAAGTATTGGCACCCTCAGCCTAATACTTGGTAGCACCACCTTTAGACAAAATAACTGCGAACAACCGCTTCCGGTAACCATCATTGAGTTTCTTACAATGCTCTGCTGGAATTTTAGACCATTCTTCTTTGGCAAATTTCTCCAGGTCCCTGAGATTTGAAGGGTGCCTTCTCCAAACTGCCATTCTGAGATCTCTCCACAGGTGTTCTATGGGATTCAGGTCTGGACTCATTGCTGGCCACTTTAGAAGTCTCCAGTGCTTTCTCTCAAACCATTTTCTAGTGCTTTTTGAAGTGTGTTTTGGGTCATTGTCCTGCTGGAAGACCCATGACCTCTGAGGGAGACCCAGCTTTCTCACACTGGGACCTACATTATGCTGCAAAATTTGTTGGTAGTCTTCAGACTTCATAATGCCATGCACACGGTCAAGCAGTCCAGTGCCAGAGGCAGCAAAGCAACCCAAAAACATCAGGGAAACTCCGCCATGTTTGACTGTAGGGACCGTGTTCTTTTCTTTGAAGGCCTCTTTTTTTTTTTTTCCTGTAAACTCTATGTTGATGCCTTTTCCCAAAAAGCTCTACTTTTGTCTCATCTGACCAGAGAACATTCTTCCAAAAAGTTTTTGGCTTTCTCAGGTAAGTTTTGGCAAACTCCAGCCTGGCTTTTTTATGTCTCTGGGTCAGAAGTGGGGTCTTCCTGGGTATCCTACCATAGAGTCCCTTTTCATTCAGACGCCGACGGATAGTACGGGTTGACACTGTTGTACCCTCGGACTGCAGGGCAGCTAGAACTTGTTTGGATGTTAGTCGAGGTTCTTTAGCCACCATCCGCACAATCTTTCGTTGAAATCTCTCGTCAATTTTTCTTTTCCGTCCACATCTAGGGCGGTTAGCCACAGTGCCATGGGCTTTAAACTTCTTGATGACACTGCGCACGGTAGACACAGGAACATTCAGGTCTTTAGAGATGGACTTGTAGCCTTGAGATTGCTCATGCTTCCTCACAATTTTGCTTCTCAAGTCCTCAGACAGTTCTTTGGTCTTCTTTCTTTTCTCATTGCTCAATGTGGTACACACAAGGACACAGGACAGAGGTTGAGTCAACTTTAATCCATTTCAACTGGCTGCAAGTGTGATTTAGTTATTGCCACCACCTGTTATGTGCCACAGGTAAGTAACAGGTGCTGTTAATTACACAAATTAGAGAAGCATCACATGATTTTTCAAAGGGTGCCAATACTTTTGTCCACCCCCTTTTTTATGTTTGGTGTGGAATTATATCCAATTTGGCTTTTTGACAATTCTTTTTGTGGTTTTCCATTGAAGACAAATTAAATGAAGATATTATTACCAAAGCATTTGTGATTGCAATCATTTTCTGGAAGAAATTGAGTATTATCTAACAGAATTGCAGGGGTGCCAATACTTTTGGCCAGCACTGTATCTCTGATACTCCCATTTAAGTGAATAGGAGCAGGGGTGTGCTTGCACCCTCCAGGGGTTCAACTACTTCTCTCGCGGCTGCATTCACATTGGGGGTAAAGCACCCCCTGTTCTCAGGATCAGCAGGGGTCTCAGCAGTCACACGTGATAGAGGATAAATATGATTCATGGTATAACCCCTTTAAGGATAGTAAGCCCTATTTGAGCATTGAATAATTGCCATTTAAAGGGGTTGTCCAGGATTTGGAGCCACCCTCAGAGGTGGGTGTAAAAGAAAAAAAAAAACCTGTCCTTGGTGCTCCATTGTCTGCTCCCGGTCCCCTTACTATCACATGCCAGGGTTCTCAGTGTCGCAAGTTGTCAGGCTGACGTGACTGCTAAGACCAATCAGTAGCCTCTCTGACAACTGCTGAGGTCACTGATTGGTCTCAGTGTTCATTTGAGCCCTGGCATGTGATAGAAAGGGGACTGGGAGCCAACAACAGTGTGGCAGGGACAAGTGAGTATGTCTTTTTATATTTTATACCCACCCTAGCTACCCCAGTGGTTGCTCAAAATTCTGGACAGCCACTTTAAGCAATTCCCTCACATATATGTCAGTACTATCAGAGGTGACTGTATACTTTATGTACCCATTAAAGGTGTTGTCCGGGATAAAATGTAATTCCTACACTAATCTAAACCCCCTCCCCCTGCCTACTTTCTAAATTACATAATTTATCAACAATGTATATTAACCCATATCCCTGGGGCAGTCATGTGACCGCCCCGGGACATTTTCTGGTTACCTGTGACGTTCCATTTCCGGAAAATCACCAATACTACCCCCCCCCCCATTATACTTACCTCTCTTCCTCTCAGACTTCCTCCTGCGGGACAGCTTCTCCGTCTGCCACTGTGCACAATAGTCCCGGCGATGCTCTGTGCTCTGCAGCCGACAACCCACCTCTACTGCGCAGGCTTGGGAGCAGTAGCCACCCTTGCATGCGCAGTAGAGGTGGATTGCCAGCTGCAGAACACAGAGCAGCGCTGGGACTATTGTGCGCGCTGCCAGAGTCAGAAAAGAAGGAGGAGCCGTCTCACAGGAGGAAGTCTGGAAGGAAGAGAGGTAAGTATGATGGGATGGGAAGGGTGGGCTGAGGTAGTTGGGAAGGGCTAGTAGTGGACGGGGGATAGCTAGAGAGACAGGGAGGGGGAGGTAGTGAGAAGAAAATAGCGTGAGTCAGCTTACAAGTGTAGCCCTATTTGGGGGGGGTATGAGTATTATCCCTCCCGCAACAGACTCTGGCGCTGACCTGTGTGTATAATGGGACCTGAAGCCTTCGCTGAAGGGAAGAGTGGGAACATATATGAAATATATCAGTGCCTCCACCCAGGATAGAGCCTCTGTATTACAGGGAGGATCTCTTCCTGGGACTTACCCATGAAGTACAGTTAGTAGCCTTAACAAGGATCACTGTACTAATCTCACAGTCTGAAGAATACATACAGATACCACATAAGGTTATAACAGTAGCTTTATAAGAATCAACAGGGTAATAATACATACATAAAATATACTCAGAACACAGCAATACTACAACAACCAGCAAGTCCTCAACCGTCTTAGGTTATATACCCGGGTATATATATAGATATATAGCAAGAGTCCAGTGCACAATACCTCCAGGCAACAGAAGAGATGCAGGGGCCCCTGTGGATGACTGTGGATCCTCGGATTCTTCCAGGAGATGACAGACAGCCGATCAGGAGATGATGATGATGGTGAGATTCTTCACAGGCAGCAAACAGGGCGACGGTGACGGCAGTAGATGCAGCCCTGACTACCCTAACACTGAGTCCTTAACCTGCCAGCTAAACTACTAGTGCCACCGGGCCTCTAACTAGCTAGTTGGCCTTCGGAAGCCTAACCTATCACTGCCCTGAACTATATATATATATATGGATCCCTAACTACGGTTACTAGCTAGGTCCTGTGAGTATATAGGGGGTAACACATACCTAACTATATACTGTGAAGTAAAGAGGAACCAGTGGCTCTTAGACTCCCCCAGACATAACATGTCTGTCTCAGCAGCTCTGCTCACATCTCTCCCCCCAGCAGCTCTGCCTCACATGTGTCTGACTCACTGTATTTACAAAACAAAACTTGCACTAAATGCCTGGGGTCTCTGAAGCCAAACTGCAGGGGCAAAGAGCCAGATACATTATATACTAGTAGAAATGGCAGTTCCCTACACTCTCCCTCTGGTGAAATCTTTACGTCACGTCAAAGACATACAAAGTCATAGTATACAGTCAACATTACCAATGACAATATCAATATGGTTGCTTTTGCATTTACAGAGTCACAACAGGTTAATAGGTATACATGCCAGCAGGAGCGAAAATTGGTAACATATTGACCAAAGTGGACACTGCACCCACCCAAGCATGGTATAAATGAGGCTGAGTAGTAAATCTGGGGTCCCCCAAACTATCATATGTCAGCATAAGTGGAGGGTGTCTAATTCTCTCTCCTCTCCGTACCTCTCTCTGAGGTAAACTAGCATGTCCAGGCCCTAAACTAGGGTTGTCTGCCATGGGAGGGGATGGTGCTGGTGGCGTAGGAGGCTAGATCCCTGCTCATCTGTAGACACAGATCTAGGTACGAATTCTGGGTTTGAGGGTTCATAGGTCTCCCTGAAGGAGAAATACTGGTGATCTAGGAACGTCAGGAGCCACAGTCCAATCACTCTCAGGAGTTTCAGGAAGGTCAGGTGGAATATCGGCTAAGGACTGTGGAGAATCGCAGGCCGAGCCATCATTGGAGATATCCATACCATCAATCTGAGGTACAGGCAACAAATGATTTCTATGCCAAGTCCTGATCCTCCCGTCCCGTCCTTTTATCTTGTAGACTGGTATTCCAGGCAACCGATCTACCACTGTAAAGAGTTCACTCCGCCATCGATCAGCCAGCTTATGTTTTGCAGATGCTCCCAAATTCCGTAGCAGAACATGGTCCCCAGGGTTCAATTCTCGGTATCTTACTCGAAGATCAAATCTCCTTTTATTTCCTTCATTCACTTTGGCCGCATTTTCCTCAGCCAGCTGATAAGCACTCTTAAGCGTTTCTTTCAAACGTGCCACGTATCGGTAATGATCTCGATGACTGATACCATCGGTAGAGACTCCCAACAAGATGTCAATAGGTAGCCTAGGCTCTCTTCCAAACATCAGAAAGTATGGTGAATATCCTGTGCTCTCGTGCCTTGTACTATTATAGGCATGCACCATAGCCTCCACTTTTCGACTCCAGGATCGCTTATCCTCAATTCGTAAGGTACCAAGCATATCAAGTAAAGTCCTGTTAAATCTTTCAGGAAGGGCATCTCCCTCTGGATGGTAAGGCGTCGTCCGACTTTTGCGGATGTTCAACAACTGAAGTAACTCTTTGATCAGGTTACTCTCAAAATCCCGGCCTTGATCAGAATGCAACCGGTGTGGTAAGCCATAATGGATAAAATACTTTTCCCAAAGCACTCTTGCAACAGTGACTGCTTTTTGATCCTTAGTCGGAAAGGCTTGAGCATATCGTGTGAAGTGATCAGTCACCACCAATACATTTCCAAATCCTCTGGAGTCGTTGTCAATACAAAGGAGTCTATGCAGACAAGATCCATGGGGCCCGAACTCTTCAAGTGTCCCATGAAGGCTCGAACCGGGACAGTCTTCCTCTGCAAACATCTGCGACAGCACCTACACAGACGAGTCACGGTATCTCTCATTTTGGGCCAGTAGAATCGGTCTTGTATTAGGCCATAAGTCTTCTCAGGTCCCAAATGACCATGATAATCATGCAGACTTCGGAAAATCATCTTCTGAAAGCAGCTTGGAATAACTAGTTGGCGCCTTCCAGGGTGATCATGATACAGCACCACACGATAAAGTAGGCCATTGTCTATTTCAAACTTCTCCCAATCTCGTAGAAGTTGACTGCATTCAGAGGGTAGGGATGTCTTTAACATTTCTCTGTCTTGAGAACTCACTGCTTGATAAAGAGGTCCAATTAAAGTATCAGTCTTTTGACTCCAGATCATTCGCTTTGAAGATATAGAACAACTCTCAAAGGATCCTAAAGCGGCAGGGTAGGCAAACATGTCTGGTACAGCTTCGGGACCTCCCCCAATAGAGTCAATAAGCCGAGTTTCAGAAAAGGCTACTCGGTCTTCAACTACAGCAGCCATGGCACACAAAGCTCCTACTCCAGGACTTGGCACTTCTTCCCATTCATCCACTACTTCCGGACTAGGTAATCCAGGCCGTCTTGATAGAGCATCTGCCCCAATGTTCTTAGGCCCCGATTTATACTTGAGTGTGAATTGGTAGTTGGATAAAGCTGCCAACCAGCGATGTCCTGTAGCATCGAGTTTAGCGGTTGACAAAACGTATGTCAGTGGATTGTTGTCTGTTCTTACTTCAAACGTGGCTCCGTATAAATAGTTATGTAATTTATCAACAATGGCCCACTTGAGCGCCAAAAACTCCAATTTATGTACTGGATAATTTTTCTCGCTGGGAGAAAGACTTCGACTTATGAAAGCTATGGGCCGTAACCCGGCCGGGTATTCTTGGTGCAGCACGCCACCTAATCCTTCAAAGCTGGCATCTACATGTAGCACATATGGCTTCTGTGCATCAGCATAAGCCAGAACGGGAGCTTCTGTCAATTTCTTCTTCAACAACTTAAATGCTTCTTCACAATCCGCAGTCCACCTATCGCCAAAAAGGCTTTTGGAAGACCCTTTCTTCTTTCCCGGATCTCCTGCATCACACTTCAACAGGTCGAGGAGGGCTCGAGCAATTTTTGAATATCCTTCCACAAATCGTCGATAGAATCCACAAAACCCCAAGAAAGATTGCAACTCCGTAATATTTTGCGGTCGGGGCCAATTCACCACAGCTTCAATCTTACCAGGATCGGTAGCAACTCCTTCAGCAGAAACAATATGACCTACATAAGTGACCAAAGATCTACAAAATTTGCATTTGTCAGCCGACAACTTCAGCCCCTCTTCTTTTAAGCGATGGAGTACTCTCATGAGTCGTTCTTCATGTTCTTCCAGCGTCTTTCCAAACACAATAATGTCATCAAGATATACAAGGCATTCCCGGGGCACTAAATCACCTAACACTCTTTCCATCAACCTTTGGAACGTTGCTGGCGCACCTTTTGTACCTTGCGGCATACGAGTGAACTGAAAGAAACCCAAGGGGCATATGAAGGCTGTCTTTTCCTGATCCTCAGGTGCCATTGGGACTTGATAGTATCCCGATCTTAGGTCCAGCACTGTGAACCAACAGTTTCCATTCAGAGCTTCCAGAGCTTCTTCAATTCTCGGCAGTGTATACTGATCAGGTAAGGTTCTCCGGTTCAGAGTTCTGTAATCCACACATAGGCGAATTGCTCCAGATTTTTTTCTTACCACCACAATAGGTGAGGCATAGGGGCTCTTACTGTCCAAATGATCCCCTGACCTTTCATTTGCTGTAGAGTCTGTCTTAACTCATCAACATCCTTTGGAGCAACTCTCCGTGGTCGCTCCCGGAAGGGAGTAGAATCGGTCAATCGGAAAGTGTGTTGAGCACTTTTAGCACAACCTACATCCATATCATCCATGGAGAACACTTCCGATAATTCAGACAACTTCTGTGTCAGTCGCTGATTCCAGGCCTCTGGTAAATGTGGATCACTCAAGTCAAGATTGAGATTAGGGATTGCATCTCGGTTTGAATCCTGCACACTTCAGCGTATGGATTTACTCCAAGCACAGGGTAGCAGTGGGCCACATTCTGGTATGGTCCAATTACGATCGGATGCGGTGAACAGTTCCTCACTGTCACACAGGTAGATAACTCCACTTTATTTCTCCAGTCCTTTCTCTCTGGGATCACCATCCAGCCATTCTGGTTAATCATTTCTTCAGGGGTTTCCATAAGGACATAACTCCCCCTTCAAGCAAATCGGGAGCAATGCTGGAGGCTACTCTCAGAACTCTCTCCCCGCCAGCAGGAACTTCCACGGTTCTCTCACCGATATGATATACCATTCCATGTCGATAGCCAGTAGACAGGGCATCACAGAGTTCTCTAAGATCAGAAGATATATTCACCGGCTGAGCTGCAGGGTTCCAATCTCTTCCAAGAAACTTCTGAAAAGCATAATGCACTGCGGGACAATTAGTGCCAAGTATCACAGGAGCTGCACAAGAATCCCCTGTATCAGGACAGACAAGAGCCGTAATCTTCATGGGAGCGACACTCTGATCTTCTAATTCAGGGACAGCTATAACTACTTGTAGGCTGCCATCTACAGGATATGATCCTGAATTAAGCCCCCACAATTTCATTTGTCCCGTAGACTGAAGAGGTATATCCCTCAGATACTTTTGGTAGAACGAGCGATAAATCAGGGTCACTTGAGATCCTGTATCAAACAGGGCAGGAGCGGCATGACCATTGACAGTGACTTTGACAAGGACTGGAGCCCGCGATAGCGCCTCTGGTCTTTACTCGGCCCGCCTTCCTTTGGTGTCTTTGATTCTGAATAGAGAAGACAGCACTGTGTCCCAATCCCTCACTGTCCTCCGTACACTGTCTGGCAGTATGACCCGTCTGACCACATTTATAACAGGTTCTAGCATCCTTCCTCCGTTGAGTGGCAGTGGGTGGAGTGGCGGACTGTCTAAGTTCTGACCGCTCCGCTGGTTTGTCCTTGTTTGAATTAGGAACAACATCTTCTTTAGAGATGCTTTTCGCTTTCTTAGGGGTACTAAAACTAATGTCAGCTTCTTGTTTCTTCACTAACTTCATTAAGTCAGGAAATGGAAGGACTCTATCAGATAGTAAGACCTTGAGTACTTGAGCAAGAGGATGATGAGGTTGTAACCCTCTCACCAACTGACTGGTTCTCAGAGCGTCTACCTCTGAAGTAGATATAGCTGCGTGGTACACCAGACGTGAAAGAAGTAGCTGTAAACGGTTAATAAAAGTAGAGACATTTTCCCCTTCTTTTTGACGAACCATTCGGTAATCAGCAACCATCTGGGCAAGGTCATAGTATGGCTCAAAGTGATCAGACAGTACTTGTATATAGTCCAATGCACTCACTCCTTCATGAGAGTCTCTGTACAAGCGGATCAATTCTGCAGCAGGAGACCGCAAACTTTCACTGATACGCTGCCGCTTGCCTTCTTCAGAGCAAGACCATTCCTTCAGGCATTGGAGAGTATGTTCTTTCCATATCTCAAAGTTTTCCTCCCCTTGTGGTACTGGGACATTACCAGAGATACTTTTAGTTTCTTGTAGTGAGTGGCCTGCAGGCCCTGAGCTAACATTTCAGTCAGCCTGGCTAAAGTGCTAATAGCACTGTCACTAGAGGAACTGCTAGCGCGGCCATACTGGGGGGGTAACTGGCTGAGCGGGGTTCTTCCTTTACCTGAACCAGGGGAGGAACAGGCGGTCGGTAATCCCATGTAGTAGCTAGTGGGAGGTTCCCCTCTGAGCTATATCGCTTCTCCATATCAATGCTATTCCCACTTCTAAATCTCAGCGTGCCTCCAATGTAGCCCTATTTGGGGGGGGGTATGAGTATTATCCCTCCCGCAACAGACTCTGGCGCTGCCTGTGTGTATAATGGGACCTGAAGCCTTCGCTGAAGGGAAGGTGGGAACATATATGAAATATATCGTGCCTCCCCCGATAGGCCTCGTATTACGGGAGGATCTCTTCCTGGGACTTACCCATGAAGTACAGTTAGTAGCCTTAACAGGATCACTGTACTAATCTCACAGCTGAGAATACATACAGATACCACATAGGTTATAACAGTAGCTTTATAAGACAACAGGGTAATAATACATACATAAAATATACTCAGAACACAGCAATACTACAACAACCAGCAAGTCCTCAACCGCTTAGGTTTATCCCGGTATATATATGATATATGCAGAGTCCAGTGCCATCCTCCAGCACGGGTGCAGGGGCCCCTGTGGATGCTGTGGATCCTCGGATTCTTCCAGGGATGACAGACAGCCGATCAGGATGATGATGATGGTGAGATTCTTCACAGGCAGCAACAGGCGCGGTGCGGCGTGTGCAGCCCTGACTACCCTAACACTGAGTCCTTAACCTGCCAGCTAAACTACTAGTGCCACCGGGCCTCTAACTAGCTAGTTGGCCTTCGGAAGCCTAACCTATCACTGCCCTGAACTATATATATATATATGGATCCCTAACTACGGTTACTAGCTAGGTCCTGTGAGTATATAGGGGGTAACACATACCTAACTATATACTGTGAAGTAAAGAGGAACCAGTGGCTCTTAGACTCCCCCAGACATAACATGTCTGTCTCAGCAGCTCTGCTCACATCTCTCCCCCCAGCAGCTCTGCCTCACATGTGTCTGACTCACTGTATTTACAAAACAAAACTTGCACTAAATGCCTGGGGTCTCTGAAGCCAAACTGCAGGGGCAAAGAAACCAGATACATTATATACTAGTAGAAATGGCAGTTCCCTACACAAGTTTAGCCTACAAGTACCATGATGCATTAGCTAAGACAGCAGGAAGCTACACCATGTAAACAAATGCAGAAGATGCCAGGAGCTCTCAGAGAAACACAGAAATCACTCAAAACACTGCTAAAGGTATTTGGGTGCATTAATAGCACAAACAGACCTTTTTTAAAAAGAAAACATTTTTTGCCCAGAAAACCCCTTTAAGAATAAAGAGTATGCTACAGTGATGATGACAGATCACCATAGTCTGAAGATGCTAATGCTACATAACAACTATGGTCTCACAGTGTAAATCCTAAATGAAATCCATGTCTCCTATTTACAATACTGTGCTCTATAAGATAAGGGAACATAATCTGTCCGACTGAGAACTATACAGCGCCATTATTAACCCCAGTCCTCTACACAAATCCTAGTTCTGTCAGATTCCCTTATCAAAGATGGCGGCTGCAGCCTCCTTGGTGGGAGGGCCTCTAATCTTCCGGGAAGAGAAGGGGCAGGTAGTGTTATGTAGCGTAGGAAGCCCGGAGTGTGTGAATGGAGGGAAAACTAAAAGTTAAGCCGCAGCTAATGTTATATAGACTCGGGTAAGTGATCTAATGACTAGTGGGCGCTACCAAGTGGAGCACTGGGGGGGGGGGGGGATCAATATGTGAGTGCATGACAAGAGCTCTATATATTGTATACAGTGCTGGCAACAGCCGGGTCATCGCCTGCTATACTGCAGAGATGTCCAGACTTGTCCCTGCTCCTTGTCTGTATTGTCAGTGATGTATGGCAGCTTGTATTACTGCAAACTGGGGCTCTACATTCATACAGGAACTACAAAAATCAGTTGTCAGTGCATGCTGGGACTTGTAGTCTTACATCTGAGGGGACAAGGGTTGCAGACTCCTTTATTTTACATTGTAGCTTCAACCTATTCTGATCTTGTAGTCCTATGTATGGAGAAGACTGTGGTCAGATCCTTAGATATTTGGGGCACATTCACACATGGCAGGTTAATTGTAGAAATTTCTTGTGATTATGTGCAGGCCAAGTTACATGGCTGTGTCCAAGAAACACAGTCCCGGCCCATCCACATGTTGTCTTAACTGAACTCACGGCAGTGTAATAACTTGTGATGCTGGGACTTCCAGAATGACTGCAGATCTATTGTCCTCTGTTCACACAATGCTCTGAAGTTGAAGTGATCCTTATGTCCTCAGTATCTGCAATTGGGAAGTAAGAAGGTCCCCATAAACATTAGATGATCGGTGGGTCCCAATGAAGGTCGTGGGTTTGGCTGCCACTAATCTAATGCATATGGCCTGCTTAAAGGGGTTGTCCAGGATTCAAGTTTGTATGGGCTATTCTAGCATAAGGCATAAATATCTGATTGGTGGGGACTGAGAACCTGGAAAAGGGGCATGGCTTATAGCAGCCTACCCCAAAGTGGTCAGTTCTACTCTGTCTAGGGGCAGGTCTTATTATTCTGGGGTCGGAATTAAACTGCCCTATTTTACCAACTTTAGAGTAGGCAAGTGTGGATTGGCTGGAAGATCCAACATATCAACATAGGCATGTACTGAGTAGATAACTGGCAGCGCCTCTCTGCAGTATAGTGCAGTACTACATGTTCTGTACTCCTCTTCGTCTGTGCCAGGATGAGTCTGCTTCATTGTATTATTCTGCTGCACAGAAAGTGATCTGACTTTTATATGTAAGACCATTTGGCTTTATCTATATGTTTTCAGATTATTTTCTTCTGTAATCTTATTTTTTTCTTACTTTAGGCTAGAGCCCCACATTGCAGAAACACAGCTTTTTTTGTTGCAGATTTTGCTACAGTTTTCTGAGCCAAAGCCAGTAGTGGATGAAGCACAAGGGAGAAGTATAAGAACTTCCCATATATTTCCCATTTCTTCTGTAGCCATTCTTGGCTTTGGCTCAAAAAGCCGCAGCAAAATCTGCAACAAAAAAAGCTGTGTTTCCGCAACGTGGGCCTCAGCCTTAAAGGGATTTTCCCACCAAAGCAAGTATAGCCCTCTGCTATCTCTGGCGCAGTACACACACTGCCCGACCACCGCTCCGCTCAGAACAACAAAAGTCCTCTGTTTTCCTGATCAGTAGGGGTCTGAGCGGTTGCACCCTTACTGATCTGCAAGTTATCCATGGTATAGGATAGGGTTTGGTGGGAAAACCTTTTTAAGCTGAGGTTTTGCTTCGTTTTTTTGAGCCAAAGCCAGTAGTGGATTGAGCAGAAGGTAGAAGTATAAGTATTTACTATACTGTATATTTCCCATTATTGGCTTTGGCTAAAAAAATAAATAAAAAAAATTGGGACACTAAACCCGCTGTCCAAAAGGAACTGTGGGTGGTTTAGTGTCCTAAATAGTGTTGACAGGTACCCTTTAAGTTCACATTTTGGAGCCTCAGAACTAATAACTAGTTTTCTATAAAGGTTTCAATTTCTATGCTCGGCCTGGAAGAAAGTAATATTGTACCTTGAGGGACCTCTGTATTCCCACCAAATTGTAAGGCTATGGGTATATTCACATGGAGTTTTTTTGCAGGCGGATTTTTGAGGAGAAATTATTATTATTATTGTTTATTTATACAGCACCATTAATTCCATGGTGGTTTACATTTGAGGATTTACATACAGTACACCAGATATACAAAACAGATAATACTAACAGTGATCACTGGCACAGTGGGATAGAGGGCCCTGCCCGCAAGGGTTTACAATCTATGAGGGAAGAGGGATAGAGACAGAAGGTGACGGGAGAGACTGTACAGATGGTGGTTTGGTGACAGTAGTGTTATTGGAGGTTGTAGCCTTCCTGAATAGGTGAGTCTTCAGGGCCTTCTTGAAGCTCGTGATTGTGGGGGTCAGTCTTATATGTCTTGGTAATGAGTTTCCAGAGTATGTGGGATGCACGGAGAAGTCTTGGAGACGATTGTATGAAGAGCGGATAAGAGCAGAGCGGAGTAGGAGGTCTTTAGAGGATCGGAGGTTATGGAGAAACCCACTGAAAAAAAAAAAAACGCCTCCAATCTCTCCCATTCAATGCAATGGGAGTCGGGCAGATTTTTTATTTTTTTTCCTATGAATGATCTTTTTCAGCTATAGGGAAAAGATGCCATGACCTATTTTCAGTAGGACTCCTCCATGCAAAGTCCATTAAAATGAATGGGAGGTTGAAAAAAGTGACACTTTTATGTGTTTTTTTCTGCCCCCATTCGTTTCATTAAGCTTTGTAAGGCTGACTCTGCCTGACAATACGTCTAGAAGTTTGTTTGTTTTTTTTTAATCTGCAGCTGACTCCCATTGAAATGAATGGGGGATTATGGGAGGCATTTTTGAGGTGGATTCTACCTCAAAATCTTCTTGTATAAAAGACTCTCTGTGACCATACCCAAAGAGACCTGCACATGACTAATGTATGGTTTGGTGTTATGGAACCATAGGCACTCTTTCCTTTATGGCAGGGAATCACTCATCGGCCCTCTGGCTCTTAGTACTACAGATTTATCAGCCAACTAGACACAGTGGAGGGAATTTATCAGTATTGCTGCATAGTGTGCCGGGCTTAATATTGAGAATGCTGGTGGCAGGTTCACCAGAGGCTCTGGTCATGAAAGGTCCTTTGGGTGAGTTATCGTAAATCTGTAGGGCGAGGAGTCTCTGCCCTGATCTATCTTGGCCCACTTTTACTAAAAGTGACAAACAGGTCAGAAAATGGACAGTGGCACATTTTTTGATTCCGCAGGTTGTGCTGTAGGTTACCATCTATTCCACTTACCTCGTCGGACAATAAAAGCATGGTTCTTCTGAAGACTTGACTGCAAAACTACCATGTTATTTACCCACATGTCTAACCTGTGTGGATTTGTATGTGCTTCCTGTGTTTGTCTGGGTTTCCTCCGGGTACTCTAGTCTTCTATCCTCCAAAGACATAGTGATAGGGATTTAGTTTGTGAGATCTACTGAGGACAGTGAGTAATGACAATGACTGTAGGTCACCATAACATCTGTTGGCACTTAATAGGTAAGAGAAATAATTATAATACAGAAAATGTAAATGAAACAAAACCTATATTGTTTTTATAATACCACTATAGTGTGCTAAATCAATATCCTTAGTTCTATAATAAGCCTTATCTTGTGGTTAGGACTTATTGATTGATGAGCTATCCTTAGGATCCTATCCAGGGAGCGCTTCTGCCACTTCAAACTGGTGATTCACGAGGGTCCTGGGTGTCAGACCCCCCCACAGATCAGCTGCTTGAAGTGGCCACTCTACTCCATGTTAGAGTCGGAGGCCTCTGATGGTTGAAGAGGTAAGTTTCCTGAATTTCGGCTCCAGTACTAGACAAAGTGCGTTGCTGTGCTCTTGTAGCACTGCAGTCTTCAAATGCTGGAGTCTACAAGGAGTTTGTATGTTCTCCCTGTGTTTGCATGGGTTTCCTCCCATGCTCCAAACACATACTGATAGGGAACTGCCCTATATGGACAATGACCGACAATGTCTGTAAAGGGCTGCGGAATATGTTGACGCTATACAAGTAAGCTAAATAAAATGGGAGACAACGTAGCGCAGCAAGTAAAATGAGGGACACCATGATAGAAATCTTACGGGTGCCATTATAGCCAATGGGGTCTGTTGGACGTTGTTTGTCTCCATCATATGATAGATCCGACACAGCTATCATTTTCAGTCTTCTGCTCGTTTGTTGGAGCATGATAAAATGGAAATGAAAAGCTGTGAAGCAGCCTCTACATCAGCAGGGAGGAAGTAAAGTACTGAAGTAATTCAAGTTCCCTCCTACTCTATATTGAAATGAATGGAGTGTGAAGCCTGCAAGTGAATAAGAATACCAAACATCCTAGGACGATAATATTGTATTTGTATTTCTAGATTAGAATTTGTACTTGTACACATTCTATGGCTTTTCAGTAGATAATAATAACACGTTTTATTTATATATCACCAACATATTCCACAGCACTGTACAATTTGTAGGGTTCAAGTAGAGACAAAAAAGATACATTACAAAGAAATAGTCAATTCACACACTGGGACTGAGGGTCCTGCTCACAAGAGCTTACAATCTATGAGGTAGAGGGGGGTGACACAAGAGGTAGCAGGGGTGACATCGGAGGTAGCATTGCTTGTACAATGGTCAGACAATTCTGTAATAGACGTTACTGTCATTACATATATATAAAGCTGTATGAGCCGTCACCAGTCGTGTCCTTTAACATGCAGACGGTGCCTGGACATATAAAGTTAGTCTGATACGGCATCAGGCAGATGCTTTAAATATTTTTGCCGTGTCTACCTTTTAACAAGGATCCCACAGTTAAAACTATAACACCATTCATGACCAGAGAATTGTCTGTGATCTTCCATTAATCCTAAGTCATTGATTTTCTCGCTACACTTTGATCTGTATTGACGGTTTGGTCTATTATTAATATTCTTGGATTCATTCAGACTTATTCAGAAGTCGTTTTCCAGTAAAGACAAAGTGTAGACTTGTAACTGAAAAAAATATAGATTTACCGTCAAGATTTCAGCAAGTTTAAAAAGAAGATATTGGCAGTGTTCTAGCCATGTTTAAAAGTAGAAAAGAGGATCATTGACATATTTCAGCTACGATAGAATATTCACTTGAATAAAGAAACATGGCAACCATCCCAAAAAAATACCACCATGTTTTTCATAGGTAAATGTCAGCAAGTTGCTTTTAATAGGGGCTTATCTCGCATGAGATAAAGGATCGGGTTTGTTGAAGTCCAACCTGTCCGAAGTCTTCTTTCCCCTGACATTTACTTTTGGGGACGATTCGGGACAACTCCCTTACATATTAGATCGTTGGCTGGTGCAGCCAAAAGCAGTGGGTTGGCACCTAAAGCCATTATGGTTGACTGTATTTGTGCTAGTGCAGATAAGGAGCATTTCTATATTGAAGAGCACAGGAAAGTAAAGTAGTTTGCTGTGGTTTATTGCTTTTTAGTAAGTGGATGGTCTGAAACTCTTGAATCTTAAGTGGACCATTAATCCTCCAGATCGGCATTATTGACAGGATTGCATCAGTAATAATGTCTATTAAAAAACTACTACTTAAAGGGCACTTCCAGTTACAACTAATATTGACAGAGTTGTGATGGTAAATATTTAGAGGGGAAAATACGTGGTATATAACGCAGATTTCAGAATAACATAAATGTACCTCACTTTTGAGGGATAGTTAGTGCAGAATGCCTTAGGCCTCATGCACACGGCCGTAGAAAATTTGCAGTCCGTCAATGCTGATCCGATAAACATGTCCAGGTGACATCAGTAAAGTCTTCCACAATCATGGATCCTGTATTATTCCCTACACAGTTCTGTGCCGCAAATGCGGACAAATATAGGACATGCTTCATAATTCGCCGGCCCCTCTAACGTCTGGACACTTTTGGACAAATATCGCAGACAGGTGTATGGGCCTATAGAAATGTGTCTGCACTTTTATCTGCAATTTTCGGATAAAATTACGGTCGTGTGCATGGGGCTTTACATATATGTCGTTCTATTTGTGTTGACCCAGCTATTGTGTCAGCTCAATTGCAGTGGTAGCCCGACTTTAACTGACATTGGGCTGCTACAACGGCCCTGGATGGTGATTTACACCATTTGCGGCCATTTAACCTTTTAGGCTGAGGCCCCACGTTGCGGAAAAGCTCCGTGTACTGTGCGCTAGTACATATGTATTGCAGTGTACTATATCCGTCATTGAGCCCCTAGTGGTAAAAATGTTTTTAAAAGTAATGTAATAAAATATGGTAGAAAAAAAATCAACAAAAACTATTTTTTCACATGATAAACAGATTAGTGTCCTAATAAATGAAAATAAAACAAAACATAGACCTATTTGGTATCGCTGCATGTCTGCATCTGTCACAACCCAGTCTATTAAACAACGTTATTTAACCCATAGGGTAGATTCCTTAAAAAAAAAAAAATTAAAATCACTTTTTTGAGCAGCAAAAAAAAAAAAAAAAAAAAAAAAAGTAATGTAAAGAAATCAGAACGGGTACTAAGTCTCATTAGTTACAGAAAGTACTGGGACTTTTTATATGTGTGCCCTGTTAAGAATTCTGGTTAAGGAATATGCAAATAAGACCACATTGGTGTAAAAGAGGAATGTGCTCTAGCGCCACCTTTTGGAAGTTAGCCTCCTTTAGGCTGTGTTCACACAGAGTTTTTGGGCAGCGGATTTTGACATGGAATCCACCTGAAAAAACGCCTCCCGTTCATTTCAATGGGATTCCACCTGGAAAAACCAATGGAATTCAAAGGGAGGCAGAAAAAACACAACGCAGTTTTTGGACCTGGTTTTCAACGCGGTTTTTGACGCAATTTTTTGAAGCTGAGTTCCTAGGCCCACACCAAAAGGGGTGTAAACTACATCCTACATCCACGTTGAAAAACCGCGGTAGAAAACCACGTCAGGTCAAAAAACGCATCCCAAAACCATTTCCTAATTCCTGAAGCTGATTTTTTCTGCCTGCAAAAAACTCAGTGTGAACATACCCTTAAACCTAATCTGGGAATAATAGCGAAGCCACATAACTCCTCCAAAGGGAAGAGGGCCTTCCAAAAGGTGGTGCTAGAGCACGTTCATCCTATGGGCACCCCATAATGGTAAAAAGTAAAACATCAACATGTTATGCTAAAGAGACAAGCCCTCACACAACTCCATAGATAGGAAAATAAAAAAAGCTATGGCTTAGAAGATGGCTATGTAAAAACAAATTTTTTTTTAGTTATTTTGAGCAAAATTAGTAAAAAAAAACAAAAAACCCTATAAGTGCCGTAATTGTACTGACCCGCGACATAAAGTTAGCATGTTACATATGCTCCATGGTCAGAGGCGCAAAAATTGTTGCAGAATTGTATTTTTTTTTTTCAGAACTCTACTGTGTCCAGACCCAAACCTTTGGGGCCCCATTCACCTGGCACAGAATCCTTTTAAGATTCCTCGCCTCTCAGATAAGCCTTGGTTAGCCTTGGCGTGATCTGCTATATATCCAGGGTTGTCATACCAGTAGCATGTTTTTTTAATCTGAGAGTTGGATCGCTTTCATGGTTCTCATACTCCTACTTGAGTTCGTGAGATAAACTTTGTCATGTTTGTATTTTAATATTTCATCTCATGTTCCACAAAAGCCTCCAAGGCCAGAGTTCGCAGAGTCAAGTGCAACTCCTATAAGAGTACAGTCACTTTCCTGGCATTGAAACATAGGATACGTCTGTTTACTAAAACACGTAGGGCAGCACTTACCACGAGCGGATTGTTTAACTCTTCTGCTCAGGTTGGCTTTTCTTCAACTCGATATTTTATGGCTTTGTTTTTATGTACTGACACGGGAACGCTATTTTTGTCTTTGTATTTGGTTCCCATCTGTTATTTAGTGCATAACCTTTTGTGCATTTTCCTTTACATGTCCCTGGACCACTTTAGTTGATACCTACAACGTTCCTGTGCAGATCTGGTGTTCTGAGTTGGGTAGACTTTGAAGTTAAAGGGAAACACTTGTAAAAACAGAAGTTTCCATTGTGATTTTTCATTACGGAGTCTGTCTTCTGGGCGCAAGACATGGCTGCCAGATGCCACTTATTTATTCACACCATCAGCACTTCCTGTCCTTGCTTGAAGGCCTTAAGAATATGGCGGCAATTATCCAGTGCTGAATCAGTGCTTTCTGGGGACTTTTTTTTAATACTGCTGTATTGAAGATGAACATCCCTCTTTTAGCAGCACATGGACGGCAGATGTATACTTTATTATATGTTTCCAGTTTCTATAACTGGATTTATTCGATATTTGAGGGACTGTTCAGTAGTTTGTTTTTGCCTTGTACATATCTATATATTTTGCCATTACTGCGTAGATTGTCTGGACGATGGTGTAATGCCGTATGGACCTGCATTGAGATGCTGCGGTGATTCTTCATCTTGGCTGTTAGCTATAGAATGAGGTATGTAGGTCATCCCCAGATAACGCCTGGCCTTGTTGGGAAGATGTATGTGGGGACACTAATAAGCTGCACTACCATGCTGTGACAAGTATCTAATGGGGGCAGCATTTAGGAGAAGATAAAGGGGATGCTTAGAGCCGATAGAGTGCAGATTGGGGCTGCTGTTGGCCTCAGTTAGTTAGCTCTAGGGCCTGTTCCATCTGGAAAATATAATGTGCCAAAAGGTCTGAAATTGGGAGCAGTGGCGGACTGGAAACCGGGAATGGTTTGCCCATTGGGGAGATTTATGGTGGACTGAAGGCTGAGTTTAGGCCTTAAGAGACGTGTGCATAGGGTTACCTGGGTTGTTAAGAGCTAGTCTCTGGAGGGGAATAGTATGGCTGCTTCACTGTGAGAGGCCTGGCTATCACACAAGCTACCTGGAACCTACTGGAAAACCCCACCCTACAGAATGGCCCCTTGTGAGATGCCAAGGGTCATTGTTTCACACTGTCCCGTTTTGCATTGAAGGCCCTTTTTAGACTTTCCATTGCAAATTCTGTCAGATTCAGTGCTATGAATAGTGCAAAACAGACTCCAACATGGCTTCCCTTTGTAAGTCATGGGGTTTTGTTGAGCATGTGAACATCGCCTTACCTGAGGATTTTTATTACTGTATTTTTTTTCTCTTTGTATTCGTTCCAATTTGTATGTGTTTGGTTATAAGTTGGTGCCATGCTAACTCTTCATACCTGTGTTTGGGTGGCAGAGGTAGGCAGGAGTGGGGCCCCAGTGGTCGGACCCCACTGGTAAATGTTTTTGGCTTGAACGCTCCTTTAAATAGTAAATCCTTTTCAACCTACAGTGCTGTAGTATCCTATAGCTCAGAAGGACCTCTATCCATCATATTATTCTGTCACTGGATGGCCTAGCTTGGATTCGTATCACTACATCATTATTACCTAGCAATGCTATCATTATGTAGCTGGAGATCAGATTAAAGGATGTTATTGAGGCAGTGAAATAAAGAAATGTAATATTGCCATTGAGAGATAAATTACCAGCATTAAATGGAACATCAATAAGTTGCTCTGTCTTGTAGTCTGATGCTTGGTTAAAAAGCAAGCATATAAAAACCTTGTAATATCTATGAATACAGATCTGCAATCCCTTTTGTAGTACAAGACAAGTGCAAGTGTCCTGTTAGGTGGGCATTCTCCACTGCCCAGCCATGACGCTTGGCTGTAAAGACCACCTCCAGTTCTTTGCAGGTGCCACTGAATCCAGTGTACTTGGAATTATATATGTATCCTCCACCATTCCCGACCAATCCTGATCGTGGGTATTAACTTTTTATATGTTTTCCCCACCCATCCCCTGTGCCATTCTCCCCCGCCCTACCTTCGTATGCTCATTTGGGAGGCCAGTACAGCTACGGCATGTCGAGATCACAGGAGCCATACATCGATGAAAACGTTGGACATTACCCAAAATTGTATGGATTAAACCTTGTGCCACAAAAATAGACGCATTACACTGAAAATAACAGAGAAACTAAAGTGACTAAAATCATTTTTTGCATTTTTCAAAGTTCTGGATTTTTGTAAAGGTATTAACACGTAAGAAAAACTAGAAAAAATTGGTATTGCTGTTATTGCGAATCATGTAATTTTTACAGTACAGTGAGTGCCATAAAAACAAAACCCGCTTCCCAGTACATTATATGGAATATTAAATGGTAGTATTACAAAGTACAACTTGTCCCACAAAAAATAAGCCTTCATATGGCTCTGAATGGAAAAATAAAGTTATGGTTTTCGGAAGGTGGGTATTAAAAACCAAAAAATGGATATGGCGGAAAGGAGTTAAATGATGCCAAAAAAACTGGAAATGGAGGTTGTGAAAGGTCCTTTTTCTAAGGAGAATCTCACATGTTCCTAGAATACTAACCTTATATCTTACATGAAGCTCAAAACTGCTACAGTCATCTACTGGAACTGAGCACTTGGGATGATTGTAACTGGTAATGCCTCGATAATATAATTACAATGGTGTGAAATGAGTTTTCTGTGGATTAATGGAAGGCTGAGGAATAACCTATTACTTTAATGAGCGACAGAAACAATAACAAGCTTCATGGTAAGAGCCTCCGGACAAGACTTTCCATGTTATTGCTATTACAATCTATGTTTTTACTGTATCTTTATATATCTTTTGAACAGAACTTGACAAAACACAGCAGCCAAGTGATTGATTTAAAGTGAACACGGTGCCATAATAAAAGAAAAAATATACATATTTATATATATATATATATATATATATATATATATATATATGGCTAAGTCAAGCAGCACTTACATATCTAGTAAAAAATGTATAAAATATTAAACAAAAAAAAAGTACCTGAAAAACCTTTTAGGCTGAAATTCACAGCGTTTTATAATCCTAGCGAATCCCATCCACACATTGCAGAAGAATACCTGCAGCAGAAATTCTGCGATTTCCAAAACCGTCATGTTTTTGGAAATCGCATCATGTCAATTATACCTATACGGAAACGCTGGTGGTTTCCGTATAGGTATAATTGAAGCAGAAAAGCTTTCTGTGAAAAGCGCCATGGGAAAAAACGCAATTTGTTTGTGCCATGGTTTTTAACGCAGTGCTTTTTGGCTGTGGCATGCTACGTGGTGCCTGTGGTGACACTGTGCTGGATTTTTAGCAGATATTTGGTGGCTTTTGTTGTCTTACGCCTGTAGGAATCACTCTTAGTCTAAGGCCCCACATTGATGTGGAAACGAATGCTGCGTTTTATAGTGCCAGCAAAGTGAATGAGATTTTGGTTAATCTCATCCACATATTATAGAAAAAAGAGCTGCAGAAAAGCTGCTTTTTCAAAAACAGAATTTTTTGTTTAGATTTAATAGGGGAAGGAAAAAAGCAGAGTATAACACAATAAAAACTCAATGAAAAGCACTGCAGAAAACAAACTCAGGCTGAGGCCCCACATTGCGGAAACGTACCTTTGTTGCAGATTTTCTTCATTTTTTTTCAGCTCAAGCCAAGAATGTCTACATAAGGAATGGGAAGTATCTAGGACAGGGGTCTCAAACTCGCGGCCCGCGGGCCAACTGCGGCCCTCGGGACAATAGTTTGCGGCCCCCACCTCAATATCAAAGTTTATTGTTAGTGCGGCCCGAGTTTGATACGAATGGCACCAGGGGCGCACTGTCTGGGGGTGGCATTTTGTACTATGTAATGTAAACCAGCCCAGGACAGGCCGCTTTAAAAAAAAACAACGCTGAGCGGGGCCTGTTCTGGGCTGGCTTACGAGACGTCCGCATCACAGCGCAGGCAGCGATATAATGACGTCATCGCGCCTCCTACGCTGAGACACAGACGTCTCGGACAAGAGGAGGCAGCGGCTGCATCAAGGCATCGCAGGTAGGTGAGGATAAGTTTTTTTTTTATTTATATAAATAGGCCGTGACCTGCTGGAGTATCCCCGGCAGGTAACAGCCTATTTATTTACCTACCCTGCGTCTGCTCGTGGCCGCCTCCACTTCCCCTTCTGCTATGGGACGCAGAAAAGGAAGTTGACGCTGCTGTGAGCAGCCGCAGGCATCGGTAAGTGAGGCCGCGGGCCTCAAATACTACTATTATTACACTCTGGGGTCTTTTCAGACCCCGGAGCAGGGGCGTAACTATCGGGGTAGCAGCGGTAGCAGCTGCCACAGGGCCCGGGACATTAGGGGGCCCCGGAGCCCTGTGGCAGCCGCTACCGCGAACCCCACAAGCCAGTAACGATCGCGGTCGCAGGGGGTGCGACCGATATCGGACCCGGCAGGTTACGGAGCCCGCGGACAGCTGGAGATGGCCGGGCCCCGGACCATTATGATAGCGGTCTGGGAAAGCCTGGTTCCCCGACCACTATACATAATGTTATTGTAAAGGAGTTCTGGCATATTGCAGGCCCCTTTCCAATACATGCCAGCCCAGGGGAGGTGACTGAAAATAATAAACACATATTGTCACCTCTCCTGGGTGCAGCGTCCTCTCCGGCGCTCCTCCGTCATGTGACTGAGGCCTGTGATTAGGCCCCAGCGGTCACATGGGGCGCAGCCGCGTAATGACGTCAGTGCGCCCCATGTGACCGCTGAGGCCCAATCACAGGCCTCGGCAGCGACGTCGGAAGAGGGCCTGAAGACGCTGAAGATGGCAGGATGGAGAGAGGATGCCAAGGGAAGGTAAGGCAAGGTGAGTATGAATGTTTGTTATTTTTAATAACCTTCCCTGGGCCTCCGATTATTATACTCTGGGGTCTGAGGAGACCCCAAAGTATAATAATAGCACCGCTGCGGAGGGGGCTGTGTGTGGGCCACTGTAGAGCATATACTACTGGGTGGGGGCCACTGTAGAGCATATACTACTGGGTGGGGGCCTCTGTAGAGCATATAATACTGTGTGGGGGCCCCTGTAGAGCATATAATACCGTGTGCAGGGGCCAATATGGAGCATATTACTGGTGTGGAAAACCTGATGCGACCCAGCCTCACCCAGACTCTACCTCCAGCGGCCCCCGGGTAAATTGAGTTTGAGACCCCTGATCTAGGAAGTTCTTATACTTTTCTCTTCTGCTCAATCCGCTACTGGCTTTGGCTTAAAAAAACGCAGCAAAATCTGCAACAAAAAAAAGCTGTGTTTCCACAACGTGGGGCCTAAGGCTAAGGCCCCACGTGACGTCCCGCAACAAAATAGTGCTGCGGGAAAAACCATGGCGGCAACGCATCGCGGTTCTTCCCGCAGCACTTTAGACAGAAAGTTACAGAAGTTTCCTATCCACTTTGCTCTGACTGTAAAACTACGCAATTTTTTTCCACGGTGTTTATGCCACGTGGGGCCCCGTCCTTAATGTATTTTCGCTGCTTTTTTTTATGCAACATTTTTTAGCTGTGATTGCAAACATGGGTCTGTAGCCTTAAAGTCCTGACTCTTTGGTTGCAGATTTTGTGGCAAAGAAGGGTCAGGCACATTATATTTTATCATACCCAATCCTTTTGGTTTTAGCATAGATATGCCACTGCTGAAGGAGTCCTTCTTTCCCTACTGAGAACACATGCCAAACTGAACATGCTTTATCTGCTTTGTTTTTCACATTCACTTTTGAATTGGCCTAAAAAACTGTGTTAAAAATCGCATATGTGAATCCAGTCTTGACTGGAAAACTGCCTAGTTAGAGAATATAAGTAGGCTGATAGGAAGGTTTCTGGCAATGATCCCTAAACCATGATCCCAGTGTGAACAAGAGATGTAATTCTCAAATTCCTGCCTTATCTGTATATATTCTGGAGTCAATGCAATATCCATGCTGCAGTGCTGTTTTTCCATTGGATTTATACAGAATTTGTATAATCATGTAAAAAAAACAAAAAAACTTCACTGCCTCTGTATGAAACATAGGTACAGATTTTTAAGGCCCGGTTCACATCTGCGTTCGGGTTTCCGTTCGGGAAGTCCGCTTTGGGACCCCCCGAATGGAAACCTATACACATAAAAAAGCGGTTTACCTGGGAAACCCGCGGACCCCTTAGACTATAATGGGGTCCGTGTGGTTTCCGAACAAAACAAGTGGACTCTCCGAACGGAAACCCGAACGCAGATGTGAACCGGGCCTTAGGGTGCTTTATTATTTAGCAGGTTTGAAACTGAAACTGTAAAATTCCAATGTTTTAATATTTGGTTTTCTTTGTCTTATAATTGGTATTCCATTAACCCCTTCCCGTGCAGACATTTTTCGATTTTCGTTTGTGACTCCCCCGTCTTCCAAATCCCATAACTGAGCCATATGAGGGCTTAGTGTTTGCAGGACAAATTGTACTTTGTAATGGTACCATTTAATATTCTGTACAATGTATTGGGAAGCTGGAAAAAAAAAAATTAGAATAGGAAGAAGTGGAGAAAAACTGTGTGTGTGTGACTTTCTTATGGGCTTTGTTTTGCGGTGTTCATTGTGCAGCCAAAATGACATGTCATCTGTATTCTATGGGTCAGTACGATTCTGGGGATACCAAATTGATATAGTGTTGTCTTTTTTTTTTTTTTTTTTTTTTTTTTTACTATTTAACCCCTTAAAAAAATCCTTTTATTTAACCCCTTTTATTCAAATTTTTATGTGAGGTGAAATGGCGAAAAAACAGCAGTTTGGCACTTTCATTTTTTTTCCCGCCATATGGAAAAAATATTTTTATATGTATGTAGATTGGGCATTTTTGGATGTGGGGGATGTATAACTTGCTTTTGTTTATCTTTATTTCAAATCTAGGGAAAGGGAGGTGAATTTTTAGGTTTTTATATATTTTTATCATTATTTTTTATTTTTTTTTTTTTTTACAATTTTTTATTTTTTTTTAGCCTCCCTAGGGGGTTGAACCTGCAATCTTATTGTATTGCAGTCTTTGGGACTTTCGCTATGTTACTATTGAGGCTGGTCATAGTAATATTCCTATGGCAGACGGGAGCCGTCCTGCAACAAAGATGGTACGGGGCTAGTGGGGACAATTTTTTGAATTTGGGGGGACAATTTAGTCACACAATGTCAGTGATCAGAGTGGACGGATGTTGGGAACGACAGATGTTGGGACGGGGCTAATACAGTATATTATGTATACATGATCTCATTATGAAAAAAATAAATATATACAGTATATAATTTATTTATGGCATTTTGTTGTCTCCTCTTCACTGATTTTTTTTTTTTTTTTTTTTTAAATACAGAAAAAATTGTAAAATAGTCATGTAGTTTTTCCACGTTATACTCTATAGGCTCTTTCATTAAACCCTTCTTTGTTTTGCCACTATTGTCTGCCCTGTCCTGTGTATGAAGAGGCCTATCTGCTCAGATTTCATAAGCACGATGATATTCATGAAGCCAAGTTTATAATTTTTTTTTCTATTTTTTTTTTTTTTCTTTCTACGTGCTCTCTAATTCTAAACCCGATTACGGTGATTGCAATAAATCTGATTATCTGATTTTCTCATGGATAACGCTAAATTAAGATAACCTGCAAGTATATAAATAGCCAGAACATTTGGGGAATGGTGCTTCTGCTTTTCAGGAAGTATAATCTCCTTGTTACATATTATCTTAGTTGATGTTGGCACCGGACTGTCTAAACCCTGAGCTCAAAACTGAGCCTTTGTCTTCATATAGCTGCATGGATGATGTGTCATGGTGCCCTCTTGTATGAAATCGAAGGCTTACAGAAATACGGTAGTTGGCTGTACAGATTAGATGAATGTTGTCGGGACCTACCAACCATCTAATGTGTTTAGGTGGGTCCTGATTGGGCATGTTGTATTTCAACATGACTGATCCTTTGTTTTCAAGGAAGATAAGACACCACTGACTGCGTCTAGTTATCCTCTCTTTATATATGCACGTCCTGCCTTATAGTTGTCAGCTATTGAGCACGCCACCAATTTTTATCTAAGGTGCATGACTGCATTAAAGGACTTATGCACTTTTTATAGCAGCTCTAATATGATTTTGTACAGTACATAGTAATGTAGCTGCACTCTGCTCCCACTTGAGTTTCAATGTAAACCAATATGAATTTTAGCCTTGAACGTAAATGCGTGTAGGATATGGGAGATGTAGTTGTACATCCTGAGAGCCATATCCTGGATGATTTACTCCGGAAATACAATTTTGGAAAACCATCTTTGTTGCCCATAGAACACTGCGATTGGTTACCATGGGCAACTAAGACAATTTTTCTGTTCTAAATCAATGAGGGAATTTATTAGAACTGACCATTCAGTTCTAATGGCTTCCCCCCACACGGCTGGGCAGAGGTTCTGGCCTCTTAGTAGTTCTAGCACATGTAGATGCGCCTGATCTGAAATCTATGCTAGTCAGGGACTAAATCTGTGGAATAACTCATGCCAGTTTTCTGGTCATAGAAAATCTGGTGGACCCACTCCACCCACTGTCTAAAAAAAAGTGATGAGTTTGGCGCTGAGCTTGAGGAGCTGTTTTGGCTTCTTTCTAAGCGCATCCACCTTAATAAATGTGGGCCAATGTCTATGCAAGACCAAATGGGTCTAGCTGATGACCTGTACTAAGGATAGCCCATCAAAGTGAAGAATTAGACGACCCCTTTAACCCCTTCATACAAAATCACGTAAATATATGTGATTAGACATGATGGGGTGTATTTAGAAGGCTCAGGAGCTGGGCCCTGTCCATACTTGGTGGATGTATAACACAGCCAGTACCTACTAACAGCTGCGATTGCTATATTAGTATGGCAGTGTATAGTATGAGCGATCAGACCCCCTAGGGTTCAAGGTCCCTAGGGAGTCAGAAAATAAAAGAAAAAAGAAAAAAGTTTTTAAAAGTATATAAAAAAAAAAAAAAAAAAAAGCAAACAAAAGTTCAAATCCCCCCCCCCCTTTCCCTAGATCACATATAAAAATAATAAACAATAATGACCATAATCACTTTATGTGTCCCCACGCTCAAAAACTAGTAAAATATAAAAATATTTATCCCATACGGTGAACGGTGTAGCGGGGAAAAATCGAAATGGCCAAATGGCGATTTTTCAACACTTTGCCTCCTATAAAAAATGGAATACAAAGAGATCAAACCATCAGAACTTCCCCAAAATGGTATCAATAAAAACGCCATCTTGTCCCGCATAAAAAGATGCCGTACCCATACTCCATACACGTAAATATAAAAAAAAAGTTACAGGTGTCACAATATGGCGACACAAATTTTTTTTTTTTCTATTTTGCAAAGTTTTAAATTTTATATAAGGTATCAAATACTATATAAATTTGTTATCGCTGTGATCGTGCTGACCCGCAGAATACAGGTAACATGTCATTTTTACCACACAGTGAATGCCATAAAAATTAAACCCATAAGAAATTGACACAAATATGTTTTTTATTCCCAATTCCACCTAATTCAGAATGTTTTTTTCCAGCTTCCCAGTACATTGCACAGGATATTGAATGGTGCCATTACAAAGTACAATATTTTTTGCAAACAGTAAGCCATCATGTGACTCTGTGAACTGAAAAATGAAAAAAAAATTATGGCTCTTGGAATGGGGGAGGGAAAAAACGAAAATTGGTTGAGGCATGAAAGGGTTAAGTGGGTTCATACTAGTATTGTCTTCTTTGCACGAAAAATAAAAAAAGGCAGAAAAACCTTGTGTAAAAATGAGCCTCACACAAACACGACCTATTTTCTTTTTGTAACCAGTTTATCATATTGACAACGCTTTCTCTCGTTGACTCATTGATGGCAATGAAAGTTTCCTTTATCGTTACACCAAAAGCAATTGTGACAACAGGAAATTAAAAATTGTTTATTGGCTTCACAATCCTCGATTGCCTTCCAGCTCTACAACAAAGAATCTTCTATTTTTTTCTGTAGACTGATTGAACATTGAAGACCATGGAACATTTAAAGTGTGATTATCATTTCATTTATTTTTTATTTTTTACTATTGTAAAATCGTTGAATATTTTTCTAATGTAATTTATAAATCTATTTTTACTTCCTTTTAGGCCCTAAAGTTCTCCATACAATGCTCTAAGTTTTGTTAGGGAGATCCACAGGTGCCCTGGTATAGGGTATAAGTGTCTGATTCCCATGATAAGACAACAGGGGTCCGCAAGTGCCTCCAGGTGCGCCATGCGAAAACAATAGGGGAGCACTTGCTTGGTCACTGGTCTATTCAGTTCACTCAAAAACGTGAATGGAGTGGTGGCCGAGCATTGAGGCGAAGCAATAGGGGGTGCAGCAGTAGCAGTCACTAATGGACCCTGGACTCTGAGGAGGCCCCAAAGTTCCCTCTGCCTTATAAAATATACAAGTATTATAAATGGCACAAGGTAGGTGGGGGCCGCATTACAGATTTGCATGTGGGCCCAGTAGCTTCATTAGTATACATCTGCTGAGCATACACACCTCTACTTCACATGGGTCATTTAGGACCCTAGCAGATCCCTATTGCTGATCCTGGCCGTTGGAATAGGGGATAAGTGTTGGAAAACACCTTTAAGGCCGGGGCCCTACGTTGCGAATTACAGTACCTGGAAAGTGGATGAGATTCTCGCTAATCCCATTCACACATTGTAGAAAAAAAACTGCAGCGGAAATGCTGCGATTTCGAAAACCATTGTGTTTTTGTAAATCACAGCATGTCAATTATACTTACGGAAATGCTGGCATTTTCCATATAGGTATAATAGAGACAGAAAGTCCGCAGAGGCAAACTCTGTGGACTTTCTGCGATAAACATGTTTCCGTCACAGTCTTTTTTTCATCGTTTTTCGGCTGCAGCTCATTACATGGAGCCTTAGTCTGTTTTTTTTTTTTTTTTTTTTGGGGGGGGGGGGTTTGTACAGGAAAGCACAGCAATATATAACACCCAACAGATGACAAAAGGACAGTCTTTTGGCCTCCTTCAGTTGATGGGGCCCTAATAATACACTTGATGTATACCCCAGGAGCTTTTTCCTGCATATACGCCATAAATAGTCATGATATGGCTGCTACACCTTGACCCCCTGGGTTCCATTGAACTGATCTATATTGGGTTTTGTAAAACCACATGGAAGAATGGGGGGGGGGGAGGGGTGGTGCAGATGATACAGATATTATAATGTCACCGTTTTAGGGCTGTTTGTCTTCAACCTTACTTTTTTAACTCTGCAGATTTCAGAAATATTACTGCAGTAGGATAAAATATTGCACTCGCATTAAGAGGGACGTTTTCTACGTAAAACCTGACGGGGATGATTAGATTTGATTGTTAAGACTCTGGATATTTCGGTCTGCTGACAGTTTCCTCTTGAAATGTGCATGTTGTGTGGAGGATGAAGTGTATCTAAATTGTTCTTGACATGTAACTCCGCTGCTAAGACTTGGTTCCCTGCAGTGCCGAGACGTGTTTCAGACAAATCTCTTTCCTCATACAAAGGGCAATCAGACTGACGTGTACTTGAGGAGTTCTCCTGATAGACACATGAATGCCCCCTAGAGATAAACAATATGGAACACTCATTTTTAAGAATGCTTGGATGTAGAAGTGTACTCTGTGTTCTGAATAGCTACAAGTCGCTGCAAATACCTGTTCAGCGAAAACCAGCAAAATAGAGAGGAGCATTTTTTTTCTTTGCAAAATCATAAATCAAGCTGTAAATTTGTCCATACACCTGAATAATTGATGGATTACAACTATTTTAGGCTAAAGCCGTAAGGAAACACAGCAGATAACTAGGGATAAGCGAACCGATTTATTTAGAACGGGATTCGACCCAAAATTTCCAAACATTTTGGGTTCGCTACCTTGAAAACACTATTATACTCTGGCGTCTTCTCAGAGTATACTAAATGGAGGCCCAGGTGAGGGGAGGAAAATAATAATATTTTCAGCCCCATAATGAACAGCGCTAAACTTTACGAGTATTTTTTTAAACAAATCTCTTCTAAAAACACTGAATTTTACAGTCCCAGCATAGTGAATGAGATTTTATTTAATTTCATCCACACATTCTGGAAAAAAAAAATTGCAGAAAACACAGTAGTGTGTTTTTAAAAAAACGCAGGATGTTATTTTATCTAAAAACTAGAACTTTCTTTGGAGTCAAAGACACCGTTGGGAAATTTGTGAATACCAACTTGAAAATGCGCTCTGTTCAAACTCAAAACACGTTGTCGTGAGTGTGCGAAAGTTATTAAAGGTACATACTTTTTGAAGTCTTGAGTGATAATCGTACTTCCGTAATCGTACTGGGGAAGGTAATATGGGCATGGTGACCTGACCGAGAGAGACAAATACTATTGGCAGTATGTGAAAGAGGGGGAGCTATAAGGAGCAAATTATGTGGAAGAAGGAGCATACCGCAGAAGAACAGGGGTGCAAGACTCTGAATCTGAGGTCACATGGTAGCTCTCACTAATATCTGCAGGCATCAAAGAGAGACCTCTTGTTTGCACAGCAACCCCTGCTAGAAAAAAAAAAAAGGTCACACCGATCATGTGATTTATTGAAGAAGGTGAAAAGCAAGATGAGAAAGGACACTGTGAGAAGACGACTTTTACATTTAAGGGGATGGTTTTTCAGACAATATCATGTGTCAAAAAAAAATAAAAATAACCAGATTGTCCCTTTAAACTGATCCTTATACGATGGAAGAAAAAAAGGTGCAGAACTTGTTAAACAGACATAGATATTAAAAACTGAAAATGAAAAAATAAATTTGTTTTTGTTAAACTGTGCTCCATGCAAATACAGAAATGGAGTATTCTTCTGTAGAATTTCTACTACCTGTATGGTTACATTTTTTTCTGTTTTATGCAGACGGTTGATGTGACGATAGGGCAGGTGAAATATTAAACAGGATTTAATTTAATGATAGCCATCTATTGGCAAAAGCTACAAAACCTGAAGGTCTCGGACTGATTCTGCTGTACAGCTGAGGAAGTTCCTTGCTTGGGGCTGTACTGTACAATGATAATGGTGCATGAATCTTTTTAGATAAAATTTTAGTATTACTATAGTTTATGCTCATTGTAGTGGTTTCCATACTTTGCCCACACTTTTCGATATGACTCACAGATACATGACAACCTCTTAGCTGTATGATGCCATTATGTAAACACTCATAGTAGTATAAGGGGCTAAACTTTACCTCTGCATACCTTAGATGGAGTTATATGGTGATTTTTGTAAGTTTTTATATCAGTAGAGGCATCTTAAAGTTGGCTCATGAGGTATCGTGCACATGTAGTTTTCTGGACTGCCAATAATTTTGGTTTATTAAATTTTTATGTACCATGTTAATTTTTTGCCTTATGATTTTTTGTTATAATGAAGTTTTCACAAACCTTTGACTCTATTCATACACTGTATGCGTTGCAATTGCAAATATAGTGCTTTATGCTGTAATATTCTTGCCATGACTTCAGATGGCACTGCCAGCCCATGTGTGCCCATGTTTTGTGATATGGGTACAATGTGAAATTTTGCATGATCACCATATTTATCTTTTTGTCTCCACTCAGCAATGTTTTACATTTTCATTTTGTTTCCGCCCGAACACTTCTGCTTTTGCTAAACAGGTGTGAGGAATGTGCTAAAAATTGCCTTTTGCAACTCTACTTTATCACAGGTGGTGACCCAAAAAACTGAAATTCTGAAAATGGATCGCCAAGAAGAAAAAGAGAGTGCTCTGAGCAATGAGGACTTTCAGTTCAGAATGGGCCTTAATGATAACAAGGCTGGAATGGAAGGTCTGGATAAGGAGAAGATCAATAAGATCATAATGGAAGCCACAAAAGTGAGTGAATATGTATGTTATACATTGTGAATGATGTGGCAGCGTGAAATAATTGGTTGCATATAGGAATCTCCCGTAAAACTACTTGTAATTGCTTTCTTTACAGTAATATGAGTTGTATAATCTTTTTAAAAAATGAGAAGAGTGTTTTTTCTTTGCAGATACTTTAGTATTAGCATAAGACTTACATTATCTCTGCATCCTATGTTACATTAGTTCCTGGGTGGACAAATTACTGGTGACCATAGGAGGCACTTTTTCTTTTGATTTTTTTTGTATTATTTCAAACCAGGCAATAACTCCTTTCATAGACCAGTGGAGAAGAATAAAAAAGTTGGACATCAACATCAATACTTTAAACTTGTTTCTACCTGGCTCCTTCTCTCTTGTCTTAAAGGGAGTCTATCATTAAAAATGTTAATTTTAAACTGTGGACACTGTAATGTAGCCTTTATATAGACTATACCAGTCATACCTTTGGGTCGCATGCTCAGTACGCCATCTTGGTTCTCGTAACGAACTGTATTGCTCGTACTCAACCAAGATGGCAAACTGCAAATGCTCAAGATTTGAGACACAGCTAGACGTCACAGCTGCAAGTGATGCAGCTAGGAAGAGGAGCTAGGGGATAGCACATACTTGAAAAGAAGCGTTGGCACCTATGACGTGGCTGTGCTCCCAGACCAATGCCCCTTGTGCTCCCTGGCCGAATTATCTGAAAACTATCGGGAGTATCTTAAAAACAAAGGTATGACTGGAATAGGCTACATTACAGTGCCCACAGTTTAAAATGAACATTTTTAATGATAGACTCCCTTTAATGTTAGTTATAGATGTAAAGATCTTTTTCTGTATGTAATAACCAGCCTCGATTTTTTTTTTTTTTTTTTTGTTCTTTGTCACCAATACATGTGCTTACCTGGCTCAGCCGAGTGTGTAAGTGTTTTGTTTTTTTTTTGTGAGGAGAGGGGATTAAAGGGGTTGTCCAGGTTTTTTTTTCTCATTTTAGATTGGGAACGGTGTAAAAAAAAAAATTTAAAAAAAAGAAACATACTCACCTGTTCCCGGTGCTCTGGTGCCTCAGGTCCAGTCCTGCAGCTCCACTGTTTTCTTCCGAGTCTCTGCTGCACGTGACCGCTGAGGCCAATCAGCGGCTTCAGTGAAGGACACGAGACGTCACTACTTGTCATGGCCTGTGTCCCTTCCTTAGGCCACTGAGGCCGCTGATGGCCTCAATGTCATGTGACGGCCGGCGTGGACTTTTGGCAAAAAAAGACAACAGAGCAGCAGGACTGGACCACGCTGGAAGCACACCAGAGCACCGGGGACAGGTGAGTGTGTTTTTTTTTTTTTTTTTGTTTTTTTTTCTCACCTTGCCTGGCCTAGTTTAAAAATTAATTTTTATCCTGGACAACCTCTTTAAGCTGCTTCCAGACTTTTCTGGTAGTAGCAGATCTGTTGCAGGAAAAAAGGATAAAATCCAACAAGTCTGATCCTTCTTTCCATCAACATTTGCCATTGGCAGTGATTCGGGAAATCTCCTGGAATTTCGCCACTTTAGCACAAGCTTCGTTCCATGTTATATTGGGTCATTGTCTGTGACTTGTTGTGATTCAGGACCAGTTTGATTATCATCCAGAATAAAAGTGGCCACATATTAGTGAGTAGAGTAGCCAATATTTACTAACTACATTCATTCATTCTGGGATAGCTGTTGCTGGTTCCATTTCTATTTAATTGAATAGAGCACTGGTTGGGCATGTATACCACCGCTTTATTAACATACAGTCATGGCCAAAAGTTTTGAGAATGATACAAATATTAATTTTTACAAAGTCTACTGCTTCAGTTTTTCTAATGGCAATTTGCATATACTCCAGAATGTTATAAAGAGTGATCAGCTTAACAGCAATTACTTGCAAAGTCAATATTTGCCTAGAAAATGAACTTTATCCCCCAAAACACATTTCAACATCATTGCAGCCCTGCCTTAAAAGGACCACCTAACATCGTTTCAGTGATTGCTCCATTAAACCAGGTGTGGGTGTTGATGAGGACAGGGCTGGAGATCAATCTGTCATGATTAAGTAAGAATGACACCACTGGACACTTTAAAAGGAGGCTGGTGCTTGCCATCATTGTTTCTCTTCTGTTAACCATGGTTATCTCTAAAGAAACACGTGCAGTCATCATTGCACTGCACAAAAATGGCCTAACTGGGAAGAGTATTGCAGCTAGAAAGATTGCACCTCAGTCAACAATCTATCGCATCATCAAGAACTTCAAGGAGAGAGGTTCCATTGGTGCCAAAAAGGCTCCAGGGCGCCCAAGAAAGACCAGCAAGCGGCAGGACCGTCTCTTAAAAGTGTTTCAGCTGCGGGATCGGGCTACCAGCAGTGCAGAGTGTGTGAATGGCAGCAGGCAGGTGTGAGTGCATCTGCAAGCACTGTGAGGCGGAGACTCTTGGAGCAAGGCCTGGTCTCAAGGAGGGCAGCAAAGAAGCCACTTCTCTCCAGAAAAAACATCAGGGACAGACTGATATTCTGCAAAAGGTACAGGGAGTGGACTGCTGAGGACTGGGGTAAAGTCATTTTCTCTGATGAATCCCCTTTTCGATTGTTTGGAACATCTGGAAAACAGCTTATTCGGAGAAGAAGAGGTGAGCGCTACCACCAGTCTTGTCTCATGCCAACTGTAAAGCATCCTGAAACCATTCATGTGTGGGGTTGCTTCTCAGCCAAGGGAATCGGCTCTCTCACAGTCTTGCCTAAAAACACAGCCATGAATAAAGAATGGTACCAGAATGTCCTCCAAGAGCAACTTCTCCCAACCGTCCAAGAGCAGTTTGGCGCTCAACAATGCCTTTTCCAGCATGATGGAGCACCTTGCCATAAAGCAAAGGTGATAACTAAATGGCTCAGGGAACAAAACATAGAGATTTTGGGTCCATGGCCTGGAAACTCCCCAGATCTTAATCCCATTGAGAACTTGTGGTCAATCATCAAGAGACGGGTGGACAAACAAAAACCAACAAATTCAGACAAAATTAAAGCATTGATTCTGCAAGAATGGACTGCTATCAGTCAGGATTTGGTCCAGAAGTTGATTGAGAGCATGCCAGGGAGAATTGCAGAGGTCCTGAAGAAGAAGGGTCAACACTGCAAATATTGACTTGCTGCATTAACTCATTTTAACTGTCAATATAAGCTTCTGTTACTCATAATATAAATGCAATTATATTTCTGTATGTGATAAAAACATCTGACAAACACACATAAAAACCAGAGGGCAGCAGATCATGTGAAAATATAATATTTGTGTCATTCTCAAAACTTTTGGCCATGACTGTAGGGCACTCAGCGACACGTAGAGGTCCCAGTGGTTAGACAGCCAGTGATAAGATGCTTATCCTATGTGTTGTTATTGGGAAGCCCTTATAAAGCACACCTAAATTCTGAACAACTTGGTGGTGTTTCAGGAGTCGACTTATTTCGTTAGCTCTTTTTCTTGAGCACCTGATAACCTGAGATGCGTGTCTGTTCCTACATTCAGGTCTGTTGTCCTTTATTTTTCCCCCCTGTTTCTTTCCTCTGTTGTCCCCCTCGTCTTTGTGTTTTCCTGTTTCTACTCACATCCGCTCCCACGGGAGCGATAGTTCCCAGGAGGCCCTGCTTCTAGGCTCCAGTCCCTTCTCTCTCTTGTTTATCGAGATATTGCGAGAGTCTGAACTGCACCTTCCTTTCTGTCTTGTTTTCTGGATCTGTGGCCCTGGTTGGCCTTGCAATAAGGTGCTACACAGCTTCCTGATCTTACATTATGTTCCATCGTTTGTTACTGCTTGATGTTATACGTTTGAAAAATTTTTAATAAAACTTGATTAAACCTAAATTCTGAACTTTTTATTTTCTGGCAGCATTTGTGACTTTAATAAATATTGTAATATACTTTATTAACAAATGTTGGCTCTTTTCTGTGAAATCCTGTATTTATGTATTTTTTTCCCCTTATTTCTTTATTGTAAGCTGAATCTACACACTGCTTTCACTAGGTGTATGGGCTCTTCTATAATGCAGGGAAGCTGAGGCTGGGGGGAACTCAGCTCACATAGTTATGGGACTAGCATTTTAAAAGATGGAACAATGTCATATGAACGGTGAGATTCTCTGCTTTTATATGGCACCAAGATGGCTATTTTACCTGTACTATTTTATTATATATCATCATTTACCAACACAGTTGGGATTGGCATATTTATATGTATCTGCAGCTGCTCGCAAGCCAGACTGGGGTTTTTCATCTCTAAAAATAATACAGATAAAACTGTACAGAATTTCATGGAAAGAAGCCAGATTCCCTTAATATATAGTATCTTACGATATTTATTAATATCACAATGCAGCTAGAAAATCAGAAGTAGTTCAAAAGTATAGGTACGGTTTAAGTTATAGGCACACATAGGACCCCTTTACTCTGAATGATGACTTTAATTTATGTACTACAGGGCTCAAAATTTTATGACAATGAACTAAAGAAAGACCAACAAGTAAATCAGCGGATTGAAAAAATGTTGCAGCAGAAATCTCAGCTAACCAGTTCACAAATAAAGATGGCTCAATTCCAGGTACCATGATGCTTCATGTACATTGTCCTTGTGAGCAATCCAAATACATGTTCTCTAAACATTGCGTTTCTTTTTCCTTTATCATAACCTGTGCTTGGAAACCCCTTTCAAGTTCTGTTCAAATTGCTCTTCTGGATGTCCATAGAAGGTTCATTAATTTTTAATGTCAAGAATGGCACAACAGTCAACACTACTCTTACCATCAGAATGATGGAAACCACAATATTAAATTATTACAACATTATAAATCAATGAGTTCTTTAAAGAAGACCTTTCATGTCCTCGCAGATCAGCAGTATTATATACCACTGGAAACCTGACAGTGCTCTCAAGTGAGCACACTGTCAGCTTTGCAGGTACGCGCCCGGGTGCAGTAGATATTGGTGCTGTTAGTTTCAACACTGATATCCCTCCACTGTCAGAAAGACGGGCCTCACTTCTCAACGTCATCGACATGAAAGTTCAGTGTTAACCCACAGTGCAAATCGGATAGTCTGTGCTGGTGGCTGAGCTTTACTAGAGAGTGTCCTGCTTTGCTTAGTAGGGTGCCATCTTCAGTCCAGAAGCCAGTCCCACAGGATCCCTAAGGTGCTGGCTCCTGACCTGAAGACAGAAAACCCAGCCGACTGCCCATGGAATTCCGGGCCGTGTTGAATTTTCCGATCATCCCCCTGTACAGTAGTGCAAAGTTGGTAAAATACACTTTGCCAGGTCAACCCATCTGAATTGTTCTACGTTGAAAAAATGTTGGGCATCACTATAAGATATAGGGTTTTGGTTTTTTTTGTAATTTATTTATGACTTTGTGTTTGCATGCTCTTTTGCCTTACTCACAACCTTTACTTGCGACCACAATGTATTTTGAACTTCGACCTCAATAGCAGTCCATTTAGGTCATATATTTTTAATAACTGCACCAGTCTGTGGGAAAGAAACAAGGCCTTTGTAGGAACTGCTAAATATAGCACGGTGGAGTTAAAAAGTTTCAAATAAAGAAGTAAATAATTGGTATGAGGTACAAAATCACTAGGCCAATAATGTTTTCCACTATTCTGTTAGTGACTTTTTATGCGCCCAGGTTGTAACATCTATTGTAACCTCCAAGCCTGTGTAGCTTAACAACTTTTGATTTTTTTGGCACCATCTGTGTAATTAATACATTTTGTAATATACTTTATTAACAAATTCCTTTGTATGAAATCCTTTTATTCTTTCTCTTGTTTCTGTACTGGGAGGTGAAATCTATACTGTGCTTCTCATTGGAGTGCAGGTGTACGAGCTCTTGTATAATGCGGGGCATCTGAGGCTTGGAGGAGGGTAAATCAGACAGCTTTATGTTGGGCATTATGGAAGATGAGATACTTTAACTTTCAATTTTCAGAGGAATTACCAGTTAAAAACACAGTCAGGATTGCTACATTTATATATAGCTGCAGTCGCTCCCAATCTTTGTTTTCAGCTGGTGATATCTCTGGAAATAATATAGGTGGGACTGTGATCTTGGTGTCTTATGAAAGCTGAGAGCTTTATTTGACACCAAATGCACTGTTCTGTTTTAAAATGCCCAAGATCTTCCCTTCGATGGAAGACCACTGCTCCCCCATCCATGTTGGACTGGCTCCAGGAGATTCTGCACATTCGGGGGATGAAAGACCTGGTTGTGGATCTTAGACCAGATGACAGTGCCCATCAGAGGGTGTGGCAACTCTGGTATGTCTTCTATTACTCTCCCTCTTTTCAGACTTCCTTCTATACTCCTTCTCCTTGGACCTCTTCCCCGCCTTCATGCTCTCTCCTTTCTCTTATACTGTGTGCTTTTAATGGTTATACTGTTCTATTGTTATATATGTTATACTTTACGCCCTGCTGCCTCAATAGCGCTTCCATGCCCCCCTCCTAACCCGTTTTTACCCTTATCTTCCCTGGACTCTCCTGCTGTCGTCTCCCCAGTCATTCCTAAATCTCCCCCCCCCCCTCCCTTTTTGGCCGGGTCTACCGGCAACCGTTTTGGTTTGTGATATACTGCCTTTTCTTTGAAAACCTTAATAAAAATTTTCGAATGGTAAAATGGCCAAGATCTAAATGTTGACTCCTCTTCAGCTTCCCTGCATTATACAAGTACATCTAGTTAAAAGCAATGTACATATCTCAAGTCTTAATCGAGAGAATCAAGGGAAAGAATAAAGAAGTTTAGGATTTCACAGAAAGTAAGCAAAATTTGTTAATGGCACAAATACTGGCAGAAAATCAAAAGTTATTTGTAAGTTTACTTATGTTTTAACTTCTTTTGGATTGTATTGGCTTTTTATATAATCCATTTCAATTTCACAACAAAGTCCTGTACACGCGCTACTGGGTCACACTTGGTAACACAGGGACTGGATTGTACTTTGTTTCAAACCTCAATTTATCCTGTGTTTATTTTTGCCTGGTTTGCTGAAAATCTTGAAGGTCAAGGTTTAACAGTGCTTGACCGCAAGCCATCAAATAGATATGCTATTGTTCGTCTGAGGAGTGTGTTGTAAGCCAGTCATAGGTTCTGGTCATGCCTGGATCAGGAGTTTTATGAGTTTTGCAAATCATAAGACAAAGCTGGAATGCTTTCAGTCATGAATGCCAGTGAAGAGGTTCTCGAAAACAAGTCTGAAACACGCAGCACAAATAGCCTGTACACTTGGATGAAAAAAGTAAAATTTGTACGTTTTTATATTTTTATTATTCTATATTTGATTTGATTTATTCTGTACTGTGGATGCCATGATGTGGCTCCTCAACTTCATGCTTAGTCAGATGTTCCTGGAGTCGGCCCACAATGTAACCCTTTTCTGACTTCAGAGAGCGTCACAGGAAGTTATAGATACTTCAAAGTGACTGCTTATTGGCTGTATTGGCTGCTCACATGTCATTTCCTGTTGGAGAAGTAGTGCAATTAGGGCCTGTCAATCAAGGCGAGCTGGGTGGATTGAAGCTGTAGGTGAGCCATCTAGTGAACATTTCTCCCTGTGACTGGCTCTTGGCCTTTTCTGACATACCATCCATGTTGGGCTCCATACATAGTGTTTGTTTGTTTTTTTACATCTATTTAGCAGATTCATTTAACAGATGCAAAAAGCAGGCGCAAACAGATGGCCATAGAAATCAATGTTTTTAAAAAAGTAAGTAAATAAAAAATGCTCCATTTCTGTTAATTTTTTTTGGACGTACAGAAAAATGTATATTTTTTTTTTAATTTATACCTTTTTTTTTTTTTAACATTAATCTCCTATGTATCTGATTTTTTTTGCGTCAGTTAAATGGGTCTGCTAAACAGATGTAAACCTAGTTAAACAGTGCATAATTTTTATGAAAGAGCAAAAGTTTGTCATTTCACCCAAAAAAAATAGTGAATGACTGTGATTACAGATTTCCAAGGTGTTGAAATTTTTCAGGCATCGGTCAGCAACAATAAAAGTGTGTGGCATGACCAGTTGTATTTGACGTTCCATGCAGATTTAGTCTTTTTTTTTTTTTTCTTTCTCCTCCAAAACTGTCAAAACTGTTGATCAGGCGGTTTAGCTGTTCATGTTGGTAGGACCATCAATCTTTTTCCAGTTGTGTTCTGAGGTTTATGGCAAGCTTGTTTGAAGATTCTTTGAAATATGGTTGTTCTTCTGTGTCATGTTTTACTAGGTGGAAAAACTGGCCCTAGACCTTGAGCGGAGCCGTGACCTGAGCCGTGTTATTGTACATGTTGACATGGATGCATTTTATGCAGCGGTGGAAATGAGAGACAATCCTGAACTCAAGGACAAGCCCATGGCTGTGGGTTCCATGAGCATGCTGGTGAGTCTGAAACCTGTATCAATGGTTATGTGACTGATACATGCTGTATGAATACATGAATTATACCCATGATGTTGAGTGTTTTCAGGTAAGTGGTGAAACAGTTAAAAGTTCACCTACTTATTTTGCGATGGAAACCTTGTCCATATGCCTTACGACTACACAAGGGTGGTCTCCCGCTCTAGCCTTCCTTCAAGAGCAGAGATCCAACGACTATCATTGGCTCCAGCAGACCTGACATATCATTTATAGATGATTATTAATTGTAATGGCTGTCATGTGACACTCCAGTTTCCCTGGATTGTCTACTGCAAGACAAATGTATTGCTGGTTACAACTTATCATTATACATCCCTTAAATCAAAGCAGCTCATGAAAAAGAGTAATGCTATTTCTGGGTAAAAAATAAAAACTGCTTTTTTTTCCCCTAGGCTTTGACATGTCCATTCATTTATGTCTGCTAAAAAATTTTTATTTTTTTTCTTTAAAGTCCACATCAAACTATTTAGCAAGAAGGTTTGGTGTACGCGCAGCCATGCCAGGATTCATTGCAAAGAGGTTGTGCCCAAATTTATGTATTGTCCCAGCAAACTTTGACAAATATCGGGCAGTAAGTAAAGAGGTATGTGCTGAACCGGAATGGAAATACACTCTATATTATATTACATATATAAATGTGAAAAATATATCACCAATGATCCCTGACCAGAATAGGAATTAAAGGTAGATAGCTGTATAAAAAAAAGCTAAAGATGGATGTTATGATTCAGTTCCTGGTCTTTCCAGTTCTCATCATGCCGGAAGTGATGACATCACTTGACCACTCAGCCTCAATGATCATGTGCCGGTTATGTACAGGTAACCACTGAGGCGAGCGAATGGCTGAGTGGTCAAGCGTATGATAGTCGTGATGTCATCGGTTCCAGCCTGGAAGCCTTGGGCAGTGGCCCCTGCAGATCTAGAACAGGAGGTTGTTTAGAAGGAGAGTTATATTTTATAGTATATATGGCTTCCAATATATTTCACAGCAATTTTTTCGAGATGAACTAGAAGAGCAGTAATACTCTAGACTAGAGGTCTCTAATATTGGGTTCACACTGTCGTTGGTGTCTGCACGTGGAATCTGTTTCTGTGATCCGTCTAAAGATCATAAAAACTGAATAGAACGGGTAATTTAAAAAACACATTGATTTCAATGGGTTCTTAAAACGATCCGCTGGTGTGCGTTTGGAGCATTTCTGCTGTGTATCCGCTCTTCTGGACAGAGACAAAAGTCGGATTTGCAACACTATCGCTCCATCCAAAAAATAAGGATACATGACGGACAGCAATGAATCTGTTGTTTTTTTTTTTAACATTGAGGTCTATGGAAGGCAGACAGAAACGAATTACCAACGGATAGTAATCAGTTTGTGTCTGTTTTACAATCCATTTTTTTATGGATACCCATTGACTATGGTTTGTAACTGTTTGTAACTTTTTTTTTTTTGCTAAATCCATTGTTTTTTTGTTTTTTTTTTTAGACTGATTCGCAACAGGCGGATACCAAGCACAGATGTGAACATAGTATAACCTGTGGCAATTCAGATGCTGAGAACTGTAGCATAATGGCGGGGAATTGTTAATTCCTGCCCTAGGAGTTTATTATTGTAAATCACTAGATTCCAACTTGTGACTCTAAAGCTTTTGCTAAACTACAACCCCAGCATGGCCTGACAGACACAGGCATGCTGGGGCTTGGCATTACAGAACCATGTGTGTAATTTTTAATAGATTTGACACAAAGAATTGTATATAGTTGTATAATGTGCAATTTCTATTAAAATTTAAATGTAGTTTTTTCCCCCTTCAGATTCGAGAAATATTTTCCGAGTATGATCCCAACTTTTTACCTTTGAGCCTTGATGAGGCCTATTTGGATATCACTGACCATTTAGAACAACGACTGACTTGGCCAGAGGAAAGAAGAAAAATTATTGTTAAAGCTGGAAATACTGAAGACGCAAACCCTCCAACAGGTATAAGATCATAGTATCTGATGACATTGTCCAATTCAGGATAGATAGGGAGATGAGATACAGTGGTGGATATAAAGACAGATGACACATAGATCCATTGCATATGGATTGGCTCATAACCTGGAGGGGGGTGTATGCAGCCCTTTAGTGCCTTTTTTCCAGCTTGTGGGGGAAGGGGTTGTAAGCTTAATTCATGGGACACAGAAACCCTCCTCATTATAATGTCAAGACATGAGTGCTCCTCTGAGTTCTCTGCCCAAGAGCTTTTCTTTTCTTCTCTGTTATGGACGTGCTGGGGTATCTTTTCGATGTAATATGAGGATTTTCTTAAGGAAGGAATAAAACCAGTGTTGGACTGAGGTTTTTATTCTGGGGGTCCTCCCTCCAACAACTCCTAAGATATAGACCATAGCACACTTCAAATTTAGTTGTGTTCTACTGGGCCATTATTTTGTTAGAGTCTGGGCCCACCAGAAGATCTGGTACTCTGGTGGGCCATTGCAACATTGAATAACACTATCCAGGACATAGACTGTGGATTTTAGACCGAATGAAAAATGTATTTTAACATTAAAGGTATTCTTTGAGAATATAACATTGATGGCTGCCTGGTACTCCAGTGAGCAGCACATTGATGGGACAACTAAGTGACATATTTCCCTTCATTGTGGTTGGACTCACAATGATCAAATCATAGGAATCCTGTAATTAATCCAGCATTTTACCAATTATTTAGGTCATGCTCCTTTTAAACCATGCCCCCTTTACAGTATGATTAAGTTTTGGGCAAGATTTGCCTGGCAGTTTCATTTGGACCGGACACAGCTGAAACAAAACTGCTATTTTTATACTGTGGGGTCTCTTCAGACCCCAGAGTGTGATAAGCATAGGGCCAGGGAAGGTGAGGAAACATAAAAAAAACTCACCTCTTCGGAGTGACTCCCTGCTGTCTTTGGCCCCTCTGGCTGACGTCAGGGACTACTGATTGGGTCTCAGCATCACTTGGTGTCGTGGCACATAGACGCAAGCGGCGCAACGCCATGTAATGTCAGCCAGAAGCGCCGAAGACACCAGGGAGTTTTGCTGAATTGCAGGAGAGATGAGTAACTCTGTTTTTTGTGTTTGCTCTCCTCCCCTTGTCCTGTACTTATTATACTCTGGGGTCTGAAGAGACCCCACAGTATAATAGCAGCAGTTTTGGTTCGGCCGTGCTCGGAACAAAACTACAAATATTGTAATAACCGATGTGAATAAAGTCACATCTGGTAACCCAGGTTCACGTTAGGTTTCTGTTATTTTTCGATTAATCGCCCAGTCCTACCTCCAATGTTTCTTGCATATTTTGTACTACTTTGTAGTGACCGTATTCGCCATTTCTTGCAATATATTTTCTATATCTATTGGTGAGTCTAGGTACGGAGAATACTAACGTCAAGGGTGAACCAGGAGAATCGCTCTGCACCTCACCAGTTCTTTTTGAAGACAGTCCAACCTTTTTGCCAGACCAATGTCATAACCTCTCCAGACAAGATACCGAGTTTGAGAACAAAGAAAATCCTAAGGAAAATGTATTTGTCTTTGGAACATCAGCGGAGGAAGCTGTAAGGGAAATGAGGTTTCGTATAGAGCAGAAAACTACCCTGACTGCCAGTGCAGGTAAGGGTTAAGTACCAGCTGCCAACAATATAAAATGGCGGTAATGCTCTATATGGCTCTATGTTGTATAGAACCAAGTTACTGGGGCTGTTGCTTCCAGGTCAGTGATGGGATATTGCTTCACTGCTTGGATCATCTTGATGTTGTTATATCTTTCATTGAAGTTTTATTTCTTTTCATAAGCTCCTTTTGTTATGACTCTGGACATCATGCCCGGATGCTCACATGCAAAACTAGCCAAGCAGCACGTCCATTCTCTGCAATGTCTGCCAACATAATAAAGCCGTGCAGAAAGAAAAGATTCTAACAACCTGGCTCCATTCCCATGCATAGACATTAGTTACAGAGTTTGTCCTGCCAATAAAAATTATTTAGAAAAGGCTCAGAATGCTCTAAAAAATTAAACAAATCTTACTTGCATTACAGATGGCCCAATACTTCCTAGGTCCCCCGCCTCCTACTTTCTAGTCTCTTTCAACACACATGAAATGACCGTTCAGTCAGAGGTAACTCCGTAAAGCCGTCATTTTCTGACATCCCCTTTAAATGATAACGTTCAGTCTGCCAGCAGCCACCACTGGAGGAGCTTACTGTATACCAGTTTAGATACCAGACTTGAGCTAATATTGGGGGTCCTATACTCGGATCCTCATCTCCAGACCAGAATGGTTACAAACAGTATTTCTTCCTCTGGAGGACTTGTCCTGTCCTTCGTTATACAGACGACTGATTGATGTGAAAAGGTTCTGTGTAATACTTATTTTCTCCTGGGAAATTAAGCAATAAATTCCAGAATTCCCCACAGAAAACAATAAATCAGTGGGAGTCTCCAGCAGGGGTTCCCTTCCTGACCAGCTTATTGTCAAGGAACCCTTCAAGCAAGTAGGAAGTGTTCAAAGCGGAGAACCCCTGTAAGATGTTCTTTATGAAATAGGAAATGGACATAGACTAACTAAGAAGTAGTAAGATTGTATGGCTGAAAAAAGATATACAGTATGTCTCTCAGGTTCAGCCAAGGGATGGGAAAGTATAAACTTTAGAATTTTGTTTCCCTGTATTTATCCTGAGGAAGATAAGCCCCTTGACAAAAGATGAACCAATCTGCCCCAAAAGGGAAAAAAAAATTCTTCCAACTTCTAATGTAGGGTATTACATACATTCACAGTTCTAATGGTAAAAAGAAGACTTGATACTTTTGGTGATAAAACATGTTTTTTTCCAGATTGAGGAAGCGCCCACTTGTCTACCATGTTCCCTCCTTAGACATCTCTTCTGAAGAATTAATACATTTAATTCTTTTAAACTTTCCTCCCCCATTATTAATTTTTTAACTCCTTTTTGTACTTTTCTTAAAGGGGTTGTATCATGAAGTACACACAGCAGGACCTTTGTCCCATGCCACATTCAACCAGAGCACAGCCAAGCTGAATGTGGGCGGCACGGGTGATGGCTGGCGCTCCCATTCACTTCAGTGGGAGTGCTGATGGTCACCACTCTTGCCCACATTCAGCCTGGCTGTGCTCTGGTTGAATATGTACTGGAACAAAGAACCTGCTGAGTTTACTTCATGGGATAACCCCTTTAATCCAAGGCATCCTTTGTATGAAGTGGATTTCAAAACTGCACTACATGTTCTCCATAATGCTTTGTAAAGTGCTAATGTTACATCCCTGTCCCGTGAATCCATACCACATCCTGCTGACCTTAGAAGCAGCTGATTGACATTGTGCTGTTATTTAGCCTATGATTATAAGTACACCCAGGTCCTTCTCTAAGGGGACCCTCTTAGTTTTATTGTCACTAATAATATATGGGTATGGCACACAGTATTGTTGTTGACCATATATGACATATATGTTTTAGATTTTTAGCCACTTTCCAATCCATTTCGCTTAAAAGTGTTATCCATTGTCAGCAAATAAATGTAATGGAAACACAGGTGCACATGCACTGTATGCCCATCATATGACCATGGATTGATTTTTATCCACTGGGAGTAAGCCGAATGAATGACAACAAGCAGAGATCTAGTGATTTGTAAGCTATTTCAAGTCACCCCTCCTTGCACGCCGGCATTCTTCCTGCTTCACCTCTCGGACTACTCCCTTCATGCCTATCGCAAATCCTCCTTGCGGCACGTGGTTAATGCCGCCAGAGCATGTATCCCTGGGCTCTGGAAGTCGCCCACTCCACCCTCCCTCCTTCACTGGATCCGTAAGGTGGAAGATATCCAGGGAATGGAGGATCTCACGGCGTCTCTTCGAGACATGCATGAGTCTTTCATTGAAGCCTGGACACCGTGGATTCTCTTCCAGGGTACTCAGGATTATAGAGACCTAGTGGGCTAAGTTTCGCTCTGTGGGGTTCGTTCTCGTGGAGTGGTTGCTGGGACTGCCTAATTCCCTCTTTCTTCTTCTCCCCCCCCCCCTTTTTTTTTTTTCTCTTCTCTCTCTCTCTCTCTCTCTCTCTCTCTCTCTCTCTCCTCCGCTTTCTCTCTTCATTTCTTCCCCTTTCTTTTCTCTTATCTCCCTTTCCTATTGTTCAGCTATGCCAATACCACACCGAGTGGGTTACTTTTGTTATGCTGTACTACGCTGCATTGCCTCTGTTCTTATTTGTTTGAGTTGTTTACCGGCCCTTTTATTCAGGCCCATTTTTGTATTGTTTGTTTTTTTTGTCTTATATGATATAAATTTAAGAATTTTCTAAAAAAAAAAAAAAAAAAAAAAAGCAGAGATCTAGATAACAGTGAGGAATTGATACAAAAAGTATATTGGAAAACTGTAGAACTTTTCATTATACAAACAATAACATTTATTTGCTGAAACTGGACAACACCTTTAGTGAATGGCCCAGTAACCCATTATAAGGCATTACTGTAGCTGTCATATCCTAGATTACATTTACTTTGGTTAACTCCTATGTGTATGATATCTAGTGTACCACTCTTACTCACTTCAGGTTTATAGCTTATTCCTGACTATTTTTTATTTTATTTTAATCCTCAGAGGAATTTATTAGCAGAATTTTTTTTTTTTTGAATAAAGGTTTTACAGTCTCATATAGATATAAGCAATTGAAAGCTGCTTTGGGGTTAGCTTGCTAAAGGCTACTATATCTGAACAATCTCTGTATTTTGGATTTCTAGACAAACAGCCTTATGAATTAGAAAAAGAAACCCCCACTTATTGACTCCCAGATTAGAAATTAGGAGGGAAGAACAACATGGGAGATTGTTGTAGTAGATCGTCAGGGATCAAACTCTTGATGCTCTCACCAATTATGCTGATTTTACATCTGCAACGGGTGTCCAACCCATGCAGAACCGTCATAAATCGATGGACGAAAAAGTTAAAAATAATGGGCAATTGACAGCCAACCCTCGTACCCCATTATAGTCAATGGGGTCCATCGGGCTCTGCTATATTTGTGGTCAGTTTTTCCATTTTTTTTTCTCCTCTGACAGATCAGAAGAATGGCATCCCAGCGCAGAAGTGATCCCAGCCTTACCTGTTTGCCACAGCCGCGGCGTACCAGAACTATATAACTCCTTACACTGTGTAGTGGTTAGCACAGGTAATAGAAAATGTATGGAGCTATACAGTTTTGGCACTCTGCAGCTGATTGGTGGTGATGCTATATTTTCGACCACCAATCTACTGTTGATGACCTATCCTTAAGGATAGGCTATCAATAGTAACATTGTTAAACAGCCTTTTTAAGTACATGTTCAAAATTTCAACACCCTATTACAGTTTAAATATAGAAAGGGGTTTTCTGGGACTTACTTACTGATGACCTATTCTTAGGAAAGGTCATCAGTATGTGATTGTGGGGGTCCGACATCCGGGACCCTTACAGATCTACTGTTTGAAGAGATATTCGTGTGAGTGCTGCTGTCTTTTCATTGAATACCAAGCACAGCACCATAGATAGCATAGAGGCTGTGCTTGGTATTGCAGCTCACCTTAATGGTCTTGAGCTGCTGCTGTATCATGTGACTGATGTATATATCATCATTAGCACAGGTAAGAGACCACAGCACTCCCGGCTGATCGGCTGTGGTTCTGGATGCTGGACCCTCAGCAATCACATATCCTAAGGTTAGGTCGTCAACAAGTAAGTCCTGGAAAACCCCTTTAATCTGCAAAAAGGCTGAGTGAAGTTGTATTTTCATCACTCAGAGCTGCATTCATAATTATGCTTGCTGCAGAGCTGAAATCTTTTGACATTCCTTGCTAGATCAGTGTCTGCACAGAGATTTCCATTTATTTTTGACTCTACCTAATAGTTGGCGATGCTCTGAAGTGGCAAATCCTGCAAAACAACCTGTGAGCTAAACACGGCAATTGTTAAATCATTACTAGCGGTTGGATGAGTATATACTTGGTGGCTTCAAAGACGTTCATGTGTCCTCTGTCTTCTACACTTCCTGATCCAGTAATTTAAACATTAAGCCTCTATTGGACTAGCAGGATATAAAGGTCATTCTTAATGGTTTTGTGTTTTCAGGCATTGCTCCAAACATGATGTTGGCCAAAGTTTGCAGTGACAGGAACAAACCTAATGGACAGTATATAATTCCACATGACAGACAGGCGGTAATGGACTTCATTAAAGACTTGCCTATCAGGAAGGTAGGATGCAGCCTGTTATCCACCTTCATTACAACAGTGGGTATAAGGCCATGTTGACACGTGACTGATCTTTTGTGAATGCAGATTAATTGATTTTTACTTGATGCCATAAAAAACAAAAGTATTTGAAGGTGCAATGTAATATTTTATATTCTGAAGTGGATTCCCTGCAGACATACTGCAAAATCTGTTCATACTGTATAGGAAGATTTACTAGGGGATTTTTCAGGTTTACGGTGCAGAAAGAACTCTTAGCATGTCAACATGTCCTAAAGAGTTAAAGGGGTAATCCCGGATTAGACATATAGGGTCTTATTTTTTTTTTTCTCCTTTGAGAAATAGCACCACACTTGTCCATCAACTGTGTCTGGTATTGCTGCTCTTCCCTGTGCGAGTTACAGGTGCATCTCAATAAATTAGAATATCTTTGAAACGTTTATTTCTTTCAGTAATTAAATTAAAAAAGTGACCTCCTATATTTTCTAGATTCTTTACACACAGGGTTTTATTTCTGCAAATGTTGATTATGGATTACAGGTAATGAAAGCCCAAATCTAAGAAAATTAGAATATTGTAAAAAAGTTCAGTATTGTAAATTCAGTGTGTCACCTGCCAAGGTTTCCTAAACTTTTAAATGGTCCCTCAGCCTGGTTCAGTAGGACACACAATCATGGAAGATGCTGATTATGAATTGTATTACTGAATTACTGAGATGAATGAACGTCTCAAAAATATTCTAATTTATTGAGATGCACCTGTATTAGGACCAAGCTGCAGTACCAAACACAGATGATGGGTAAGAACAATGTTCATGTTCAGAAAAACGCAGACCCTTTGTTTGTATGGTCAGCATGATCACCAAAGTAGTCTGAAAATGAATTAGACCTCATAGGCTGCAGCAGTGGTCAGTATTATTATAATATCTATCTTATCAAACATCAGCTAAAAAGTTCCCATGGGACTAAATACAGTAGTTTCTATTCTGGTCCCAATGTATTCTTTACAAGCAGTGCACTACCAAGACATGACAAACTCCAAAATTCCCTGGGAAGCATGCATAAGTTTTTAAAGTGTACCTAATTTTTCATGAAATGTTGAAACATCTACAGGGTCTTGCTGGGCAGTCTGTTCTCTGGCTTATATAAGCTTTCATATATGAGGTCCTGTCAGTTTTTCTGCGGCTAATAGCCCAAGTATGGCTGTAGCACATTTTGCATTTCTCTCTGAGGCAGGGGGGCGTGTACAAAACAGAGCAGTCTGTGCCCCCCATAAAATGATACTGCTAGTGGCAGGTTTCTTTACATGTAATTCTGCCAGAAGTAACTGTAAAATAGCAAGAAAAAAAAAAATGGCTGAAAAAAAAAAGGGATCATACACGTGGACAAAATTGTTGGTACCCCTTGTTTACTGAAAGAAAAACCCACAATGGTCACAGAAATAACTTGAATCTGACAAAAGTAATAATATATAAAAATTCTATGAAAATGAACAAATGAAAGTCTGACATTGCTTTTCAACCATGCTTCAACAGAATTTAAAAAAAAAGAAATTCATGAAAAAGGCCTGGACAGAAATGATGGTTCCCTTAACTTAATATTTAGTTGCACAACCTTTTGAGGCAATCACTGCAATCAAACGATTCCTGTAACTGTCAATGAGACTTCTGCACCTCTCAACAGGTATTTTGGCCACTCCTCATGAGCAAACTGCTGCAGTTGTTTCGGGTTTGAAGGGTGCTATTTCCAGACGGCATGTTTCAGCTCCTTCCAAAGATGCTCAATAGGATTTAGGTCAGGGCTCATAGAAGGCCACTTCAGAATAGTCCAATGTTTTCCTCTTAGCCATTCTTGGGTGTTTTTAGCTGTGTGTTTTGAGTCATTATCCTGTTACAAGACCCATGACCTGCGACTGAGACCAAGCTTTCTGACACTGGGCAGCACATTTCTCTCTAGAATCCCTTGATAGTCTTGAGATTTCATTGTACCCTGCACAGATTCAAGCCACCCTGTGCCAGATGCAGCAAAGCAGCCCCAAAACATAATAGAGCCTCCTCCATGTTTCACAGTAGGTACAGTGTTTTTTTCAAGATATGCTTCATTTTTCCGTCTGTGAACATAGAGCTGATGTGCCTTGCCAAAAATTTCTATTTTTGTCTCATCTGTCCAGAGGACATTCTCCCAGAAGCTTTGTGGCTTGTCAACATGTAGTTTGGCAAATTCCACTTTTGTCATATTCAAGTTATTTCTGTGACCATTGTGGGTTTTTCTTTCATTAAAGGAGGGGTACCAACAATTTTGTCCACGTGTGTAATATAGGAGATACAGGAATACTGGACTCCAAATCCAGGTTTATTTTATTTATGTCTCTTACTTGTAAGTAAAGCAAGTAAAGCTCCAACATATTCCGAAGTACTTTACACACATTGTCAGTTGCTGTCCCATATAGGGCTCACAATATGATAAATGTAAAGAGATCCCTTACACAGAAAAAGAGAGATCTGTAAATAGTCAGGAAAACTGCTTGATGTCTATGACTAAATTCCCATCAGCAATAACACAATCAGCTAGTCAGAAGTAGATAGACTCTCTGTATATTCACTGTGGGATGTGAGAAACAGTCCTCTTTGTGCAGTATAGGCAGAGAGCACAGAGAAGCAAAGCTGTGTATAATGCAGAGGATGTGAACAGAGACCAGCCCCTCCGCTGTACTCTTCCTGTGTTCTGTTCTGATTTTATTGGTTTCTAAAGATGACTTTCCCTAGTAACAGAGAGTGAACAGCAAATTAGCAAGAAGGGAGACACCTAGTATTTTTAGGCCATGAACAGCGACATTTCTAAATGAAATGCATTACATTTTGGTCCAGAATCACATGATTTATTAAATGAGACTAAGTTGTCTGAGAAGTCAGTGACCGGGTGGTCTTCATAAGGAGACAAAGTACCCCTCCTGACCCTCATCAGTGGCTTCTCACTTAGCCAAGTACCTGACCCTGTAGCAACAAGACCCCCTGAAATAGCTGTCTGCTGAAGAATGTCTTTTTCGTTTGGAAAATATTTTTATGGTTTGACTTATGTCATGTTGCAAGAATTCTTGAAAAGTCGGACATTGGCTTAAAAAACTGTCATGTCCACTATGCCTGCCAATATTAATGCCAAACATTTTTTATAGATATTAAAAACAGGCTGAAAGTGCATTGGGGTGTGCAAGTATGCCAGATTTGCCTACAGACAACTGTGACCAGGCAGAGATTGAAAATGTCATTCACTGCTAAAGGGACAACACTGGATGGCAGTGTTAGAGAACGGCCTGAGCACTTGTGGTTGTCTTTAGACAAATCAGGCCCCGTCCTCAGTGCACTTGAGGCTGATTTGCATCAGGGCTGTGGAGTCGGAGTCGTGGAGTCGGAGTCGGTGCCTATTTTGGTGGAGTCGGAGTCGCTCCCAAAATATATAATAAATTGGTACAGTTAGTAGTACAATGCAGTATGTGCTGAATATATTTTCATAAGAATTTGGGAAAATGATGAAATGTTGAAAATGATGAAATGTCCTGTAAAGGTCTGTTCTATTCCTCATATAATGATGGGACTGAGTTCTGAGTGAACCTATAAGATTTAGCAGTGCTAGGGCTGTGGAGTCGGAGTCGTGGAGTCGGTGTCGGTGCCTATTTTGGTGGAGTCAGAGTTGGAGTCGGAGTCAGGGGAAATTGAGGAGTCGGAGTCGGGGCTTTGGCGTACTGACTCCACAGCCCTGATTTGCATATCCATTAGAAGATGATTATATCGGTTTGTGGCCATAAGGCTATGTTTCTGCTCCTATTAAATGCTCCTACATGGCACTATTATTGCTTTGGGAGACATTTTAGACCTGACAGACTCCCTTTCCAATAGCTGGGCCTAGAGGTATAGTTTTCCTTTTTCAAGCAAGAACTAATTTGCTTTGTGTTTTCCAAAATTCCCAGGGGAGCATGCAGAGTCTTTAAGTCTCCCTACGCCTGCACGCCTATCTCTACAAGGAGACCTAGTACCCGAGCTGACCCAAGTCGCACATTCTTTCACTGGGAGGTTCTCTGGCATCCCTGTTTGTCTTCACTTATATTGGAGAAGTTGAGAGTTGGATTATGTGATAGGGCAGATCATTTATTATAAGATCCCCTCCCGTTCCACACTCATATTATTCAGACCACAACTCATTGTGTGTTCCTGGCACACATAATAATGAAATAGTAACAAAACCAAAATTATTCATCAGCCCTGGTAAGAAAACACAGCAGGCTGTAACAAATCAGCTCTTGGAAGATGTTGTGCTTGTCAGCAGTAACGGATTGCTACACCCTATGTAATGCTGCCAGCTCTCTGTAAAGGGTTACTGACAATTGTGTTTATTACCGCAGGTTCCAGGGATTGGGAAAGTCACTGAGAAAATGCTACGAGCGCTTGGAATTACAACGTGTACTGACCTTTACCAGCAGAGGGCGCTGCTCTCACTTTTGTTCTCTGATATATCCTGGCATAACTTTCTACATATTTCCCTGGGCCTAGGATCAACACGCATAGAAAGGTGTGCGGGTACTTAGTTGTGAGCATAGACTTTGTACTTTGCTGAATTGTCTCACATCAGCTGTATTAAAAGAATTTGTCAGTTTAAGTGATATTCCATCTTGGAGCTGTAAATGACAAGTTCAGGGGTGTAACTAGGAATAACAGTGCCCCACAGCAAGATTTTGACTGGGCCCTGGTCCCCACATGGTATACTATACTGCTCCCTTTACTGGCCCCACACAGTAAGGGCCCCCTCTACAGGCCCCCATAAAGTAAAGTCTCCCTTTACAGGTCTCCACAAATAGACTTTAGGCTGCTATGGTGCAAAATCTGTATCAGAAACCCTAAAATACTGTAAAGACTTAGGGAACTTCAGATTCATCGTAGCAGATCTACAGACCCCTGAGCAGATATAGGCAGGGGAGTAGCTTTAGGGGGTGCAGCTGTAGCAGTTGGTATCAGGCCCCAGATTCTGAGGGGGCCCCAAAGGTCCCTCTGGCACATAAAATATACCACTATTCTAAATTTCAAAAGGTTTATAGGGGCCCCATTACAGATTTTGCGTTGGGGTCCAGGAGCTTAAGCCTCGTGTCATGGGCTGTTCTCCATCAATGTGGGTCTGCAAGTCATTGAAAGACTGCAGGTAGATGCTTGCATGGAGTTTGCAAGTACAGTAACACACAGCAAAGTATCTGAATAATACTCACTGAAAAAATAAGGAATAATTGCACTCAGAGTGTGCAAGTGTATGGGTGGGTCGTGAGGAATATCTGAAAGCCAAACAAGCATTTGGCTGACAGCCGTCTAAAATGTACAGCCACCTTTTAGGTTTATTACGTATTCCCGTGATGTAAACTTATCGCGTACTGCTATGGTATGCCATCACGTTATGACCATGGGGGGGGTCAGATCTTTGGGATCCCCACAAACATGAGAATAAAGAGGACATCGCTCTGATTCGGCACTGTGGTCCCTTCAAAGTGTCTCACTGCACAGTGGTGCCCTGCTTTCACACTGTACGGGGAAACTGAATGGGGCTAACTGTGGTCCCTTATACAGCTGGGTGGATGAGAGCTCTGCTGTGCAGGGGAAAACAGCGAAAAGACTGTGCCTAAGTCATTCTTAGAATTAGTTGGGGTCCCTGAACTCAGCCCCCACCAATCATGACATCCTAGCAATATGTCATGGCCTTATAAGATAAGAAACACTTTAAAGGCCAAGTGTCACAATTTTATATTAAACATATATTTTTTAAGAACTTTTGGTGATGTTGTTTTTTTATTTTTACATGTTATTATCTATATTAAAAAAAAATGTTGCAATTCTAACTCTTGCCACTAAACATATAATAGCTTGTGACTTCCTGTCTCCTGGAGATGGACCATGGGCAATAGAAGCAATGGTCTGGAGCAGACCCTATTGACTTCTATGGGAGAGTTTTCTAGACATGTTGTATGACCTGTGCAGAGGGGGGGAGTAGATAAGCTGTAAATTAATCTATTGTGACTGATGAGTTCTTTGTATTATCTACATGATAGCTGTGATCATCAGTGTGCCAATAAGTGAGGTGGCTGCTGCAAAGAAACCTACTACAGAAAACAGATCTCAGACTATTATTTGGCTTAGTGGCCAGAGTCAGAACTGCGCAATTTTTTTTTTTTTTTTTTTTTTTTTTTACATAAACATGGAAAATTAAAAAAAAAAAAAATCAACAAAAAATTCTTTAAAAATGTGTTTAACATAAAACTTGATTAAAAATAGGTTTTCTTGTGGCACATTCCCTTTAAGGTGGTGGGTTGTCTTACTGTCTGTGTCAGGGTATGTGATATTTGGCTGCTTATAACCACCTGTAAACTCTTATGTAATAACAACAGGTAACACATGTCTGGGGGTACAGTTTTGAAACCCCATTTTATTTTTCCATCCAAATAAGTTCACACTTATGTGTTGCTTTACTATCTAAAGGGAATCTGTCAGTAGGATACTCCTAGATCAAACCGGCCACGGTGCATTGTAGGGCCGTTGTAGGGGACATTTATTCATTGCATCGTCACACTTCGATAGCTGCCTCATTTCCTTGAAGAAACTGTTTTTAGAAATAAGCAAATGAGGCAATGGGTACGCACCAGAGACTGTAAGGGCTACCAGGAAATATCAGGCACATAGTCCTTGGAGGCTCCAGCATGCCCCCATTACACTTGAACACCATTTGCATATTTCTAAAACCAGCTTTTTCAAGAAAATGGTGCAGTTACTGAACTATATGAAGCTGTGATGATGCTCAGCATAGTGTCCCCTACAATGTACTGTGGTTGACTTGATATAGATTATCCTGCTGACAGACTCCCTTTTATATCTGCTTATAGTGGTTGGAGCTGCACTGAGATATAGCTCCAAATTCCCTGCATAGACATACATGTAAAAGATAACATGCTGGCATCTACAACTAGATGCGCTTACTGAGTACTGTTTTACGTTTATCTCAGTTATAAGAAACTATGCTGACTGCGGTAATAGTATATATATTTTATATTTTTATTAGAGATGGAGAAAGAAAAAGCATGAGCACAGAAAGGTATGTATCCTATATGAGTAATATTAAACCTTGTATGCTATATCTAATGCTTAGTGTTGTCTATCAGTTTAGTAATTCCTGGTCCTTTGTTCTTACATAGCTATGTCATTCGCTGATCACTGGTGTGGTCATATATATTGTGTGTATTAAGGTGTTTTTATACACTTTGATAATGCATACGGTTTTACAATTTATTGCTCTCGCAACTTTTTTTGGGAAAAAACAAATGTATGTTTACATGTGGCAGTTCCTGGATATTGTCATGATATCGTACTTGTAGTCTCATAGTACAGAGGGGAATTTAATATGCCAGACCATGCAACAATTCCATTTTTTTTTTTTACAATGATTTGTGAATCTCACAATTTAGCATAGCCAAAGATCTGCAATTGCGAAATTGACCATCTAGTTTCTTATAGTATACGAGTATTTACATATCAAGATATGTCTGCAGGTAGTGAAATTATACATCAAATTAAAAGGTATAATGGCACCTTTGAAGAAGTGGTTACAGTTTCTAAAAAGGACAAATATGTACTGAAAAATACTCTAACATTCTAATAGTTTTTTATGTTTTTGTCTGTTTCTTTTATATGATAATGGGGTAGCCTGCCTGAGCTGTTGTGAAGAGCAGATACCTGGACATAAGACAGCTAGGGCAGAAAATGACTCATTGACCTTTAGGAAACAGTGTTGTGAGAATACACTATAGTATGTGTGGTAGTTACTGCGCAAACAAGCGAGGTGGGTGGAACAGCTGAGCTTTTGTGCTTGCATAAAAAAAACTTGATTTCGACAATGGGCCTTTTTTTTGCCAAAAGGTTTCCTTTAAAGAAGACCTTTCACCACTTCCACCAACTTCAACTCTTTGTATCTTTCAATAGGCATCCCTGAACCGATTCCAACACAGTTGGAATTTTTTTTCTAGCCTCCACTATTCCTGAGCTGTCAATGTTGCGAGTTTCAGTGCCTGATGATATAATTAGGTTCCCTACTGTCAGATGGGGGATCCTAGTCTGAAGCTGAGAGACAGACACCACCCATATGACAGTAGGAGACCTAATTAGCATAATGGGTGCTGTAAATAACAGCATTGATTGCTCTGGAACAGTGGGGGCTAGAGAAAAAATTCCAACTGTGCTGTAATCAGTGGATCATCAACTATTAAACAGTGAAAAGAACTGGAGGTGGTGCCAGAAGATATCAGTGCTGTTAGTTTCGGCACAGATATCCCTCCACTGTCTGAGGGCATTACAGCTCAGCCACTTCGCTGGCCTGTGAGGAATGTTCCCCTGGACAGCACAAGGCTATGGAAGAGTACTGTCGGAGGGGTGTTCTTCACAGCCCAGTAATGATGCTAAGTTGTAAGGCTGTTGAGGATGCAAGCTTGTGCCTGTTCTCAATTTTACATCCCTTTCCAGGGCATACCTGTAATCATCTTAAAATCCTCTCCTTTTTTCTGTCCAGATAGCTCATCCCCCCCCCCCCCTTTGAAGCCATAATGGGATGTGGCTCCTACTGTGCCTTATGCAATAGCTATGTGCTAGAAATATGTTACAACTTTATAGTTTGTCTGAGCCGGCTGATATACCAATTGTACTAATTTGGACTTCAATATTATTATTATTATTATTATTGTTTTATTATATAGCACCATTAATTCCATGGTGCTTTACATTTGCGGATTTACATACGGTACACAAGATGTACAAAACAGATAATACAGACAGTGACCAACTGGCACAGTGGGATAGAGGGCCCTGCCCGCAAGGGCTTACAATCTATGAGGGAAGAGGGAGAGAGACAGAAGGTGGGGGGAGAGACTGTTCAGGTGGTGGTGTGGTGACAGTAGTGTTATTGGAGGTTGTAGGCCTTCCTGAAAAGGTGAGTCTTCAGGGCCTTCTTGAAGCTTGTGATTGTGGGGGACAGTCTTATGTGTCTTGGTAATGAGTTCCAGAGTATGGGGGATGCACGGAAGAAGTCTTGGAGACAGTTGTGTGAAGAGCGGATAAGAGCAGAGCGGAGTAGGAGGTCTTTGGAGGATCGGAGATTACGTGCGGGCAGGTAGCGGGAGACTAGGTCAGAGATATATGGAGGGGACAGGTTGTGGATGGCTTTGTATGTCAGCATTAGTAGACTTCAATATGGTGATACTTAGAACAGATTGCGCTCACAAAGGGCCACCCTTCTGACATTGGAGGTATATTGGTGCCGAATCTAACAGCACTGATATCTCTGGCACTGGGACACATTCTCGCAAATTCAGTGCACTGTCATTTTTTTAGCGGTATATAATGGGACATGAAAGGTGCTTTTTAAGTTAGATGTCCTCCAGAAGAAATGTTTAGAACATGAACTGGTCACTGCAATGGTTCATATTTTTTCTAGGGAGAGGTAGCAGCAATAGGACATCTGATCAGGTCATCTGGTCAGAAGATCACATAGGTCAGATCTTCTATCCAGGGTTGTGGAGTCAAGAAAAATAGTTAACAACTTCAGCTTCAAAGTTAAATTATTATTATATATTATGCAATTAACAATATTGTATAATTAGATACTTTGTTTGCTGCATATTTTATATCAGAATTCAATCACTGACTTTTTTTCTGAAGTAGAGGAACTTTGTTGTGAAAAAAAGTCAGTGGTTTGGCCTACCGACTCCACAGCCCTGCTTCTATCACATCAAAAAGAGGCTTCCTCCTCCTCCTTGGCAGAATATTATTTATAGATGTACAAATAGGTTTTTAAACAGTTAAACATCTTTTAATATAGTTTGCATGAATTAAATATGTATAAAATGTTATAAATGACCAATTTCAGGACCTTCAGTGAGATAAGTTCTGCTGAGGAACAATATGAGCTATGTCGGGAACTTTGCAAGGATCTCGCAGAAGACCTCAATAAGGAAGGATTAAAGGTTTGTGTAACTTTTTGAAGCAATTTCTTGAAGCCTTCTCTGATATGGAATGGTTGCAAAATTATTACAGATTGCAACAATTGTCACTAATTTAGTAAATGTTACATATTGAGATTTAATACATGTGCTGGAAGCGTTGCAGAATGACATCTATGTCTGCCTAATAATTTTTCTCCTGTATTTTCATCTTTGTTAGAAACATCATAAGTGCCACACTTTAAAAAAGAAAAAAAAAAGCACTGTCCCATATGGTCTTATGGCCTGACAAAGTAAAACTTGCCCTTTTTGACCATCCCAAAAATTTCTGTTTGTCATAACACTACTGAAAACACGCCATCTTCCCCATAAAAGATGGTCACGGTGCTAATATACTGTTACTTTGCTGCAGGCAACAAAAGACTGAGGTCAATGTTAAAGTATGCCTCCAGTGGTCTACTTAAAGGGGTGATGACAGACATTTATAAGGATATCTGCAAGGTATGCCATAAATGTCTGATAGATGAAAGTCTCACCTCTGGGACCCTGATCTGTAGAAATGACACCTCCCCAAACTCCATCCGGCCTAACCCAATCCCACTAACAGCAAAATCCAGGTTGGCAGCAGTGCTCAGATTTATGGAACCAATTAAGATGAGTTATGATGTTTCTGCATCTCCCATAGAATTTAATAGGAGTTATGGAAACAGCATAGCACAGTGCGCTACGTTGTTTCCATAACTTGTGATATGCAAAAACCAGCGCTCTATGCTGTTTATTAGCTTTATTTCGTTGGGCTTCACACTTCATTCATTTTAACATGAGACAGAGTAGGAGGAGACTTTAAATTACTGCAGCCCTTTACTTCCTCCCTGCTGATGTCATCTATAGTCGCAGATGGAAAGAGATGGATTATATAACTTGCCTATTTTAGCCAAATGTCAAATTACAAACTGTTTTTACGTCCTTTGAGGAAACCTATTAGCTATTAAAGTTCTGTGATTATAGCAGCATCAGCACTGGTTCTGGTAGGTGGTTTGGGTAGAGCATATTAACAAAAGAAGGGAGGAAAGAGGAGGGGCTGCAACTCTACTGTATATGTAACATGGCAGATTATTATAATAACTTCCCAAAGAGGTTTCACAAAGGTAGTGTACACAAGGGTATAAGAGTTCTGTGAAGTTTTTATTTTTTACTGAATGTAAAACCTACTGCAGTCTGTAAAATAAATGCAACAACAGACAAAGTCTATTTTTGAACTTTTGGCTATCTTTGTTTCTACGCTTAAAGAATATTTCCAAAGTTTCCTCCAGGATATTGTTTGTTTTACTTGTCTTTCCACTTCCACTTGTTTTATAGACTGACTTGTCCAGTTATTTCCTGCTTTGCACACCGAGGCTGGAAAGCGTGTGTTTTCTAGGCATTTATTAGAATTAAGTAATAATATTGTGGCATCTGCTTGGAGCCGTAATAGTTCAGCTAATAGGTGGAGCTCTTGACTTCCATTATGGCTGTAACTTCCTAACCTGAATGTGAACTTTCACTCTGCGGCCAAAAGCAACACACTGGAGCCTTTATAGGGTTATAAATGGACTTCTGCTTCCTTTATTATAGGGCAGGACTGTTACATTGAAACTAAAAAATGTCAAGTTTGAAGTCAAAACCAGAGCGTCGACCGTGTCCTATGCCGTCTCTACAGAGGAGGAAATCTTTTCTGTTGCCAAAGAAATTCTCAAGGCAGAGATTGATTTGGCTTCTCCAGAACCTCTGCAGCTCAGGCTGATGGGTAAATCTAGAATTTGATACTACAAAACTACTTTAGATGTCTAAATGAAAACTAAACCTACTGTGTATAGAGAGTGCACACATTGGTATTAGTATTGCTACTGTGTTAGTATTTGTCTACATTATACTGTAGGTTCATGAAATAGGAATCAGAGTCGTAAAAGTGTGTGCACTATTTTAACAAGAAGTTCCTTCATTTAGCCTTTTCCCAGTTGTAACATTTTGTGCTGACTCTCTCGAGTTGGAGGACACAGTTTCTTACACTCGTGCTTGGCACCTCCAACATGCTCTAATTCCCTGTTAGTGTCAGACTGGGGTTTGACGCCACCAGGGAAAATGATTTTCAGCTCTTCTCCCTCTATTCCATATATAGACATCCATTATTTATTGCTTTACGAGCATCGCTCATTGCAAATGGAGAACATCATCAACAAAACCGTAGATAATGTGTGAATTGGCCCACAAGAAATATACCCTGGTTGGGAGTAATCCTTTTAAGGAGTTCTGTGCCTTCACATTGTATACTGCATAAGGTGGTGCAGTATACATGAAATGCCAAGCTTTTTTTTGACACAGACATCATTATATTATACGGACTTCACAATTTTCAGAATGATGCTAAATCTGAAAATGCAACTATTTCTGGAGAACAGGTGACCTGCTAGGAGACCCCCGGGTACCTCAATCAGGAAAAGTCGCCATAGAAGAGGTTTTGGGGGTGCCCTACTGACCAGTATCAGTATTTTTTTTGCTTCTATCCAGCGTATGATCTTAAGTATAATATTAAACATGCATTGTGTTCTTCTTTTAGGGCTCTGTTTCTTATATAGTAACATAACTCCATTTTCACCATTCTCTGCTTGCTGTCATTTTATTTGATCTTTCTTAGGGGTAAGAATTTCTGGATTTCTATCTGAAGATGACAGAAAATATCAGAAAAGTATCACTAGCTTCCTGGCGTTAACTAAAGCTACGAAGTCCAAATGTTCAGAAATGTCAGACAAACATGCCCAAGCAACTCCAACTCCAGCCCCACAGAGAGAAAGTTTCTTCAATCTGAAACGTGCAGAAAGACAACTAGGACTGGAGCAAGCGTCTACAAGCAACGTAGCCACAAGCAACATGGCCACAAGCAACGCGGCCACAAGCAACGTAGCCACAAACAACGTAGCCACAAGCAACGCAGCCACAAGCAACGCAGCTACAAGCAGTGAGCAAAATGTGATACATTCTGAACATGAAGAGGAAAAGGACCTAACTGAGGTTGACAAGATTTGCCAGGAACCCGATTTCACATGTCCCATTTGTATGATGAAACAGAATGACTGGAATCTGGCAGCCTTTAATAAACATATTGACCAGTGTCTGAGTAAATCCCCTCCTTCCGATAACATTGAAACTAGAACAAAATGTGAAGACGTACAAGCAACAAATAATGCTAAAGCCAAAAAAAGTAATGAAGGCTTCTGTAATGACCTCAAAAAAAATGTCCATATGAAGAATGTTAAAAACAAAATGACGTCGGTCATGCCCTTTGAAGACTTAGACGACTTTGTCATTGATAAGAACGCAATGTGCGCAATCCATGACACAGAAGTACAGATGGATCCCTGCAAAGAGGAACGTATTTCTAAGAACCCTGTGGAAAATCATCAAATAGAAAAGGACATTGGCATTGAAAACACTGATGAGAGAGAAGCCGCACCACCACCAAGTTCTTCGTTATGTCCTGGAGAAACCATATTCATCTGCCCAGTGTGCAACATTAAGCAAGATACCTCAGACCTAGTAGTATTCAATAGACATGTTGATGTGTGTCTCAATAAAGGTATTCTAGAAGAGCTCAAAGAACATACTGCCAACTGGGAGACAAGACAACCGATCAAAAATGATCTTCAGAATGGTAAGTGCATGATATAATATAGACATTTGATAGAATCATTTTTATTACCAATTGCAACATACTTAAGGAATGCTACTCACATTTAAAAAATAAGTCGATGGTTAGTAGTGCTCTTGTGTTGCTCTTCTTTGTAAAAGACAGAACGGGGCTTCTGGTGTCTTGTGAAAAAGGAGTTCTCAACTTTTATATGACACCAAGATCACACCTGTAGCATTTCCAGAGCAATTACTGGTCAGCATATTTATATACAGCTACAGCCGTATAGTTAACACTCGGCAGAGTTGGAAAATACTCAGACTGTGGCGAATTAACCCTCGGATGCCGTGATCAATAGCGATCATGGCATCTGGGGACAACATCACCCCACCCCTTGGATCTCCCACAATGAGATTGCAGGGTCTGAGGGGTTGCCAGGGCAGCAAGGAGGCCTAGCAGAGGCCTCCTGACTACCGTTCCCTATAATACATAGGGATCCTATGTGCTGCAATACAATGTATTGAAGTACATTGCACTGGTGAGATCCCAGGTTCAAGTCCCCTTATGGGACAGGTAAAAAAAAATAAAAATAATAATAATAATAAAGTTTAAAATAAAGAATAAAAAATAAACAAAGTATAAAAAGTTTTAAAAAACCACTTTTACATTTAAAAAACATATAAACAAAAAAAATTAAACAGACATGTTAGGTATCCCTGTGTGCGTATAAGTCCGCACTGTCCAGAAATAGCGTTATTTATTCTGTACGGTGAATGCCCTAAAAAAAAACCAAAAAAAAAAAACATATCTCTGTCAACAAAAAAGTAAAAAGTTATAGGCATGCAATTTGAACTCGCCACTCTACTCCTATGAGTCTTCAACTCTTTCTCGCTGGATGTCCCCTTCCCTCCCTCATTCTTGCATACGCATATTACGGTTCTATCCAAGGAGGGCAAAGACCCTTTGCTCTGCCCCTGTTATAGATCTTCTTTATCAACACGGACGCCAAACTCTGTGCTAAATTAATTGCCAATAGATTGGGTCAACATATGGAGGGACCTGGTGCATCTTGACCAAGTGAGCTTTATACCCCATAGGGAGGCCCGAGATAATACCTTGAGGGCCTTCTCAGCGATCCATCATGCCCAACGTTCCCAGACCAACGTTCTCACACCCCTATGATGTTGCTTTCCCTGGATGCAGAGAAGGCTTTTGACCGGGTTGACTGGAGATTCCCGAAGGACAATCTCTCTCCGATTGGCCTGGGTCCTCATATGTTGTCCCGCATTTGAGCCCTTTACGATTCCCCTCGAGCACAGGTATGCGTAAATGGTACTCTTTCTTCCCCCACTCACCATTCATAATGGTACCCGCCAAGGTTGCCCTCTCTCCCCAGTGTTGTATGCCTTAGTGATGGAACACCTCCTTGTAGCGATCCGTCGTAACACAGATATTTGCGGTCTTCATGTGCAAAATCTATACCTTTTAAAATCTCAGCATTCACAGATGACGTTTTACTCTTTATCACTCAGCTGCTTACTTATGTCGTGTCTCTCCTCCATGAACTCGCAACCTATAGCTACTACAGCAACTTCAAAATCAACCTTTCGAAAAGCACCGCCCTTAATATCTCCTTGCCTGCCCCTCTGCTCCGAAGTCTCCGATCCTCCTTCCCCCTTCTCTTGGTCTCTGAGGGCGATTAAGTATCTGGGAGTCCAACTCCCGAGTGACTTATCTAACACCTATTCTCTGAAATTTTTGCCTCTCATACACGCTCTCCAGACAGATCTTGACCGCTGAGACACCAAGGGTTTTTCCTGGTTAGGCCGAATCAACCTGTTGAAAATGAACATACTTCCCAGACTCCTATGCCTCTTTCAAACAACCCCAATCGTCTTGCCTAAGGTTTTCTTTACTACTCTCCAGAAGACTTTTACTAAATTTATCTGGGCCTCGAAGCCCCCGCGCATCGTGAAACACACTTTGTGCAGACCCAAACAGAGGGGGGGATTGGCTGTACCGGACTGCCTTGCTTATTTTCTGACTGAAACAACTGTACGTATCCTCGATTGGCATCATTCTGCGCACTCTAAGCTCTGGGTTGCCCTGCAGAGGTCTCTGAGCCAGCTCCCCCTTACCGCTCCACTTTAGCTCAATAAGAACCATTCGTCAGATAGCGTGTCTCCTTCTCTCCCTTATGTTACACGCCACATGCTGGGGGTTTGTCATCTCTACAGTGCTGTTAGGGGTTTATTCAAAAACGATGGCCCTATGACTCCTATCTCGGGCAACCCGGACTTCCCTGCTGCTCTGCTCTCCGTTTTTCTTTCTCATGCCCCAGATTTGCCACCTCTCCGCTTCCGCCGAGTTACATATACCTCTTCCCTCCTGCCCCTTTCTGAGTTGGTCCCGCTGGGTTCTGTCGCACTCACCTCCCACTGGTAGTACACCCAGCTCACCCACTTCTACTAAGAAATCCCTTGATCTACACAGGACACTGTTGCCCTTTGAACGCCTCTGCCTTTCTCCCCTAGCTCCATCCCATATCATTTCACTTGTTTATGGGCTGCTGCTGGAGGATTCTGCCACTCAATTGCCAGCATGTACAGAAAGCTGGGAGAGGGAGTTAGGGTTGTTGTCCGCACAGTATGTGCAGTTGTCTGCCTTCCAGTCGTGCCACAAATTATCCATCTCATGCAAAGTGACAAAACTTTAAGATTTTGTGACGTTGGTAGAGAGTCCCCTCTGTCCTCCATGATATCTCTCCCTCCACTTCGGATCGGTGCTGGAGATGCACTACAGATTGGGGCACAATGGTGCGTGTCTGGTGGGGATGCTCACGCCTGCGCCATTTTTGGACTGATGTCTGACGTATCATTTGGACAGTAACCAGTATAGCACTGGAGGACGACCTTGCTCCTCTCCTCCTCTCCATTTTTCCCAGAAAATAAAAAAAAATACACCCGTAAGCTACTGGGGTTCATGCTGGTTGCGGACTGGTCTGTTATTCCAAGGCTGTGGAAGTCCACGACCCCCCTCCCTGACGTCCTGTCTGCAGGAGCTGCTCCACATACGGAGAATGGAGAACCTGCTCGCAGAACTGAAGCAGAATGATAGGGTTCATCAGCAGACATTGCTCCTATGGAATATCTTTTATCACTGCTGATTTTCAGTCCGCCTTTACTTGTTTTCCCGACACTCAACGGTAGTTCCATTTGTTCTGTGGAGAGTTGGGACCCCTCCCCCTTCTACTACTCCATTCTTTTCCTTCTATTTTTTCCTTCTGACTTCACAATGTTAATCTCTTTATGTTTATTTGTTACATTTTATTGCTCTACTCTGCTGCATCAGAATATTTACTTGTCCCCCCCAATCCTCCCTCAGCCTCCTTGCTGTTTCCCCTGGAGTTCCCTGCATCCCCCCGCCCATTCTCAACTATTGTTCATGTTGTTTTTCCCTTATTGTAAAACTTAATAAAAACTTTAATGATGAAAAAGGCGTCAGAATATGGTAAACCAAGGAAAATTGTACACTTTCAAAAATTGAACCAAAATAAATATGGTATCATAGTAATTGTAATGACCCACCGAACAAAGTTGCCATGTCATTTTTAATACAAAGTGAGCGTCGTAAAAACAGAATGCAAAAAATTATGATAGAATCGTGGGGCTTTTTCACACGGATCCTATAAAAAAACATTAAAAGCTAATCAAAATATTATACAGTGGGGGAAAAAAGTATTTAGTCAGCCACCAATTGTGCAAGTTCCCCCACTTAAAAAGATGAGAGAGGCCTGTAATTGTCATCATAGGTAGACCTCAACTATGAGAGACAAAATGAGAAAACATATCTAGAAAATCACATTGTCTGATTTTTAAAGAATTTATTTGCAAATTATGGTGTAAAATAAGTATTTGGTCACCTACAAACAAGCAAGATTTCTGGCTCTCACAGACCTGTAACTTCTTCTTTAAGAGGCTCCTCTGTCCTCCACTCATTACCTGTAGTAATGGCGCCTGTTTGACATTGTTATCAGTATAAAAGACACCTGTCCACAACCTCAAACAGTCACACTCCAAACTCCACTATGGTGAAGACCAAAGAGCTGTGGAAGGACACCAGAAACAAAATTGTAGACCTGCACCAGGATGGAAAGACTGAATCTGCAATAGGCAAGCAGCTTGGTGTAAAGAAATCAACTGTGGGAGCAATAATTAGAAAATGGAAGACATACAAGACCACTGATAATCTCCCTCGATCAGGGGCTCCACGCAAGATCTCACCCCGTGGGGTCAAAATGATCACAAGAACGGTGAGCAAAAATCCCAGAACCACACAGGGAGACCTAGTGAATGACCTGCAGAAAGCTGGGACTAACATAACAAAGGCTACCATCAGTAACACACTACGCCGCCAGGGACTCAGATCCTGCAGTGCCAGACGTGTTCCCCTGCTTAAGCCAGTACATATCCAGGCCCGTCTGAAGTTTGCTAGAGAGCATTTGGATGTTCCAGAAGAGTATTGGGAGAATGTCATATGGTCAGATGAAACCAAAGTAGAACTGTTTGGTAGAAACACAACTCGTCGTGTTTGGAGGAGAGTGAATGCTGAGTTGCATCCAAAGAACACCATACCTACTGTGAAGCATGGGGGTGGCAACATCATGCTTTGGGGCTGTTTCTCTGCAAAAGGACCAGGACGACTGATCCGTGTGTACATGAAAGAATGAATGGGGCCATGTATTGTGAGATTTTGAGTGCAAACCTCCTTCCATCAGCAAGGGCATTGAAGATGAAACGTGGCTGGGTCTTTCAGCATGACAATGATCCCAAGCACACCGCCAGGGCAACGAAGGAGTGGCTTCGTAAGAAGCATGTCAAGGTCCTGGAGTGACCTAGCCAGTCTCCAGATCTCAACCCTATAGAAAACCTTTGGAGGGAGTTGAAAGTCCGTGTTGCCCAGAGACAGCCCCAAAACATCACTGCTCTAGAGGAGATCTGCACGGAGGAATGGGCCAACATACCAGCAACAGTGTGTGCCAACCTTGTGAAGACTTACAGAAAACGTTTGTCCTCTGTCATTGCCAACAAAGGATATATAACAAAGTATTGAGATGAACTTTTGTTATTGACCAAATACTTATTTTCCACCATAATTTGCAAATATATTCTTAAAAAATCAGACAATGTGATTTTCTAGATATGCTTTCTCATTTTGTCTCTCATAGTTGAGGTCTACCTATGATGACAATTACAGGCCGGCCTCATCTTTTTAAGTGGGAGAACTTGCACAATTGGTGGCTGACTAAATACTTTTTTTCCCCACTGTATGTACCACAAAATGGTGCAAAATAAAAGTACAACTTGTCACTCAAAGAATAAGCCCTCACGTAGCTATGTCGACAGACAAATAAAAAAAGTTATGAATTTTAGAAGGCGGGGAAGGAAAATAAAACTACAGTAAGTGTATGCCCCCTTTAAAATGGCAGGGATGGTGAGCTGCACATTAAAAGAACACCACCGTCCAGATCCAGAAATGAAATAATAGCCCCCCCTTTATGACTGTGGACAGAGCCACTAACCATAGGGCATCTGCACCGGGCCCTATGGTAGCAGGGGCCACCTCAAATGCCCTGGATCAAGTGAGACAGTCCCGCTGTTCCATTCAGCTTAGGACACAGATGGAGGTTGAATACAATAGTATCAGCTCCGTGCTCCATTATTCAGCCTTCGGCTTATGATGTTTGTGGCAGGGAAGTGCAATGACCGCTGAGCCGAAGACTTCATTATAGCCGGAGCCTGCAGGTCCGTGGGAAACGGGGTTAGATAAGTATTCTTTGGGGGGGGGGGGGGGGGGCGTTTGTAACATTGATGGTTGAGGGGGCAGGAGGCCTTATGTGGAGCTTGGGCAGGGAAAATGAAATTATGGAGGGGGGGCACTACCAAAAAGTTTGAAATGTATTAAAATGGCCCTGGCTGTGGATGGGAACATACAGCCATCTCTTGACTAAAGCATTAGTAGAATTTTTGGATCCTATACATCAGTGTATTAAGGGCCTAAATCTTGAATTGCCTCCAGTATTCTGCTCCGGCATTATTAAGCTTTTCTAAAGTACATGCCTCTCTCATCCATTAGCTTCCATATAATCTCTCTAGTCCACATTACACATGTATTATTCATGGTTTTTGCCTTGCCCAGCTATCAGGAGTCACAGCAGTAATGGGCTGTATGAGCAGATCCTGAATGTCTCGGGCACTGCCAGCGACCTTTGGCTGCACCTTCCTGCTTTAGGTGAATAAGCCATTAGGAGCCTAATCTGTAAGCATGGCATGGTGCCCGGCATACATAGACAAAGGTCGTGTGCAAAAACAACAAATCCTGCCAGGACTTTTCTCTTTACATAAAACTTTTACTGGCCGATAGAGATTTACTGCGCTGCTCGCAAGTTTTACAGTCAGCAGTCGGGAGTAGGACAGAGGTATTCTCAGTGTATATTGTGTATACTGTCCTACTGGGGGTGATTTACCCTGCATATATACACAGTATAGTGATATATAATTCACATTAAAGATTTAACAATTGATGGCCTATCCTTAAAATACATCCCTGCCAATCTGATATTGATGATCTGACTCCTGGCATCCCCATTGATCAGCTGACCATTGGCCTCCTTATTAAATACCAGACACAGCGCCTTATATTGAATTGTGGCTGAAACCTGTATTACAACTCAGTTCCATTTACCTTAATGGGTTCTACCCAACTAATGTCATATTGATGACCTATGCTAAGGATTGGTCTTCAGCATTAAAGTCTTAGAAAATCCCTTTAACAGATATGTTATTTTTGTTATACGACGAAACATATTTGGGCTGTTAATACATACATCACTATGGAAATCTTATTTCTAGTGTACACTATAGGGCAGTATTCTGTGCTCACTTTTCACCTTCCTTTTTGTGAAAAAAAATGATGGTGCACTATTGTATTTTCTTTGTTTTCACTTCTACATGCCAAGAATACATCTGCATTGCGTGCTTGAGGCCTAATTCAACTGATGGTACCATTTTTACCCATAAAGTTCTTATCATTTAGGACTAATCTCATGATGCAGGTTGTATCCTGTCAAAATCTATTGCATAGGTAGATAAATAGACATCCAAAATGAGAGGCTTTTCTTTCCCTGGGGCAAATATTTAGTTCAAGAGGGTTTCTGCCCCCCAGACCAAAATTAGGAAAAAGTGGGAAGGGATTAAGAAAGCATACTCACCTGACTGATGCACCGCCGTCCCAGCCGCAGCTCCCTGAACCCCAGTCTTCTGTTCCAACGCTCTAGTGATGACGTGTCTAAACCTCCCATGTGACTGCTGCAGCTGGGACTATGGAGCAGAGGACAGTTGAATTATTTTAACCCCTTCCCTGCCCTTTCCTCATTATGGTCCATGGACCAGAAAACCTCTTTAACTATTATTTAGTAATTAGCTTTTTTGCGATGTATCCTAATACTCTGACCAAGGCAGAGCGGCATGTTAGTTTGTCTCATGTTCAATATAATTAAAGGGGTTTTTCTGTCAAAGCAAGTTATGGATAGGGAATAACTTACAGAATGGTGGGGGTCCGATCGCTCAGACCACACTAATCAGGAGAATGCAGGACTTTTCTGAATGCAGTGGTGGTTGGGTAGCGCGAACAATGGTCCATTCATTTCAATGGGAGTGCTGAAGATAGCCAAAGTACAGCACTCCCATTGGAACGAATGGAGCTGTACACACACTCCCCCGACCACCACGCCATTCAGAATATTGAACAGTGGGGGTCTGAGAAGTTGAACCTCCACAGATGCTTAAGTTATTCCCTATATCCTATAGATAGGGGACAACTGGCTTTGATTTCATTGAGAGGAATTTTGCAGATGGATAAATGAAGATCCAGTATTTTACTCTTTCAGCCTGAGCACTGCTATTAGGTCCTGGTACACACTCTTAGATGCCTCTCAGATATGTATTTTATTAACTAATTCTTTCATTTGATATTCTTATCAACAGGGATCACAGTCAAGGGAACTGCTGGAAATAAATTTTCTGCCCGATCTAAACGGTAAGTTTCTTTATTCTTAGATTTAGGGTACAAGCTCATTATTAGGTTTAGGGTACAAGCATAGCCTTGTTCTGTGTCTCACCCACCGAGAAGCCCCCAGGGACCCCTGCAATGTTATACAAGAAAATGTCTTCATGTTATCACTGTTAGAGAGGACAAGTTCTTTTCTAAAGAGGTCACGTTATTAGCAAATCTAATAATTCCCTGCTCTTATTCAGGCCAGGAGTCAGTGCCGATGCTGGAATTGTTACTGGCACCTGGTTCACAGACATTTGGTCATTTTAGTTCTAGTGAAGGACAACATCTGCAAGGAGTTTGTATGTTCTCCCCATGTTTGCGTGGGTCCCCTCCAGGTACTCCAGTTTTTTCACACACTCCAATGACATACTGAAATTTAGATTGTCAGCCTACTTGGGGCAGTGTTAACAATATGTCTGTAAAGCGCTGCAGAATATGAAGGCGCTATATTGACATTGATTGCATTACTATGTTTCCCCTGTCCATTAAAGAAGCATTCCAGAATGTTCCCTCCTACCCATTTAAAAATGAGCTTGTTTGTAGTGTAATGTTACTTAATAAATTACTAGCAGCTAAATTGTGAGGTTATGTGCTCCCATTTGAAATACTAACCCCCTCTCTGCTCTTTTGATGCACACAGTGTTTCCTGTATGAACAGGAGATCAAAATCACAATGCAAGTCTATGGGAATCTGATCAAGGCTTTGCATTGTCTCAACTCCTGAACGTACAGGAAACACTGTGTACATCAGAGGAGCACAGATGAGGTCAGTGCTCCAGAGGGAATCATATAACTTCACAATAAAGCTATCCGTAAGTTATTCAATAAAATGACACTACATAGGGACTCATTTTCAAACAGGGAAGGGGCCAAATAATTTTTATTGGAGCACTTCTATAATGTGGATGATTCTGGAGTTTTCCTAGCCATAACAGGTGTTTGCTGTAGGTCATTGGAAGAAAAGCAAGTTGTCTTAGCCCTAGAATATAGACAGAAGTCTTTATATAGCGCCATCCTCAGGCACAAATGCAGGTAATTAGTTATTTCCTTTTTACTTTTATCCTTTCTTTTGCCAGCAGTCCAGGAACTGCACAGCAGAACCCAACTTCTAAGAAAGCCAAGACAACCCGCTCCAGTCTCACCATCGATGCCTTCTTCAAATAATATTTCCAGATTCCAATTAAACAATGGGACGCAGCACAATAATAAGTTGCATAATAGATCTTTTTAGTATTGTTTCTTAAGCAAAGATCCATCATCCACTATATTGGTTACCCAGTTGGTTAACCTACCTCAGGATAAGACTACTCCACTGGTGACTGCCAGGATTGCGGGAGCCATTTTGTTGGTAGTATTGGTTTGCATTGATGTAGATGAAGACCATTCCAAATCTTCTGGCACCAGTAATGTAACGGAGTATACATACTTTACCACACCCATCTGGACAAGCACTTTGACTAGAGCATGAAATGATGACATTTTTATATTTAAAGATCGCTACATAGAAACTTTGGACACGTTCCCTAAAAACCAGTCCAATCATCTGACACCTTTACCCACACCTTATATAAGGATAATATATTTTGGCTTTCTTTTGTTAAGTGCTGTTTGATTATGATATTTATTTAATAATAATAATTTATAATTAAGGAAAAGAAAAGGAATATTTTGTATGTGCAACATTTTGACGATAGCAATATTTTCCTGACCTGTCAGATTATTTTATAGCACTTGTTTTTTGTTTGTCTATTTTTCTATTTTTGGGGTATATAAAGTCGGACAATGGCTAAGACTCTACCTCCGATTTGGGTTTGCAAACATATGAAGGAATAGTATAGAAAGTAATTCTTCAGTACTGCAAAATCTCAGGTGTGGGACCATGTAAATTGGGAAAGGGCATGGGTTGAATAGTACCAAGCAGCTTTCAAATTCTGACTATTGCCCTGATATAATGATATTGGAGCCTGTCAGGTGATGATGTTTTGAACTGCAAAGGCTGGTGTGAACCATGGCAGGATAGACATGTCCATTTTCTACCCTGCATCGGTTCCCAAGATTAAAGGGCTCTAAAGCACTCAAAATCCCTTTGGTACTTTTGAATAATAGACACAACGTTCTAAGCAAAGGGCCAGTTTTCTGGCATAGAGGGATGCCATCGCAGTGCACATTTGGCACAAGGCCCTTTCTTCCGTCAAACATGTGCTACAAACCCTGATCCGCACCCCGTTCGCCACATTGTGCAGATATGGGTGGAGTGGGGTGGGCATCAGCCTGACACATTCATTATACCTCATGCCAATTTTCTGGTATGAGTTATAATGGAAATCTACTCCAGTTCTATCTGGCATAGATTTCCATTCTGGCGTGAGGACATGAAGGGGTTTATGAAAAGGCCGTAGCCTCTTCATCGATCACCCGTTCCCTCTGCCAGTCGTGACCTTTATTAAGACTGGCATATGATACTGCGGTGTGACAATGGATATAAATCTGGAAATAAGCAGGCCAATGTCATTATCTCATATGTAGTTATGGCATATCAGAAGATCATTTTGACTGGGTTTCCCCTTTAGGGGATTTGACTGTATAGATTTTCAAGTCACATAGAAAGCAGCTTGCAGCTGAACCGTAGAACATGTTGCATCCCTGGAATAGGTCAAATTTATGTCTTGATGATTTTCATGACTACATAGAACAATGTCGTTTACCTAAAAGTTTACATTTAATATATTTTACTAAAAGTTGCTTTTAAAAAAAAAAAAAATAATAATTAAACATGGATATTTATGTAATATTGTTAATCTCATCTACTTGTTTTCATGGTATAGTCGGAGTCTTATTCTTGACAACTGGTGCTTAAACTGATCCTTCTAAGAAAGGGAACATGGTAGCCTACAGAATCTGCACCACACTCGTCCATGTGTGTAGCCTATTATATCATTGATGTGAAATGCCACGTACAACCTGTGCATTGCTGTTGCATGGTCTTTCTGAAGAAATTGACATTGACTAATCCTGGACTCCTTTGTCTTATGTATATTTTTTTGCATTAAGTAGTTTTTATTGAAAATGAAATGTTATCAAATACAAAAAAGAAATGAACAGAACAAATCTCGCCCAAAACCCATCCTCTACCTTCTGTATATAGTATAATGTGCATGAAGGTGACACATCTTTTGGATTGAAGTTTGTCTATCATTGTTTTTTCCATTGCACTTTACAAGGTACCTCTCTGATGACCAAATCTAAACCTCCATAGATTATTTATATGCGATAACAATTTCACATAAAAGTTTTAATGGTGTGTATTTATTATATTTCTAATTTATAAAATAAAACAAAAATGTGAGTATATTAAAAAGAAATGTTGCACAATTTGTATTTTTTTCTTGTACAAGGGAATATAAGAAACTGTGATATATCTTATCAGAAAAAAAAAATGCACGTATGTGGTTCTTTTCACTCTCTCCCTCCTAAACAGACATTAACTGTGAAATTGCTCCTGAATCTATATTGCCAGAGTAAGTGCTTATTCACACGACCATGCCACCCGAGCGTAACCCATTTTCACGAATCCCTATTTTTTCATGAATCAGTCACATGGACCATTAAAACAGTCGTGTGAACAGATCCTATATTTGCAATGGGGTCATGTGCTGGCTGTTAATAAAACAGCTAGCACATTGTCCTCAAACCCTGTAGTGATAAGTTCAGACTGCAGCTCACAAATGTATTGGATTACATAGAAATCTATGGAAATGGTTAGAGTGAATGAAAGAGGAGAGCACAGGCAAATACAAAGTGTTCTGGAATGTAATAGGAAGTTTCTAACTTGCCTCAAGTGCTTTATTCACATCTATAAAGGTCAGTATGTCTCCACAATGCTCTGTATGACCATATTAATATTTCTGAGAGGGAACAGAATCTCCTCTACTAGCAGTGTATGGGAGACATTATAATCATTAGTTTCTACCCACTAACTACGAGAGAATTGCAAAATTAAGTTATTTACTATTGGTTTATATAAAGTTGAAAGGGGTTTTCCCATTAACATAAACATTACATTTGTAGACAATTGAAAGTTGAACATCTTTGCAAATATAAATAATTAAAATTTTGGCGTTTAAGACTAAGGCTTCACATAGCGGGCCACAGCAAAAAAGTGCTGCAGAAAAAACCACGGTGGTAACAGCATCGCAGATTTTCCCACAGCACTTTTCACAGAAAGCCGTCAGAGCATTCCTCTGCAGACTTTCTGCTTCCATTATACCTATAGGGAAACCGCCGGCATTTCCATAGGTATAATTGACATGCTGCGATTTCCAAAACCGCAACTGTTTTGGAAATCGCAGTGTGTCTGCTGTGCGTATTTTTCACTAGAATCCCATCCACCTTGCAGTGATTGTAAAACACAGCGTTTACGCCACGTGGGGCCTCGGCCTTAAAGATTCATCTCACTGGTGACAGTCTTTTGTCTTAATCAATAGGCAGTGGATATGACCATGAATGTAGGAACTTTCTATGGTCTGGCACTTGTCAGGAACCCAGCCATGATTTCCATATTGTGGACATGTTATCAAACGGGGACACTACATGTTTGAGAAGGTAACCTGACCACAATAAGGAAATCGTGGCTGGGTTTCTGAGAAGTCCCAGACCATCACCACTGAGATGAATAGGAAAAATCGTAAAAAAAAACTGGAATAATTTTTAATTACTTGTATTTGCAATATTGTTTAACTTTAAATTATCTACAATTTTAATTTTAAATACCCTTTAAAGCCGGGCCACACATGGCGTTTACAGTCACAGCAAAGTGGATGGGATTCTAGCAAATTTCATCCCCACTTTGCGGTAAAAAATGTGCTGTGGACATGCAGCGACTTCCAAAACCATTGTGGTTTTGGAAATTGCAGCATGTCAATTATACCTATGGAAACCAGCGGTTTCCATATAGGTATAATTGAAGCAGAAAGTCTGCAGAGGAAATCTCTGCAAATTTTCTGTCCAAAGCGCTACAGGAAGAACTGCAATTGCGGTTTTTCCCACAGTGCGTTTTTACTGTGGCATACCACGTGGGGCCTTAGCCTAAAGGGGTATTCCCATGAACATAACCACATAACCAGAATTTGCAACTTTTTAAAGATTTTCTCTAACCATCTTAGTGGTGACAGTCTTGACTTTAGCTGTTGCCAGTGGATATGACCATGAATGCAGAAACTTTGTCGTCTGCAACTAATCAGAAACCCAGCCATGGTTTCTTTATTGTGGCCGGGTTATCTTCTCTTGCTTGTAGTGTTCCTGCTTGATAACATGTCTATAATAAGGAAATTATGGCTGGGTATCTGACAAGTGACAGACCATAGACAGTTCCTGCCTTTAGTCATGTTTAACTTTTAATTGTCTACAAATCTAAGTACCGTATTTTTCGGGCTATAAGACGCACCTAGGTTTTAGAGGAGGAAAATAGGGGAAAAAATTTTGAAGCAAAAAATGTGGTAAAATATTTAATATATGGGAGTTGTAGTTTTGCAACAGCAACAAGGTCACATTGACAGGTAACCATGCATCACAACGTAGCTTTAATTTTTCAAGAGCTAAATGTGAAATCTACATAGTGCTAGACATAAGATGGTGACATTGAAGCAAGAAAACGCTTTTTGCGTGTTGGAATTTGCAAGAACGAGGTAATTTTGCAAGAACAGAATAATAATAATAATTTTGGTAAATGTGCTCTACATACAGACTGCATTTCACATTGGTGTATATGTCATGGGAAACAGTGAACAGAATTCAAGCCATGGACGAGTGTAGTTGTAGAAAGTTGACCAGGCTGACTATTATGAAACTAAATGTGCCATAAACCACAGTATGGTGTTTCTTACTAAAATGTCTGCATTGTAAGCCGTACAGATTACATTATCGTCAGCCAGGTGACAAACTGTAACGCCATGACTCTTGTATTAGCTTGCTATGCCTAGTAAAAGAGGATGAATTTGCTATCAGGCCTGTTTTCAGTGATGAGGATACCTTTCACCTCAGTGGGAATGTCAATTGCACAACTTTCAAATATGTAGGTGAGAAAAACTTTGAGCATGAGGGACTCATCCAAACTAAATGTGTTCAGTGAAATGAGCAGGTGCAGGCTACAGTCCCTTCATTTTTGCTGAGGATACTGTCATTGCAATGTCAAGGAATGGCTTAGGCCACAGACTATGGAAGATCTTCCTCTATAAGCTGGATGGTGCACCCCAACATTTACATTGGATGTTTGCTGATACCTGAATGAAGCAGATCACTGGATCAGCCATGCCAGAAACAATTCACCAATGGTGTGTTGGCCTCCACCATCACCAGACCTAACATCCTGCAACTTCTTTCTGTGGTGGTACGTCAAGGGCTCAGTGTATCTTCCCCAAAATATGCTGGCACGCGTCTGGACTATCGCCTAGACATACACACATGGACAAAATTGTTGGTACCTCTCGTTTAATGAAAGAAAAACCCACAATGGTCACAGAAATAACTTGAATCTGACAAAACTGGAATTTGCCAAACTACATGTTGACAAGCCACAAAGCTTCTGGGAGAACATCCTATGGACAGATGAGACAAAAATCTAAATTTTTGGCAAGGCACATCAGCTCTATGTTCACAGACGGAAAATGAAGCATATCTTGAAAAGAACACTGTCCCTACTGTGAAGCATGGAGGAGGCTCTGATATGTTCTGGGGCTGCTTTGCTACATCTGGATCAGGGTGTCTTGAATCTGTGCAGGGTACAATGAAATCTCAAGACTATCAAGGGATTCTAGAGAGAAATGTGCTGCCCAGCGCCAGAAAGCTTGGTCTAAGTCGCAGGTCATGGCTCTTGCAACAGGATAATGGCCCAAAACACACAGCTAAAAACACCCAAGAATGGCTAAGAGGAAAACATTGGACTATTCTGAAGTGGCCTTCTATGAGCCCTGACCTAAATCCTATTGAGCATCTTTGGAAGGAGCTGAAACATGCCGTCTGGAAAAGGCACCCTTCAAACCCGAGACAACTGGGGCAGTTTGCTCATGAGCAGTGGCCAAAATACCTGTTGAGAGGTGCAGAAGTCTCATTGACAGTTACAGGAATCGTTTGATTGCAGCGATTGCCTCAAAAGGTTGTGCAACAAAATATTAAGTTAAGGGAACCATCATTTCTGTCCAGGCCTGTTTCATGAGTTTTCTTTTTTTTTAAATTCTGTTGAAGCATGGTTGGAAAGCAATGTCTGACTTTAGTTTGTTCATTTTCATAGAATTTTTATATATTATTACTTTTGTCAGATTCAAGTTATTTCTGTGATCATTGTGGGTTTTTCTTTCATTAAACGAGGGGTACCAAAAATTTTGTCCACGTGTGTATGCCTTGTCACCAATGGACATCGCATTGAACATTTGTAGTTTATAGTTAAAACTTGGATACATGGTGTGTCTTTTCATGTTAATAAGTTTGTGTTATATTCTTTTAGTTATGAATACTGAGGTTATAATTTTGCAATATTCTTTTTGAATATATAATGTATATTTTGTAGTATTTTCTGCAGATTAGCTGTTTTAACATTTGGAATAACAATTGATGTGCCGATGCTGACAAAAAAAAAAAAAAAAAATGGTTAAGAAATTTTTTGGGACCGGTGTAAAAAGAGTTTTTGGTTACCTGTAATTACATTTTGGTGCTTGTAAACCTTACCAAAAATTAATGTAAATTCAAAGTATGTTACGCTTAGAGGTAGTTTCCCATAGCTCCCTGCACATTATAGTAAACTAAGCCTCCTTCAGATTTCACAGTAATCCACTCTTCCATGGACGGCTGCCAGTCTTACATTAGGGTGATTTGAACTTCCACTCCACTTAGTGCCAAACACATGAAGCTTGATGCTGTCACCGAGAATCCAGCTCCATGTCTCCTTGAAAGACAGTTCACAGTGGCTGTCATACAATGACTGGCATTAATGACAGGGATGTCTACTCCTCCTGCAATTCTGTTCTGTTAGAGATAGATGCAAAACCTACGTACAGCAGCTGGCAATAGACTACTATATATATATTCCTAACGGTAGAAGCTGCATCATAGGGTGAGTACAGGTTCCTCTAGACTAGGATTATAAATGGCGTACATCCAGTTACAGCTGTATTCATGCATCTAGGTAAGTTTTATACAGATTATCCACCTTTTGTAATATTGATGGCCTAGCCTTAGGATAGGCCATCAATATTAGATCTGCAGGGGTCCGACAGCCGGACTCAAGCATATCAGCTGCTCCAGGACAACATGGTTGAGCCACACTAAACATTTGCCATAGAAAATGTAGCAGCGGCTTTAGGTATTTAATTTCTTCCCTATAGACTTTAAAGAGGCAACGCTGCAATACCTAAATTGTTGGTACACATTGTACAGTGAGTGAGCATCCATACATGTCCTGGAACAGCTGCTCTGTCGGACTCCAGCAGATCTAATATGGATGGCCTATCCTAAAAATAGACCATGAATATTACAAATGTGGATAACCTCTTTTATAAACAGCCTAAGGCTAGGTTTACATCTGTGTTGGAGTCTCGTAGACCACAGATTCTGTTTAAGATCGGCGGAGAGAAAAGTCCTGCTGGTTTCAATATAAAATCGTTGGAAACCTGGCGGAAACCCGGAAGACCCCATTACAGTCTATGTGGACCCGAAGGACAGAAACCCGAACACTAGTATGAACCTAGCGTCATGCTTGATAAATTTTACCTACACTGAAACATTGAAACAGAGGCGTAACTGGAAGCTCCTGGGTCCCAATGCATAGTCTGCTTGGGGCCCCTACCTACCTGTCCATTCACAAATATGGTATTTTTATGTGGCGGAGGCCTTTGGGGCCCGTCCAGGGCCCGTGCGGCCTCTACCTCTTCACCTCCTACATCTACCCCCTGCATTGGCAACTATTGGATAGGCAGAGGCGTAGCTGGGGTTGAGCACATGTTCAGTGGGCCCCCAACTTGGTATACTGATATTATCACTATACGGTGACCGTATAGTGGTAGATATCAGCTGAACACAGGGTGAATACAGTGCAGTATCATTTAGTGACTTACCAGTGACGACTTTGACTGACTGTTCACATTTGCGTTCCAATTTTTCTTCCATCTGGACCACCATAACCATTTCTTCCAGTCTCTGTAAAGTTTGCAGAACATACATCTTTAGCTCCTTACTTTTCCAGGCACCGGACCCACATTGTCCTCACCTGCACACCCATCCTACTGCTACCCCCAATTATAAAATATATAATGAATAATACCCCCAAGTGCATCTTTAAATTAACTTCCCTGTGTACCCCCTTTAAATAGTGCCCCTTATTATTATTATTATTATTATTATTATTGCCCCAGGTATTTCCTAATTAAAAGGTGCGCCGTGACCCCCTTCTCTGTTTATATAGTATCATACATCTCATCGCGGCCATGTAATGTAACTACAGTCTCGTCCTATACACGTCTATGTGAGAAGACTGTAACTACATGACACGGTCACTATAAACAGACAGCGTGTGATATAAACAGACGCCATGGCCCCTTCATACAGGCTGATCAGAGGAGGGGTTCACTGATCTCATATTGATGATCTATTCTGAGGATAGCTCATCAATAAAAATGAGGCGGAAAACTCCTTAAAGCCGGGGCCACACATGGCGTAAATGCTGTGGTGTGGCCACAGTGTAAATGCTGTGGAAAAAAAATGCAGCCTTTTACAGTTCCTGCAAAGTGGATGGGATGCTGGCGGTTTCCCTATAGGTATAATGGAAGCACTGCGGGAAAAAAAACGTGATTCGTTACCGCTGCGGTTTTCCCTGCAGCGCTTTTTTGCTGCGGCTCGCTATGTGGGGCCTTAGTCTTAATAAAGCCCAAGTGCCACCTTAATTAAATTAATTGCCCCCTCATATTATCCCCTGATTACCCCTGACATAAATACTGCACCCCTAATGACCCCTTATATAACCTCCCCCTTGTATTCATAATGCCCCCTCATCGACCTTATATAAATGACCCCCCCTTACGTTCACAATGCCCCCTTATATAGATGACCCCCCCATCTTCATAATGCCCCCTAATGAATCCTCCCTTATAATTCTCCCTCCTAATTCCCCCCTTATACTATTAAAACACCCACAACTGCGCTAAAAAAAAAAAAAAAGTTATACTAACCTACTTGCGATCCTTTGATGAATAGAGCCGCTGCTGCCACCTCCTCTTCTTGGCCCTACGCTCTATGAGCAGGGTTCACACATAGGATGTCTGCGTCTCGGCGTCTATGACGTCATCGCGCCGCCTGTGCTGTGTGTCTTGTAAACCGCAGGCCCCGGGCCCACTGATTCTTCGGGGGCCCACCCCGGGGACCGTCATTAATACATGTTTTACTTTTAACTAGATCGATGTCTGCAGAGGATATTAGAAAGATTTGTAAGATTAGCTCACAGGGAATTGCATAGACTATATACACGAAAACTAAGTAGTGAAAGTATTAGGTCTGTACAGGATTTTAGCTTCTATCTTTTCTGGATGTAAACAAGAATGTTCCCATTCACTGACGGCCAGAAGAGATCTTAAAAAGACAACACATTTCAATAGCCTGTGCTTCTGGCCAGAAACAGCAATTGTTCTTGGTGACGGGAAAAGAAAAAAAAATTCTTAAAGTGAAATATTGAGAGGCCGTGAACCAGCTAGACGTGACTTTCATTATCAGGAAAGGTCTAGTCAGCAGGAGGAATATCAACATTCTGTATTGTGATAAATATTATTTTTGGAAACTGTTACAAGGCGTGTTCACTCTTATGTTATAATGATCAAAGGAAGAAAAACATCATGATTCAAGCGGAGGGTTGAGAAGTTCTCAAATATTAATCATTTTTAGATTAAGATGAAGCCACTGTTTGGATCGACCCCGTGTTTTATTAAGGAATACTGAGCCGGCCCTTGATATAACGTTTAAACACAAATTGCTTTCTTTATAAACAGAAGATTCTGAAAATAATCTATAGAATCTATAGACCTTCAGGAAAATCAGACTGGGAACACCCAGCTTCCTTGCTAGCATCCAGCTGATGTGACCAAGTTGTAAAGCAAACTGGTGGGTTTTGCTTAGCCACACCTCCTGCCAGGGTGCTCCCCCCCCCCTTACTCCTCCCTGAGGTGTGGGATGAACAATTCATCCTCATCAGGAAAATCTGGAGCATGAATGCTTAACAAATGGCCATGAGGTCACTCACTGGTCACATTGTATATATACGAAAAATATACTTCAGTAATAATGCATACACAAATAGGCTCCTTTCATCACATATCAGAAATAATGGTTTATCAGTCACAGGACCTGAGGGTGTATACCATCAGACACAGGGATTTTATTGACATTCATTTTTTTCCAACCCTTTTTGCACTATTACCGTCAGCCAGGATGTCATTGGTGATGGCGCCACCAGCCATGTTACTAAACATGTCCTCAGGAGGCTGCTCCTTTGTGAGCACAGATCAGAAGAATGTAGTAACCATGTCTGCTTTCTCCGAATCACCTGTGACCACTTTACGCTCTTTTTCAGTTCTGGAACCTTTATTTTCAGTAGAAGTTTTCATGCAATTTTTTTTTTTCTACTCTCATCTGCAATTTGCTTCGGGTTTTCTACATTAGCTAGTTAGACTGCTTTCCTGCATCTTTTATTGGCTATAGTACATAGCTAGACCTTTGTATTTTTAAATGCTTTCTTTCTTTCTTTGAATTTATTACCTTACTTGTAAGCTACATAGGCTTACTGTATATGTTAAATTTATGTTCATGCACCCCATAGGAATAGGCTGGATAGTATATCTCAATATTATGCCTTTGAACAACTCCTATTTTTGTTCAGTGTCTTTATTTAAGAACATTGAGTCCCAATCTATGTTCTGGAGAGATGCCCTTAGCTTCGGAAAGGTTGAATTTTTAATATTAACCCCTTCCCGCTGCAGGCATTTTTCGATTTTTGAATTTAGTTTTGACTCCCCTCCTTCCAAACTCCATAACTTTTTTATTTTTCTGTTCACAGAGCCATATGAGGGCTTAATGTTTGCGGGGTAAATTGTTCCTCATGATGGTACCATTTAATATTCCGTACAATGTACGGCAAAGCTGTAAAAAAATTCAAAATGGGGTGGAAATGGAGAAAAGGTGCATTTGTGTGACTTTCTTGCAGGATTCAATTTTAGGGCGTTTACTGTGCAGACAAAATGACATGTCACCTGTATTCTATGGGTCAGTACGATTCTGGGGATACCAAATTAATAGTTTTACTATTTATATAGTATATATAAATATATATTTATATATATTTAGTATTTAAAGTTTTATTTATGTTCTAACCCCTTATAAAAAAATCCAAAACTTTGCAAAAAAAATTTTTTTTTTCTTAAAGTCGCCATATTCTGACACATGTAACTTTTGTATATTTCTGTGTACGGGGATGCATAGGGTGTCATTTTCTGCAGGACCAGATGTACTTTTTATTTATACCATTTTGGGAAATGTCTGTTGCTTTGATCACTTTTTATTAAAATTTTTATCAGAAGCAAAACAGTGAAAAAACGATGGTTCGGATCTTTTGATTTTTTTTTCCTGTTACGGCGTTCACCATACAGGAAAGTTTGTAGACTGGGCGTTTTTGGACACAGGGATACCTAATGTGTATTTGTTTCACAGTATTTAAGTACATTTATATGTGTTATAGGGAAAGGGGGTGATTCAAATTTTTAATTCTTTATAATTATTATTTTTTTTACAATATATACAGTCATATGAAAAAGTTTGGGCACCCCTATTAATCTTAATCATTTTTAGTTCTAAATATTTGGGTGTTTGCAACAGCCATTTCAATTTGATATATCTAATAACTGATGGACACAGTAATATTTCAGGATTGAAATGAGGTTTATTGTACTAACAGAAAATGTGCAATATGCATTAAACCAAAATTTGACCGGTGCAAAAGTATGGGGACCTCAACAGAAAAGTGACATTAATATTTAGTAGATCCTCCTTTTGCAAAAATAACAGCCTCTAGTCACTTCCTGTAGCTTTTAATCAGTTCCTGGATCCTGGATGACCATTCCTCTTTACAAAACAATTCCAGTTCAGTTAAGTTTGATGGTCGCCGAGCATGGACAGCCCGCTTCAAATTATCCCACAGATGTTCAATGATATTCAGGTCTGGGGACTGGGATGGCCATTCCAGAACATTGTAATTGTTCCTCTGCATGAATGCCTGAGTAGATTTGGAGCTGTGTTTTGGATCATTGTCTTGCTGAAATATCCATCCCCGGCGTAACTTCAAATTCGTCACTGATTCTTGTACTTTATTCTCAAGAATCTGCTGATACTGAGTTGAATCCATGCGACCCTCAACTTTAACAAGATTCCCGGTGCCGGCATTGGCCACACAGCCCCAAAGCATGATGGAACCTCCACCAAATTTTACAGTGGGTAGCAAGTGTTTTTCTTGGAATGCTGTGTTTTTTTGACGCCATGCATAACGCCTTTTTGTATGACCAAACAACTCAATCTTTGTTTCATCAGTCAACAGGACCTTCTTCCAAAATGAAGCTGGCTTGTCCAAATGTGCTTTTGCATACCTCAGGCGACTCTGTTTGTGGCGTGCTTTCAGAAACGGCTTCTTTCGCATCACTCTCCCATACAGCTTCTCCTTGTGCAAAGTGTGCTGTATTGTTGACCGATGCACAGTGACACCATCTGCAGCAAGATGATGCTGCAGCTCTTTGGAGGTGGTCTGTGGATTGTCCTTGACTGTTCTCACCATTCTTCTTCTCTGCCTTTCTGATATTTTTCTTGGCCTGCCACTTCTGGGCTTAACAAGAACTGTCCCTGTGATCTTCCATTTCCTTACTATGTTCCTCACAGTGGAAACTGACAGGTTAAATCTCTGAGACAACTTTTTGTATCCTTCCCCTGAACAACTATGTTGAACAATCTTTGTTTTCAGATCATTTGAGAGTTGTTTTGAGGAGCCCATGATGCCACTCTTCAGAGGAGATTCAAATAGGAGAACAACTTGCAATTGGCCACCTTAAATACCTTTTCTCATGATTGGATACACCTGGCTATGCAGTTCAAAGCTCAGTGAGGTTACAAAACCAATTTTGTGCTTCAGTAAGTCAGTAAAAAGTAGTTAGGAGTATTCAAATCAATAAAATGATAAGGGTACCCAAATTTTTGCACCGGTCAAATTTTGGTTTAATGCATATTGCACATTTTCTGTTAGTACAATAAACCTCATTTCAATCCTGAAATATTACTGTGTCCATCAGTTATTAGATATATCAAATTGAAATGGCTGTTGCAAACACCCAAATATTTAGAACTAAAAATGATTAAGATTAATAGGGGTGCCCAAACTTTTTCATATGACTATATATACAGTGGGGAAAAAAAGTATTTAGTCAGCCACCAATTGTGCAAGTTCTCCCACTTTAAAAGATGAGGCCGGCCTGTAATTGACATCATAGGTAGACCTCAACTATGAGAGACAAAATGAGAAAACAAATCCAGAAAATCACATTGTCTGATTTTTTTAAAGAATTTATTTGCAAATTATGGTGGAAAATAAGTATTTGGTCAATAACAAAAGTTCATCTCAATACTTTGTTATATATCCTTTGTTGGCAATGACAGAGGTCAAACGTTTTCTGTAAGTCTTCACAAGGTTGGCACACACTGTTGCAGGTATGTTGGCCCATTCCTCCGTGCAGATCTCCTCTAGAGCAGTGATGTTTTGGGGCTGTCGCTGGGCAACACGGACTTTCAACTCCCTTCAAAGGTTTTCTATGGGGTTGAGATCTGGAGACTGGCTAGGCTACTCCAGGACCTTGAAATTTTTCTTACGAAGCCACTCCTTCGTTGCCCTGGCAGTGTGCTTGGGATCATTGTCACCCAGCCATGTTTCATCTTCAATGTCCTTGCTGATGGAAGGAGGTTTGCACTCAAAATCTCACGATACATGGCCCCATTCATTCTTTCATGTACACGGATCAGTCGTCCTGGTCCCTTTGCAGAGAAACAGCCCCAAAGCATGATGTAGCCACCCCCATGCTTCACAGTAGGTATGGTGTTCTTTGGATGCAACTCAGCATTCACTCTCCTCCAAACACGACGAGTTGTGTTTCTACCAAACAGTTCTACTTTGGTTTCATCTGACCATATGACATTCTCCCAATACTCTTCTGGAACATCCAAATGCTCTCTAGCAAACTTCAGACAGGCCCGGATATGTACTGGCTTAAGCAGGGGGACACGTCTGGCACTGCAGGATCTGAGTCCCTGGCGGCGTAGTGTGTTACTGACGGTAGCCTTTGTTACGTTAGTCCCAGCTTTCTGCAGGTCATTTACTAGGTCCCCCCGTGTGGTTTTGGGATTTTTGCTCACCGATCTTGTGATCATTTTGACCCCACGGGGTGAGATCTTGCGTGGAGCCCCTGATCGAGGGAGATTATCAGTGGTCTTGTATGTCTTCCATTTTCTAATTATTGCTCCCACAGTTGATTTCTTCACACCAAGCTGCTTGCCTATTGCAGATTCAGTCTTCCCAGCCTGGTGCAGGTCTACAATTTTGTTTCTGGTGTCCTTCCACAGCTCTTTGGTCTTCACCATAGTGGAGTTTGTAGTGTGACTGTTTGAGGTTGTGGACAGGTGTCTTTTATACTGATAACAATTTGAAACAGGTGCCATTACTACAGGTAATGAGTGGAGGACAGAGGAGCCTCTTAAAGAAGACGGCTGTGAGAGCCAGAAATCTTGCTTATTTTCCACCATAATTTGCAAATAAATTCTTAAAAAATCAGACAATGTGATTTTCTAGATATGTTTTCTCATTTTGTCTCTCATAGTTGAGGTCTACCTATGATGTCAATTACAGGCCTCTCTCATCTTTTTAAGTGGGAGAACTTGCACAATTGGTGGTTGACTAAATACTTTTTTCCACACTGTATTTTTAGCCCAGGGGGCTGATCACTAATGCAATGCATTAAAAGGGTGTCTTGGTCCTCGGGCACTGATCGCAGGCAATAGCTATGGTGGTCAAGCAGAGGAGGGAGGGCAGTACACAGCGATGGGAGGTTTACCTCTTTGGTGCAATGGCAAAACCCTTGTAGCTCCAAAGAGCTCATTTGCATATTGACAAAAATGGCAATCTTGATAACAGAGGCCCCGATTCACAAGGGAAAACACCATTTGAATCAGGTGACCCCAGGGTCATTTAAATACATTAATGAGTCCAGTTCAAACGTTTCCTAACTGGGGCCCCCTAAACACACATACATAAGTTCAGGATGCAGTTGAAATTACTTCCTATTGCCCAAAACAGCATACCAGCACCCAAAGTGTGGGACTGTCCCTCTCAATCCAGGTTGGATGAAGGGGCCCCCACTACCATAGGGCCTGGTGCAAATGCACCATTTGTCCTCTGATTAAAGCGGCCCTGGGTGACCCTAACCTTTGTATCTGCAGTGCACTGTTCTGGTGAAAGACTCCCTTTAAATGACTTCATTTTGCTGTCTGACTCCTCTTTTAGCATCTGAAATTAAACAAGATGACATGACGGCCACAATTTCCCAAGCTTTTCTTTATTGTCACAAGTGATTACTTTCCTTAAGGAATGTAAAACTGTCTCTAGAAAAGCAAATATTTAGATGTACTAGGATTGAGCATAGTTTTCCTTTTCTACCCTTTTCTTGGTGTCTGTGTGTGTGATCTTACGTCCAGTTTACATCTTAACTTAATGATCGTTTGGAATGTGCTTTATAACTTTCTTTGTCATGAGTGCCTTCAGGTATGAGTCACGCACGCTGGGCTGGTTGTACTACACCTGCAAGGGACTCCCATCCCAGACAGTGACATAGAGGAGAGACCTGATCCACAACCCAGCCCAGGTCTTTTACCTAACGTGTTCAAACCGCAGGAACACACCAGACCGCCTTGAGTTCACAGATAGAGCAATTCCTATGTAGAAGTCTAAGGACAGAATTTTTGGTCATTCTAGAAGGAGGTTTATACAAGTGCAAGGGAGTATAATAGTAAATTGAATAGGGTAAAATACTGGAATACAGAGATGAAGGAACAAGAAAACGAGAGGAAGAAAGAAGATGGGGCAGCAGCACTGGTTGAACTGGGAAGAAGTGGCGCCCAAAAGATGCTTGGCACTGTCAATGGACTGGTGCAGAATGTACGGAGTAAAAATCCAGGGCCGACTGAGAATCATGAGATATGTAAGTCACACCAAATATTTATTGTAAACATCATCAGAACAGATGAAACAAGTCCATGTGTACCCGATCTTGTGAATTTCCAGTTTTAGATGTATTTGGTGTATATAACTGCATTAGAAAGTTATATCATTGTTGATAAATGGGTGCTGTCTGATAGAACATGGACAGAATAGTAGTTAGTGTGAAATGGCCCTATAAGAGAACTATATAAACAGATATAATGTGAAACGCCTGTGCCCCAGCACAAAATCTATGGCAGGATCATTTATAATACTGGTATTTGTCTATGTGGCAGAAGCAGGTAAAGCATGTATTATGTATATCAGATCAGTCATTTGTTACATTACTGTCTTTCCAGTTTGTGCAGACTTTGAGCCCTTCTTTCGAAATGAATAGTTTTTCTCTGTAAACTGAAATCTTTTTCTGAAAAACAAAAAATGACCAATGACATTGTTACTGATGAAATTTTAGTGTAAAATGTTGATTTTACCACATCTGACCAACCTTAAATTGTACAGTGCTGTGGAATATGTTGGCGCTATATAAATAAAATGTATTATTATTATTCATATTGTACAACAGAAGTGCCAAACAATGTCAGACTTTGGGATGTGATTGTAATTTATTTCTTTTGTGCCAGAAAATTGGCATAGATGGAAATAACTGTGGCTCATCTATGGCTCATGGACCTTGTGATGCCATAGATGCACCACTTTCCTCTTTCTGCAGCCCGCCACTATTTACAAAAGAGAGGTGGAGACTTAGGCCCCACGTTGCGGAAACACAGCTTTTTTGTTGCAGATTTCGCTGCGGTTTTTTTTGAGTCAAGAGCCAAGAGTGGTTTGAGCAGAGGGGGAGAATCCTATATACAGGTGCATCTCAATAAATTAGAATATCTTTGAAACGTTCATTCATTTCAGTAATTCAGTAATACAATCCATAATCAGCGTCTTCCATGATTGTGTGTCCTACTGAACCAGACTGAGGGACCATTTAAAGGCTTAGGAAACCTTGGCAGGTGACACACTGAATTTACAATACTGAACTTTTTTACAATATTCAAATTTTCTTAGATTTTGGTTTTCATTAGCTGTAATCCATAATCAACATTTACAGAAATAAAACACTTGAAATAGAACAGTCTGTGTGTAAAGAATCTAGAAAATATAGGTCACTTTTTAAATTTAATTACTGAAAGAAATAAACGTTTCAAAGATATTCTAATTTATTGAGATGCACCTGTATTTCCCATTCCTTTTGTAGACATTCTTGCCTTTGGCTCAAAAAACACAGCAAAATCTGGAACAAAAAAAGCAACGCCTCAGACCAAAAAATTCACCATAACTAATGCCAGAAAACTGACATGAGTTATATAGAATATCTATGCCCATTCCTGACTGGTGTAGATTTCCATTCTGGCACATGGAAGTGCGTCTGAAGTATTAAGAAGCCATGTTCATTGTACCTGTGGAAACGCTACAGGAAATAACAAGGCACAATGAAAAAAAACGTGTACAAGTGTGTTTTTTCTACAACTTTTTCCACTTATTTTTTTTTTCCACAGGGGTTTTTAGCTGAGTTTACAGTTTTTAGCTTTCAGGTAGGGAAGAGATTAACCCGCTGACATTACTAAATCGTATGTCCATTTTTTTTCTGATTTTATGTTGTTCCAGTGTTAAAAAATGAGATGGAATTTCATAATGCAGCAAAGAACAACGATGTGGAAAAGATGACCTTACTCAAACAGAAGAGAGTCAACATCAATGCTAAAAATGTGGTAAGTAAGACAAAAGTGCTGGCTTAGCAATGGCTAAAAGCCAAAAATGATAAAAACAAGCGGGATGGTTCCCAGGAACGTCGCTGAAGGAGCAGTACCAAAGTAATGGCAGCCATGTATTAGAAGTGGGCAATGCTAGTTGATGATTGTTATAAAGGTCTCAATAGAGATGCATTTTGGGGTACACAAACTCCTTTTTCAAACCAACAGAGAGTAGAAACAGGTACTGGTTTTATTGTTTATGACTTTATCACATTATGAGCGCTCTTGATCTCTTTACGTGTATCCGCTTTCCTAAAAGTTAAAAACACTTTTTTTCAATCAGAAATACCTGTACCCTTTTAACAGAATACTATACAAAATGTATTGAGGGCATCAAGGAGCACAGAAAGAAGCTTCTCCCTTTCTATGGGGCAGAACTTCTTAAACTTTTCTTCTGCGGTGTTGCTTCTGAATTTAAAAACATCTTCATATATCTAACACAGTGCCCAGTCATGTCAATCACAATGCCACATATATAGTATAACATACAGTATATATATATATATATATATATATGTGTGTGTTATAGTGTCAGAATAGAAAAACTGAAATTCCAAAGGGATGGGTCCATTATATGGTGGACAGAAACTGATCCCGAGGGAATCAATGGTCTCTATGGGGTCTGAAATTTTGCTGGATGAAAATTTTTGATAATCTGAATGAATCCTAAATGCCACTTTTGCCCATTGGCTGTATAAGTTATTCAAATATTCTTCATGTGAATGGGAATGAGCTGCAATCCCATATACAACCCATCAATGGCGTAGCTATAGAGGGTGCATAAGTAGTAGCAGCCCCTGGGCCCTGAAGCCTAAAGAGGCCCAATAGGCCTTATTACAACACAAGAAGACATAAGTATTATAGATAGCATATGATAAATGGAGACCCTGATACAGATTTTACATTGAGGCCCATGAGCTTCAAGTTACACTGAACCCATTAACTAGAGTGATGCTATTTCTAGGAAAAAAAAAGCAGATCCTATTTTCTTAAGCCCCCTTGCAGAAGGCCATATGAATGTTCAATGTGCTATTTGGGTTTTTCCCGGATAGCACACTGACCCATTCATTTCTAGGGGTCCGTACACATGACTGTGAATTACATGGGGCCTCAAAATATGGTATAGGTCCTATTCCTGTCCGATTTTGCGGCCCTTTCATTGAATGAAAGGGGCCACGGAAGCACGGCCGGTGCACAGGCGGCACAAGGATGACATTTGTGTGTCCCCTTCCAAACGGAAACCCGAACACAGGTGTGAACCTAGCGTAACTCAGGTCCGTTTCCTGGCATTAGTTATGGTAAATTTTTTGGTCTGAGGTGCCCCACCTGCGCCCAAGTAGGGCTGAGGCCCCATGTTGCGGAAACATTGTTTTTTTTGTTCCAGATTTTGCTGCGTTTTTTTGAGCCAAAGGCAAGAATGGCTACAAAAGGAAAGGGAAATATATAAGACTGCTCCTCGTGTGCGCCTTCTGTGCCATTCATTCACGGCCGCCGCTTAGCACATGGTCGTGTGCAACCAGCTTTATTCTGGTCAGCTCTTTAAATATTACATGCTTGCAAACATTTATATTTTGTTATCAGAGATACCTGGCCTGCAGATTTTTGCACAGTCACGCCCCTTTTGCTAAAGCCCCGGGCATTTAAGTGCAGTCATGCCCCATTTTTGTGTCTATGTCACATATAATATAAAAGGTCACCCCTTTTTGTGGGAGCCGCCCAGATATTTTAGGAACGTTGGCAAGTATTCAAGATTGTATTCAATTAAATTTCTAGAAATAAGATAAACTACATCTGCTTCTTTTTCTATTCTCCTATGATCTTGTCAACCAAGCCGCCAACTAGGCCATATCCATAACACTGAATATACTACATTTCATGTATACTTTACAATGGTAGATCCGATGATGTTAGCGAAATTTTATTTTGTCATGAACATGAATTCGTCTTTGTTGCCCATAGCAACCAATCCTAGATCAGCTTTTTACATTTTACCAGAGTAGTTTAAAGAATAAAACTGAGCTGTAACTGGTTGCTATGAGCAACAAGGACTTAAAAAAAACCAAAAAACAACAATAATAATAATAAGGCCTGTATATGTTTAGTGTGTATAGCAACAATAAAAATGTTTGTTATTTTTTAGCTGGATCGCACAGCTCTTCATTTTGCGGTAGCAGGAGGCCATTATCAAGCTGTGTCTTTTCTTCTTGGCCATAAAGCGCGAGTTGATCCGGTGGATAAAGTAAGATTTCTAATGTTACTCTTTCTGCTTGAGAAAAGTTCAAATATACAGATTCCATTTTCTCATCTTATACAACCCATTGACGGCTGAGACCACATGTTGCGTAAAAGCTGCGATTTTTGTTTTTTTTTGAGCCGAAGCCAAGAGTGGCTTCAAAAGGAATGGGAGATATATAGGAAGCATGTATACTTCTGCTAAATCCACTAAAAAAAAAAAAATCAGAAAAATACAGCTTTTCTGCAAAGTGAGACTTAAGCCTACAGGTATTTTCTGGGCCAAAAAAAAAAAAAGTAAAAATAGGCAAGGGCAAGGAACGATTTACAATAAAAAATGTAATTTTTATAAAAAGTCATTCTTACCCTTCACTATTCCAGCTGCGGGGCACCCATTATCTCCTTGTTTACAGCACTGTAGCCATGATGTCTAGGACACCTCACGTTGCTGCTGCAGCCAGTCACTGACGTCGCCAGTCACATCCTGCTGCAGCCAGTCACTGACATCGCCAGTCACGTCCTGCTTCAGCCAGTCACTTACATTGTCAGTCATGTCCAGTGGTTGGGTACATCATCATTGCAGTGCAGAAATTGCCACTGCAATGATGTATCTGACTACCGCATGTGACCGGTGAGGCCAGTGATTAGATGAGTGGACATATTTAGGACACACATTACGTCAGCTTTACTTGGGGGGAACCCTAAATTGTGCGGTCATTTGCCACCAAGGTTGGGTGGATTTTCAGCCACATGCGATTGCCGCAATGGGTGTCTGTACAATTATTATTTTACTCATGTTGAAAATGTACTTTACGATCTTCTGAAGCTCTTGACATTGATCCCATACATGGCCTGTTTACCATCCTATTATTTTCCCAGCATGGCCTCACTGTCCTTCACCTGGCTGCGTGGTCTGCAGACCTAACTATCGTCCAGATGCTGATCAAAGCCGGAGCAAACCAGAAAGCTGTAAATCAGGTATATATATCACTTATTGCTATTCTATCTCTCTCTAGATATATCCAGTTTACCTGTACAGATACTATACACTTCAGATAACATTATTCAATAGTATTTTATCCTGCATTAATTTACAAGTTGGTGGCGACCAAAAAATAGTGCACATGATGTGATAAATTTAGCTAAGTACATTATATATCTTATAGCTCATGTATGTAAACGCCAATTTTTGGCAACACTAAATGATGCCAGTGGTAAATAAGTTGGGGTTTCCAGTGGTTGGACCTTCAACAATGATACTTTATTGACAGATGCTATTCCAGAAAGTATCTACACTGTGTTCCAAATTATTATGCAAAAAGTGTTTAGGAGTGATTAGGTAAGAATTTTTTTGTTTGTCAGTTAAACTCATTGATGGTGATGTGTGTCAGGGCTCTTTATATCACTGAAAGCAATTGCAGACACCTGTGCTAATTAATTTGGCAGGTGTGTCCAATTAAAGGCAAGACTACTTAAGAAGGCTGTCCCACATTATTAAGCAGCCTACATTTTCAGCCAAAATGGGAAAGAAAAAGGATGTGTCGGCTGCTGAGAAGCAACAAATTGTGGAGTGTTTAGGTCAAGGCATGACTACAATCAACATTGCCAAGACACTTCATCGTGATCATCGCACAATCAAGAAGTATGTAGCTGATTCACAGCACACACGTGTGCGTGCTGATAAGGGAAAATTGAGGACTCTTTCCAACAGGCAATTACATCAGGTTAAAAGAGCAGCTTCAAAAATGCCTTGTCATAGCAGCAGACAAGTTTTTGAAGCTGCTGGTGCCTCCAACGTCCCCCGAACAACAAGATGCAGGGTCCTTCAGAGGTTTGCAGCTGTGCGTAAGCCATCCTGTCGACCTCCTCTATCCACTGCACACAAGCAGAAACGGCTCCAGTGGGCCAAACAATACATGAAGACTGACTTCAAAACTGTTTTGTTCACCGATGAGTGCCGTGCAACGCTCGATGGTCCAGATGGATGGAGTGGAGGATGGCTTGTTGATGGACACCCCATGCAAACACGGCTATGGCGCCAACAAGGAGGAGGTGGGGTAATGTTTTGGGCTGGAATCATGGGGAGAGAGATTGTCGGCCCCTTTAGGATCCCTGAAGGGGTAAAGATGAACTCCATAATGTATGTGGAGTTTCTCAAACAGCACTTCCTGCCATGGTTCAAGAAGAAGAACCATGCATTCCGCAGAAAGATCATTTTCATGCATGATAATGCACCGTCTAATGCTGCAAATAACACATCTGCATCTCTGGCTGCTATGGGCATAAAAGGGCACAAACTTATGGGCACAAACTTATGGTGTGGCCCCCATGCTCCCCCTGACCTCAACCCCATTGAGAACCTCTGGAGCATCATCAAAAGGAGTGTCTATGATGGCGGGAGGCAGTTCACATCTAAGCAACAGCTCTGGGAGGGTATTCTGTCCTCATGCAAAACAATTGAAGCAGAAACCATCCAAAAACTGACAAATTCAATGGACGAGAGAGTTCAGAAGCTTCTTTCGAACAAGGGGTCCTATGTGCAAATGTAACATCACCTCGAATAAAGTTTTGGCTTGAAAACTGTTTGATTTCAGTTTGTAATAACCTGCTAATGCTTATAATTTCACAATGACCATTTTTTTGTTCTTAATAAAAATGAAAAGGTTGCAAATTCTGCTGTGCATAATAATTTAAAACATGCATTTTGAGTGTTCATTTTTTTAAAAAATATACTGTTATCATAGGCAGTTTGTTCAAAAACCTTTCAATTATACTCGAATAGTTGATGACTGGAAAATTACAATGACTGCAATTCATATAGGTAATTTTGGAAAATATGAGAAAATATTATTTGCATAATAATTTGGAACACAGTGTATACTGTGTATCACACCAAACAGCCTTCACTCATGAGATATTTAGTCTGGAATATTTGGGGAGAAATGGTTAATATAAAGTAACACATGAAAGTCTTTTGCAGGATGGAATGAATGTTCTGCATTTTGCGGCCCAGAATAATAAGAATGACATAGTGGATTACCTGCTGAAGGAGCTGGAGCTAAAGGACTTAAACATTAAGGATGGGGTGAGTGTCCTACTTTATGATCTTTATTTTAGGACTCAACATCCTAGAACTGTATGCCTTACGCTAGGGTCACACCTGCATTCGGGTTTCCGTTTGCGGGGTCCGCTTAAATAAGCGGTTACCCATGGAAACCCGAAGACCCCATTATAGTTTCTGCTCAGTTTCCACCCGAAAAAAACGAAAAATGCAGAGAGCAAAGCTCTGCTTGCAGCGCTTTCCTCTCCACATTTTTCAAGCAGAATGGGGAATGGAACCCCCAGCGGAGTTCAGACGCAGGTGTGAACCTATCCTTATGTGCATCATTTCTACTAAAATATTGCTGTCCTCTAAATTCAAACAGGTTTCCCTTCTTAAACCAGGAAGCAAAAAACATCATCTGTATTGCAAAATATGTACCGGTAGTTTGCCATTTTTTGCGTAGGTGTCCCATACATTTTATGTTACTGCAGGACAGTTTAACCCCTTTCAGTTGCAGTGAAATTACAATTTTTAATTTTCTTTTTTTTCTACCTTTCTTCCAAAAGACATCAATTTTTACGTTTTTCCTTTTTGGTTTATATTTCATCTACAGAGCGGTGTGAAGGCTCACTTTTTGTAAGTTGAGCTTTAGTTTTAATTGATACCATCACATTTTATTACAATTTTTTGGGAGGCGAAGCAGCCAAAGAATTGGGATTTGTTTTCTGATATGGTGTTCACTATGTAGGATAAATAATTTCATGTCTTAGTAGTTCTGAAATTTTTGGACGCAGTGATGCTTAATATGCTCATTTTTTTATTGTTCAACTAGTTTTATATGTAAAATGGGGAAAGTGGGTGAACTTAACTTTTATTTGTTTACATAAAAAACGCTTTTATTTCACTTCTGTTTTAAGTCCAACTAGTGGACTTTTATATGCTATTGTTTGACAATATACTGTAATATTTCTGTATCACAGTGTACTGTCCATAGATTGGTAATCTTTTAATAGGTGCACAAAGATGTCAGGTCTGGGGTCTATACTGAGGCCAAGGCCACCTTGGGAACCATTCGATACCTAATCAGGGGGTGATCGGAGCAGAGAGAGAGAGAGAGAGAGAGAGAGAGAGACCCCTCCCTCTCTGAAACTGATAAGATGCTGCGGTCAATATTAAACTTGGCATCTGAGGAGTTAAATTACCAGCATCGGTCCACAAGATCCAATCCTGGAAGCTGCCAGTGTGTATCTCTTATATGTATCTACCTTGTTTGGAGAGAACATAGCTCCTGAATCCTTCTCATACCCCCTTGCTTGACGTACATGAGATACATTTATGTCATGTTAAGAAGGGGTTAAATGTATGACATATTAGTGGGTGTCCCAGTGGTGAAAACTTGACTGATTTGACAATAATGGAATGTAAAGGAGCTTAAAGTTTTTGGCTCAGTAGCCTGCAGAATTGTGAATGCAGCTCTGGACTATAATACAGAATATAACTCAGAATGTAACTCTTCAGTTTCATTTAGAGGCATACAGAGTTTTTCCCTGTGAAATTCATATGAAAAATAACCATGCTATGTCCCATCAGATGCCGTGTACTTTGTAAATTCTGTATATGCATTACTGCTATCTTAGCTGATCTAGAAGTAGTTTATTCTGGATAGTGTTTGGATTGTTATATTTCACCTCCCTACTAGTAAATACTATACAATACATCTCTTTAGTAAGGATTAGGTGGGCTGAGTGTAAAAGTCTTCCAATATTGGTTCTGTGAGGTGTGTCTGACTCTTTCATGAAATAGCTGCTGGTAATAATATCTCTGAAAAGTACATGTGCTTTATTCTGCAGGATATCCATGTGGGTGACTAGGTAAAGGGTAGCAAATGGATTATGTGTCATTAAATCAAAGCAGCAACTGGAGGCAAATATTGAGATAACCTCTGGCTATCATGGAGAATATTGTCAAACTTTGTAATGTGCAAAATATGACCCCTATAAGGCTGTGTTCACACGGAGTTTTTTGGCAGTCAGTAGCCTTTTTTCTTCTCTAGTGGCTTTTTTCCGCTAGCGGAAAAAAAAAGCAACATGACCTATGGGTGTGTTCACACGGCGGAAAATTTTCCGCCCCCGTAATTTTCGCCGTGGTCTGCCGCGATGGGATTCCGATACAGTGCATCAGCATTCCGTTGCGGCTAACTGCTCCAGATTAAGCCCGGATGAATGGGCCTAATCAGGAGCGTGTCTTGAGCCGTGGACACCGCGGGCGGAATGCGCGGCACGATAGGTCATGTCGCTTTTTTTTTTCGCTAGCAGAAAAAAGCCGCTAGAGGAAAAAAAACGCTACTGACTCCCATTGAAATGAATGGGAGGAGTTTTTTCAGGCAGATTTTGACGCGGATTCCATGTCAAAATCCGCTGCCAAAAAACTCCATGTGAACACAGCCTATCTTGCCGCGGATTCCGCCCACGGTGTCCACGGCTCGAGACACGCTCCTGATTAGGCCCATTCATCCGGGCCTAATCAGGAGCGGAATGCCGCAACGGAATGCTGATGCACTGCATCGGAAATCCGTCACAGCAGACCGCGGCAAAAACTCCGGTGGCGGAAAATTTTCCACCTTGTGAACACACCCTTAAGAGTATTTTTTTTTCTAATTACAAAAATGACCTAGATGTTGAAAGGGTTTCTTGGCTAATAAAACACTGAAGGCCTAATCTTAGGTGCTTGGTACTGCTCATTCAATTGAATAGCTCTGATCATCAGTATCAGCGACAACTGTAAACAATGAATTGCTGCTGGCTATACTGGATGAAGGGGTTAAAGCTATCCAGAAGATCTGTGCTAAGGACAGGCCATTAATGCTTTTAACATAGGAAACAAATCTCTACCAGTTTCTGTTCACACTTGGCAGATTTTCTGCATGGAATTCAGTTTATTATTGACGAAATCACATTTTTATGTTAAACATATTTTTTTAAAATTTTTTGGTGGTTTTTAATTTTCTATTTTGTTTTCTTCTGTAGATTAAAAAAAAAAAATCCTAAAAATCTTGCAATTCCAACTATTGCCACTAAAGCCTACTATAGTTTGTGACTTCTTGCCTCCTGAATTCAGTTTATTGTTTTTGAAATCACATTTTATGTTAAACATATTTTTCAATAATTTTTGGTGATGTTTTTAATTTTCTATGTTATTATTTATTATATGTTATTATATTTAAAAAAACAAAACAAAAAAAAAATCTTAAAATCTTGCAATTCCAACTACTGCCACTCATTAAGCCTAATATCATTTGTGACTTCCTGTCTTCTGCAGATGGGCCATGGGCTATAAACACTATGGTCTGGAGCAGACTCTATTCATTTCTATAGGAGAGTTTTCTAGGCCTCCTCTGTGACCTTGGCAGAGGTCATTGTGTAGAGAGAGAGGGGAGTGGATAAGCTGTGAACATCACCTATTGTGACTGGTGGATTCTGTGTCTTATCTACATATACATGATAGCTGTGATCATCAGTGTGCTGTAAGTGAGGTGACTTCTACAAAGAAATCTCTTACAGAAAACAGGAAGTCTCAGCATCTTATTTGGCATAGTGGCCAGAATCACAACTGCAGGATTTTTAAGAATATTTTAAAATATAGATAACATTGAACATTTTTAAATAGCTCACCAAAAATTGTTTAAAAGTATGTTTAACATAAAATGGTTAAAAAATAGGTAATTTTCTGGCAACACATTCCCTTTAAAATCTGAATTATTATTACTATAACTAAATAAAAAAAAATAGGATCAACATTTTGTAGAGATTAGGTAGAATTTGGAGTTCACAGCATACAATCGATACATTAAACTCATCAATAAAACAGTATACTGCGAGCTCCAAATCCCTCTAGGTTTCTCTTTCATAAAACAAAGCTCTGACTAATACAGTCATATGAAAAAGTTTGGGCACCCCTATTAATCTTAATCATTTTTAGTTCTAAATATTTGGGTGTTTGCAACAGCCATTTCAATTTGATATATCTAATAACTGATGGACACAGTAATATTTCAGGATTGAAATGAGGTTTATTGTACTAACAGAAAATGTGCAATATGCATTAAACCAAAATTTGACCGGTGCAAAAGTATGGGCACCTCAACAGAAAAGTGACATTAATATTTAGTAGATCCTCCTTTTGCAAAAATAACAGCCTCTAGTCACTTCCTGTAGCTTTTAATCAGTTCCTGGATCCTGGATGAAGGTATTTTTGACCATTCCTCTTTACAAAACAATTCCAGTTCAGTTAAGTTTGATGGTCGCCGAGCATGGACAGCCCGCTTCAAATTATCCCACAGATGTTCAATGATATTCAGGTCTGGGGACTGGGATGGCCATTCCAGAACATTGTAATTGTTCCTCTGCATGAATGCCTGAGTAGATTTGGAGCTGTGTTTTGGATCATTGTCTTGCTGAAATATCCATCCCCGGCGTAACTTCAAATTCGTCACTGATTCTTGTACATTATTCTCAAGAATCTGCTGATACTGAGTTGAATCCATGCGACCCTCAACTTTAACAAGATTCCCGGTGCCGGCATTGGCCACACAGCCGCAAAGCATGATGGAACCTCCACCAAATTTTACAGTGGGTAGCAAGTGTTTTTCTTGGAATGCTGTGTTTTTTTGACGCCATGCATAACGCCTTTTTGTATGACCAAACAACTCAATCTTTGTTTCATCAGTCCACAGAACCTTCTTCCAAAATGAAGCTGGCTTGTCCAAATGTGCTTTTGCATACCTCAGGCGACTCTGTTTGTGGCGTGCTTTCAGAAACGGCTTCTTTCGCATCACTCTCCCATACAGCTTCTCCTTGTGCAAAGTGTGCTGTATTGTTGACCGATGCACAGTGACACCATCTGCAGCAAGATGATGCTGCAGCTCTTTGGAGGTGGTCTGTGGATTGTCCTTGACTTGGCTCACCATTCTTCTTCTCTGCCTTTCTGATATTTTTCTTGGCCTGCCACTTCTGGGCTTAACAAGAACTATCCCTGTGGTCTTCCATTTCCTTACTATGTTCCTCACAGTGGAAACTGACAGGTTAAATCTCTGAGACAACTTTTTGTATCCTTCCCCTGAACAACTATGCTGAACAATCTTTGTTTTCAGATCATTTGAGAGTTATTTTGAGGAGCCCATGATGCCACTCTTCAGAGGAGATTCAAATAGGAGAACAACTTGCAATTGGCCACCTTAAATACCTTTTCTCATGATTGGATACACCTGGCTATGAAGTTCAAAGCTCAGTGAGATTACAAAACCAATTTTGTGCTTCAGTAAGTCAGTAAAAAGTAGTTAGGAGTATTCAAATCAATAAAATGATAAGGGTACCCAAATTTTGGTTTAATGCATATTGCACATTTTCTGTTAGTACAATAAACCTCATTTCAATCCTGAAATATTACTGTGTCCATCAGTTATTAGATATATCAAGTTGAAATGGCTGTTGCAAACACCCAAATATTTAGAACTAAAAATGATTAAGATTAATAGGGGTGCCCAAACTTTTTCATATGACTGTATATATATATATATATATATATATATATATATATATACAGTGCTGGCCAAAAGTATTGGCACCCCTGCAATTCTGTCAGATAACACTCAGATTCTTCCAGAAAATGATTGCAATCACAAATGCTTTGGTAATAATATCTTCATTTAATTTGTCGTCAATGGAAAACCACAAAAAGAATTGTCAAAAAGCCAAATTGGATATAATTCCACACCAAACATAAAAAAGGGGGTGGACAAAAGTATTGGCACCCTTTGAAAAATCATGTGATGCTTCTCTAATTTGTGTAATTAACAGCACCTGTTACTTACCTGTGGCACATAACAGGTGGTGGCAATAACTAAATCACACTTGCAGCCAGTTGAAATGGATTAAAGTTGACTCAACCTCTGTCCTGTGTCCTTGTGTGTACCACATTGAGCATGGAGAAAAGAAAGAAGACCAAAGAACTGTCTGAGGACTTGAGAAGCAAAATTGTGAGGAAGCATGAGCAATCTCAAGGCTACAAGTCCTGAATGTTCCTGTGTCTACCGTGCACAGTGTCATCAAGAAGTTTAAAGCCCATGGCACTGTGGCTAGCCTCCCTAGATGTGGACGGAAAAGAAAAATTGACGAGAGATTTCAACGAAAGATTGTGCGGATGGTGGCTAAAGAACCTCGACTAACATCCAAACAAGTTCTAGCTGCCCTGCAGTCCGAGGGTACAACAGTGTCAACCCGTACTATCTGTCGGCGTCTGAATGAAAAGGGACTCTATGGTAGGATACCCAGGAAGACCCCACTTCTGACCCAGAGACATAAAAAAGCCAGGCTGGAGTTTGCCAAAACTTACCTGAGAAAGCCAAAAACTTTTTGGAAGAATGTTCTCTGGTCAGATGAGACAAAAGTAGAGCTTTTTGGGAAAAGGCATCAACATAGAGTTTACAGGAAAAAAAAAAGAGGCCTTCAAAGAAAAGAACACGGTCCCTACAGTCAAACATGGCGGAGGTTCCCTGATGTTTTGGGGTTGCTTTGCTGCCTCTGGCACTGGACTGCTTGACCGTGTGCATGGCATTATGAAGTCTGAAGACTACCAACAAATTTTGCAGCATAATGTAGGGCCCAGTGTGAGAAAGCTGGGTCTCCCTCAGAGGTCATGGGTCTTCCAGCAGGACAATGACCCAAAACACACTTCAAAAAGCACTAGAAAATGGTTTGAGAGAAAGCACTGGAGACTTCTAAAGTGGCCAGCAATGAGTCCAGACCTGAATCCCATAGAACACCTGTGGAGAGATCTCAAAATGGCAGTTTGGAGAAGGCACCCTTCAAATCTCAGGGACCTGGAGAAATTTGCCAAAGAAGAATGGTCTAAAATTCCAGCAGAGCATTGTAAGAAACTCATTGATGGTTACCGGAAGTGGTTGTTCGCAGTTATTTTGTCTAAAGGTTGTGCTACCAAGTATTAGGCTGAGGGTACCAATACTTTTGTCCGGCCCGTTTTTGGAGTTTTGTGTAAAAGGATCAATGATTTGACTTTTTTTTCATTCTCTTTTGTGTTTTTTTATTGCAAGCAAAATAAATGAAGATATTATTACCAAAGCATTTGTGATTGCAATCATTTTCTGGAAGAAATTGAGTATTATCTGACAGACATGCAGGGGTGCCAATACTTTTGGCCAGCACTGTATATCAGTCAGCACAGCACTTATTGTATGTAGTAAAGAAATGCACATACAGCAGTTCCGTCTTGTATGTTTATCACCTGAATCACTATCTTTACAAGCAGAATAAGACTATTTGCAGTTTAGATCCATAGACCCTCGTTCACCTGACGGAGTACTATCTGTCAGAGTTTGCGTCTTTTCGCAGCATTGAATAGTGCACTAGGATGCACACTGTTGCACGCTCTTGCACTTGATGTATATTTTTCAACAGTGGGTCTATAGGGCACAGATATCACTCAGTGGCATCTATTTATGGGTCTGTTTACCATGAGCACTGGTGTGAAAGTAACCTAATAGGGTAATAGTGGAAAAATCTAATATTTGCTGTGTATATCCATCATCATAACAGGAACTGCTGCTTAGGTCAACCTGTAGTCCACCCATGACAAAAAAAACACACAAGCTTCCTATAAAACAGCCTGTGTCTGATTCCAGTAGGAGAGTTCCCTTCTTTATTATTGTAATACTCCTACTCATAGCTCCAAAAACAGAATTAGTTTAGGTAAATGCACACTTTCCAAGAACTTATAAGGTTTCCTGGCATGTACATTGAACCGGAGTCCATGTCTATGCTGGTATCCTACATTATCACATGTCTGATGAAGGGTTTTTATACCCCGAAAAGTTGGATCATAGTTTGAATCAGTTGTATTTTTTACTGAATTTGTATTCGAGTGGCAGTAGTAGTCAAGTCAGTGTTCAAGGGTGTAGGTATAGGGGTGTAGAGGTAGCAGTTGGCCTAGACCCTAGTGCCTGTGGGAGACAAATGGCCCCTCTAGCACCAATGGAAGACACCAGCTACGGGCCCTGTTACAGATTTGTATTTGGGCCTAGGAGCTTCAAATTACATCTTTGTTTTATGTTTTTTTTTGTTTTTTTTTTTTTTTAATAAATTGCACCATTTCTTTACTGAATTTTCCAGAAAGGCAGAGAACCGTTTCATCTAGCGGCTGAGAATGGACATATTAATATGATCAACAATCTACTTTCTCTGGGATTATTCTCATCTAAAGAAGACAAGGTATAGTATAGCTCAGTCTGACCTTTCCATATAAAGTGAATGACATATGTCATAGTGACAGGACAATGTGTGCCGGCGACTTTAGAGACTGCTGGAAACATTCTTTCCAACCATCTAACCAGTTTTTCAGGTTTCTGCCATTACATTTTAACACCAGTCCTGTACGTTTGTGTTTACTTCTTATAAAATCCATAAAAGTACAGTGGGGAAAAAAAAGTATTTAGTCGGCCACCAATTGTGCAAGTTCTCCCACTTAAAAAGATGAGGCCGGCCTGTAATTGTCATCATAGGTAGACCTCAACTATGAGAGACAAAATGAGAAAACTTATCTAGAAAATCACATTGTCTGATTTTTAAAGAATTTATTTGCAAATTATGGTGGAAAATAAGTATTTGGTCACCTACAAACAAGCAAGATTTATGGCTCTCAAAGACCTGTAACTTCTTCTTTAAGAGGCTCCTCTGTCCTCCACTCATTACCTGTAGTAATGGCTCCTGTTTGACATTGTTATCAGTATAAAAGACACCTGTCCACAACCTCAAACAGTCACACTCCAAACTCCACTATGGTGAAGACCAAAGAGCTGTGGAAGGACACCAGAAACAAAATTGTAGACCTGCACCAGGCTGGGAAGACTGAATCTGCAATAGGCAAGCAGCTTGGTGTGAAGAAATCAACTGTGGGAGCAATAATTAGAAAATGGAAGACATACAAGACCACTGATAATCTCCCTCGATCAGGGGCTCCACGCAAGATCTCACCCTGTGGGGTCAAAATGATCACAAGAACGGTGAGCAAAAATCCCAGAACCACACGGGGGGACCTAGTAAATGACCTGCAGAAAGCTGGGACTAACGTAACAAAGGCTACCGTCAGTAACACACTACGCCTCCAGGGACTCAGATCCTGCAGTGCCAGACGTGTCCCCCTGCTTAAGCCAGTACATATCCGGGCCCGTCTGAAGTTTGCTAGAGAGCATTTGGATGTTCCAGAAGAGTATTGGGAGAATGTCATATGGTCAGATGAAACCAAAGTAGAACTGTTTGGTAGAAACACAACTCGTCGTGTTTGGAGGAGAGTGAATGCTGAGTTGCATCCAAAGAACACCATACCTACTGTGAAGCATGGGGGTGGCAACATCATGCTTTTGGGGCTATTTCTCTGCAAACGGACCAGGACGACTGATCTGTGTACATGAAAGAATGAATGGGGCCATGTATCATGAGATTTTGAGTGCAAACCTCCTTCCATCAGCAAGGACATTGAAGATGAAATGTGGCTGGGTCTTTCAGCATGACAATGATCCCAAGCACACCGCCAGGGCATCGAAGGAGTGGCTTCGTAAGAAGCATTTCAAGGTCCTGGAGTGGCCTAGCCAGTCTCCAGATCTCAACCCCATAGAAAACCTTTGGAGGGAGTTGAAAGTCCGTGTTGCCCAGCGACAGCCCCAAAACATCACTGCTCTAGAGGAGATCTGCATGGAGGAATGGGCCAAAATACCAGCAACAGTGTGTGCCAACCTTGTGAAGACTTACAGAAAACGTTTGACCTCTGTCATTGCCAACAAAGGATATATAGCAAAGTATTGAGATGAACTTTTGTTATTGACCAAATACTTATTTTCCACTATAATTTGCAAATAAATTCTTAAAAAATCAGACAGTGTGATTTTCTAGATATGTTTTCTCATTTTGTCTCTCATAGTTGAGGTCTACCTATGATGACAATTACAGGCCTCTCTCATCTTTTTAAGTGGGAGAACATGTACAATTGGTGGTTGACTAAATACTGTTTTTTTCCCACTGTATATGGTCTTAAAGGGGTTGTCCCGTTTCAGAAAAATATTGAGAGGCAAATGTTATCATATGTATAATGAAAGATCCACAATTTTCCAATACACTTTCTGTATCAATTCCTCACGGTTTTCTAGATCTCTGCTTGTTGTAATTTATTCAGCTTATTTCCAGTGGATAAAAATCAGTCCATGGTCATGTGATGAATACACAGCTCACTGTAGTCACATCACAGTAATCAGATATCTGCCTGGCAATGAGCTATGTACCTCTGTGTCCATCACATGACCATGGACTGTACATCACAGGACCATGGACTAATTTTTATCCACTGGAAGAAATGGATGACAGCAAGCAGATTTCTAGAAAACTGTGAGGAATTGGTATAGAAAGTATATTGGAAAATTGTAGAACTTTTCATTATAGAAACAATAACATTTGTCTCTCAATATATGGACAACCCCTTTAAGTTTATCTACAACCTTTAAAGTTTAGTTTCACCAGAACTTATCATTGTATTCTACTAGGGATTCACCAGCCAGAAAAGGGTCATGACATAATTAAAACTATTACTCAGTTTAACTTTTATTTGCCTCTTGAACCCAGTATAAGGGCCCATTCACATGACAAATCTGCTGCCGATTTTGAGGAGGATTCCATTCTACATCTCATTGTACTCAATGGGAAGCAAGAAGTTTCCACAGCTTGAGTCTTCCTGCTGATTAGTCCCATTCATCAGCGGCAGAAAGCCATGGTGGCATGCCAATGCTCTGTTACAGCGTTCTGCTGCGTGGAGTAGGGGGCCGGAAAATGATGAAGAATTTGAGCTGGATTCAATTAGCAGTCAATTATATTACTTTTATTTACTTGTTTATTATCTCTCTTGCTTATATAATCACAACATGTTCCATTGCACTTTTAAAGACATTGGGGGAGATTTACTAAGCAAAATTTGCCAGGATACTGGCATAATTTGCACCAAAAAAATTCACTTTTTAGGCCGGGGCCCTATGTGGTGTAGACGCCACAGTTTGGCCGTGGTGGAAAAACCACGTCATTTTACAGTCACTAGTGAATCCCATCCTGTGTCCATTCCCATTGACACTAATGTAAACTACATGATAGAAGCTATCCTCTGTCATGTTTGTTTACCTTTGTAATGGAAGATAGAATCCTGCATGCAGGTTACAAAAGTAAACATGATGGAAGCTGGCTTCTGTCATGTTGTTTTTACATTAGTGTCAATGGGAATGGACACAGAATCAGTCTGTGACTGTTCTCTTTGACAGTTTAATGTCCATTGCTGTCATCCTATTACGGAAGTGTGAAAGATCCTCAGTGCGCCAACACCGCTTTGGCCCACACCTGAGTCTTCTTTCATATAAAACCACACTCACCACCAGTGAGTGTTGGGTCCACAAGATAAATACAAGACAAGCTTTCTAAATTTTATATATTTATTAACCCCTAAATGGGTCGGTATTAACATCTAACACATGCAGTTCAGAACAGATATGTCGATATATGCAAGCATTAACAGTTACTAGTTACAAGATACAGTGCAATAAAATAAAAGGGCATAAAAGTGAAATAATTACTTTACCACACATCTCCTTGATGTGGTTCTGTAGTCCAACACTCGCACATGCTCTGTCATGTGTGAATAACCAGTGGAGGCTTCTTAGCATGTAGCATCAATACAATAATCCAGCCTGCATGCTCTTCACAGTGGTCTGTCTGCAATCTCCTGTAGTCTGTCTGTAAAAACTCTTGTAGTCTCCTGTAGTCTGTGATCTCCTTTATGCCACCTCCCAGAATGAGGTCATCAACAACAGCAAGTCTGATTGATTAACGCACTCAAATCACGATTCTTTGTATGGGGATGAGACCAAGTGAAATGATACAATGTTATCAACCATGTCTGATCTACCAGCTCAGGCTGATCAATGCATGTTTCTTTGATCACTCAGGGCTGTGTATGAATTCAATGGAGCCCTGCTGGGATGGATACAAAGCCCTATTGTTCCAGACCGGCCACTATTGGCAATATACCTATGAGTAGGCTGTGCACATTATGAATGTCAAAATACATCTCCGAGTTATAGCCATATTTAAGCAGAATCATCACAGGAAGACACCAACGGACATTAGTAACGGTAGTGTAAACGCCGCTTCACTCCTCCTGCTGCAAAGATATTGTTATAGTCAGATAAAGCCATGGCGTAGTTTGTCACTGCTATTGATTTAGCCACTCCATCTGTACCTCACCAACAATTGGGGGGACCTACACCAGCAAGAGCCACCTCTCAATTTGAGAAATATTCTATTCTGTCAAGAGACACTGTCATCGCGCATCCAATCTATGAATGAAGCTCCAGTGCATATACATGACTAGCGCTCCATTCACTGAGCACAGGGATATTCGAGACCCATCAGCCCCAGCAGTGCCCTGTGCACAGACCGTATATAGCTCTTTAGTAGCAATAATACAACTGTACAGGGAGACCATGGTGGTGGCCCAAGAACTCACAAGGTCTTCTACCATCCACATTGAACTTAAGTCCATGTTCATGCCAGTGTACTACATGATGATATACCTGATGTCATGATTTGTATCAGTGATACAATAACCTCAGGCATCATTGCTGTGCCATTCCGTGGCTCATTTTATTGTATACATTTGGTAGGGAAGTGGTCGGCCCACCAGGATCGTATATCCAACACATAACTGTATTTGATAATTTTTTTTTCTGTTTGATTCAGATTTCTTGGTATATTAACATTTGCTCAGCAGTTTTATAATGAATAAATCAATGAGGGCATTGTTACTTACCTTTTTGGAGCAATAACAACACCCTTGTTGCTCCAAAGAGCTCATTTTCATATTGACAAAAACGGTGATATCTCGGCAATGGAGTCAGCGATTCACAAGGGGAAAACACTCTTTGATTCAGTTGGCCCTAACCTACCTATCTACAGGGCTGTATTGGTATGCTGGGTTCCTTTTAACTAAAATTTTTAATAAAATCTGATTCCACTTTCCTGTGCCTGGCATCATCACTTTTGTGGATTATGACAGCTGGAGGTCAGACAACTCTGTCTCCTGACACATCTCCTTCATATGAATAGTATTAAAGCGGTCACATATACATAGAAGCCAAATAACCAACCATAGTAAGAAGTCAATGAGAACCTGCATACTTTCCTGATAACTTGCACCTTGTAAAGACATATAGGCTGCTGAAAGCTCTTTATCTGTCTTGGAATTTAAAGAGCCAGTGTGCTTAACTAACATACATCTCCAATTTCTTAAAGGGAGTGTCCAGGATTAGAAACATATGGATGCTTTCTTCTAAAATCATCACTTCCCCATCCATGGGTTGTCTCTGGTATTGCAGCTGTGCTGTATTGATATAATAGGGTTAAGATGCAATACCACACACAACCTGTAGACATGTATAGCACTATTCCTGTATAATTATACACAACCCATTAAAGGGGTTGTCCAGTTCTTTTTTTTTATTGATGACCACTTCTCAGGATAGGCAATGGGACCCCCCAATCATCTGTTTGAAGTGGTGCATAGAAGTGAATGGGATGTCATTACATCACACGGTCACTATGAAACAATATCAGTTGTAAAAGGGTCACGGGGCTCATACACTCAACCTGTTGATCGGTGGGAATCCCGGGTGTCAGATCCCAACTAATCTTTTATCTTCTAAGGATAGGTCATCAATAACAAAGAACTGGACAAACCTTAAACTATTGGAGACTTGGACTTGTTGCAAGAGATAAACAGCCATGTGTCACGTAATATAGCTTTATATGATGGTGACTAGAGCAACATCAGCTTCCATCAGCCATATGGTCAGCCACTCTGCTGTACTCTGGTGAGAATAACACTTGTGGTTTTATAGTCAGTATTAATAATTTATTCCTAAACATCTGCAAACATTTTACAAAGCTCTGCTGAGATCCTCGCATTTGTAACAAGTTTGTAGTACTTTCTTATGCCTATTGCACCTGCTACGAGTACAATGAATCTTAGTTAGCACTATATGGTAGTCTACTATACCATGTCAGCGACTATATTAGCAGTCTGACTACATATAGAGAAGAGGATATATTTTTGTACTATATTGTTAGAATGGGCTTGGATATTTATTGCAGTATTCAGTTATTGGCAGGACCATTGGTAGTAATTAGAACAAGTCATTGATATGTCTCTTCATGTCACAGGACGGTAACACGGCGCTACATCTGGCGGCTGCTAATGGTCACGATACAGTTGTGAGAGTTCTTTTGGATCACTTTCAAGAAAAAGACAATCCAAATAAGGTATAGATGACCATCTTGGGTATCTAGTAATGACTTTACTATCAAATATTTTAGGTACTGGATTAGAGGATGACTATGGGTTTAAAAGCACATTCATAGGAAAAGGCCACAATTTTTGGCATATACCAGTTTTGAACCAAAGATTCTACCTTTTTACCTAATAGCTCAAGCTTTTTCCTAAAAAAAAAAGTGGGTGAGGCATGAATAGGGCCATTTGTGAAGGGGTAAGATCTTCAGGTCCCAACACATTTAAGATTAGTTATGCCAGAAAACTGGCAAAACATCTGAAATCTACAGCAGCTCCTTTGTGTCTCTTAACAATTCTTACACCTGTAAGCCACAGATTACGACCAGAATATAGTTGGCAACAAAATCCTGGGACATTTTAGTTTATGTCTGAGCACTCCCAGGAGCACCCCTTATGCCCAAACTATGCACTTTGAGGATAATTGTACCCAAGCCCCACCTCCATTGTGATGGGTCACACCCCCTTCCAACCCATATCCCGACACAGCTGGCAACTCTTAAAGGGTACCTGAGTTTTTATAAAAAGTTGAAATACTGTTCTTATGACTGTATAAGCCTTCATACATGATGTCCTATCAGGTTTTCTGCTGCTGCTAATAATAATCATATTATGGTTGAAGCACACTTTATATTTGTCTCTCAACCAGAGGACATGTACAATAAGAAGCAGTCTGCCCCCTCATCCTATCCATTACTGATACTGTTCTGCCATTTTTCCAGGAGTTACTATAAAATTGGAAACAAATATCTGAGAAAAGCCCAAGTGAGCATAATATATAAGATCAGGAACATTGAGCTATAAATACAGGACAAATACATACAACCAAGCAGATAAAACACAAGAAAAATGTATGAGCACAGTCAGTAAAATTGCTTGTTGTCTTTGAATAATATTCCATTTCTAACCACACAAGCAGCCAGAAGTAGATACAAGTACATAGAAGACTTTTCTTGCATTGTAAATTGTGAGATTTGCAGAATCCTCAGTTTTTTGCATACAGCACCAGTTTGCAGACATGTCTGTGCAGGCTATGAGGAGAATTAACTCCTCCCCTCTCCCCTCACTGAGATAAGCAAGAAGGAAAGAAATGTATCTATAGACAGACTTCCTTGGTTACAAAAGAGTGAACTGCAAGTTCACTAGAATTTGGCTAGTGGCAGGAACTTTAGAGGCGTTTTTCAGGTAGAAGCAGCTACATTTTTAATTAAAGTGCATTACATTTTGGTCCAGAATGACATGCTCTATGAAATAAAAAAAAGTTGTCTGAAAATTTAGTGACCATTGTAATAAATATGTCCCATAGTTTTTTTTTTTTTTTAAAAAGGGACACCTATGAAGAGATGAGTTTGCCTTTCCCCACTAACCTCGGTTTTATTGACTGTCTCTGTCCCTACAGCTAAACAGAAATAAACTTATCAATCAAGCCGAGCAGGACAAGGAGAGTCTCTCAGCGGACTCATCTCCCAAGTTCATTCTTAAAACAATTTTTCCTCAAAAACATAGCTGTCTCTCACCAGGAACACTGTTGGGATTTCATGCTGGCTGTATTTCGGCAGTAAAAATGTGATGACCCTGAGGGCAGTTTAAGAACGGATAACACCCCGTTATAAGGCATTGAAGGATAATGAGAACTGGATACATAATTCTGTCTTCTTAAATATGCTTTGGTATGTTCACTAGATGGGGGCCACACCATTCTATTTGGCCGCTGAAGGAGGACATGAGGCTTGTGTCAATCTATTATTGGAAGATGGAAGTGATATCAACACTATGACCCTTGTATGTATTTTATTTTCTGTTTTATCACTTGAAAAATGGAAATGCTAATAGCGAAAATATGAGGAAAGATAACAGCAGCCATGTATCATTGGGTTTTATTGATCCAACAGATCACAATGGCTCAATACAAGGCTTTATAAATGGTGAAGTGCTGATCTAAACATAGTGGTATACAGTATTTCATGTATTGGTCAAATAGACCCATGATACATTATTTATGATACATTATTTATGGATACATATATAGAGCCCTGGAATCCAACTTATGACCTGTTGTGAAACTGCAACTTCCGTGCTGGAAGTTGTAAATTTGCAACATCTTGAGAACTACAGTTTGGAGACCACTGATCTAGAAGGTCTAGGTCTATGACTGTTTAGACTATGCCACCAAAGTTTCTTTTCCTCTTTGTGGAATCCTAGTGAGAACAGTCTGCTTGAATGTATTATTTAATAAAAACTGTACAGCCAAAATGTGCCTGGAACAAATGCAATAATTTGGGTAAAAAACACATGTGGTTTTTGAGTGCACAATGCACTATTGGGTCAAAAACATTTTACAATCCAATTTTTCCAATTATTCTCACCATAACAACTCCTTTACATGAAGTCAGCCTAGCGATCAGCTGATTATAGTGGGTCTGGCTTCTGAAACTTCTGGCATACATTACATTTATTTAATTTCTCTTTTATTTTCTTTGACAAAGTATCCCGTAGTATGTAATAGTTCTTAAATAATAAGTACTCACTCTTCACCATATATTCCATCTTTAGGAAGGATACACAGCGTTACATATAGCAGCAGAGAAAGGTCACTTAGCCGTGGTCAATTTTCTCCTTAGAAACAACTTTGATTTTACGCCAAACCCTAATGTAAGTAACTATTGATATGATTGTGTATACTGTAATTGTAGCTATGTATAATCTATTCATTGTAAACACAGGGAGAATATACAAACTCCTTGCAGATGCAGCAAGGCCACAGGGCCAACCACTCAGCTATCCTGTTATTTCTTCTTTTATAGTTTTTTTTTTTTTTTTTTCTGAAAAATAGGCAGAATTTTAAAAAGATTTAAAAAGTTACATCTTAGATATTACAAACATTACCATAGCAATATAATATTAGTTTGATGATGTGTAGACTAAAGAAATCAAAATGTTAAAGTTAGATTTTTAAGGTATATATGCAAAGAGGTGTACCCCCTAGTTAAAAGGGATGAAGAAAAAACTACCTTAAATATCATTGGTACAATACTGTATATACTAGATTGGTTCTGGATATTTCAAGCTGTGAATTCCATCATCATTTCATCCAAGATCGCTCTTAGCTCAATTTAATGTCTGTTTTACGACCTCATAACTGGGACCATCCACCCCCGCAGTTCTGCTGTTTTACGACCTCATAACTGGGACCATCCACCCCCGCAGTTCTGCTGTTTTAGAACCTCAAAACCAGGACCATTCACCCTTCCCCCGCAGTTCTGCTGTACTGAATGTAGATGACAACAAAACCCTATAGCTATATTCCCTTAAAGGTCAAAAACGTCTGTCACATGGCTGTTTTTAGACCACAATGTCAAAGTGTCTTTTCTTCGAACATGTCCTATCTTTGTGTGTTTTTACAGATCCCTCAATAGATTGAAGTCTATAAGGAATCATGAAAATGGGTCCCAGACAGATGCAAAATGGCCATGAAAAAAGGATTGTTTTGTCCATTTTTCACAGCCCTTACTCACACATGGTGTGCATATACTGTATAGCCTTAGGTTGTCTAATTCCAATTCAGTAGAACTGAAGGTGTTTTAGCTGTAATATGGGCCCTAAATTACTTGTAAGGGGTTAAGTGGATCTTTAAAGTCCAACTCCCATTTTATTTTTATTTCTTTGCTATTGTGTTAGGGGTGTTTGGTGAACATTTTTGTAATATACTTTATTAACCTATCAAACTTCCTTTTAATAGAAAGCACGCTGTGAAGTTCCCATAGCAATACTCTAACTATGTAGACCTGAAGCATTTACTAAAGGGGAGGATGTGGTCACTTCAAATGGCTGTATCTCTGGTTTTATACCACCAAGAAAAATGGTTCTGAGATTCTCAGCTTTCATAGTTGCCAGGATTGAAGAACTGTCTATAAAAGAATTAGAAATATCATTAGTTAAACACAGTTAAGAATGTGATTTTATAAGCAACATTAACTGCTACATATTCCTATCTGTATTTTTAACTAGTGATATCTCAGGTTCTTGAATAGCTACTGCTTCAATCTTGGTGGCACATGAAAGCTGATAATATGAATATTTACAATACAACTGTGTACAGACTTTCCCTAGTAACAGCTCAGTTAGAGGGTTGCTAAGGAGACTGTTAAAACCTGTTTTATAATAAAAAAGAAAGTTAGATAGATTAATAAAGTAGATTAATAAAGTAGATTACAAACAATTTATTACATATAATTATTTATTACAATAGTGAAAAAGGACATTGATTAGGTTAGGACATCAATGTTCAAATGTTTGATGGGGCTGTGGGGGTCTGGTGAACCCACTTCGGATTCATTGTTTACCGGGGAGTGCTCTATCCTAGCAGCATAGTCAACCTGATTTTGTCTTGTCACAGTCACCACTATAAATATGGAACAGAACCTAATTCCGTAAATTTCATTCCTTCAATCACTGGATGCAGCAAACAGTTGCCAGGACCACATTTTAGAGACAGGTGATAGTCTTAGAGGTGGGACTCCTTGCACAATGAAATATGAATCATAACATCAATGGGTGGATTCATGTACAGTATATGTAAATATTCCGGCAAAAGGTGGTAATTTCTGAAATGTAATGATGTCTCAACATCGAATTATTTCTGAAGGTAAATAAGGACAGCCACCTCAAATGGCAGTAAAAATGGTCTTCTAGAGGAGTAATCTTCTCAAAGACGTGGGTCAGTATGCATAGGATGTCCTTCATAGATCAGTGATGGTTTTCTCAAAGAGGCGTTCACTGGTTTCATCTTCTCATGTTTTATTTGCACTTTCAGGATAAGAATACCCCCATCCATTTAGCCATTCTTAATAACCATATGGATGTAGTTGATGTTCTCATGGAGGCTGGATATGACATTGACGCCATCAATGTGGTAAGTAGTGTCTAATCCAGATTAAGGAGACAATTCATTGAAGGATACAGATTACTCTTGTAAAGTTAAATTGGCTATTCACATTTACAGCCCTTTGACAGTTGCTTTAGTTTTTCTAAATTACAGTAGATAGAACGAATTATTATACTTGAGCACTTTGCACTTTAGGTAACCCTAAACGAATAGTGATATAATGGGCATGTACAATATCACAGGTAATTGTTTATTGCTTCAGTGTGTCTAAAATGAAAAAAAAGCAACACTGCGAGTACTCTTGAGTATAAAATGTGTATACAAACGCTATGAAGACTTATGTCTCCAAAGTTAAAAAACTGAAACAAATCCTTTAGTCTAATCCTGAAGTTATGTGATACCCCCTCCTGTCAGCCCCTTTTTCTAAAGTCAGTATATTAGAAAAGAAAAGGGAGTGGAAAGAAGATCAGACTACACACAAGTTATGTTAGTAGTCTGTAACCATGGAGACACACAGGTCTTCATAGATGCTGTATAAACAAATTGTAAGATATTTTTAATTCAGAAATTTTTGGAAATTACCCAGATTTTTAATTTTAGATGTCGTGGAGAAAAACAAAGATTGGATCCAAAGTACACAAACCCTTTAAAGGGAATCTGTCACATTGTACATGCAGTCCTATCTATGGGGAGCATATTCTAAAGCAGGAATGCTGAAGAGATTGATATACAATTGAGTGAGAAAAAATTTGTATAACTTGTATTTAATGTATTAATTTTTCTGCTCTTTCTATGCTTAGGAGTCAAAGCAGTGGTGTAAATACCGGGGTAGCAGCGGTAGCGGCTGCTACAGGACACGGGACATTAGGGGGCCAAGGCGAGCCCCTGATGTTTTTTTTTTTTTAATAGGCCGTTACCTGCTGGAGTAACCCCAGCAGAGAACGGTCCCTATTTACTTACTGATCCCCGCTCCTGCTCACAGCCGCCCGCGCTTCTCCTTCTGCGGAAGTGGAGATGGCTGTGAGCAGTAGCGGGTTTGGGTAAATAAGGCTGCAGGCCCGCGAACCCCACATACACTGCTATTGTTATAATCTGTGGTCTTTTCAGACCCCAGAGAATAATGATTGGAAGCCTTGGGGAGGTGAGGGAACATAAAAAACAATGTTACTCACTTCTCCTGTGCTCCGGCAGTCTTCGGGGCCCTTTGATGATGTCCCAAATGTCACGTGGGCCAGCCCTAGCTCACGTAATGTCTGGTCCAACATTGAAGAGGTACGAAAGTAACAGGGAGTGCGTCGGAGCCAGGGAGAGGTAAGTAACATTGTTTTTTATGTTTGTATCCTCTCCTGGGTCTACGATCATTATACACTGGGGTCCACAATAGGGCATAATAATATGTGAAGGGGCCACTATGGGGCATAATACTGTGTGAAGGGGCACTATGGGGCATAATACTGTGTGAAGGGACGACTATGGGGCATAATACTGTGTGCAGGGGCCACTATGGGGCATAATAGTGTATGCAGGGGCCACTATGGAACATAATAGTGTGTGCAAGGGCCACTATGAGGCATAATAGTGTGTGTAGGGGCCACTATGGGGCATAATAGTGTGTGCAGGAATGTGGTCTGTGCGAGGGAGGAGAGCTGGGGGGGCCCATGTCAAATGTTTGCCTTGGGGCCCAGCCATTCCTAGTTACGCCACTGAGTCAAAGCATTCTGTATTTGATTGACCGCTATCTCTGTATGCAAATCATTGCATTGGATCATCCACTGAACTCCTAGGCATAAAAGAGCAGGGTTCTGTATGTTATACCAAGTTATACCAATTTTTGCCCACAAAATTATATATCAATCTACTCATCTTTTCCTGCTCTATAACATGCTGCAGATCATGGGCTTGTATATTTTTGTATTGTTTGCCATGAGTTGCATACTGTTAATATATTATTCATTGTTGTAAGTTTTCCCTTAAAGGAGTTTTCCGGGATAAATAGAAATCCCTACACTCATCTAAACACCCTCCCCCCTCCTACTTTCTAAATTACATAATTAATCAAAAATGTATATTTACCCATATCGCTGGGGCGGTCATGTGACCACTCCAGGGACATTTTCTGATTATCCGGTGACGATCCGTTTCCCCATTTCTGGAAACGGATTATCACTGCTACTCCCACCCCATCCACTCCATCATACTTACCTTCCATGGCTTCTTCCTGCGAGACGGCTCCTCCTTCTTTTTTGACTGCTGCTGCTTCTCCCAGCGCTCCTCTGCGCACTACTGCCAATAATCCACCTCTACTGTGCAGCTCCCACGCATGCGCAGTAGAGGTGGATCGTCGCTGCAGAGAACAGAGCAGAGCTGGGAGAAGAGCGCGCGCCTGCAGTATCAGTAAAGAAGGAGGGGCTGTCCTGCAGGAGGAAGCCATGGAAGGAAGAGAGGTAGGTATATAATGGGGTCGGGTTTGGGCTGAGCAGGTAGGGAAGGGCTAGTAGTGGGCGGGATAGCTAGAGAGACAGGGTGGGGGTGTATGGGAGGGAGAGCGAGAGGAGGGAAGGAGAGAGGAAGGGGGGGGAAGTAAGGTGAGAGAGGTTAGTGTGGAAGTTACATAGCCAGAAGCTGAACCATGTAACCATGTAACAACTCCTTTAACCACTTCCGTATCGCCCATAGACTATATACGTCCAAGTGGTGGTTGTCTATTTCTTCAAGGACGAACCGGTACGTCCAAGCAGAACTCAGTAGCTGCATGCAATCGTGCAGCTACTGATACAGGGAGCCGGCTGTAACTTCAGCCGGAGCTCCCAGAGAGAAGGCAGGGAAGGTTTATTACCTCCCTGCCATCCCGATCTCTGTGTATATAGCACTACAGCGCTATGGGCACTGCCATCTTGTGGCTGCCCTCTGCCCCGGCGGTCATGTGATCCGCAATGTAAAAAAAAAAAATGTATAGAAAAGTAAAAAAAAAAAAAAAAAAGTAAATAAAATAATTAAAATAAATAAATAAAATAATACGCCAATAACATGCCCTTATTAAAGGTTATAGACCCACCCCCAACACCATACCAAATAAAAATTACTGTAACGGAGAGGAAAAACTATTTTAAAAAGTTTTTTAGTAGCACTTTGTGTTATTAAATAAAAAAAAAAATTAAAAGTGAAAAACAGACAGGTTTTCCCTCTTTTGTTTATATTTTCCCAGGTATAAAAAAAAAATTAAAACACATGCAAAAATAAAAACATAAAAATAAAGCTCTATGTGTCACCAAAAAAAGACGCAGACATTAGTTGAATAACGCAAATAGTAAAAATGTTATAGCCCTTAAAACCGCACATACAAAAAACTTGAAAATGTGCCTGGTCTGGAAGGGGGATAAAGCATCCGATATGGAAATGGTTAATGTAGTTCTCTAAGCTGTGGTAGCTTATAACGCAGTGCAACCTGCACATTGTACCTCCACTGCTACACAATATTTGACAATATACAGATTTGGGATTTATGTACAGTGAGATTTTATCTTCTTGAAAAGCACAGTCTATAGAATAATGCAAAGGATTACCATAGACAATGTACAGAAGCCTGTGCTATAAAGAGAACACAATCTCTCACTTGAACAAGGTTTATAGTCTTGTTCTTATGAGTTTACAAATTAGCTAATACCAGACAACCCTGAATCACCCACCTGTACTATAGCTGTTTGGGGTACAACAGTAGGGGATTATTGTATGGCCGGAGAGAATACATTAGACACAACTCAGATGGGGTTAGGATGGTATGAGCTCATTTACATGCTATTTCCCATGAAGCATTGTCTGAAAAATAAATCTCCATACACTTCTGTGTCTCCTCAATGAGAACCTGCACACCCCAGAGTGAGATCTGAGTGTGAAATCTTCTGGTCAAGTAAATATAAATGTATATAGGAAACAAGCCTTCAGTGATGACCCTATATCTGTTTTTCCAGTGGTACACATAGGAAATCCAGGGCTGTAACATTCAAGCTTATGTGAAGTTGACTTTTTGATGATGTCACTCTGTCTTTGTAAATTATAGAGGCAGCAGACTCCTTTGCATTTAGCTTCTGAGTTCAAGAACACTGATTTGGTGGAAAAGCTTCTTAAAGCTGGCTGCAACCTCAAGATTACAGATAAGGTAATGCAGGTATACAGGTTTTTTAGCCTCTGAAACACAAAATGGGAGGAGTTTATTATCCTCATAAAGTGTATTTATTCACAACACCAGGCGTACTCCTAATATTGTTTAAACATTTTGATGGGGGTTTTGCTTCTATGAAGAAACACTTCAGCTGCTACAGAACATCGCTTTGAAGTTAAAAGGGAAAGGGTATATTCAAATCTATCATTTATAAACTGATTAATATGGAGCATTTTCATAGGTTTTTATAAGGAAGGTCCGCCACAGTAGTATTTTTATGATAAGCAGTGACTGGGGCACAATAGGAGGTTTACTAGAAGCAGGGCCGTTTTAATACATTGATGGGCCTAGTGCAAAGGTTTCATAAGTGGGCCCCCCTATCACTACCACTTATATATACCTGACCTTCACAAATTATAATGTCCCCTTAGTGTCCGCTACATAGTATAATGTCTTTTTAGTGGCCACATACAGTATAATGCAGTTCAGTGGCCCATCACACAGTCAAATGCCCCTGCAAGTGGCCCCATATAATATAATGGCCCATCACACATTAACCTGTCCCCCACAGTGGCCCCTCAGTCATTGGGAGCAAGAGGCAGGGGCTGAATAATGAAGCAGGGAGAGGACGGCTCCCTGTTTGACTATCGTATTCAAGTCATCTGTGGCCAGAAGACACAGATGAGCCGAGATATACTGGGTTGGCCTGGTCCAACTGCTCGGAAGAGCGGAGCAGCACTCTAAATGAAGGACTGGCCCGCTGTACCAAGGGGCCCCACTCTACCATAGGGCTTTTTGCAACGCACTGTTTGCCCTAAGGTTAAAGCGGCCCTGATTAGAAGAGCATATAGAAAGATAGTAGATGACATTCTGGTGTGCCAGGGTGCACCTCCATGGCACCATGAGTACACTTTTTAGAAGGGTCCATAAATACATTATAAGCATCAGATGGTACACAGATAAATATATACTTTGTATTATTTTATTATGTTATTTATAAATTTTTTTGATATTTTACTAAATGTTCTGTCGTGGTTTGCAGCAAGGTAAAACCGCACTTGATGCAGCAGCAAGAAGCAACCACACCCTCATTGTGGACATGATTATCAAAGCTGAGAGATATCATTCCTGGATAATGGTAAGACATAGTCGCTGTCCAGACTCAACTTACAATGTATGGCGCAAATTTTACCATGTTATTATTTTATGTAGCCTCATTGAAATATGAGACCTTATTTATACAATGACCAGGAAAAACTGATATACTAGGGGAAATGTATCGAAGTTTTTATGCCAGTTTTCTAGCACAAAAGGGTTTTGCTGCACGGTCAAATACAATAAATAATGCTTCATCTTGACAATTTTCCAAACTCATTAGTCACTTCTGAAGAGCATTGCAGGGATCAAGGTGGGCTGGGTCGGGGACATCTTGGCCCAATAGATTTACTATAGCTTTCAACAGAAAATTAACTGGCGTAGATTTCAATTCTGGTTTGCGGGACCTCCTGAAATGTGGCAGAATTATTAGGAGACTGAAGTATCTTAAGTTTGGTGAGTCTGCTGATAAGCAGTCATAATATTAAGACTGGGGTGCATTGGGGGAAATCCATCAAACTGTTACACCACAGTGGTGTAAAATAGTAACTATTTCATGCCACGTGCAACTAAAATAGTCGCAAGTAATGTTTTTGTGCATTTACACTAAGGCCCCACATTGTGGAAAAGCAGCTTTTTTGTTGATCGATTTTGCTGTGTTTTTTTGAGCCAAAATCAGGAGTGGATTGAGCAGAAGGGAGAAATATAAGAGCTTCCTATGTATTTCCCATTTCTTTTGTAGCCACTTCTAAGTTTTGCTCAAGAAAACTGCAACTAAAAAAGCAGCTTTTCTGCAACGTGGGGCTTCAGCCTTGAGCAATTTTTCTGAAAGCCGATGGGGCCACCGCCAGCACCATATTCAATCTCTCTCTGCATATTGGACAAATACAATGCCGAATTTCCCAAATTCAGCTGTTTTTTGTTGCAGCACAGCTGTAGATTTCTCTGCACTGAAGTTTGAAGGCCGAGAGTGAACCCTGCAGTGATAATTGATATGCTGCGGGCCTAAAGTCTACACTGCAAATCACTTTGCGCTGCGGGTTTTAGTCGCATCAAATGGATGAAATCTGTTTAAGTCTGGGGCCCCTTGTGGCAAAAACACCGCAGTTTGGCCGTGGAAAAAAAAGTGGCATTTTACAGTCCCTGCAAAGTGAATCCCATCCACACATTGTGGAAAAATACAGGCAGGAGACATGCTGCGATTTCGAAATCCATTGCAGTTTTGGAAATCGCAGCATGTCAATTATACCTACGGTAACACGGCGGTTTCCCTATAGATATAATGGAATTGGAATGTCCACAGAAGAAACCTCTGCAGACTTTCTGTGAAAAGCGCTGTGGGAAAAACTGCGATGCGTTGCCACCACGGTTTATCCCGCAGCGCTTTTTTGTTGCGGCCTGCTATGTGGGGCCTTAGCCTAAATCTCATCCTGAGTGTTGCTACTGTAGATCGCAGCAGCTTAGCTGGCAACAATTTTGCAACGGCTTATCCTGCTGTGATCACTGCGTGCATGGTTATAGCCTAATACAGTCATATGAAAAAGTTTGGGCACCCCTATTAATCTTAATCATTTTTAGTTCTAAATATTTGGGTGTTTGCAACAGCCATTTCAATTTGATATATCTAATAACTGATGGACACAGTAATATTTCAGGATTGAAATGAGGTTTATTGTACTAACAGAAAATGTGCAATATGCATTAAACCAAAATTTGACCAGTGCAAAAGTATGGGCACCTCAACAGAAAAGTGACATTAATATTTAGTAGATCCTCCTTTTGCAAAAATAACAGCCTCTAGTCGCTTCCTGTAGCTTTTAATCAGTTCCTGGATCCTGGATGAAGGTATTTTTGACCATTCCTCTTTACAAAACAATTCCAGTTCAGTTAAGTTTGATTGTCGCCGAGCATGGACAGCCCGCTTCAAATTATCCCACAGATGTTCAATGATATTCAGGTCTGGGGACTGGGATGGCCATTCCAGAACATTGTAATTGTTCCTCTGCATGAATGCCTGAGTAGATTTGGAGCTGTGTTTTGGATCATTGTCTTGCTGAAATATCCATCCCCGGTGTAACTTCAAATTCGTCACTGATTCTTGTACATTATTCTCAAGAATCTGCTGATACTGAGTTGAATCCATGCGACCCTCAACTTTAACAAGATTCCCGGTGCCGGCATTGGCCACACAGCCCCAAAGCATGATGGAACCTCCACCAAATTTTACAGTGGGTAGCAAGTGTTTTTCTTGGAATGCTGTGTTTTTTGGACGCCATGCAAAAACGCCTTTTTGTATGACCAAACATCTTTGTTTCATCAATCCACAGGACCTTCTTCCAAAATGAAGCTGGCTTGTCCAAATGTGCTTTTGCATACCTCAGGCGACTCTGTTTGTGGCGTGCTTTCAGAAACAGCTTCTTTCGCATCACTCTCCCATACAGCTTCTCCTTGTGCAAAGTGTGCTGTATTGTTGACCAATGCACAGTGACACTATCTGCAGCAAGATGATGCTGCAGCTCTTTGGAGGTGGTCTGTGGATTGTCCTTGACTGTTCTCACCATTCTTCTTCTCTGCCTTTCTGATATTTTTCTTGGCCTGCCACTTCTGGGCTTAACAAGAACTGTCCCTGTGGTCTTCCATTTCCTTACTATGTTCCTCACAGTGGAAACTGACAGGTTAAATCTCTGAGACAACTTTTGTATCCTTCCCCTGAACAACTATGTTTAACAATCTTTGTTTTCAGATCATTTGAGAGTTGTTTTGAGGAGCCCATGATGCCACTCTTCAGAGAATATTCAAATAGGAGAACAACTTGCAATTGGCCATCTTAAATACCTTTTCTCATGATTGGATACACCTGGCTATGAAGTTCAAAGCTCAGTGAGGTTACAAAACCAATTTTGTGCTTCAGTAAGTCAGTAAAAGTAGTTAGGAGTATTCAAATCAATAAAATGATAAGGGTACCCAAATTTTTGCACCGGTCAAATTTTGGTTTAATGCATATTGCACATTTTCTGTTAGTACAATAAACCTCATTTCAATCCTGAAATATTACTGTGTCCATCAGTTATTAGATATATCAAATTGAAATGGCTGTTGCAAACACCCAAATATTTAGACTAAAAATGATTAAGATTAATAGGGGTGCCCAAACTTTTTCATATGCTGTATGGTTGCCCAGAACAGGTTTTAAGAGGTGGTGCACAACATAGTGTCACCAGAGCTATAAGACATTCACCAACCCTTCAGGCCATGTACTAGGTATCAGCTTTTCCTGTCATGTTCTCCAAAATTACTAAAATAATCAGTGCAAAAAATAATGGAGTATCCCTTGTTAACTGTCAGCTATATCGGTTTCTGGGAAAGATGGGTAAACAACAATATGGCCACCATTAAAGCTCCCATAAGAGTTGTCACCCAGCTTTCCCAGACACTTTGATGACAATTTAGCTCAGTTTTACAGTCGTGTACTTGGGGCGTTACCATTTACAGCGCTGAGAAAGCTGGGGGGCAACTGTGTGGGAGCTGTAAGGACATTTATGTTGTCACTTTCTTTCTTTTAGTTCTATGGGAAAAAGCTTTTTTTTAACTTTTTTGCCAATATTCTGCACTTATGTAATCTCTTGTATGATTTTTTTCCTTTGGTTAGCATATAGAAGAAGACGTTTTTCTAGAGGAACCAGTGACATTCAAGCAAGATCACTCGACAAAGACCAGTCAGATCCGCTCGGCTCTCTGGAATCTGGCGTATGAGCAGCTGAAGCCTGACGAATGGAAGAGGCTGGCTGTGATATGGAATTTCTCAGAGCAGCAAATAAAAGCCATAGAGAGGCAATGGACAGGTAAAGAGCGATGATTCGGTAAAGTAACAGTCTACATTTACTACGTCATAGTCTAAAGCCATGTAAATAGCTCAGTAACTTTGCAGACTTTTATTATCTTATCCCGATTCCTAATTACTTCTTGGTTCACATCTAAAGCTAAGTTCAGAATTCTTTACATTTCTGGTTGCCATAAAACAGTCCTGTTTGGGAGCTCAGATGACAAGATAGTTTATCAAAAAAAATTCTGGTTTTACCACTTTTTTCTGTGCTGTTTTTAAATTTTTGCTTTCCGGACTTTCCGTGTTATTCATATTGTGTCATGATGCATTATTTCCAGTAGTACAAGGAGTGCAACTCAGTTCTGCCCCCAGCATAGCCACATACTTCTATAATTCTTCTATAATATGTGCTTAAAGGATTATGAATCTCATCAACCTCTGTTCACACTGACATGATGGTTTATGTTTGTGGTGGAAGAGTGAAGAAATCAGGCGATACCTTTTAGAGGCTAACTGACTATATTTATAAGTAAGCTTTCAGAAGCACAAGCTGGAAACTTGTGCTTCTGAAAGCTTACTTATAAATATACTCAGTTAGCCTCTAAAAGGTATCGCCTGATTTCTTCACTCTTCCACTACTTTCAATGGCTAACATGGTACAACATTATACTGTACTACTATGTTTGTGGTGGAAGCCATGGCGCTATGCCCAATCTGTTGTATGGTGGATCCAATTGGTGTCTGATGTATTAACCTAACAGAAACAGAATCAACCAATTGGGGCTTCCAACTTTTATATGAAGAGAGCTTTACTTACTGGGTCATTCACACTGGGCAGTATTGGTGCAGCAGAAAATCTGAAGCTACTGTGTACACATCAGGCTCCTAATACTGGTGACCTGCCATAGTTACCATACAACGAAAGCTAGGTTTATACCTCTTTTAGACATTACATTTTGATCAAGATCACCTGAAATGTTCCCTGGACCCAGTCATATATAACTGCAGTTGCATATGTCTGCCATCGAGTCCTTTTGAAATAATAAACACTTATACTAGGTGGTATATGATTATTTGTCCATATAGTTTGGGAAATGTTAAGTCATCCCAACATATAGTGGTCAACATATACAGTACATCTAACAAACCCATAATTTTGTACGCTAGAGTCTCTCTTTGTCATGCATTGGGAGAAGTTTCCTTCATATCTGCCAAATGTCAAAATTATAACTTGGTGAGAACTGAGTCTAAGACATAAAACATTCCTACATTTTGTACTTTCAGAGATGCATGACTGTGTAATGTAAATCCTAATACATTACAACAGTGTCGCAACAGGATGGAGCTAAAGGCATCCTTGTGATATGTGCAGGAAATCCTCTGCTTTATTCACCCAAAGTGCAAAGCTCCAGCTAGAGATTGTATCAAACTTTTATCTTGTCAAAAGGGCCAGTTTTGAGCTGAAACATTGGAGACTAGAGGAAATTATATTGAATTATACATTACAGGGTTATCCTTCTTAACTGAGACTTATCAGTGTGGCTGCAGCCATGTCATGCCATTGTCCATCTCAGCCTGTGCTATTAAAGGGGCTGTCTCATGAAGACTTGGCTTCCAGAACCCCTGGTTTTCAGATGTTATGGCCGAGCACATGTATACATATGGGGAAAATGTAGTAATACATGTTCAGATGAAAGGCTCATCATGGAATACATAGACAGGCTGGATCTATCAGGTCTTAGTCCCAAGGCCTTCTGGTTTTTAGAGGGAAAGAAGGAAATTTTAATCCATGACATCCATATATTTTATGCAGTTTACTTGAAGAAATAACCTATTTTTAGGAGGTCTTTGCATTCCATATAAAGGCAAAAATTACATTATACAGCATAAAAATGCCCAAAAACATCATCTCGCACTGATTCCCAAGGTTGCAATGTAACCAAGGATTCTGATTATACATAGGGAATTATTATAGGGTTGAGGATAGATGGAGAAACATTGTAGCAACTCTCTAAACTGATGTAATGAATATTTCTACATTCTTGTATTATCAGATAAATTCAGCTACAAGGAGCACGGGCACCGAACGTTACTCATATGGCTACATGGCGTCTTACTGAAGAAAGAAAATCCAATTAAGTCTTTATATGAGAATCTGGTGGACATGGGGCATAAGCATATGGCCGGTAATGACATATTCGCAGTTTTCTCACTATTAACATAAAACTATCCCTTCTTCCTGAGTTACAGTTCATCGCTCCACAACCTTTTACCAATCTATAAAGCTAGTGACTGAGAGGGTATTCTGCTTGGCTGACAGTAATGTGCCATTCTCAAATAGTCACCCAAAGCCAATTAAAAGTGGACTATAATAAGTAATTATTATCAGACAGACACGGCACCTCTCATATCAGAATTATACTCTTTCACACAAGTTTGCGCACGTCAATACTGCTACAGCGCTCCCACAGGTGAAATGTATATGGAAAGTCTTTTTAGCTGCCCTCCACTCTGGCTAAGGCATTATTCAGATGGGTGTGAGTTTGCACACAGTAGATATGGAGAGCACACAGGTTGATTGTTGTGAATGGGGCCGCACACACAACCATTTTTTCACACGGATCTGTGCATCACGTCTTTTTCTGGTCCATTTTTGCAGATTGTATATTGAAAGCATAAACAAGGTTTTCCTCACCATTAATTAACCTACAAACCATGCAATAGTAAACCAAACCGACAAAGTTGGTTTGTAGAAACTCAATTCTTAGAAAAATATTCAAATTTATTGAAAAAATATATAAATACATACGACGAAGCCATCTTGTGGCGAAACGCGCGTCGGGCGTAACGCTTTTTCCCTCTCCTGTTGGCATCTTATTATCCTCCTACATTATGGCGACTGGTATGTACATGTGAGTTAATTAATTCATCTATCTACGTACATTCAGTTTCTCTGGATTTGTATAATTCTTGGTGTATTCTGGCTTGTTAACCCATACATGTATTATTATTTCTCTTACTTATATAGTGCCATCATATTCCACTGTCCCATGTAAGGCTCACAATCTAAATTCCCTATCACAGCGGTAGGCAACCTTCGGCACTCCAGCTGTTGTAAAGCTACAACTCCTAGCATGCATACTTGCTCTGCTGTTCTTGGAAGTCCCATGGAAGTGAATGAAACATGTTGGAAGTTGTATTTTCACAGCAGCTGGAGTGCTGAAGGTTGCTGACCCCTGCCCTATCAGTATGTCTTTGGAGTGTGGGAGGAAACCCACACAAACACAGGGACAACATACAAGCTCCTTGCAGATGTTGTCCTTGACTGGATTCAAACCCAGGACTCCAGCACAGCAAGAAAACAGTGCTATGAACTAAGCCACTGTGTGGGCCACAGGAGGGAATTATACTTTGTGGAGGCCACAAGGGGGTATCACATCATGTGAGGGCCACTAAAGGAGCATTATAATGTGTGTGGGACATTATACTGTGTGGTGGCATGATAGTGTATGAGGGCACTAAGTGGGCATTATACTGTGTGGGGACAAAAAGGGGTTGGTTGGGATTGGATGGGGCCAAAGGAGCATGGGCATGGTTAGAGGTATTGCTTATTATACACAAATTTCTGCACCACAGATTTTACCCCTCTTTCTGTCACCTGAAGGTTGGGAGGTATACATAACATAAAAGAGATTTGGTGCAGAAATTTTTGTAACTCTTGTATACATGTCATTGAGGTTGTTTCTGCCGCATATTCAGGGTGTTTTGCAAAACCCATTCAGATGAAAAAGTGTGACAAATCTGCCTCTTGTGGATGTACCCTAAGGAACGTCCGTCAGTCTAGGAAACTCTGTAACTGAATAGAGCAGCAGCACAAATCTCTCCCTTGTCCCGAGGCTGCTACAATCTGTCAGTGTAGGTTATATCTATCAGCCTGGAGTCGGTAATTGTTTTGCTCACAGAGGATTCCCTAGGCTGGATACAATTCTAGCAAAGGCATGAAACTTTCAAGATCCTAAAAATGGTGAGGATCTGAACCATACAGTGTACTAGAAAGTGGCAAAATGTTTCCATTATTCAGTGATTAATAGACTAATATTCTTCAGTTTCTATATGATCTACATAAAAAGTATAACTTGGAATTTATGTTGGGAGATTTCAGCTCTGAATGCAGCAGAACAGTGTATGCAGCTGTGGACTGTATTACAGACTGTAAATCAGGAGCAGTACAAGATACTTAAAGGGGTTGTCCATGGACTTTAACTTACTTCCTCTGGGCATTTGTTCAAGCTGGACCTGGGTGTTCTGGGATGGTTCCGACCCTGGATCACAGGATCAGAACCAGCCCCTGTCCGCTGGGATGCTTTGCTTCCACCGTCCTCTTCAGTTTTCGTAGATAGTTTATAGGCAGATTATAGGAAAGCCAGCCCCCCTAGCTCAGCTAACTACCAGTGAAAACTGGACAGGAAGGAGGAGGTAGAGCAACAAGGGAACAGGGGCTGGTTCTGATCATGTTACCGAAGGATGGAACCAGCCCAGGTCCCTTGGGTCCAGCTTGAACAAATGCCTGGCGGAAGTATGTAAAATTAATGTCCCTGAATTATCCCTTTAATATAATGTATTTGCATAGTCAACTTTTCTATGCATAAACTATAAACTATATTTACATAAAATCTGAAGACCCCTTTAATGACAAATCTTTGGTTAGATAAAACTAGACTAGGAAACCACGAACAGGAAAGTGTTAAACTTACATAACAACATGGAAATCAGCGTGAGCTATCAGTATAATAGATGAGGCAGCCTATACATTGTAGAGGGGGAGAAATGTTTCTTCTTAATTCCTGTGAATTGTTCCTCTCGACATGAGACAGATATGAAAAAACACAACATTTATGCTGTTTCCTCTTTATTACACATGAGTCACTGCGTATCTGATGGCGTTCACAATGACTGAGAATGAGTCACAGCCTGGGCTTCATCTACCACATTCACAGGGGAAATCTCCCATGTAACACTTATGGCATATAAAGCTATGTAACCAATGGCTGACTGATGTGGATGTGACTGCAGGGACTGATCCTAAGAATGAGAGAGCCAGTACCAGAGGAGAGATAAAGTCAATGCGAAGAACACAAAGCCAAATGAGCAGACGTGGCGCACTACCAAGCAGGCATCTGTGGGGTATTAAAGGGGTATACTTTTCTCAGAAAAGCATACTGGATTTGTTCTCCTGTCTAATAGGTCGGAAGTTATGAAAACAGTCAAACACAACTCTTGTATGTTGTTTCCATATATGCTATAGAGATAAATAGGAGTTATGGAAAAAGCAGGAGAACGAGTTACACTGTTTCTGCAACTTCAAGAGTTAAATGGATTTTCCAGGATCTAAAGATTCTTGATACGTCAGATTGGTTGGGGTCCAACACACAAAATCCGAACCGAGGTGGCCGCCATAAGCCATATACTATGTATACAGCCAGATAAGAGTAGGGCTGCAGTTCCAGTTGCAATCGCTACAATGTATGGAGCTTCTGGTCCGCACAGTGTCAGTGGCGCCTCGGTCCGTGTATTCGCTGGATTTCCTGGACTGAACAGTGTTCATTACAGGATACATACTGTCCTGTAATAAATATAGTACATTGCTGGGAGGCAGGGACAACTAGCAGCATAGATAACTATAACTATATAATCCCTCTCCCGGCATAAGGTGCAGGCCGAGTTTCTCGGCTGAAATTTGGGTGTGCAAGTCTCAGGTAATCAATGCTGTACGGAAGGGCTTAGGGGGCATTCACACTACCGTTGTTAATGTCTGTTGCTGTCTTCCGTCATAGGATGACAACAACGGACATTAAACTGTTGCAGAGACTGATTCTGTGTCCGTTCCCATTAACACTAATGTATACAACATGACAGAAGATATGTAATGGAAGATAAAGTCCTGCATGCCGTCTGTGTCCGTTGCTGTCATCCTATGACAGCAGACAGCAACAGACATTAACAACGGTAGTGTGAACGTCCCCTTACAGGTCTAGCAAGATGCACCAAATTTATCACACAGGGGGAGCCAGAGTAATAAATTTGCCTATCTTTTGCCTGCATGGTGAAGTATTTAATTATTATTAGTGTTTATTTATATAGCACCATTAATTCCATGGTGCTGTATATTTGAGGATTTACATACGGTACACAAGATGTACAAAACAGATAATACTAACAGTGGCCAACTGACACAATGGGATAAAGGGCCCTGCCCGCAAGGGCTTACAATCTATGAGGGGAGAGGGATAGATACAGAAGGTGAGAGGAGAGACTGTACAGGTGGTGGTGTGGTGACAGTAGTGTTATTGGAGGTTGTAGGCCTTCCTGAATAGGTGAGTCTTCAGGGCCTTCTTGAAGCTTGTGAGGGTGGGGGACAGTCTGATGTGTCTTGGTAGTGAGTTCCAGAGTATGCAGGATGCACGGGAGAAGTCTTGGAGGCGGTTGTGTGAAGAGCGGATGAGAGCAGAGCGGAGTAGGAGGTCTTTGGAGGATCGGAGGTTACTGCAGGCAGGTAGCGGCAGATTAGGTCGGAGATACAGTATATGGAGGGGACAGGTTGTGAATGGCTTTGTATGTCAGCGTTAGTAGTTTGAACTCTATTCTCTGGCCGATGGGTAGCCAGTGAAACGATTGGCAGAGGGGAGCGGCCGATGAAGAACGGGGGAGAGGTGTATTAAGCAAGCAGCACAGTTTAAGATGGACTGGAGGGGGGCGAGAGTGTTTGCTGGGAGGCCAAGGAGAAGGGTGTTACAGTAGTCTAGGCGGGAGAGTATGAGGGCGTGAACTAGCATCTTTGTAGTTTCAGGGGTGAGGAAGGAGCGGATTCGGTGGATGTTCGATGGAGTTTGAGGCAGCAGGAGGTGCTGAGGGTTTGAATATGCGACTTGAAGGATAGGTCAGAGTCTAAGGTTATCCCAAGGCAGCGAGCCTGTGGGACTGGGGTGAGAGTGTTTCCATTAATTTTGATAGATGGGTCAGGTAGGGGGGGTCATGCGTTGAGGGGTGAAGATTCTGAACTCCATTTTCTACATGTTGAGTTTGAGAAAGCGGGAGGAGAGAAAGGAGGCTACGGCTGCTAGACATTCTGGGACTCTGGACAACAGGGAGGTAATGTCTGGTCCAGAGAGATATATTTGGGTGTCGTCAGAATAGCAATGGTAGTGGAAACCATGGGATTCTATGAGTTGGTCAAGGACGAGGGTGTAGATGGAGAACAGGAGGGGTCCTAGGACGGAGCCTTGGGGGACACCTACAGAAAGAGGGCGTGGCGGGGAGGTGGTGTGCGAGTGGGAGACGCTGAATGTGCGGTTGGTGAGGTAGGAGGAGATCCAGGAAAGGGCCAGGTCTGAGATGCCAAGGGATTAGAGAGTATGTAACAGTAGGGAATGGTCGACTGTGTCAAAGGCAGAGGAGAGGTCAAGGAGGAGGAGGACAGAGTAGTGACGCTTGGCTTTGGCAGTTAAAAGGTCATTAGTGACCTTGGTTAGGGCAGTTTCTGTGGAGTGATGGGGTCTGAAGCCTGACTGTAGTCTGTCAAAGAGCACATTGGATGAGAGATAGGAGGATAGTTCGGAGTGGACGTGTTGCTCCAGCAGTTTAGAGGCGTACGGGAACAGTGAGATGGGGCGATAGTTGGCTGGAGAGGACGGGTCGAGGGAGGGTTTCTTAAGTATAGGGATGACGGTAGCATGTTTGAAGGCGGAAGGGAAGGATCCATTGGTTAGGGATAGGTTGAAGAGATGGGTTAAAGCAGGAGTAATGACTTCAGAGAGTTTGGGCATGAGGTGTGACTGGATGAGGTCAAATGCGCAGGAGATGAGGTGGGATTTAGATATTAGGGTGGAGAGCTTTTCATCAGTGACGGTGGAGAAACAGGTTAAAGATGAAGAGCACCGAGCAGTTGGATAGAGTGGTTGTCGGGTGAGACTGTCTCTGATGGTGTCAATTTTGCTTTTGAAATAAGAGGCAAAGTCATCAGCTGTGATAAGTGATATCGGAGGGGGCACAGGAGGACGGAGAAGGGAGTTGAAGGTAGTGAATAGCTGTTTGGGATTGCAGGATAGGGCAGATATTAGTGTGGAGAAGTAGACCTGCTTTGCAGAGGTGAGTGCATTCTTGAATGTGAGTACTGCCTCTTTGTACCTAAGGAAGTCCTCCTGGGAGTGGCTTTTCTTCCAGAGGCATTTTGCAACGCGTGAGGCTTGTCTCAGTTTTTTAGTCAGGTCAGTGTGCTAGGGTTGCCTATTGATCAGTTGGGCTCTGGTATTAGTGAAGGGGGCCACAGAGTCAAGGGCTGAAGTAATGGTGGTATTGTAGAAGTCAGTGGCGGTATCTACATCCTGGAGTGAGGTTAAGTCAGCAAGTGGTAGAAGAGAGTCTGAGAGCGTGTGGATGTCAAGGCGATAAAGGTTTCTGCGGGGGCGTGTTGGTTTAGGGGTTGGAGGGTGTATTACAGAGGAGTGGGTAGAAAATGTCAGCAGGTTGTGGTCAGAGAGCATGGACAGATAGTTAGAGAAGTTGACTAGAGAGCAGAGGCGGGTGAATATGAGTTCCAGCGTATGTCCCTTTGTGTGGGTGGCAGAGGAGGGACATTGAGAGAGACCAAAGAAGGTAGTGAGGGACAGGAGACTGGAAGCGGAGGGGTGGTTTGTGTTAATGGGTATGTTGAAATCACCCATAATGATGGTGGGGGTGTCTGTGGATAGGAAGTGCATTAGCCAGGTGGTGAAGTGGTCGATAAAGGCAGCAGTAGGTCCTGGCGTTCGCTATATGACGGCCAGTTGGAGGGCGAGTAAATGCAAACAAAGTGCACTTCAAAGGAGGGGAGGGTGAGAGCAGGTGGCGGATGGATTGAGGCAAAGGAGCAGTCGTCAGACAGGAGTACACCTACGCCTCCACCGGGTTTATTGTTGGGGCAGGGAGTGTGCTAGAATTGCAGACCTCCATAGGAGAGGGCAGCAGGGGAGGTGGTGTCTGAGGGTGTTAGCCATGTTTCTGTGATACTGAGAAATTAAAATTTATGAGAAATGAAGAGGTCGTGGATGTAGTCAAGTTTGTTGCATACAGAGCGAGCGTTCCATAGTGCACCAGGGAGGGCGTAGAGAGGGGCAGGAGCGGGTAAGATAGGGGTAAGATTTAGGGGGTTTCGTGCGCTGTTGCCGGTTGTGTGGAAAGATCCTACAGCAGGGGAGTGCTGGGGGGTGGTTAAGGATTAGGAGATATGTCACCAGAAGTGAGGAGCAGCAGGGAGAGGGATAGCAGGTGTAAATAGGAGAGATTGTGGGGAGGTTGTGTGTATCTGGGGCGGAAAGCTTGTAGGTGTGCGAGTAGCTGCGCAGAGAAGGTCAGATGGTGGGGTAGAATAGATGGGGAGATAGAGATATTCTTAGTGACATGGTTGGTTTGGGGTGGTAAAGTGGTTTTTACAAGTATGGGAAGAACAACAGTGATTATAGTGAGAAGCATTATGTGGCTAATTGTTTGGTTTTCATTTAGAGGGTTGTTGTTACCTTCAGTTCCCTTCTGGCCTAATGCTGGTCTATACAGTCATGGCCAAAAGTTTTGAGAATGATACAAATATTAATTTTTACAAAGTCTACTGCTTCAGTTTTTCTAATAGCAATTTGCATATACTCCAGAATGTTATAAAGAGTGATCAGCTTAACAGCAATTACTTGCAAAATCAATATTTGCCTAGAAAATGAACTTTATCCCCCAAAACACATTTCAACATCATTGCAGCCCTGCCTTAAAAGGACCACCTAACATCGTTTCAGTGATTGCTCCATTAACACAGGTGTGGGTGTTGATGAGGACAGGGCTGGAGATCAATCTGTCATGATTAAGTAAGAATGACACCACTGGACACTTTAAAAGGAGGCTGGTGCTTGCCATCATTGTTTCTCTTCTGTTAACCATGGTTATCTCTAAAGAAACACGTGCAGTCATCATTACACTGCACAAAAATGGCCTAACTGGGAAGAGTATTGCAGCTAGAAAGATTGCACCTCAGTCAACAATCTATCGCATCATCAAGAACTTCAAGGAGAGAGGTTCCATTGGTGCCAAAAAGGCTCCAGGGCGCCCAAGAAAGACCAGCAAGTGGCAGGACCGTCTCTTAAAAGTGTTTCAGCTGCGGGATCGGGCTACCAGCAGTGCAGAGCTTGCTGAGGAATGGCAGCAGGCAGGTGTGAGTGCATCTGCACGCACTGTGAGGCGGAGACTCTTGGAGCAAGGCTTGGTCTCAAGGAGGGCAGCAAAGAAGCCACTTCTCTCCAGAAAAAACATCAGGGACAGACTGATATTCTGCAAAAAGTACAGGGAGTGGACTGCTGAGGACTGGGGTAAAGTCATTTTCTCTGATGAATCCCCTTTTCGATTGTTTGGAACATCTGGAAAACAGCTTATTCGGAGAAGAAGAGGTGAGCGCTACCACCAGTCTTGTCTCATGCCAACTGTAAAGCATCCTGAAACCATTCATGTGTGGGGTTGCTTCTCAGCCAAGGGAATCGGCTCTCTCACAGTCTTGCCTAAAAACACAGCCATGAATAAAGAATGGTACCAGAATGTCCTCCAAGAGCAACTTCTCCCAACCGTCCGAGAGCAGTTTGGTGCTCAACAATGCCTTTTCCAGCATGATGGAGCACCTTGCCATAAAGCAAAGGTGATAACTAAATGGCTCAGGGAACAAAACAGAGATTTTGGGTCCATGGCCTGGAAACTCCCCAGATCTTAATCCCATTGAGAACTTGTGGTCAATCATCAAGAGACGGGTAGACAAACAAAAACCAACAAATTCAGACAAAATTAAAGCATTGATTCTGCAAGAATGGACTGCTATCAGTCAGGATTTGGTCCAGAAGTTGATTGAGAGCATGCCAGGGAGAATTGCAGAGGTCCTGAAGAAGAAGGGTCAACACTGCAAATATTGACTTGCTGCATTAACTCATTCTAACTGTCAATATAAGCTTCTGTTACTCATAATATGAATGCAATTATATTTCTGTATGTGATAAAAACATCTGACAAACACACATAAAAACCAGAGGGCAGCAGATCATGTGAAAATATAATATTTGTGTCATTCTCAAAACTTTTGGCCATGACTGTACACTTAGAAGCTGAACTTGGAAGCAGCAAAATGACCAAGGCCACAAATGACCAATACACTTACATTTATACTAGCTAGCAATACATTTGTTTCATTAGGATCAGGTGTGAAAAGGGGTGTGGGAATATGGAGATAGAATCAGAGACTGCTAAGGAAGGCTCAGGTGAGAAAACAAGGGGGAGAAACCAGCAGGGAATGGAGACAGTGACTTCAAAGCTCAAATAGTTAAAACAGAGTGCATAACATCATACCAATATAAATGACAATTGACAGCAAGCAGAAGTGTTGATGTGAATGAGGCAGTAGTGTATCAATATCTGAGTCCAAATGGGGATTAAAAGTATTAAAAAAAAGTATTAAAATTATAACTCCCCCCCCCCAATATTTATTTGGAATAATGGCCAAGATTAGGCCGACTACTTCTCTCTGTCTTACCTTTTAATCCCTTCATTACTTACAGAAAACTTCAGAGTATGGAGTACCGATGGTGTACAGCCCAAGAAATGCACAATTTCCTAATACTGGATGAAACTGAAGAATAAAGACTAAGCCAAACCAATGACATCATCAGAGATTGGTCCTGGAACATACACCATAACAATAAAACCACTGAAAAGTGAAGTGAATAACACAGATTTTCTTGTGACAGAAAATGGGATATATTAGGCATATTGGTCACTTCCTGAAGTAGATTTTTTGCAAGCAAGAAAAATGGACACATGGCTTGGTCAGATCATCTCCAAAATGGCTGGTATTCAGTGGTTAACACCTACCAAAAGTGGTCCATGGAAGAACTGGTGAAGCGGAACAGGATCATGGGGGCCCAAGACTCATTGATGTGCTTGGGAAACAAAGGCTAACCATCTAGTCTGATCCAATAGAAGAGCAACTGTAATAAACAACTGCTCAAACGTAATGCTAGACATCTTCACATCATAAAAGGTAATGCTAGACATCTTCACAGGTCTTGAGGAGGTCTAAGCCTCAATGGTTCAGAGATGTGTTGGCTGCCCAAGGATGACCCAAACATTAGCCAAGTGGTTTGAATGTTATGGTTGATTATATGGCTTTACACATGAAGACTAGAAAATGAACAGACATTACACTCAATGGTCCAGATTTACTAGTAACTAGACAGAGCAAACTTAGTCAGTCAGTCTGAAAATGTCAGATTTATCACAGTGGCTGATGCTGGATGATAAATCTGATCTATCTTCAGACTGTCTAGTGTGCATTTATACCACCTTTTGGTTGGCTTACTTTGAGCCAGAATTTTTTGATACCATTTCTGACAATCCACACCCGCATGGCTAGCATGTCGTAAAATTGTAGCACAAACTAGATGTGCCATGTTTACTTACACCACAATAGTAAATCTGGGCAATTGTCTTGCAAATGGTTTACACATCCCCTAATGTCTATCTTACCTCCTGTGGCGTAATTGTATTTCTATTACTTCTTATCTGGGTAATGTATGAATGAAATGGTCTTAAGACTTGTGATGAAAAGTCTCTCATTGCCACTTGCTGAGAGGTGAAGCCATAGGAAATTCCCAGCTTCTAGATAACTCCCAGTGCTGATACGGGAAATGGTGCTCTGTGGACCCAATAACATGACCAGGCTGGGAATTGTCTGTTGGTCAAATTTCTTGGACCGACTGTAGCTCATAAGAACAGAGCTCTCAGGATCAGTGATTTATGATGCTGAGATCTTCCAAACTATTGCTGCTGTACTGTTCATACGAGCCGTGGCCGGCCAGGAAATGTGACCCCCAAGAGGACTGATCATGTTTGTGTGAAAGGGCCCTTAATCCTTGCCTAAATAATCTTCAGTGAAAAGAACCTTTTATACTTATTTATGTATATAATGCACTTTATCAATAAACATTTCCTTTATATAATCCTTATGAAATCTTTATTTGCACATATTTTACTTTACCATATATTTTTATATAGGTATAATGTGTGTGTTTAGTGGTGTAGATAAAGGCAAAAAAAATAGATTTTCATAATTTTTTTTTAATACGTTTTACATTTCACTCTAACCTTTATTTACAGTGGTGTGGATACCTAAGGCCGCTTTCACACTGTAGGTGTAAGATCCAGTGTATTGATCAATGGACTTTAAAGGGGTATTCCCATTCTAACAAGCTATCCCTTATCCATCTGAAGATCCTGGGGGTCCGACCTCTCAGACCCTCCACTGATCAGGAGAATGGGGGAGTTTTGCCCTTGTTCTGAATGCACTCGCATTGAAATAAATGGGGCAGTCAGACCCTCACTGATCAATGAAGTTATCCCCTATCCTATAACTTAAGATGGGAATGTCCCTTTAAAACTTTCAGAATGATCAATACAGTGAACACTTTCTATTTATATTGGACATCATCGGCTGCAGTGTTTTTTTTTTTTTTTTTTTGTTCTTTTTTTTTAAAGACAGGAGGTCCTTTCCATTGGCGTCCAATTTTTCTTCTTCCATCTCAATAAAACCTGATATGATTTTTTTTTTTTTTAAAACACTGATGACTGATATAAATAGAAAATGCTCAGTGTATCAGTCAGTCATTCTGGCAGTTTTAATGTCCATTGTCCTGATCCTCTGACGGATCACCATAACCGTAGTGTGGCAGAGGTCAAAATAATGTAGGCTTTTTTTCCCTTTAGTTTTACTCAATGTATCTGATTATATTTTAATAGTATTTTTTTTGTTTAATCTCATTAAGGGATAATGTATTAGTATATTATCTTACACAAGCTGCTATAAGAGAGCTGCTTTATGACTTTTGTGCCGTTTGGGCCACGCATGCCACTTTTTTTGGCCAGAGACATGATGGGGCTTCTCACCACAACAAATGTGACATTATTTGCATAAGAAATAATGGCTAAAATCTATGCCAGTCCCCTTCAATTTTCTGGTGCACGGACCCAAGAATAATTTTGGTGTATCTCATTCCAGTGTGGCCCTCCATTAAGCCCTGTGTATTATATGCCTGTCTTAATAGATCGGCCCATTGGGTCTTCCGATTCTTATCTTGTGACTTCTGATGGCAGTTCTGAGGTTATTACATTAGTTATTTACCAGTGCTGTTATTTTCCATACTGAGCACACTTGTACTTCTACCTTAAAATGCTGTCTATTTAGTATGGCCGGATTCAAGTATACCCGAGGGCACCAGCACCGCCATTGTGTGATTCCTGTACCATTATAGCAAATAATACATAAACCTCTATACATAGAGGTACAGCATGGACCCACTGCAATGTAAGAGCATTATAATACAGATTCGAAACAACTCAAATATGGCCGTGTGCATGAGGCCTAAAGTGCAAGACAATCCACTTCTACAGTGAATGATATATGGGGGATAAATGTATGCTCCAGCTCCTTACGCTTAGTCAAACACCCAGGAATCATATAAATGGAAATGTATTTTATTATAAAATAGTAAAAGATTATAAAAATACAGCAGCTGTAGATAATACCCAGCCACGGACATCATTCATGTAAAATCATTAAAGGTCAATGCGACACCATAGAAAAGTATTGAAAGAATCGGGCCTGAATAAATTAGACTTGATAAATACTATACAACCCATACCACACACATAAGGCACTCTATAGCAACAAGTAGAAAAAAACCTTGCACTCCAATATGTCTGACAATATGTATAGCAGGTGAAACTGATGAAGAGGTAGGTGTGCCCCATCCAGCCCATTCACATCATTGCAGGACGACTGAACTGTACAGGGCGCTCTTCTTGTGGATGTTGAAAAAACAAGAACTGCGTCAGTCGACGACTTTGATAGAATGAACCCCGGAATGGCTGTGAGATGTCCTGACACTCTGCCCAGTGCCCCGGCCGCTGATGGAGCTGGCACTGTGCAATGCTGATCGAGGGTATTTTGCAGCTATGGCTTGAGAAACGGTTTGCTTAAAAGACATGAAAAAAGGTTTAGGGAAAATACATACAGTGATCAAAAACATTAATAAATGCTTTGTTGGAGCATGTTCAGATGGCCAACTTTTCATGCTGGAAAATATCTGACGCCAAATTGAAAGAAAATCCATGTCAGAAATTTGAGGACAACTCTTGGTTTCTACTGTGGATTTTGGGTTTTATCACAGAATATGCACCAAATCTATTTTAAAAATAAGTAGTGTGAACATGAACTTACAAGTCAGAACATCGGGGGAGATTTATCATTAAGATTTTTGGCTGTTTTGGTGTAGTTTGCACCAAATATCGCACAATAATTGATAAATTTGGTGCATCTTTAGGTCTGATACCTCTGTGCAGAGATGTTACTCCATTTTCTACACCACCCCACTATTGGAATGAGACGGTGACAATTTGTGCCACTTTTTAAAAAGTCACATTTGAGAAATCTGCAGTACGTTACATTAACAGGCTAACCACACCAAGTTTCCTACCCACTTGCGTGGCCTAAAAAAAGTAAGGCCTTATTCACATGACAGTGCAGAGTTTTACGGACTGAACGTCCGTGAAAAATGGCCATGTCGGGCCATTCAAGACCATGTCAGGGAGTTATTCACATGGCAAAAAAGAATGGTCATGCGATGGACATTTTTGAAACAGCATCACATGGCCACTATAGAACTTAGGTATGTCAATGGGTCTATTCACACGGCTCCACAGTATGTCCATTTTGATGTACAAAGAGAGAATGTAAATTTTTTGACAACCATTAAAAATGGTCTGTAAAAAAAAACCAAAAAACAGTCATGTGAATAAGCACATTGAAATGTGTTCTCCACATGGTCGTGTGAATAAGGCCTAAGTCTCAAAATTGTTGTGCAAATAAGCCATACAAGTGTCAAAACCCGATTTTGAAGCCAGAATTGAGGAGCACAGGGCTTGATAAATGCCCCAATGTCTGTGTGTAACGTGCTGTCTTATATAGCGGTATATATTTGTCTTTGGAAAATACTAAGGTTGGGTCATAACTGTCCTAACCAACCTACATGAGGATCATAACCACATGGTCACGTAACAGAGGCAGTAGAACACAGCACCCAGCACTAAGAGGTTTATATGGTTTTGACTTATGTGCCTGTGACTAAATATATCGTTCTAGCTGGAAAACATATTGGTGCTACATATCTCATAAATCCTCAAAGTCTCCGGTACCTGCAGAAAAAGCAGAAACTGCATGCAGAAATATTCAACATTTTAGTTCAGCTTAAAAAGGATAGGTCACCTCACCTGACATGTCTGCTTTAGTAAATACTTGTATTCCTGACGGACATTTCAGCAGCTTTTCCTATAATTGTGCATTCTGTTATTCCCTGGAAATGTCCAACTAAACTATACACGGGGTGTTGCTATTTGCCTTGGTGTGTCATAAATATATCTATATATATATATATATATATATATATATATATATATATATATATATATATATATAACACACACACACACATACATACACACAGATTGTAGGAACGTGTCATATTGACAAAAGAGATGGATAACATTCCCTTGATCTATTCATATAGTTCCAGGAAGAATTACAGAGGAATGGCATAATGGAAAGTTTTAAAAGGAATCTATCATTGGGGATATGCATTTTAAACTCATCACACGTCAGAATAGCCTTTTAGAAAGGCTATTCTACTCGTACCTTTGGTTCAGTCCAGAAAACTGCCATTTTTGTAAATAAATCACTTTTTCCATGTATGCAAATGATGCTCAGGGAGCACAGGGGGCGCTCCCCCTGTACTCCGAGCACCGCTACGTCATGCCTTGAATGCCGCCACATGCGCTGTACACGAGCGCAATACGCACATGTAGGAATAGAATAAAGAAGTAGCAGAGCCGACAGGGCATGCACGGGATTTCGATTTTGTTGAAGATAGCGTCAGCTGCTTAAGCAGAGAAGAGGAGGACCAGGACATCTCAAGGGGCATGATGCAACAGCCCAGGAGGCGGCATACATGGCATGACGAAGCTGTGCTCGAAGTATATGGGGAACGCCCTCTGTGCGCCTTGAGCATCATTTGCATACATGGAAAAAGTGATTTATTTAAAAAAACGGCAGTGTTCAGGACTGAAACAAAGGTACGAGTAGAATAGCCTTTCTAAAGGCTATTCTGACGTATGCTTAGTTTAAAATGCATATCTCCAATAATAGATTCCCTTTAAGAAAATGTGCTTGAGCATTGTTATTTTATTGGGAATAAGTATTTACTAGGAGAACTAGTATCTGCTGATGTGAATATTTCTTCCTTCTTGTCTGTTTACCTTTCAAACAGAAGATAAGTCCTGCACGATTTTATCTTCCGTGTACAACAATAACATCCAAGACAAAAGAGAGATTCCATCTTGTTTCAAGCAGACAGAATGTGCCCCATCTATAAGCGTCATTACGTTATTTTTTCAGCGCATTGTTCTGATCCTATAACGGATCAGACTAACAGACTTAAAGGGAGTCTGTCAGTAGGAAAATCTGAAACAGGCTTCCTGCTTTTCCTGGTGCAGCCTAACAACATCAGGTATGTGCAGTACACTCAGTACTGTGCATGCCATGGTCAATGAGTGCAGAGGGGGATGGAGGAGGGAAATGGGGAAGCAGTTAGGGCTAGCTATCTAGAATGGAGAGCAAAGCTCCAGCAGGAGAAGAAACGCCTCTGAAACAGACACATTTTAAAAAGAAGCAGATGTGAATTTTGCCTAAGATTTAACTAAATGTCAATTGATGCTATAGGTTTGGTTTTCACAGCCACAGAATTCCAAAAGAAACCAACACATAAGTCACCCCTTTTGGGTGGCTGCAGCATTCAGAGGAATTTGCATTTGATTTTATCTGATGGCAATTCAGTATTCATCCTGTGTGGACCTGGCCTTACTGCAGTGAAGGAGACTCAGTGCTGCGGCCCTTTAGACCGCAACCACACTGAACAGACAGGCTGCTGAATTTCTGTTGGGGAAATGTAGCAGAAGGTTTTCCTGAAAGCAAAAACCAAAACTAAAACTGCTGGTGTGCATTGCAAAGGTTGAAAGCTGTGGATGAAACCCATAAAATAATCGCCATGTAGACATTTAGAGTGACCTGCCTTTTAGTTACAGAAAGTGGATGAGATTTGCTTTAATCTAACAAACTGTAGATCACAGCGGGTTAGTCGCTAAAGTTGCGATTCCTGCAGGTTACACGTTGTTGGCTTATACTTGGCCGATGTACCGGATGGTAGGTTTTAGCGGTCAGGTTGTTGTGCGGATGACGGGTACTGATGAGGAGGCTTATATATACTTAACATTAAATATCCAGTGATCATGTTGTACATTATAAGGTACATTTTATTACTACAGGGAAGTTACCTGGGTAATTGGATGATGCCTTTCCACCACTACAGAGCTCATTGGTGGTGAAACGCCTATAGAAGTGATGCCTCCTCCAGTCTTGGAGATCTTCTGGGTCAGATCTGAACGAGCCGTAACCCGGGCTGTTATGGTCTTTCCTGCCTTTTGCTGCCCTGATGTTATAACTCTTGTGAGAGGCTAAAAATACACATGAAAAAGAAACGTGATTTCATTAACAAGTGCTTGCAATATGACTAAGGGTGCTCAGCATCTACATAGCAAACATATATGCACATGGAGACTCGTGAAGCTTTTCCTACCTTAGTGTTAATATGCTTACCATACTCCTGTAAGCAAGAGCGGCAAGCATAGGGTTGTAAGTAACATATGGACATGGAGAGACAGCAGAAACAGTAAGGGTATGTTCACACAGTTGAATTTAAGACCTCAAAATCTGCTCCAAATTCCACCTGAAATCTGTTTCCCATTCATTTCAATGGGAGGAAGATGCTGATATCTAGATTTAGCTTTTTTTTTTTTTTTTTTTTTTTTTTTTTAAAGCAGGAAAAATAAGTGTCATGTTTGATCTTCAGGCGGATTCCACCTAATTTCCACTGAAGTAAATGTGAGGCAGAAAAATGCCCCAGTGAGTACAGGAGAATCTGCTCCATTACAGTCTCTCACTTATTCAGAAGTATCCACAAAAAACATGCAAGGCTTATATAGAAAAGTACAGACATATAGTGATGTGAAAAAAGCTATTTGATTGTGGCACTTCTCTCTGATAAGAAACAGCATCTTATTGCATGTTCCTATTCAGATCTCTGCTCATTCGGATGGATCCCCAGAGATAAGGGGCCCATAAGTCAGCCTGAAGCCTTCCTGTGAATGAAGCGCCAGTGTGCTTGTGTGACGGTCACTCCATTTGCTTCTGTGGGGCTGCCATAGATTGCAGTCCTGGCAGCCCTATAGAAGTGAAAGGAGCACCGGCCACACAAGCACACTCACACTCACACTTCATTTACAAGTAGACTTCACGGGGACTTTTGGGTCCTTGTTCTCCGGATCACTAGGCGGATATGGAATAAGTGTTTGTAATGACACAATGTTTTGAAGAGGACCTTTCACCATCTCCACCAATTCTAGTTCTTAGTATATGTTGCTATAAGAGCTGCTGCTCCACTCCTCCAGCACAGTTGGGATTTTTCTCTCTAGCCCCCACCATTCCTGAGCAAGAAACACAGTTTTGGTGCCTGATGTGCTATTTAAAGGGGTTTTCCCATCTCCCTGTCTCAGCAGCTTTTCCTACTGTCTCTTCTTCTCACTTCCTGTATTAATCACCAAGCTTGGGGGACGCTGCTTTGATTGTTTGATGATCAGGACACTATGAAGTATCACAATATAGACTTTGCCTTTACCATGAGAGATTATTTATTATCATTACTAGATATCTAATATAAATGCAGATCAAATAATATGCACAGTAAATGTATATTACATTACACAGGTTTGTATAGAACACTTACCATGCTTCTACAGAGAACGGACTCTGTGTTTATATAGAGAGTTAACAAACATTGCTTCATCAGCAAACTGCACTTAGCTGACCTGAATGTCCTGCAGGCAGAGCTGTAGATAACAGTGAGAGGACTTAGCCCCCCCCCAGAGAACAGGGACTCACGTCATCCGTTCTTTCTTATCAGATACATACAAACCATGCACCATGGAAACGATGTGTAAACAATGGGAGACATAATCTAACATAGCAGGAAAAAAAGCAGCATTGCTAAAGCAGTGTATTTAGGAAAAGTCTTGAATTTACATAAGCTAGCAGTACACATAGGATCCTTGAGATAGGAATACCCCTTTAAGCTCTATAATGTCAGGTGAGCAGTGTCAGGCAGGGGATGGGGTGTGATTCAGAGCTCCAATCAGAGGCTGCAAGTATCAGAGTTCAGAATCACACCCCTTGTCTGCTCCTGCCTGACTCTGCCCTTTTGATAGTACAGAGCCTAAATAGCATACCAGGCACCAAAACTAACAGCATTGATTGTTCAGGAACGGTGGGGACTAGAGAAAAGAGCTGCACTTGGAGGTGGTAAAAGGTCCTCTTTAAATAATATCCCAAGGCAACAGCTGTATCCAGTCTAGGCCAAGCTCTCAGGGCTACAAATAGCAGCAGCTGCACAAATGTTTCTGTTAGTTTGTTACAATGTATCATGTTGAAATCCAGGCTGGTTAGATCACACCATTTGCCTAGACCAGGTACAACTATATCCAGGCAAGTAGGCAGTGAACTCCAAGCATGTTCTCACTCATTTACAGCATACAAATATGTTGCAAAGATTGAGGAATCAAAACAAAACATATTACAGAGTTGTAGAACACTGTACATTTCTACAAGCTACAAAGCCTAACTAGAACACGTCATACTGAACACTGTGCTGTGAGATCGGTATCTTTTTCTTAGAAAGAGAGTGTGTGTTGCAATATTTACTTTACTATACATGCTGTACAAATATTAACACAAGATATTGTACATGTACTGCAGCATGCCATGGCGCTAGGCCATGCAATGTCTGATTTCATGAGAGCTGTACTACAAATAGCATCTACAATCCATCTTTCAGGCCCATATATAAAGTACACAGTTTAATCTTTTGATTTATATGCTGACATCTATGAGCGTGCACACATTTTGCAGTGGCAATTTTAAAGGTGTATACACATTAGATGAAAGTCTGCCAAATCTGCTGACTTTGATACCGATCTAAAGAGTATAGAGGTCTCCTAGTTTCTCCCTTACGGTAGATATGGGGGTAATAAATGATTTCATATGTCTATTCCCCTCTCTGTTTTGAAATACACATGCACACTTTGCCAAGATCAATGTTCAGGTATATGGTTGAAGTTGGGAGGAACAGTTTGCAGTTGAATACTCGACAGATACAGATGTAGCAAAGGGTAAAAGGGGCTTTCCAGGCTAAAAATATTGATGACCTATTTTAAGGACAAGCCATCAAAACCAGATGGTAGGCGTCCGACACCCCCACCGATCATCTTTTCTCAGCAGCCGATACATAGAGAATGGAGCAGGAAGCAGACAGTGCTGTACTCTACACAGTGGCCAGACAGGGTACTGCAGATCAGCTCCATTCACTTGAATAGGTCAGCCAATACACAGAGGACAGAGCTGTTTGCTTTCTGCTCCATTCTTTATCAGTTGATCACTAGGAGTGTCAGGCCTCCACAGATCCGATATTCATACCTTATCTTTAAGATAGTTCATCAATATTTTTAGCCCAGAAAACCCCATTAACTTGACACTGAACACATTCACAACACTAACACAGAGTACCAAGTCAATTCTTGCAATGGCTGCTGCCACACACCCTTGGTGGCAACTTATCACATCCTTGGTGGCAACTTATCACCTTTGCAAACAACTGTTGACATCAAACAGCCGAGACAGAACAGACATAGATATAAACCATCAAACGCGAGCGATTACCAGTTTCTGCGTTGATAACATGCTAGATCCTGATGTCGTAGCTGATATTACCACAGGAGTACTCACATCTTCTTTGGACTCAGAAACACTTGAAGGAACAAAGTGCGGTCGAAACTAGAGGTCAAAAGTTAAAATGAAATAAATATTAATAAGCAGGCAACATAAAAAATAACCTATAGCCACCATGCGACATTGTGAAGCTTGCACCTTTACGTCACGACACCACGTAACCGCTATGGCCCAATCACAAGCCTCAAAGGTCCCCAATGTCATTCAGGAGACCAGAAGAGGATGACGCCCAGCGCCAGAGTCCAGAGAAGGTGAGCAACACTGTTTGTTATGTTTATTCACCTCCCTTTGGCTTCCGCCTGGCTGAACAAAACTGCAGGTAAAAGTGCACGAACTCTGTAATAACTGAAGTGAAATAACCAATGTGCACTAACTTATATCAGTTATGGGCGGTTTTGGTTATTTTTCGACTAATTGCTCAGCCCTAGAGTCAGCTGTATATCACATATTGTATATTACTGGCTCCGATCCCAGACATTTAGCCCCCCCAAATGCCATGATCAATGACGATAGCAGCATCTAAGTGGTTAGACAAAAAAACTTAAAATCATACAAAATGTCATTTTATTCAAAAGATAACAAGACACGAAGATTAACATGCTTGACTTTTAGCTACTAGCCCCATCACCTACCCTAGAATACCAAGAAAGGAGGCACTAGACCAGAAAAGTTATTTACAATGACCCCTTCATTTCCGTGGACCACCAATAAATTTTAATTAGTATTAATATTTTTTCCATTTTTCCTTGTCTAAATCTGGGGTGCGTCTTTTGGTCAGAGAATCACTTGACTCTCAGAACAAAATTAAAGGGTTTTGCCATTACAGACATGTATCCCCTATCCACTGGTGAAAGGGGGCTCAATAGTCCTACATCCGCCTTGTGAATGTCGTGCCATTGCTCTTGCACGGTCAGCACTTCATCTACTGCTATGGAGCTCACTCAGTTTGTTACTTTAGACCTTTTGAGCTCTTGGTCTAAAATTTTAAGTGACTGAACTCTTGAAAGAAGTTAAACCACCTAGTAGACATTATATATGATTTTTAGGACCTTCATAGCAGCACATAGTACCAGTTAGATTTACTGCTACTGCTCCTCATTACAAATCTCAGGAAATGTCTTTATCTTAGGATTACTACTGTCACATCACAAAACAATGAAGAGTTTGTATAACAGTCAGTTAAACGGATCATCCAAGACCAGATATTGATGGTCTGTCTATAGGATAGGTCTTCAGTATCAGACTGGTGTGGGTATGACTCCAGACAACCCCACCAATTTGCAGATATTTGCACAGTATACAGAGCTGGAAGCAGGTGGCTCTATACACGGTGTAGTGGCTGTGCTGTGCTATTGCAGCTCAACCCCCATTCACTTAAAGGGGAGCTGAGCTGCAAAAGCGTGGCACTGCCGTTATACAGTTTATGGGGCCGTGGCGCAGCTTTATGGCGCTGCAGAAATCAGCTGATCAGTTTGGGTGCTTTGTGTCAGACCCTCACCAATCTGTTATCAATACCTGAACTTGGAAACCTCTTTAGCCTTTATTTTAATACAATGTGGAACAAAGTGCAAAACCAATGGATATCTTTCCATGTATTTCTGCAGCAAATTTGATTTTTAGATAATGTGAAATAAAATGAGATGGTACAATATAACAATTTCTGGTAGAAGCTAGAATATGTACAGCCATTGTGTACACTATTTTTTATGTGGTGACATTTCCTGTAACAAACGGGTATCATGTTGACATGTGATGTCTAGTCAGTCAAATTGACTTCTGCTCCTCATACTCATTGCAGATCTCAGATCATCTCTTTATTGTAGGTTTACAGCTGTCACATCATAAAACGCTGGATCAAGCATCAGGCAACAGTTTTACAACCCTTATATATGTACAGTGATTCCTTCTTACTCACAATTTGCTCTGCTGTGATGGCAGGAGTGTGGCTGGATGAGGGGAGATCGTGTTGTGAAGAGCTCATAGGGACAGAAGTGGTCGGCACCTGCTGAAACGTCACTGAGGGACTGGAGCCAGGGTCTTCTCTCCTAGGTGGAGGATCTGCTGCTCAGATACAAGAGATACAAGCATCATTTTCATCTTTGCAGATTAACCTACATGAATATAATTCCTTAAATATTCAAAACTAAATTAAAAATAAAGTTTCGCAGATATCAAAAAACTATTTGAATCTAAATCTTCATTCTGTGTTCATGACATATTACCACACTATTATGCACATGCTGTATATGTACAATGTGTTTCAGCAGGGAATACATGTGTATTTAGTGCAACAGTGCCACCTTGTGTTCAGCTTGGTATCACACTTTCACTCACATCAAGTCCTCTCAAGTCTAGTACCTATTATTTCAAGTACTGTTTAAAAACCGTGGGGCAGATTTTTGATGACTGGTGGAGGGTACACCGCCTCATAACCTTAACCATCATAACCCTCCTCATAAATAAGGTGCACCCTCTACCGGGCCATGCATGGGAAATCAATACCAGCTCATAGCTAGCATGGATTTCCAGCACCAGTTATGGTGAGGAGACCTAAGTAGTCTTGAAAGCTTGCCATTTGTCATCTTTTCAGTTAGCCATTTAAAGGGTACCAACTACTGAAGACTCTCAAAATTTTTGTCACTCAATATGAATTTTTTTTTTTTTACATGTCTAATGATGCGTGACAGTGAACATTGTGGAAAAATGTACAACTACTGCTTGTCTAAACACTGTCACAAGTGTGCTGCTTGATTTTCTCATGAACATAATATTTAGCTTTGTAGACAATTGAAAGTTAAACATTTTTGCAAATATAAATAATTAAACATTTTGCTGAGTTTTAAAGATTTTCTCAACCATCTTAGTGGCGACATCTTTTGTCTTGATTGGTTGCCAGTGGATCTGACCATGAATGCAGGAAATGTTTATGGTATGGGACTTGTCAGAAGCCCAGCCATATTGTGTCCGGGTTATCAGACAGGGACTCTACATGTACGAGAAGATAACCCAGGTACAATAAGGACATCATGGCTGGGTTTCTGACAAGTCCCAGACCAAAAAAAGTTTCTACATTCAAGGTCAATCAATTGGCAACAGATCAAAACAACAGATGTCCCCACTAAGATGGTTAGCGAAAATCTTTAAAATGCTGCCAAATTTTTAATTATTTTCAAATGTCTACAAATTTATATATGGTTCTGCTGATGGGAATACCCCTTTAAAATGTAATTCTGTATCCAGTATCTATATACACAGGGGATGGGTTGAAGTTGAGTTTCAGGGCATGGCAATATAAATTGTGGCTTTGCAATGCATGAAACTATTTCACATAAAACATGCAGATTTTGCAGCAATTTCTGTGAAGAATCAAGACAGATTTTACCCATTACAATTTCTGTTCTGTGTGGACATTCCATTAACATTCTTCATTACCTACCATGCTCTGCTCGAACTTCTCTCCCTTGAAACATGGACATGGCCTCCATATTTAATGCACAGACACCACGCATGAATGCCTTCTTCATAGATCCCTCAAACTGCCCTCTCTCTGCATGTAGCCGTGAAACTTCTGCTCTAGCTTCTTCCAGAGCACCGCTCAGCTACAAATGGTAAATTGGTAAATGTTGTGGCTTACATGGCATATTGGTCATTACTGGTGATGAAGAGTTAATATGAAGAAAACACAGTTATACCCTTTATAAATAATTTCATAGAGGGAGCCAAGCACATCAATACTGACCGAGGCATGGGTGGGGGCATCAAAGCATGTTATCACTGTGGCATTTTGCAAAGTCAGGGGTCTAGTGGGAGATCTATGTAAAGTGGTTATCCAGACTCTTAAAATTAAAGGGATATTCCAGTCAGAGCAAGTTACCTCCTGATCCAAAGGATAGAGGGTAACTTGCTGATTGGTGGGGGTCCCAGGAGTCTGAATGGAATATCCCTTTAATTTTAAAAGGCTGGATAAACTCTTTACATAGATCTCCCACTAGACCCCTGACTTTGCAAAATGCCACATTGACAACATGGTAACTTGCTCTGACTGGAATATCCCTTTGCACCCCTTCCGTTCTGCTGTTTGCAAGGGGCCACATTGCACATGCAAGCGCTGCAATCTCTTCAATGTTTACATCGAATTGCAGACCAGTTTGTGCTTGAAAACACAATAATTTTCGTAGTGATGGTGCAATGTATTGTAGCGTTGCCTCATAGATTTTAAGGGGACAATTCTGCAATACCTTGCACTGCTGCTATGAAAAATGTGGCATCTGCAGCTACAAAATGGCCTGTTATTGAAGTAAACACTGAACAGGCTGCAGCATATGCTTGCATAAGTGCTGCGGCCCCTCAAACAGCTGCTTGGCAGAGGTGGCATTAGTTGGATCCTCACTGACCTGATATTGATATCCTAAAGATAGGTCACGGACAGAAATTTCACAGAAAACCCCTTTCAATACCTGAGCAACTTTAGATTCATAATCACTTGAGAGCTCAATGCAAACTTCTTCAGCCCTGGCTCGGCATGCCTGTTCCACTTTGTCCTTCCAGTTGGACTCCATAACTGAGCGCCATGTTCTCCACATGTTCTTCAGTAACATCCTTTTGTAATATTTGTCGGCTAAACTGCGCACATAATCCTAAAAGATCACATAATGACTTAAGACAACAAATCCCACACATTATGCAACTTTATACCCCAATGTTCCTCAATGTTGGCAGGCAAATATAACATACTTGTTAACCATTTCTAGTACAGGCACATAATGATGATAATGATGCCTAGTCGGTGACACATCATTAGGAACCCTCTGCCTGCACTAAGTCTCTATCCCCACAGCAACAAGTTCCTCCCTTGCAGCTGAGATAATCTTAGGTGACAGTGGAGAAAGGAAGAAGTGTTCCTCCTTTCTCCTGTGAGGTCGCTGCACTAAGTAACATTGAGAGGTGGTTAAAGACAACATGGCGGATGTTGGATAGTGTGCGGGCTATGGTCTCCAGAATGGGGAAGCAAACACCTCAATATACTTTCAATACTAAGGTGCGCTTAGAAGCACATATTCCGGACTGCTCACTAGAGTACAAAGTCCTCTGCTAGGCGCAACCATCAAAGTTAGTAGTATCAAACCTTTTACTCCTCCATAATAACAGCATTGAAAATTTGATGCATTGTGTAACCCTATTACTATCTGTTTTGAGGATTAAGGTAAAGAGTCCTACATACCACCCTGACACACTTTTGGCCTGCAGTGAGGTATGCGCCAATGGTTGCATGCCAAAGAGTTTATCGAATGCAGTGTGAACTTAGCCTTAGCTCTTTTTATATATTTTGTTATCTCTTTACTTATTCAGTACCAATAAAAAAAAAAAATCTAATAAACCCGATATCTAAGACAAGAAAAGCTTGTTCCTTGGTAACAGGAAAAGGACACCGATATCAAACAGCATTGCTAGCATGGGAATGAATCACATGTCCTGCTCTTCACCTCTTGTCTGGCTTCTATTTGCTGAAGTCGCCAGTGGGAAAATGTTCGCATCAGTTCAGTCTTTTCTTTCTGCTTCTCCAGAGCACGAGTCAGGTTAGAAATCACCTAGGGGTAAGAACATTATATCTGGTGATGTCAGATGTTCTCATAAAATATATGATCGCTAGATATGAATGAATCATATATGTAAGGGAACATAACCACGAAGCCTCATGGGCGGCACACAAAGGATTTATCATGGGCACAAACAACAGATGTCTAAATTCATTTGTGTCAAAGTAAGAAGCAGTAAAATCTCTATCTAAATATGACCACCCCATCTAGACCAGATTTTAAGATGCAGTAAAATCTCTCTTTAAGGTGACCACTCCACTTCTTTGAGAAGATCACCCTCCAGACGACCATTCTTGACTGCAATTTTGGTTGGTGGTCTCAGAAAAGTTTCACCAAAAGTATTTTTCTGACTATTAAGAGCGCCTCCCATTCATTTCAATGGGAGTCACTAGGAGATATTACAGAATCTGACTACTGCAGAGGTCAAAGCAGTCACATACTATACTACTGCCATCATTGCTCCCATTATGTTTTTTTTTATAAGCTGCACAGGCCCTTTAAAAGGAACTTTAATCCCACACAGATTCTTGCAATGGATGGGGGTTCAAGCAGTCAGAATCCCAAAGATCATATATGTATTACTGACCTAGCGGATAGACAACATTCCCCCTCAAGTTAAAGTGTACCTCCAGTTATATACAACTTTTCATAAATGAATCGTACAGGTGAATATAAGAAACTTTGTAATATATCTTATTAAATAAATATGCTTCTTTCTTCAGTTTTTCAGGCTGCATTACTTTTTACATAGACATCTATGGAGAGGGGAGGTTGCTGAAGAAGACTCACAAATAATAATCGCAGCTGCTACACTGTCAGCAAGGGAGAGTTCTTCTGACACTATTTTTCATGATAATGCTCCACCACTGACCAGAATGAGGCAATAAATCTATTAACAGCCTCCTCCTTCCCACTCCCCTCTCCATAGACTTGTGTGTGTGAGATAAACAGTCTGAGTGAAGATAAGGAGAGCAGCCTAATAAGTGGTGAAGGAAACACATTTAATTAAAGGGAATGTGTCAGGTTTATTTAAGACACTAAACAATCCACAAGTCCTTAGGACAATTTGGGACAATAAACCCCCAGTTTATGTTTTAAATCCATCTGTGTCCTCAGGGAGCACCAGAGAGAAGTCTTATCAGACTTCTCTCTGGAGCTCCACACGCCTGCGAAGTTCTTCAGTGAAGCCGAGGACGTACACCCTGGCTTCACTGCGCAAGGGCCAGAGGTATGGAGAATGTGCACCGAAGCCGAGGTGTACTCCTCTGGCTTCAGTGAAGAACTGCACCTGTGAGGGGCATATAGCAGCAGGGTGAGTATAAAGCTTTTTTATTTTTATTGCAGGCATGGATGGATTTATAACAGGGCAATTTGGGACACTAAACCCTGGGTCCATAAAGGCCTGTGGGTGTTTTAGTGTCCCAAATCGCCCTGATAGATTCCCTTTAATAAGATATAATATAAAGTTTCTTGCACTATTCATTCATTGAAAAGTTGTTTTATAACTGAAGGAATGCTTTATAGACTAAGTGACCAGGACCCACGACACAATCCCTCCCCCATCCATGACCATACAAAGGAACATTCAGGCCTGCATTTTGTCTATAGGATTCTCCTTAAAGTGATTTCTGGGCTTTTTCTTTTATTGTCTATTCTCAGGATACGCCAGTAATATCTGATCGTGTGGTGTTGACCCCCACACAGATCAGCTATTCAGGTCTGTGTTCAGTCCCTATAGTATACATTGTATGGAACCAGAAGCTTTGTACGCTGTATAGCTTAGCTTCTATAATAAGCCTAAAAAAAACAAAACAAAAAACCTGTAAAACCCATTTAAAAACCATGTATTACACCGCTGAGTTTTAGGACTAGCAGCTCACACTTACTTGAAGTTCAGGGCAATGCGGGTCATTTTAGAGAAATCCAGCAGCTGAGTTATATGGTGGAATGACTACACCGCGGTTATTGAGTAATTATAATTATAATGAGCCGCTGATTGGGAAAACAAAAAAGCCATAATCCAGCGAGATGACTATACCGCCAGATAATTACAGGCTGCAGGAACATGACTCAGCTAATCAATCACCTCTGTAGTCCTCCTGCCGCTGCGCACATAGCTAGTGTTCCCACGCAGCCAGCGGGAGCAGTGCACAAACGCACATTTATCTTTACACCAAGCAAATAAGATCATTTAGTGTGTATGTGCTGAGCCATGTCAAAGTACATTAAACTATCATTATATCAAGTCATCAAGTGACATGGTTCACATGTATATGCAAAACACTGCGCACAGCTAGCTGCAGTATGTTACATGTCACAAAAGGAAGTGAAAAACTGGGGCTGAGGCTTCGCAGACCTCATCTGCTGAACATTTTACTTCTATAGATTGTATCTTTGTATAATAATGCACGGAAAGTTGTTCTAATGTAAGATATAATTATCAGATTCTATATTTACAGAACAACATTTGTGCTTAAAGGGGTTGTCTGGCCCCAAAAGGATTTTTCATAGTGATGCCCTGTGCATAGCATAGGTTACCAGTACGTGATCAGTGGGGGGAAACTGACCCCCGATCCAGCACAAAGCACCTGTTCTGGCAGCGTCTGGTCACTGGAACTTACAGCAGTGGACCGGGAGTGTGGGCAGGCTCAACTAATCAAGTAAGGCCCAGTTCACATCTGCGTTCGAGTAGTCTGCTTGGGGGACCCCCCGAACGGAAACCTATACGCATAAAAAAGAGGTTTACTTGGGAAACCACACGGACCCCATAAAATATAATGGGGTCCGTGTGGTTTCCGCACAAAACAAGCAGAAAGGAAAGTGCTGCAAGCAACACTATCCTCTCTGCATGTTTCGTGCGGAAATCGAGCGGAAATCACACAGACCCCATTATAGTCTATGGGGTCCGCGGGTTTCCCAGGTAAACCGTTTTTTTATGTGTATAGGTTTCCATTTGGTGTGTCCCCAAGAGGACTTCCCGAACAGAAACCCGAACGCAAACGTGAACCGGGCCTAAGAGGAGCAGTGCTGCACTTACCTGAAATCACCACAATACAGTGGACAAGGCTACAGCTCCGCTCCTATTACTTATTAGAGCCTGCATGTGCTCCTGCTCCACTGCTATAACTTCCAGTACCCAGAAGGTGTCAGACCCCCACAGATCACATACTGATGAGCAGTCTGTGGATAGGCCATCAGTATGAAAAGTCCTTTTGGGGCTGGGGAATCCCTTTAATTTGTTCATCACAGATTTGTCTGACAAAATACCCTGGTGAAAACAGTGCAAGCAGACACATAATAAAAGATAAGTGCAATAGAAACATTATTGTAAGAAAGGAAGACATTGTGCCGCCATGTAAAATGTATTCTTAGTGATCTGACTTGCTAAATATAAGACTACTATGCTAATGAGCATCAGAACACATTCATGGTATTAATACACTAGGAAAATGTGGGGTTAGTGATCAGCAACATATGAAAGAGGAGGAGGCAGACAAGAAAATGTCACTTTTATACAGCCAAGAAATCCTAATGCTACACAAAGCAAACGTTAAATAAGGAGCATTTAAAATGCTTGAATCAGCAGATTTTTTACATGCATTTTAAAGCGTTGGGAAAAAAAACAACAAAAAACAAAAGTGTTTGTGAAGGAGCCTTAAGGCCGGGGCCCCATGTGGTGTAAACGTCGTGGCAAAAACTACAGCGTTTTACAGTCTAGTGAATCCCATCCACATATTGCAGAAAAACACCCGCAGTGGAAATCTTGTGATTTCCAAAACAGTCGCGGTTTTGGAAATCGCAGTATGTTAATTATACCTACGCAAACACTGTCTGTTTCCCTATAGGTATAATTGAAGCAGAAAGTCTACAGAGGAAAACTGTGGACTCAGTGAAAAGTGCTGTAGGAGAAATACAATGCGTTTCAGCTCCGGTTTTTCCCGTAGCGCTTTTTCGCTGTGGCCCGCAACTTGGGGCCTTAACTTAAAGGGATACTGTCGTCTGAAGAGCTCGGGAGGCGGCTCACTTTATTCACTTGTAGGAGAGTTTAGAGAATAGCCAAAACTGTTGTCAGGTTGTATAAATCTCTATATCAAATATCAATTAAAATAAATATAAATACTGGGGACTGGCTATACATACTGTATAAAATTACGCTGGGGAAAGTACTAACATGGCATAGGGGTACAAACAGTGACTACTGTGTGGCCGAACTAAGAGATGCATTTGGATCTTACATTTTTAGCAAGCAAAGGAACCCACAAGAAGTCCTGCAGGACTCATAAAACCCCAGAAGACTGCAAGTAGCAGCTCAATACACCTACCCACTGGCTGTATCTGGTATTGCAGCAGTACATGGATGAAGAGTGTTCCACAAAGAACCTTGGACACTTGTGCCTTCTTTGGAATAAAGCAAACATGTTTTTGTTCAATTCAATTTAAAGTTTTTTGGAAATTTTATATCAGATCGGTGGGGGTCCTGGCACCCAACCCTAACCATCTGATTAAAGGTGCAGCAGTGCCCCGCACTGATCATTGGGGTGCTGGGTGATCAAAAAATATCATTTGGTCCCTAAATGATAATTTTTCTTTGGAGCACTGCAATATCAGCTATTAGTGATCAATACTATGAACAAACATTGAGTTGTAAATGTATTCATATGGAAATGATCACACTGACATTATTTGTTCACCATATCATAACATTACATCGTAAACACAAGTATTAAGTTGCTACTTACTAAAAATAAGGCTGGTTTCCAACCTGTGTTAGAGTCTCCATTTCGGTAAACCGAAAATAACCAGATGAAAAAGTGCTGCAAGTCCAACACCTGAGGGACCCCATAGACTGTAATGAAATCCATCGGGCATTGTTGGTGTCCACTGGTTTAGCGCTCGGTGCGTTCGTTGTTCTGGCCCTCTGATGGACCAAAACAATAGACATCCGGGCGCAAATGTGAACATAATGTAAGAATGTTCTACAACGCTCCTTAAACCCAGCACTAAGATGCTCTGGACCTGTGCAAGAGGGTCACATAATAAGCAGACCCGGTACACATCTGATCATTCATATGGAATCTAAAAGCATAAATTTATTTTTCAGATATTTAATGAACACAAAGGAAGCATCATCCCCAGGTGTCTATAAGAACGTGAAATGTTCTAAACACTGACTGCAAATGTACTCATCCAGAGACAGATCTCACTGTGAACACATTAATCACCAGCGCAATGTCAAGACAAAGATAAATGAGACGTCAGCGCCACATTACCCCTGTTCCATTCATGTACCAGTATGTCTACCTAATACCAACATCAATATTGTTTGGTTTACATTAGATATGTGTATACAAGTGTATATGAATAAGGTGCTTAAAATCAGGAAAGGTAACATTAGGGAAGCCTTGGGAACACCCAGCAATATCAATTGTAAGTCCCATTAATAGGTGCCAGTGTGACCAAAAAAAAAAAAAAAATAATATTAAGATTTTAGCTGGAGCCCTTCTGAATAGACATAGATTTAAAGAGGAGCGGTCGTCTATCTTCTGGAGCGGACTCATTTCAGCAGACACCAGGGATCTTTAAAAGGGTTATCCAGCATCCAAAAATTATCTGCAAATACATCCACATCAGTGCTAAATACTCACTGTTCCCTTGTTCAGCCTTTGTTTGGCTTTATTTTACTTGCTGCTCCTTGTTTCACTGTTATTTACATGCAATGAATATGTGAACAAACTACATTTCCCATGATTCCCCTCCCTGCTCTCACTCTCTGTGTACCCCTCCCTACTCCACTCTCCACTGCAATGAAATCACAGATAATAAATCACTCCCACATCCAAGGTCACAGGATGCTGTGCTGTTTTATTTGCAAGCTCACTCCCCCACCCTCCTGTAAGCAGTAAATACAGAGTGAGAGCAGGAAGATGACTCATGGGAAATGTAGTTTGTCCACAGATTCACTGCATGTAAATAACAGTGATACAATTGATATAAAATAAAGCCAAGCAAATGCTGCACAAAGGAACAGTGAGTATTTAGCACAACTGTGGATGTATTTGCAGATAATTTTTGTAAGTTTGATAACCCCTTTAACCCCTTCCCGCCAGTGACATTTTTTCGATTTTCGTTTTTGATCCCCCCCCACTTCTAAACCCAATAACTTTTTATTTTTCCATTCTAAGAGCCATATGAGGTCTTAATGTTTGCGGGACAAATTGTTTTTCATGATGCTACTATTTACTATTCTGTACAATGTACTGGAAAGTTGGAGAAAAAAAAAATTTCAGAATAGGGTGGATTTGAAGAAAAAGTGCATTTGTGCGACTTTTTTACGGGCTTTGTTTTTACGGCTTTCGCTCTACAGCCAAAATGACATGTCATCTGTATTCTATGTTTCAGTACGATTCCGGGGATACCAAATTTATATGGTTTTATTTACATTTTAACCCCTTAAAAATCCAAAACTGTGCAAATTTTTTTTTTTTTTTTAAAGTCGCCATATTCTGACACCCGTAACTTTTTTATGCTTCCGTGTACGGGGATGCATAGGGCGTCTTTTTTTGCGGGACCAGGTGTACTTTTTAGTTATACCATTTTGGGGAATTACTATTGCTTTGATCACTTTTTATTCAAATTTTTATCAGAGGCAAAACAGTGAAAAAACGGCGGTTTGGCACTTTTGATTTTTTTCCCGCTACAGCATTTACCGTAGGGGAAAAATATTTTTATAGATTTGTAGACAGGGCGTTTTCGGACACAGGGATACCTAATGTGTATGTGTGTTCACAGTATTTAACTACTTTTATATGTGTTCTAGGGAAAGGGGGGTGATTTGAACTTTTAAATATTTTTTTTTTTTTACTTTTTTTTTATTTATTAGACCCCCTAGGGGTCTTGAACCCCAGGGGGTCTGATCTCTAATGCAATGCATACCCAAAAAAATGGCGCTTCTATTGCAGGCTACATACTGTAACTATTTTAAAATTTGTAGATAATTAAGAGTTAAACATTTTTGCAAATATAAGTAATTAAACAATGTGAAGAGTTTTAAATATTTTCTCTAAATATCTTGTGGTCACAAGTTGTTGTCTTGATCGGTTGTCATTGAATACGACCATGAATGCAGGACCTTTCTAAAGTCAGAAAATCAGCCATGATTTCCTTATTGTGGTCGGGATATCTTCTGATACATGTAGTGTCCCTGCTTGATAACCCAGCTACAATAAGAAAATCATAGCTGGGTCCCTGACAAGACTCAGACCACAGAAAGTTTCTGCATTTGTGGTCGTATCCATTGGCAACCGATCAAGACAACAGACTCTCACCACTAAGAAAGTTAGAGAAAGTCTTTAAAACTCTGCAGAATTTTTAACTACCTATATTTGCAAAAAAGCTTAACTTTTAATTATCTACAAATATAGATATGATTATGTTCATGGGAATACCCCGCTAATGAAAGACAGGCCTAGGAGCCTTCACAAGGCTCCCGGCTGTCATAGCAACAGGACGCCAGCCCCGAAGCTTGTTCCAGATGCTGGCGATCCCCGGTAAAATGGCGCCTTGGTCAGCTTTGACCGAGTCGCCAAAGGGGTTAATGCCTGCGACCATTGCTGGCACTGATCGTGGGCATTAGCGCCAGGTGTCTGCTGTATAATACAGCAGACACCCGGAGGCTATGGTGGCTCCTCAGGTTTAAGCACCCGACATCCGCCGTACTATTACGGTGAATGTTGGTAAGGGGTTAAGCTTTGAATCATAAGGATATTGGCGGCGAGAGATAGTATGACACAGAGGTTTGGAACCCTAAGCCTCAGCTACTTAACAGCATGCTGGCAATTTAGTGGGCCCAAACAACCTTAGGGTAAGTTCACACTACCTTTATTTAATGTCCGTTCTCAACTGTCACAGGATGAGAGCAACGGACATTAAATGAAAGATGCAGACAGAGACCCCTGTGTCGGGTGACTATCTGCATTCACTCCAATGTAAAAATAAATAAATAAAAATACAGGATTTTTTCTTTTTCCTTTACAAAAGTAAACGTCAGTCACAATGTTTACATTAGAGACAATGGGACTAGACACAGATAGAGGGGGCGCTGTCTGTTACTCTGTGTCTGAAGCTGTCATCCTATGACGGATGACTGCAATGTATATTAATAACACTAATCTGAACATAGCCTTAAAGGTTCCCTTGAAATCCACCCCACAGGTCAGTTTCTGCAGCAGTCTTTTCAGAAACGTGTAGATTTACTAAAGTCTTATCCACTTTGCAGGGAAGTAAAACACAGTTTTTTTTTCTGCAAGTGTTTCTGCAGCGTCAAAAAAACCCCAGCATTTCTGCTATGTGTGGCAGCCTGCAGCTGCAACTTGAGGAAGATTACTGTATATTGTGCTGAGTTTAGTGTATAGCAGTATGCTGCTACACTTCCTCTAGTGATGTCTGCAGATTTGGAGCCTACATTTTTAGACCTGAAGCATACCTAACTTATAGCAGAAACTTTCAGGATAAACTGCCAAATGTGCACATGAGAATGAATACTATTTCTGGCTATTTTATGACTTGTATTCTGTATTTTTATCATTTTTCCTCTCTGTAGGCTGTGTCTTTAATTTTCAATTTCTTTCCGAGCTGCCAGTACATAAATTGCACAAAGCCAGAAGGAGATTCTGCTCTTGTTTCTGTCATTAGCTCGTCCTCATAAGTAACAGCACCATGTAAGACAACTGTACAGCATTTATCTGCAGAAGTCTCTGTCTGCCTGAAGCTCCCATTTTCTTTGACTTGGCTCCTCCTCCCTTATCTTCAAACTAATGCAGCGCTGTGAACTTGCAGTCAGTTTTGGGTGACCAAGATGGATTCAGCAGGGCTCAGTGCATATGCTGCGAATGGGGATAGGGAAGAAACCTCCAGCAGCGACAGAAATAAAAGGATCAAGAGTTTAAGTACAAACACATTAGAAGGTCAGCCTTTAAGCGTCAAAAGGTGCCCAAGCATTTTTTTCTGCCATGGAGCACTTTTTTTAGTTTTCTAACCCAATACGGTCATAAAAGTCACATTAGAGGGACTAGCAGCACATTCAATTCCTTGTTTTTAGCACGGAGGGAATATTGGAATAGTGTTGCTACTTAGCTGAAAATAAATCTTACATTTAAAAAGTAATAGGTGGCCACAGAAGGAATTACCTCATCTTTTCTGAGTATGGAAGTTTCATAGGTCTGTATTAGAGCTTGCAGGCCGTCTATCTGGTTACTCAAGTGAGTAATATGCTCTGTATGCTTTTCATTCTGCTTCTTCATCTCCAGCTGGTGCTTCTCGATTATTGTTAGTCTCCATTTGCTCAGCTCAGCCAACACATTAGTCTAGGATATAATAAAAGACATACAGGTAAGTAGTTTTTTTTAGAAAAATCTTAGTGTGACAAAGCATCCAAACAAATCCCCTCGATCAGACAATAAGAAGGTACACATTTTAATGAACATTCCCAAAAAGAGGATGCGATCTATTATAGGTGACATTTCATATCTGCATAAATGACATCCAGATATGATCTTCCAAAGTCATACATGATAGTGAGAAGATGACAACAGTGAAGTCTAATCTTAGACTACTGGTTTCTATATAAATGCATTACCTAAAGATTTGTTATTGATAAGATATGTTTTAAAAACTTAAAGTGGTTTTCCGGGATTGAAATATTGATGATCTACCCTTAGTATAGGATTGGTACCCCCAATAATCAGGTGTTTGGAGAGGCTGCGGCCTCTTCACTGCTTACAGAAGCCCAGCTCCGTACTTTGTATAGCAGCTGTGCTTGGTATTGCAGCTCAGCCTTTTTCACTTGAATGGCGCTGACCTGCAAACAGGCCATGTGAACGATGAATGCGCCATCACTGGCCTATGAAGTGGAAGGAGTGTTCACCTGAGTGCCGCTCCCACTTCAAAACAGTTGATTGTCGGGGTGCCAGGTGTCAGACCACCACCGATAGGTTATAAATATTTCAGTCACAGAAAAATCCTGTAAGGTGCTTGTAAACATAAGTCATGACTTTTCTTTGGCAGAATAAAACTTCTGAAAATGGGTGCCCAGAGTGCTGGATGGAACTGTTGACACCAGCTTTGGGGCCCTGAACCTCAGCAGCATAAAGGACATGCTGCTGGTTTAGGGGCCTCGAACCTGGTGGACAGGTTCCCATTAAGGACACTGGACGCGACACAGGGCAGCGTCTGGACATTGGAAACCGTAGCAGTGGGTGGGAAATGGATGCAGGCTTGTCCTAGTCAAGTAATAGGAGCTGTGCAGAGCCCTGTTCACTGCATAGTAGTGGTGTCGAGAAATTGCAGCTATGCTTCCACTCCTTGTCTACTCCTATAGTTTCCAGTGCTGCTGGATCAGCTGATCTGTGCTGAGTGCTGGATTTTTTTGATGACCTATGTAACTTAACTACCTGGTAACACAGCACTCTGTATTTAAGATTCTCACTCCTTAAATTAAAGTTAGCCTCTAAAAGGTATTGCCTGATTTCTTCACTCTTCCACTACTATCTATGGCTAACACGGTACAACATTATACTCCTTAAATTAAAGAAAGGTTCAGGCACTACGACAGCATTTACTGCAGTAAGGAAGCTTCTTCCCTACTGTGGTACAGTCCACTTGTTCCTCCACACTCTCATGCTTATATTTCTTCTTCTTTCCTTTGGCAATCCAATTGTCTGATGAAACCCCAGTGTGGACCAAAACATTACATGTTTTTTGCTACTGGATTGCATACCAATAAAATCTCAGCTAAATGCCACCTGGGTGTCTGAAAATCCATGAAAACTCTCAATTATACAAAGGAGACAAATCTGCTTATTTGCTGGTGACTGGCATTCCCCTTACATGCTAGCGCTGTCATCAACAGGCAAAGACATCACTCACCAAGGGATAGGTGTCCTTAGCGTGCTGAATCTCCACCTCTACAGCTCCACTCCAATGACTACAGGTATGCTAACAGCATACAGCATGTGAAAGTGCTAAATGTACTGTTGTGCAAAATGGACGCTTGAAGATTTTTACAAGGACATGACTATAGTGTGTAATACTCCTACAGAGCTATGTCTGCACTTTGGTGGCCAAAAATCTTATGACAGGTTCTCTTTGACTATGGTTAAGACAGAATACATCTTACCAATAGTGGGTCATGTCCTTACATTTACAGCATATATAGAAGCAGTCACTTTGGACTAATGGCAGTTTTACGTGAAACAACGACATTAGTTCATCGCTACCCATCAGCAGCTATACCACTCAGCAGGAAAAGTCTATTCAGATATTGAGGATTTGGAAAGTTGCCAGACAGAACACACATTCAGTTTCTGATGCCATTCTCAGAGCCAGAAGTGGTTTTAGCAGGAAGGAGAAGTAGAAGTCGTTCCTTTACATTTAAAGCTGCATGTGTGGTTCCAGCCTAAATGCCCATAAAAAGTACTGCACAAGCTGTTAGATGAAAGCTACACCTAGCACGCTCTACAGAACAGGTCAGTCAATGATACATAAACGCACAGTAGTTCGGTGCAGACTGAAAATACCCTCATGCTTAGCATAAACCTACCTTTAGGTTACCACTCCATAGATCAAGTAAGTCTTCAACCTGCTGCATGTTTGCAGAAGAGACAGGCAGCTGGGTTACTTGGATCTGTTCTGTCTGGGATCTAGCAGAAGAGGAAGAGCCATGGAGAGACAGTTCATCCGAATGAACAGGAGAAAAGGCCTCCATGCCTGATGCGAAGGTCCTCTGGAACACAGGCTCTTCAACTAGAAACAAGAAGAAAATTATTATTAGTATTTAAAGAAAAAAAAAAAAAGAAGGAGGACTTTTCATGTCCTCAGGCCCATGCAGTTTTACATACCGCTAGAAAGCCGACAGTGCGCTGAATTCAGTGCACTGTCGGCTTTCCCGTTATGTTCCCCGGGGCTGGCGACATTGGTGTTGTTAGTTTTCTGCCCATCATCAGAAGGGCGTTCCTGACAGTCTAGCTGGGCTGTGAGGACCCCCCCCCTTCCCGACTGCACTGGTCCATAGCCCTGTACTGTTAGAGGGGGTGTTCCATACCGCCCAGCGATGATGCTGAGCCCCCCCCCACCCCCCCCAGTACAGGGCTATAGACTAGACTGTTAGGAATGCCCTTCTGATGATGGGCAGAGATCGGTGCCGAAACTAATGGCACCGATATCTCCAGCCCCAGGGCACATAACGGGAAAGCCAACAATGTGCTGAATTCAACGCAGTGTCGGTTTTCTAGCGGTATATAAAACATGTGCATGTGCCTGAGGACATGAAAGGTCCTCTTTAAGTGGGGCAAGTTGTAGTTTTTATTAATAACATTTTTCCAAATTGTATCATGCTTTAATCACTATTTATTAAATTTTTTGTGGCAGCTTGCGGGTTTTGCTTTTTTTTTCCCACTACACTTCACCATATGGGATAAATATAATTATATTTTTATAGTTCAGGCATTTTTGGAAATGGGGACACTCAATTTGTTTGTGTTAATTGTTGATTGTTTATTTTTATAGGTAGTTTATTATTTTTTTGTTTATTCAGTAGGCTCCCAGGTGTAATAACAACCGATTGGAGCTGATCACCGCCCACTGGATCTTCATTGATGGGCGGTGATCAGCTCCAATATGGCGGCGCTGTTATTTAGGTGCCTCGGTCGGCTGTTAGCAGCGGGTATCTGCTGTGTAATACGCTCTCCATACTTACTTACAGGTACAGGTACGTCATGTGTTGATTACAGGTTAATGTATATGTATGAGGCTTTTTAAGAGTGAATATAAAAAAAAAACAAAAAAAAACACAGCATGCAATATTTTCTATTTAGTAAATGAAACACACCCACTAAAGTTTATGGCAGGTTCTTAGAGAAGGGCATCAATATCAAAAAAGTGGACAACCCCTTTAAAGCTCTCTAAACCCCATTCATTAAAACGGAGTCTGTGAGCAGTAACTTGGTCATAAACCTAATCCCATTACCATGCAGAGGTGATTCTACAGTTTCCAAATATGCCTGTGTTATCCAGATTGGAGCCCATGTTCATGTAAATCACTGTTTTATTCGTATGCAAATGATGGGAAAGTGGTTTGGGGGCGTGCCATAGCTTGCCTGGGATATGGCCTCAGCTCTAGTTTCTGGGGAAAAGCAGTAGTACTCCTCATTTGCATAGGAAAATGAAACAGCGATTTACATGAAAATGGGGCTCCAAAGTGGAATAACAGCACGGTGGCTCAGTGGTTAGCACTGCAGCCTTGCAGCGCTGGAGTCCTGGGTTCAAATCCAACCAAGGACAACATCTGCAAGGAGTTTGTATGTTCTCCCCGTATCTTGTTTCCTCCCACACTCCAAAGACATACTGATAAGGAAATGTAGATTGTGAGCCCTCTATGGGACAGTGACTGACAGTGTCTGTAAAAAGCGCTGCGGAATATGTTGGCGCTATACAAGTAAGCTAAATAAATAAACAAATATTGAGAAATTGTAGAATCACCTCTACAAGGTACTGGGATTAGGTTTATGCCAATTTATTGTTGACATACTACTTTTAAAGCGGTTTCCCAGGAAATTTCTTAGGATAGGCCATAAATATCTGATCGCTGGGGGGTCATCAGCCAGCTCCTGCGCAGATGAGCTATTTGGGGGCACGTCCAATCCATGAATAATAAAATACAGTGTGAAGGCTGTATGCAGATGGCTTTGTTACTGCTGCTTATATCCCAGTGACTCAATGGGAGCTGAGCTGCAATAATGGCACCCTTGTCACTATACAGGGCATGGAACCATCTGCTGCCATCTCCACAGACTGTACACGGAGCAGACTTACCCCCAAACAACGGATCCATGTGGAAGCCAATTGTCGACCTTCCCAACCAATCACATTTATGGACAGGCCATAAATAAAAGAGTTCTATAAACAACCACTTTAATTTCAGTATATTTCTAATGCTAATACCTCTAGAATTTGTTGATGGTGGATGATGTTCAGTAACATCCACTGGAGAACTCCCTCTAGGACTTCCTCTTTCTGAACTTCTGGGCTCGTCTTCTAATGGAGATTGTCGTCTCTCTAAAAAGACATATTATTTAACCATAATATTTGCTTTAACAGTCAGTCCATATCTACAGCAGAGACTGTTTTCCAAAGTAAAATTATTGATTATGTATCCTAAAGATAGATCATTGGACTGTGTAGAGGGATCAGATGGAGAGGGTAGCGATTGTGAAATCATAATACTGTGCACGAAAAGGGAAAGCTAGACACAGGTTGAGCTTGGACACATCCTCCTTGAGGGACATAGTAAAAACTATAAATGGGACTATTGGATAGAACAAAAAGTATATCTGAAATGGGGGAAGTGAGGTGACTGAAAAACAGCGGGGAGAGACAGTGTCACCAGATGAAAGGAAATGACGTCGTAATCGCCCCAAATGGGTTAACAAGGAGCTACTGCTGTTTTGCTTAGAATGACGGATTGTACACAGGTGGGGGGGGGGGAATAGGGTTAAGGTATTGGAAAGAGTCTAGTCATATGTACGGTTATTCTGTCATTGCACTGTGTGATTTTATCTGCTGTTCTATGTGAGATAAAGTTCAATATTATAGCCTGTATTCTGATGTCTCTGCAAAGATCATCACAGACTGGACCAGATTTTGGAAACATTTAAAATGGACGATACTAAAGATCACTGCCAGATGAAAATTTGTATGGCTGATAGCTTCTTCTCCCAACTCCACCATTAACATGCACATTGGCAAGACTTACAGTGTATGTGTATTTCAATGAGAGTAGGGGAAGCAGCCCCTGCCAGACAACTCTCTGGTAGTGACTTATTAAGCATAGTGAATTCTGGCTAATGTAGGCCAATTGGGGTGAGTTAGAAAAGCCACATACACATAGATCATCAACCGACCTCACTAAAATAGGTGGCTTAGGCCCCATGCACACAACTGAATGTGCAGGCCAAGGTTCTTCCAATGGGGGAAGTCTAATGCTCAATTCCTTTGATTATAGAGTAGATCTTATTCTGCTCCATGACATCAAGATAGAACAGAACCCCCACTGAAGTGAATGGGGGGACAGAAGGCACTGAGACTGCATTCAGCTATAAAATCTTCTATAAGTGTCATATCCAATTATTTTAAAGAAAAGAAACAAACCCATGATTCTGCTGTCATTGATCACATTTATTTGTATAACCATGGACATGGTAATCTCTCCAGCACAGTATTCATGTAGCAGTACACGTGTGTCCGCCTGCTTGATATTACCTGCAATTTGTTCTTGCACAGCTTCCCTGAGTCTCGAGAACCTGTCACTTGTGGTTTGTTCAGCAGTCAGTTGATGTTCCCTGAGGAAAGGAGGCCCAAACTTAGGAGTTACCACAGCATAGCGAAGAAGCTCGTCGTATTCATCCTGTCACAAAAGAGTCGGAATAATAGGAGCTGCTTAACCGTGTAATGAAACCAGGAGATGGATGTCATCTCTAGGACAGGAGGCTCTGCAGAAAAGAGGATTCTCCTGGCTTTCAAGAACATGCTCACACTGAAAGAATATATCAGACACGTAAACTAAAGCACCATCTAACAAGATGCTAAAATGGAAGCTGGGGCTCCGGAACAGACATCACATACATATTAGATATTCAAGTCATCCATCGAATGACCAACATTGGACATATAGACGGCACGACTTCACGACCTGCACAGATTCACTGTGCTTTTTTTTTTTTTTTGGACAGGGCAGTTTAGCTGCTGATATTGTGATTGTTCGTTCAAACAATGAATCGGATGGCCACACGATGGCCGCCTGAAATCTAAAGTGTATGGCCGGCCTTAGTGAAAAGGTTTCTCAGGACAAATCCTCCAAAGTGTGAACATTTAACACCTTTGCTGCTGGAACAATTTACCCACTTTTTATGCACAAATGAAACCTGAATGCCTTATCTAGCACCCCACGCCGAACAATAAAGCTGTCATTAAAACCAGGGCTGTGGAGTCAGAAAAAAACTTCTAAATAAAATGATTAATTATTTGATTATTTATATATATTTATTATATTGCATTATATATACACATTTTTGGCATAATTTTGCATAATTATTAGGTGCATATTTTGTTGCATGCAGTATTTACTTTCATAGCAAGTCAATCGCTAGATCTTTAATGAATCTGAGGATTTTTACTGCTTCTGACCATGCTGTCAGTAATTTATGAAGGAGTTGGAGTCAAAAACATGGAAAAATAGATGAGCTGTAGTCGGCCAAACCACCAACTCTACAGCCTTGATTAAAACATTGAACATGTCATTGTGACATGCCTGAAATTCTGATTGGCAGAAGTCTCAGGACCTACACCTCCATTAATCTCTAAACAAAGAGACAGGAGCGCTTAGTTGAATGCTTAGTAGCCCCTTCAGCTGTGATTGAGGAGAGGTGTATGGGCTCACAGACTTTCTACTGAGCCTGTACACTGCTGTGAGGAAAGTGAGACAAAGCCGATCAGGTACAGCGCTTCTGACCCTAAGGGTAGTTGCAGACGACCGTGTGTATTTTGCAGTTAGCAAACTAGTAATTAGTCTTCAGTTTTTGCGGACAGAGTGTCTTCAGTGTGTGTTCAGCGTTTCTTCAGCATCAGTGAAGTATGTCTGCAAAAACTGAGATAGAGTGTCTTCAGTGTGCCATCACTGTGGGATCCTAGTTTGCAGATCCACCATAAAAAAAAGCAAAAAAAAAAAAAAAAACACAGGTGTCATCTAGTTATATCCCTAGCTTGTCCGTGAAAACGGACGGCACACTGATGACACACTGAGTACATCAGTGTGCCGTCCTAGGTTTTTAGTCTCCCATAGGCTTCTATGGGCGAGTCTGTTCCACAAAAACTGAACAGAATAGGACATGTTCTATCTGATGCGGCGCGGAATCACGGCTCACACACTGATCAGTGAAAAACATGGTCGTGTGCATGTACCCAAAGAAATGGATGGGTCTGTGTGATATTCACGAAAAACAAGGAAAGCACATGGATCTCACCCACGGTCGTCTGCAAGGGGCCTTAGTTTTATTGAGTGGTGGAGGTCTCAGCATGCAGACATCCACCAATAAAAACTTCTGACGAATAACCATAACCTGTGAAAATTTTGTCAAATGTTTAGTTACACTTTAACTCACCCTTTCTGCTGACCCTGTCCCAATCTACACAGGGAATAGGTGCCCTTTGTACAGTGAAAGATCCTGCTCAAAGACAGTTATCATGGACAGTCTGAACGTCAATGAAGAAAAGGACTGACACCCTTCTCCGTCCCTTGAACGCTTGACTGACAGGTCTATCCTTTTATACAAATAAGAAAAGACCCGTCACTCAAGCTGGGTGGAAAGCTGCCCCAGGTGGAACTTCTCGTGGTTACTACTAAACCATGTTTGGTCTGAAATGCTGCCATGTTTCCACATAGAACATAACATTTTGTAACAGGGTAGCTTGTTGGGATTTCCATGAACAAACCATGAGCAGCATGAATCTCCTGTCATTTTATTGTAGACCCTGCAACATATGTCAAGTGTTTTGGGCCAGATAATCGGAAACGCGTTTTAAAAAACAGAATTATTTTCTTCTGGGTTACCTGGAAATCTGAAGAGACTGAGCTGCCATGATCTGAATCTTTTGGAATGTCGAGACTTCTAGTGCTCTCCTCATCTGAAGACATCTGCACAAAACATCAAACCTCAGAACACTATCTGAAATAGGGCACTATCTGCAATGTGTGCTGATAATGAACATGTTTAGGAGCTTGCTCCGACAAGGCACATGGTTCAGAGATTGTGAGCCATGACATTTTTCTTGGGATTTCCATGTATAGAATCATGTAAAAATAGATGTAAATAGGAAGTCCCCCAACTCAGTAGCAAACACCGATATCCCTGCTTAGGAAGAAGGTATGATTATACATAAGTATGCTAAAAAATGAGGCACATGTAGCAATGCATATGGTTATGAATGAAATATGCTAGTTCCTGGGACAATAGATTACGGCATGCTCTGGATGTTAATACATGAATCCACTCTGTAAAAAAGGCAAAAATAGTAGACAGTGGAGGCACATCTGTGGTGAGCACCATATTCTATAGGTGTTATACACAGGGTTGCCAACCCAATTATTTTTTTCTGGACAGTTTGTCAAAAAAATGTTATAGACAAACTGGAAAATCATAGTAAAGACAGCCCAGGATAGTCATGTGATAATTTCAATCACAATGATCTATATTGGCTTCTCCAGTTTTAAGAAAATCATAGACACATCCAGTTTTTCTTCACAGACAAAGTCCTCTACTTTTAAGGGCTGTCTGGGAAATTACAGGCTTTTGGAAACCCTGGTTGCATGAGATTCTGGGTCAGCATATTCTGCATGGGGTGGGGGGAGGATTGTGCAGCATGTGAATTATTATTATTGCTTATTTATATAGCACCATTAATTCCATGGTGCTTTACATATGAGAATGATATTTGTTGAAATGTCATCCACTTGCCTTATACTGTGTTACAGATTTTATCTGTATAAAGCTTACCTTAATTTATCCAACCCCGTGTTCAATATATGTATAACATAAAAAAAACAAAAAAAAACAGTCATCTGAGTAACCAGACAGCTCTGTGGATGAGGGTCATATCACTAGACAATCAGGATAAGTCAATGCACCTTCACAATGTGACGCAATAAAGGCTCATACATGAGGCATATAGAGTTGGTGCTCTATACGATATACTAGAGGGAAAAAAAAAAAAAAAACACCTCCATGCGATTGTGTGTGAATAGGAGCCATACTAATGGCCCCAAGTACCCTTTTGAATCCCTATTACAGATCAGTGCAAAAGTTAGCTATAAGGCTCATTTCACACTGTAGCGTCAGCTCCAGCGTAGCTTCTAGCACAAACATTAAAGCCCCACTCTGGTGAATTTCCTTCTTCTCTAGCTCTGAAGTACATGATAGGGCTGGGCAATAGATCGAAAAATTAATAAAATCGGAAGTCAGCTTAATTAATAGTTGTGAACTTGCTCAAATCAATTAATTAAATTATTTTGCATCCATGCCATCCTGTGTCACACTGCCAGTGGCTAAAGGATATGTCACCAACTGTACGCTAACCAGTCAGCATTGCCGATATGTGAATGACTGAAATTATAATTTAGTGATATGGCATGGCATATAAAAGATGGAGTGTCCTAAAATCATTCATTGAGGTAAAATGGTCAATTAATCGTGATTTTCATTTGAGTCATAATCTCCCAGCCCTAGTGCACGGCATACTAATGTATAGTGAATGGTGCACTCGCTCACCGGACGCATCATTCACTTTGATCAGGTGCAGAACAGGACATCCGGCTGGGCATGTGATCGGCAGGTCAGTCTGCAGATTCATGCAGTGGCCAAAAGTCCTTGATTTCTATGTAAGCCTATAATAGTGTGACATCCAGGATCTCACAGTTACATAGAAAAAGTGATTTTTAGCTGATGTGTGAATCCACAGATCAGTTTATGATCACCTGATCAGCTGAATAAAGTGAACAATGTGCTTGGTTAGTGACTAGTACAGAGCTAGAAAACGATAAAACTTGCCAATGGCCACAGTGACGACTGGTCTCAGACACTGACTGAGTATTCCCAGTCATTTCTGCCATGTTTGGATGGGTGCAGAAGGTGGAACACAGCATGGATCTGAGCACTGTCAGAACGGCAGAGGCAAGTATATGGCTAGGGCTACACGGCGACTAAGGACAGGCTCAGGCTAACTGTGTGGCCCTGCGACTCCTTCACTAATGCACATGAATGGAGTCGATTTGAAATCCTGAGGGTGCTGCGGCTGTGCCTTCTAGTCAAGATTGCGCATTGCTAGATTTTTTTTTTTCCCCAACTAGAAGCCGCAGTCACAGGATCCTCAGGGTCACAAAGCAAGTCCAATCCCTTACATTGGTTATGGAGCCACAGAGTGACATGGTGATCTTTGCCAATGTCGATGAGTAAGGCTAGGCTCACATCTGCGTTGAGGAGACTCCGCCACAGATTTGGTCTAAAATCAATGGAGAGAAAAGTCCTGCCCGGAGGACCCCAAAATAGCCTATGGGGTCCACAGGTCACCGCTTTTTTATTGGACGGGATCTCTGTCTTTCGGGTCCCCATGTGAACTGAACGATGGAGAGATGACGGCTAGTGTGAACACCTATGGTTAGTTCTTATCAGCCATTTACAGCCCTCTGCTAGCCACGTATAAAGAACTGGGAAACCCTATAAAAAATAAAATAGAAACCTCAGTGGATAGAGCCAGAGGACAACAGAACATTCTTTTAGCCTCTGTCGGTATAATGGCAGCCTATAGGTCCATTTAATGTATGTGCCAGGAGCTCCTGCTGCTTATAAGGTAAAACAGACACAATCTTATAGGGCTATAAATACGTATGAGCCATATAGTTAGCAGCACAGTATACATACGGTATACCACAATCTGACCCCAGTGAAAGGGCCTGTCCTATATGAGCTGCGGATACACACTGCCCTATAGACTGTACATGACGGGCCGGTACAAGCACAACGCTGCACCACTGACACCTCTCACTCACCCACCTTTAAACTTGGCGCTGTCAGCTGCTCTAGTGAGGAGGTAACGGCCGGATACTAGAGGGCGGAAGTACAGTGCAGCCATGGTAACGGCATAACATCCCGGCCTCGGCTGCCACTAGGGAGCAACAGTTACAAGGATTCCACCAATCACTGCGCAGCTCTCAAACTGATGGGTCGAACGTCTAGTACACGAGCCGTGATTGGCTGGAAGTGTAAGGACGGTTAGTAGAGTCTGCAGAGTAGCGGGAGGTGTCGCCGGGGCTAGGGCAGTGTAGTCTCAAGTGTCTTCAGGGAGGCGGGGTATAGTGCGTCTTGTCAGTGCGCATAAAGTGTATGGAACATGGGCTGATACTATACAGACACTATACTTATTGGTTACAATACTATAAAGAGTCCATGTATTACTCTAGCTGCTCCCTCAGTATTCACAATGTACTAGAATAGGGCACAGACACCCAGTAAGGGCCTTACCTTGAATACCTGAATGTATTCCGGGCCTGTATCGGGTTGGTCTATAGGTTTAGGGGTCTGTATTTATCTAGTCTGGGTCTGCAATTTAGAGACTATACTCAATGGGGTAATGTATTAATACCGCCACATTGTGCATCTGTTTTAGGCTATGGCGACATATAGCCATGTTGTTGCATGTGATGCACAACATACTGCGATGTGACAGTTGCACAAAATCCAAGCTTGACTTTATGTTGCCGTCACATGCGGCATCACTCCCATAGACATCACTTGTGTTGCTTGTGACAGTGATTCAAGCACAACTAAAATTACTTTCTTTGTAATATTTTCCTTAGTTTTTCTTACTGTCCAGGTGATCGCCTGTATTGTTTAATTCATGTGAATTTATGCAGCTGTGGAACGTTAAGTTCAATATTTTAATCCTTTCCCGACATCTGGCATAATAGTACAGTGGCTGTTGGTTATATGGCAGCCACACACGAGCTGAGGTGCTGTTCTAGCCACCAGGTCTGTTATACAGTGAAAGCCTGGCGTCAATTCCCACACTGATCACAGGTATTAACTCACCGAGGCTCATTTTCCCTACAGCGCATGGATACTGCCATTTTGGGGTGGATTGCTGGCCACTGTAGCGGGATCCAGGGCAGCGATCCATTGCCATGACAGCAGGGAGCCTAATGAAGCCTGTGTGCTGGAATTTTACAGTGCAAGTGTCAGTGCCAGTATTTTTATTTTTTTTTTTTTACAAAGTTTTGAATGTTTTTAAAGGGGTTAAAACATTAAAAATTACTATATCAATTTGTCATCAACATAATCATACTGACCCATAGAATACAGATGATATCATTTTAGCTGCAGTGTGAACACCATAAAAACAAAGCATGAAAGAAAATTGCACAAACAGGGCCATTATCACACCATAGTGGGCCCAGTGCAAAGGTTTCATAAGTGGGGTCCCCTTCATCACCATCACTTAGAAATACCTGACCTGCACAAATTATAATGCCCCTCAACAGCCCTCACATAGTATAATGCCTGTTAGTGGTCCTCACATAGTATAATCCCTGTTAGTGGTCCTCACATAGTATAATGCCTCCCTAGTCGCCCTCCAGTTTCTGGCACATTATGTCCCCTCTCCAGGTTGGCCCAACCATTTCATGCCCCCCCTATACATTGCCCCCACAGTCTCATGCCCCCCCATGTTGTCTTCACAGTTTCATGTCCCCCTTTACTGTATATATCAAAGAGAGAAAAAAAAAAACCTTAATACTCATCTTTCCCCATTCTCCTGTTCTTTCCTGTCTCTGGTCCCAGAGTCTTCAGGGAGCAACAAGCATGATGTCAGTGATGTTCCTACATTGCACTTACTGCTCCAAGACCCTGGGAGCAGAAACGGCCAAATGGTGAAGCACGGAGCGAACGGCTCCCTGCTTCACCATTGTTTTCAACTTATCTACATCCAGAGGACGCGGATGAGTTGGAGTTAGGGCAGCCTGGACCCACTGCCCATGACAGAAAATGCAGGACTGTCTCTCAAAGGGGCCCCTGCTAACATAGGGCCCAGTGCAAGTGCACTGTTTGCTCTCTGGTTAAAGCGGCTCTGTGCACAAATACAGTTTTTCTCCAATTGAACCTCATTCTGAATTTTTTCCAGATTCCCAGTACATTGTACAGAATATAAAATGGTACCAGTACGAGGTACAATCAATTAGTCCTGCAAAAATTAAGCCCTCATATGGTACTGTGAACAGAAAAATCAAAAAAGTTATGGCTTTAGGAAGTTGGGAGTCAAAAATGAAAATTGAAAAATGCCTGCAACGGGAAGGGGTTAAAATGGACAGATGGACACAGCATGGATGGTAGGGTAGGTTCACACTTGCATTGGGCTTCCCATCCGCTAAAACAGCAGTCATCCACGGACTTCATAGACTATAATGTAGTCTGCTGGGTGTCAGTCGGGATTCAACCATTTTTATACTGAATCAGCGCAGAGAAAAGTCCTCTGTGCAGGACTTTTCTCTCCGCCAATTTTTGGCGGAATCTGCCACGGCGTCTCCTACGGAGAACCTGCAACAAAAGCCACACATTATGCAATATGTGAACCTGGCCTTGTAGGGGTTGTCCTAACTGGAAACCCCTTCTGTAAAGGAGGGCTCACTGGCAATAAGCTGATGGTTATGGGCCTGGCAGCTCAAATTCCCTGCCATCAGGTGATGTCCTGGGGAAGCTACATCCTCTACAGGACACATGGTATTACATGAACCCTTTTTAAAATAATGGTTGACCATTAGATGCATGGTATGAGTCTTCCAGAGCATTTGCTGCCCTTAGCAGTCGGTCTCTGCTTTGGTAGGTTTGCAAAATGGGGCCTTCCCTCTATGACATCTACAGTATGTGTCTTAATAGGGCATTTGGACTAGTGGGTTACTGCTATCAGGAATCCCAGTCTGGATATGTATTATAGCAAAAGGTTCCCTTTAAATGTGTGACATGTGTCATGATATATGAAGGATCTTACGTGCTGTACTGTAATACAGTTTTATAACTGGAACTGTTACAGATCTGTGCTGCTATATTTTTTTTTGTTACTGTAGAAGCCTATGGATGATTTATCACATTGTTATGCCTTATACAGTAGGATTCATTGCTGCCTTCCATTAGAGGTATAATCTTCAAGAACATTTTCCCGGAAACTCGTAGGCCATGTTTATACAGCAGAAAAATTCAATGTGTATTTTTGCCATGGAACCTGCAACATAAATCTTAGACTAAGCCCTGGGTTGTTGCTGTGGTTTGCAGTTTTGACTGATGGACTAATGTATGTATAGTTTGTCGCTGAAACTGCATCAATATAGAGCCTGCTGCTATTTCTTTCCCTTGATATGGAAACTCAATTCCATGTGCAGAAAAATCTACACCGTATGATATTGAACGCTTTTTCCTATTGGAAACCATGGGGGCAACTGCAGGCTGTTTATCATACTGAAATCTTTTAAAAATCTGTGACGTTGATCACATTCTTCAGGGATTAAGATGCAGATCTCTAATCCTCAGTCACATCTGTACATGTATCTAATGGGGACTTATTAGATATCACCTCATGTGCAACCCATGTGAAAAATTTACATTGTGAACATACAGTACAGACCAAAAGTTTGGACACACCTTCTCATTCCAAGAGTTTTCTGTATTTTCATGACTATAAAAATTGTAGATTCACACTGAAGGCATCAAAACTATAAATTAACACATGTGGAATTATATACTTAACAAAAAAGTGTGAAACAACTGAAAATATGTCTTATATTCGAGGTTCTTCAAAGTAGCCACCTTTTGCTTTGATTACTGCTTTGAACACTCTTGGCATTCTCTTGATGAGCTTCAAGAGGTAGTCACCTGAAATGGTCTTCACTTCACAGGTGTGCCCTGTCAGGTTTAATAAGTGGGATTTCTTGCCTTATAAATGGTGTTGGGACCATCAGTTGTGTTGTTCAGAAGTCAGGTGGATACACAGCTGATAGTCCTACTGAATGGAGTGTTAGAATTTGTATTATGGCAAGAAAAAAGCAGCTCAGTAAAGAAAAACGAGTGGCCATCATTACGTTAAGAAATGAAGGTCAGTCAGTCCGAAAAATTGGGAAAACTTTGAAAGTGTCCCCAAGTGCAGTGGCCAAAACCATCAAGCGCTACAAAGAAACTGGCTCACATGAGGACCGCCCCAGGAAAGGAAGACCAAGAGTCACCTCTGCTGCGGAGGATAAGTTCATCCGAGTTACCAGCCTCAGAAATCGCAGGTTAACAGCAGCTCAGATTAGAGACCAGGTCAATGCCACACAGAGTTCTAGCAGCAGACACATCTCTACAACAACTGTTAAGAGGAGACTGTGTGCAGCAGGCCTTCATGGTAAAATAGCTGCTAGGAAACCACTGCTAAGGACAGGCAACAAGCAGAAGAGACTTGTTTGGGCTAAAGAACACAAGGAATGGACATTAGACCTGTGGAAATCTGTGCTTTGGTCTGATGAGTCCAAATTTGAGATCTTTGGTTCCAACCACCATGTCTTTGTGCGACGCAGAAAAGGTGAACGAATGGACTCTACATGCCTGGTTCCCACCATGAAGCATGGAGGAGGAGGTGTGATGGTGTGGGGGTGCTTTGCTGGTGACACTGTTGGGGATTTATTCAAAATTGAAGGAATACTGAACCAGCATGGTTACCACAGCATCTTGCAGCGGCATGCTATTCCATCCGGTTTGCTTTTAGTTGGGCCATCATTTATTTTTCAACAGGACAATGACCCCAAACACACCTCCAGACTGTGTAAGGGCTATTTGACCAAGAAGGAAAGTGATGGGGTGCTACGCCAGATGACCTGGCCTCCACAGTCACCAGACCTGAACCCAATCGAGATGGTTTGGGGTGAGCTGGACCGCAGAGTGAAGGCAAAAGGGCCAACAAGTGCTAAGCATCTCTGGGAACTCCTTCAAGACTGTTGGAAGACCATTTCAGGTGACTACCTCTTGAAGTTCATCAAGAGAATGCCAAGAGTGTGCAAAGCAGTAATCAAAGCAAAAGGTGGCTACTTTGAAGAACCTAGAATATAAGACATATTTTCAATTGTTTCACACTTTTTTGTTAAGTATATAATTCCACATGTGTTAATTCATAGTTTTGATGCCTTCAGTGTGAATCTACAATTTTTATAGTCATGACAATACAGAAAACTCTTGGAATGAGAAGGTGTGTCCAAACTTTTGGTCTGTACTGTACATAAGTAGCTGCATATCTAGAAACACTTAGGAGTAGGATGTGTATTCCGCATCGTAGTTTTTTATGCTCGGGTTACACAGTGACGTGTGTTGCACCACCACAATTCACAGACAGGTCATTTTTGGCATTTGATTTTTTTTTTCCCGCACCATATGGGAAAAATATTTTTATAAGTTTGTAGTTTAGGCATTTTAGGATTTGGGGATGCCTAATATGTTTATCTATTTGTATATGTGTTTATTCAAACATGTGTTCCAGATAAATGGGGGTGAATAGAATTTTACATTTTTTTCTGTTATTTTTAGACCACCTAAGGCTCTTAAAGCCCAGGGGTCTGATCACTAATACAATACACTGCAATGACATACTGATAGAGAATTTAGATTGTAAGCCCTATGTGAGACAGTGATTGACAATGTCTGTAAATGGCTGTGGAATATGATGGCGCTATATAACTAAGCAAAATAAAATAAATAATAAATATGCTAATGCAGCCTGTAGTATAATCCTATTGAATACAGGCCTGGGAGCCTTCAATAAGCTCCTGGCTGCCTAGGCAATAGATTGTCACTCTGCGTTCTGGCGATCCACCTCAAAATGGCAGCACCCATTCTTGCACGGCACAGAACATTGCAGTCATGTTTGACTGATGATGGGAGGGTTAATGCCGCCATCAGCTCCTGAGTGGCCGCCATATTTAAAGACCCGACTTAGCTAGTAAACTTGGCTAGTACAACCTTATTTGTATTAACACTATAAGGGCTTATAACTTTGAAATGGCTGAATAGATTTGGATAAACCAAGCACCAAAATGCTCAGGGCAACTGAGTCTATCAGATGAAGTGTTATGTGCTGAACATTCAATTTTATCCGACAGAGTTGCTTTCCAATTTGGCAGACATAAAGGTGTCCTTAGCAGAGGCCACACCTCTCTGATGTCCATATACCTTATTTGCATGAGATAACTCCTATAAGGATGCCCTAATACAGTATAACTTGACCACATCCAGCCTGCACTAATTGTCTGGCCACATCTGTGCTCTCTATGAAGCAATAACAAGTTGAGCCAATAATTACTGTTAATCGCATATGGCTGCCAATTGCCAGACTGCACCTGTACTGTTGCTATTGCTTAAACCAAAAACTACAGGTGCAACTCAGCAATAGGCGCACACCAGACACAGTTGGGCTGCACTGTGAAGGGGCACCCTAAGGCCTCATGCACACAATGAGTGTGCAGCCCAACGGCCTTCCATCTTACATTGATTTAAATGGGCAGTTCCACTCCATTCCTGTCTGTTTTCATGGATCTGGATAGAACATTATCCATACTCCTCAGAACCCACTCGGGCTCAGGTGATGACTTAGTGTTCTGAAGCTTTAGTTTTCAGGTTTCAAAATCTGAATTTTGTGCGAACATTGGCTTATATGGGCACCATACTCTTACTGGAGACATTTGATCATGAATGGTTCTGTTAGGACTGATGTGGTCCTAACATCTGACTCTATAGATGACCCATTCAACATAACTAAAGTGAAGATTTCATTGATCAAGGCTACAGACACAGATCTCCAGTGAGGCTTGTAATATCCTCTTCATGCTTCACGCTTCATGCTCAATATCCGCCTCATGTTCACAACTATTGCTCTTACACTGGGCTCTCCTAAATGATTGTTACTGCGGCCGGCTGATATGTTATTACTATATCACTGATATTTAAGTAGTACATTCTGGAAACTTTTTGTATGTGATAATGAGTTTACATACCGTATATAAAGCTAGCAGAGAATAGTGTGTGTTTATTAATGTGTCCAGACAGATAGCTGCTGCTTTACTAAATTGCAGTGTTTTCTTAGCAGAATCATAATGAAATCATCATGCAAAGCACGTCTTCATCTGTACGAGCAGCGCGGCAAGGAGGGCCATTGTGACTTTGTATGCTTCATTAAATAGTTAAGCCTCTTATATCTCTGTGTTATGCACATGTGACACAAAGACAGTAAGAGTGTGGGTGTTCTGTGGGAGTAGTCGTGCTTCAATACCGTAATGTGCTTTGTAAATACATTAAAACAAAGGACAGTACTTTATACAAAGTGCTGCTATAGGAGTTGGAACTACTCTATTTTGCTGGAAACATATTATAAAGCATAGTCGAGATAGTAAGTACATGCATACATGTAGATGTAGATGTAACTCACATTGTAACTTGTTACAGGGGCTGTTCTGTGGAGGAAAATTTATTAATGAAGTAATAAATAGGGAATCCCACTGATCACTACAGTATGGGTCCTAAGCATCTGAGTTCCTTCTCACTGCACTTAGATAGCTGAGAGCTGTACCCAGCTGTTTCTATTAAACCCTAGGCCCACCATGACGTAACTGTACAACTTCATTAATGTAACAGGGAGAATGGCTGGGTATCGGGATAGCATACTATACTTTTGCTTTCTGATTGTCACATAGAGGGTTAATGTAATACCCCTCTGAGCCTAATCAGAGGGGTATTTTACCTCTAAACATAACCAGGAAGTTAATTGGCGCTATGACCGAGACGTTTACCATTGTCCAGGTCGCAGCGCCAAAAGACAACACATTCACAAAGTCATCAATAAAGTTAACATTTTTTCACTGTTCCTGTCCTGTCCATACCTGATCTTTATAGAGTAAAATACGCCGACCGTCTCTCTACTAGATCTGTTACACACTAAAATAACAGCAATAACAATTATTCAGGGGGCTGAATACTTTTGCACATCACACTTTTTAGATTTTTATTTGATTAAAATGTTGAAAACCATGTATCGTTTTCGTTCCAATTCACAATTATCTGCTACTTTGTGTTGGTTATCACTTAAAATCTCAAGAAAATACATTTAAGTTTGTGGTTGTAAGGTGACAAAATGTGAAAAAGTTCAAGGGGTATGAATACTTTTGCAAGCCACTGTACAATGACGACCAAAAGGGTAACAATGTATGACTTTCAGGCTCTATATCTCACCATCCACGACAGCTTAGAACATTAGACTACCATCATTTTATAGACAATCATCTTGGCTATCTCATACATAAATTTGACTTGTAACTATTTAGCATATGATTAGTTATGCAGATTCTTGTCATGTAACTGCATTGTTACTGTTTTGCTCCTGGTGGTGGAAAAATCTTTTTCTCCTTGTATACTACAAATTACACCCTGTTCTCACATTCCCTTATAGCTCAGGGTGTTATTAGGTTGATTCCCAAGTGAAAGGTCACTGGTTCAAATCTGGGATCATTCATGAAGAAGATTTCCCATGAAAAGAGAAACAGCATCATCCAGCTCATCGATAGCGGTGTCTTGGCCAAGAAAATTGCCAGATTACATCATGTGAGTGCCATGACAATTGGAAGAATATGAAATGAAGTCGGTCCATGCATTTAAAAGCCAAGAGGTGGACATCCAGGGAAAATAGCAAGTCGGCTGACTCTGATCACAAGGTCTATCAGTTCTGGTGCAACAAACATGGCAGTGGAGGTGGCTCGTATGCTTTGTAATAGTGAGATCACAGATGTCCATACAAGCAGCACGTGTTACACAAGTCTGGAATGGTGGCCCGAAAAAAGGTGAAGAAGCCTTTTGATCAGAGATGGGCAATTAGTTTTCCCATGGGGCCACATGAGAAATTGGAATTGTTTTAGTGGGCCAGACTAATATACTTAACTCAGTTCTACCCAATACCTATATACTGTATACAGTGGGTACGGAAAGTATTCAGACCCCTTTAAATTTTTCACTCTTTGTTTCATTGCAGCCATTTGCTAACAGCAAAAAAGTTCATTTTATTTCTCATTAATGTACACTCATCACCCCATCTTGACAGAAAAAAAAACAGAAATGTAGATATTTTTGCAAATTTATAAAAAAAAAACTGAAATATCACAAGATCATAAGTATTCAGACCCTTTTCTCAGTATTGAGTAGAAGCCCCTTCCTTTTGAGCAGGGGCGTAACTACCGGGGTAGCAGTGGTAGCGACTGCCACAGGGCCCGGAACATTATGGGGCCCGGAGCCCTGTGGCAGTCGCTATCGTGAACCCCACAATCACTGCTATCGTTATACTCCGGGGTCTTTTGAGACCCCGGAGTATAACGATCGGGGGCCCAGGGGAGGTGAGCGAACATAAAAAACACTGTAACTCACCTCTCCGCCGTTCCGCAGGCTTTGGGCCTGTTTGGTGACGTTCCAGACGTCAGCCGACGTCATTATGCGTCGCGACGCCGGCCTGGATCGCGCGAGATCCGGTCTGACGTTGAAGATGGCCGAAGTAGCGCACGGGAGTGCACCGGAGCGAGGAAGAGGTAAGTTGCAGTGTTTTCTATGTTTCTATCCTCCCCTGGGTCTCCGATCATTATAATAATACTGTGTGCAGGGGCCACTATGGGGCAAACTACTGTGTGCAGGGGCTACTATGGGGCAAACTACTGCATGCAGGCGCCACTATGGGGCAAACTACTGTGTGCAGGGGCCACTATGGGGCAGACTACTGTGTGCAGGGGCCACTATGGGGCAAACTACTGTGTGCAGGGGCTACTATGGGGCAAACTACTGTGTGCAGGGGCCACTATGGGGCAAACTACTGTGTGCAGGGGCCACTCTGGGGCATAATATTGTGTGCAGGGGCCACTATGCTGCATAATACCGTGTCCAGGGGCCACTATGGGGCATAATACCGTGTGCAGGGGCCACTATAGGGCATAATACCGTGTGCAGGGGCCACTATGGGACATAATACCGTGTGCAGGGGCCACTATGGGGCATAATAGTGTGCGCAGGAATGCGGTTTGTGTGTGGGGGGGTTGGGGGCGGCGGTTTGGGGGGGTTGGGGGCGGTGGCTTGGGGGGGGCCCCATGTCAAATGTTCGCCTTGGGGCCCAGCCATTCCTAGTTACGCCACTGCTTTTGAGCTAGTACAGTCCTGAGTCTTCTTGGGAATGATGCTAGAAGTTTTTCATATCTGGATTTGGGGATCCTCTGAGCATGCCTCCTTATTTACCCCCCCACACAGCATATGATCCCCCCTATTTATGGCCCTCACACAGTTTATGACACCTTTTTTAAAGCCCACCCACAGTATATGACCCCCTGTTATCTCCCCACACAGAGTAGTGGCCAATAATTTTTACTCACCTGTCCACGCTCCAGACCTGGACGCCCTCCACTGCCGCCTCCAGGGTGCGCTGTTGCCGACGCTGAAAAAGGCTGGAACGTTGTACGTAGCATCCCGTCCTAGAGGAGGCAGTGGAGGGTTGCCAGGACAGGATTGTGGACAGGTGAGTAAAAGTATCGACAGCTGCTTATTGCACAATACGTAGCTGACGATGCGTGTCACCCAAAATGTCTTGGCGTGTCACCTGTGGCCTGCGGGCCATACAATGCCCAGGTCTGCTTTAGACAGTAAATTGGAAACTCATGGAGCTATGAGATGAAAGTCAATAAACTTGGCTCTGATGGGTGAAAATGGGTCTGGAAAAAACAATGGAAAAGGGGCTAACGGCTTGAGAAATAGAAGGAACTGTCGGGCTTGGCGGAGAAAGCCTGATATAGGGTTGTTTCACAGCCAAAGGCATTGGATACTTGATCAGGATTAATGGTGGTCTCAATGCTGAGCTATATGTGAGCACCCTACAAGGCGAGTTGCTTCATACACTTGAGTACTATGGGTATGGACAAGATAATGTTTCAGCAGGACAATGAACCGAAGCATGCGTCAACATTAGCAAAGAAATGGTTCAATGACAATGATGTAGAAGTGCTGGATTAGTCCCCAGACCTCAACCCAATTGAACAATTGATTGTGGGTAGAGTTGAAGAAAAATCTGTATTCATACCCAAGTGAGTCAAACAGTATGCACCAACATTGTGAACAAAAAAAAGACCTGGGATCTGACTTTGGTCGAGACATGCATGAATCTGGCCGAGAGCATGCCCAAAAGGATTCAGGCAGTGTTGAAAGTTAAAGGTGGATTTACAATACAGTTACATGACAAGAATCTGCATAACTAATCATATGCTAAATAGTTACAAGTCAGATTTATGTATGAGATAGCCAAGATGATTGTCTATAAAATGATGGTAGTCTGACATTCGAAGCTGTAGTGGATGGTGAGATATAGAGCCTGAAAGTCACAAGTTCAAAACATTGTTACCCCTTTGCTCATCAGTGTATACTTTGTCTGTACAAAATTATATATGTTCAAAACTTTAATAAAAATTGCAATTAAAAAAAAAATGACTGCTAATGGAAGGTCATGTTTCCTTATACATAAGTCAACCTCATCCATTCACACATGCAGTGCCTGCCAACAGTGTTTCTTCCGTCGGGAGACTGGAGCAAAGTGTCTGAATGGAGGGGGCTGAGTGACATTTCCCCTGTAGTGTGTATGCACATAAGACTGGCTAAACAAGCAGTAAACAGCAGGAAGAAGGTGGCTTCCTTTCACATAATGTGGATGGCCTGATGTGTGTCTCTCATATCTGTGAAAGAGATGGCACTAGGCTATTCTATGGGAAGAGGATAGCCGGTGGCTTGGGACCTGATGTCCATGCAGATGTCGCTTTGACCCATACCACCATTAAACATTGTTACAAAGTACATTCCTTTATGGTGGTGGTATAATGTAATGGTGGTGGCCTATTTCAGCAGGTAACGTGCCCAGTACCACTGCAAAATGTTTAGCCATGGATAACCCCTTTGAGACATTCTATGGCCAGTTAGGACTGTCCAGTTTCTTTAAAGGGAATGTGTTGCCAAAAAAAATGACCTTTTTGTAAACCAGGAATTTTTGAAGATTTTATTTTTAATTTTCCATCTCACTATCTACAGTATATAAAAAAAAAAGAAACAAAACTATACCCTGAAATTTTCAATCTGGCCACTAAACCTAATATAACACTGACACTTACCTATTCTGTAGGGGTTTTCTTTGCAGCAGTCATTTACATTACACACAGGATTGCTATAGACAATAACACCTCTATAGATAACACCACTGATCCATCATTACACCCCCTGCTGTAGATGATGCTTATCTTCTCCTCCTACCTGCACAGAGCGTCTAGAAATCTCTCCTATGGACCTCAATAAGTCAGCTCCATTTTATTGCTGTTTGTGGCCATGACTGCAACCAGAAAATAAAAACAGATTAGAAAAATCCAATCTGGTATTATTAAATAATAAATATAATCTGGTATTATTAAATAATAAATATAATCTGGTATTATTAAAGAGGTTTTCTGGGCAATAAAAACTTTAAAAAAAAAAAAAAAAAAAAAAAAAGGTCTGTTAGTGCTATTAATGGGTTAATAAGTGCACCCAAATACCTTTAGCAGTGTTTTGAGTGATTTCTGGGTTTCTCTGGGAGTTCCTGGTATCCTCTGCTTCCTGTTCTCTTATCCTACAACTACCATGATGTGATTGCTCTTCACTCAGATCCCCCTCTCTCTCCCTCCTCCTCCATCTCTCACACCCCCTCCCTGTTTCGCTAGCTAGCCCGTGGACTACTAGCCCTAACTAACTCAGCCCACCCCCTAACCCCATCATAGTTACCTGTCTTCCTATCCGGACCTTCTGGGCATGGAAGATCTTTCTGTCCTTCTCTTTACGTATGCCGACACATGCGCAATAGAGCCGTCTGCAGGCGCCAGAAGAAGTGAAGGAAGTGACGATTCTTGCACAGAAAATCAGGACATGAAGAAAGGTAATTATGATGGGGTGGGGTGAGTAGTATTGGTGATGTTCCGTTTCTGGAAACGGGGAAACGGAAAGTCACTGGGAAAATTAGTCAGAATTTAAGCAGTGGGAGGGTGTTTAGTTAATTAAATTATCATTTTATCCTGGACAACCCCTTTAAATAATAAATCTAATCTGGTATTATTAAATAAATAAAAAAAATTAGCTATACATTCTTTTAACCACTTCCGGACCGCTCATTGGGTATATACGTCCGGATAGTGGTTGCCTTGTTCTAAAAGGATGTACTGGTACACGTGCAGCTGCAGAAGCGGAGAGCCGGCTGTTCCTACAGAAGGAGCTCCTCTAGAGAAGGCAGGAACAGTTTATTACCATCCTCGCCATCCCAATCACTGTGTACACAGCGCTGAATGAGCACTGTATACACAGCTGTGGGAACCGCCATGATGCAGCTCCCCTCTGACCTGGCGGTCACATTGATCCGCCAGGTATCAGAGACTGTTAAGAGCTGCTGGGTCCTAGAGGATCCAGATCAGCTCAGCAGTCATGGGCAGGAGGCTACCTTTCTCCTGTAACTGGGGCTAAATGTGTCAGCCCCAGTTACAGGGGAAATCAGCCTCCCCCACCAAAAAAATAGTGTTCAGATGTCCCCAAAGGTCTATCATGACTTTATGGAGACACATTGTAAAAAATAAATAAACAAATAGAAAAGTAAAAAATAAAAATTTAAGTAAAATAATTTAAAAAAATAAATCAATAATACACCAATAACACTCCCACATCACAGATTGTAGTCTCATCCCCAACGACACAAGAAATTGGCCCGGTACTGAAGTGGTTAAACAAGATGGAGCATTCTCCTAAAAAAAGGCAGGGCTTTGTTTTTTTTTCTTTCTTCTCTGCTAATCTAATATTACCTCTGCTATATTATATACCTTCCCAGAGCTCAAGATATTGTCTGTCCTTTTCTTTAGGCTCCCTTGTAACTATCTATTGTATTTCATGACTTGGGAATTCCTGGCAGACATATTAAATGCTGTTTGACGTTTGGAACAGCTTGTTTATTTTGGTTGTTTTTTTCCTCAACTAAACCTATTATTGTTGTGTTATGTGGATGTTATTTCATTATCGTCTAGAGGTATAAGAGGATACATATTATAACCGTGCCCAGTCTCCCTATGCCATATATCTGTTCTGTCAGAACTCCATGGCGTCTCAAATGCATTAACCCAACAGAAATGCAATGAGTGGTGTCTAATACTTATTTCTGAGTCCCAGCAAGGGGAAAAAAATAAAAGGATCGCAGAGTATAAAACATTTCACTGAGGCAATCTCTGTAATATGCTATAAAAGACTTGGCCGGGATTCAAAGAAGACATTAAGAAGATACACTTCATCTATACTTCAGTCAGGGCAAATGCTGGAAAGTGTCCAAGACTATGAGCCTGAGTAATAATAATCATGATCAGAAGAATGCCACATTGCTACTGAGGAGCAAGGTTAATTATTGTATAGAAATAAACAATATAGAGGCAAAATACCAGAAAATCCAACATCTCTGAGCATCTCTTAATATCACCAATGTTTTATTACTTTTCTCTCTTTCTCATCCTATCCGGGATATCTACTGTAGTTGTAAATTATGAGATAGCATCCTTTTCATCTGAGTAGCTTGCAGTAAAATCCATTATCTTCCTTTTGTTTGAATTCAGTTCACATCAGCTTCTCATAGACTATAAAGAGGTTCAATCTGTTCCAGAACAGTAATCACAATCCATTAAACTCCGTTCCCTGTAGCCTTTGTTCCCAGTTACATGTAATACTGTAATTCTGAACAAGCAGGCAAGAAGCTGTAGGTATATAGGAAACCCAGGGATCTGTACCTATGTGCCAAGTGCCAACAGTGAAACATTTAATAGCGTATCAAAGGATCATTATTGATTCCAGGTTGCAGCAAGTATTAGACTGCGGATGACTGCACCATTATGATGAAATAGATAAACTGCAGAATAGGTTGAGGTGGTCTTATGCGTTAGATTATTGTCATCCAGACTGGCCAATTTTGGGAAGAGTGGACACCATCTAATATGTATTGAGACCTCACAACTCTCTCCAGATGCCAGATATTGGCGGAAAGAACGGTTGAGCCTGAATTTGATCCTTTTGTTCTAAGGAATGATAGGCTTCCACCAGGGAAGTCTGGCAGCAACTTACTCCCCCTCTCCCCTTTGAAAACACATGCACAGTCTGTTGAATGGATGTTCATCTGATACCTCTCTGAAGTATAAGCTTTAGGTCTAAAAAGATAACAACGGGTTTTTCGGGCAAAAAAACCTTTTTTTAAAAAAAGGTCTGTTAGTGCTATTAATGGGTTAATAAGGGCACCGAAATACCTTTAGCAGTGTTTTGAGTGATTTCTGGGTTTCTCTGGGAGCTCATGGCATCCTCTGCATTTGTTTATATGGTGTAGCTTCCTGCTGTCTTAGCTTACAACTACCATGATGCGTTGCATGAGCTGACTCACACTACCTCCCTCTCACTCCGTCACACCCCTTCCCTGTATCCCTCGCTATCCTGCCCACTACTAGCCCTTCCCAACTAACTAACTCAGCCCACCCCATCATACTTACCTCTCTTCCTGTCCAGATCTTCTGGGCACGGGAGATGATTTACTTCTGTCGGGACGGCTCCTCCTCTTCTATGACGTCTGCCGGCACGTGCGCAATAGTCCCGGCATTGCGCTGTAGCCGGCACTCCTCTACTGCGCAGTTGTGGGAGGCTCCTCCGGCCTCCCACGCCTGCACAATAGAGATGGAGTGCCTGCTGCAGCGCAATTTCGGGACTCCGGCTTTATTGCGCATGTGCCAGCAGACGTCAAAGAAGAGGAGTTTTGTCTATTCCCTTGTCTATGAAGATTGGGGGAGATTTATCAACCCCTTTATGCCAGGAGTAGAGGGATGATATTGTGGTACACATTTGGCGCAAGGCCCTTTCTTGCCTTAAATGTGCACCACAATCCCCATTCTGAATCTCAATCACCACACTGTACACATGTGTTCAGATTTGAGAGCAGTTTTATGGCATGAGTTATAATGGAAATTTACGCTAGTTCCTAACTAGCACCTGATTTATGAAGAGCCCGGAATCCTCACATTAGTAGATTATTAGGAGAGGACAACCCCTGTCAATGGGGCATCACGGTGGCTCAGTTATTAGCAGTTCCTTGTAGTACTGGAGTCCTAGGTTTGAATCCAGACAAGGACAACATCTGCATTTGTATGTTCTCCCCCTGTTTATGTGGGTTTCCTCCTACACTCCAAAGGCATACTGATAGGAAATTTAGATTGTGAGCCCTATATGAGACAGTGTTGACAATATCTTTAAAGTACTGTGGAATATGATGGCGCTACATAAGTAATATATATACCCTATGGAACAATGCATGGAATATGTAAACCAAAGACTAAACTGAAGGTTGAGTAAAACATAAAAGACTAGGAGTAGGGTAAATCACTTTAGGGGTAAGAGAATCTTTTACAGAAGCAAATGACATATAGATATATATATATATATATATATATATATATATATATATATATATAGGCCAATTATATTGATAGCTGGTGAATCTATGAGCACATTTTTGGATTAGCTATATCAAAGGTGCAAACTCTTTTATACCTACATCTTGTGTATAAAAAACATTACAGGCAATAATTTTTCCATAGCTACCAACCAAAAAAAGTGTATGAATTGTTGAGATGAATAGCATCTTTCTCTACATTAGTATTCCTTTTTGAGACAAAGTACATTTGGATATTTTTACAGTCATAAGAGGATTTATAATTCTAACACCTAGCATTTAATTTTTTTTATGACCTCGAGAACTGCCAATATATTAGCTTGAGAATTAAAAAAACGTAATGTCTCTAGAAGCCAAAGTTACAAGATTAAAACAACAGTCATTCTGCAGGCATCTCTGTGTTACATCCATCACTAGTAACAAGCGAAGTCTACAAACGTCACTTCACTGTCTGCATTGATTGACTACTTTTCTTCTTGTCTGTAGACCTCTGCGACTGATGATTCAAGCACAACATGCATTATAAAAAAAGAATAAGTCTGTCAAGTCACACAAATGTGACTTTAAATCTGTTTCCAGAAAATAAACTCTGTTCAGGGAATGTGCGTAGATACTTGGTAGGTATTGGTAAAAATCTAATTTGTGCAAGGAGCAGTAAACTGATCTCCAACGTGTACCATTAGGGAGAATAGAATTTGTAGGGTAAGGCTTCTCGAGGATAGGTAGACTAATCAACAATATATTCCACTGGGGAAAATAGAGCTTGTAGGGTAGGGCTTCTCAAAGATGGGTAGATTGATCTCAAACATATACCACTGGGAAAAATAGATTTTGTGGTGTTGGGCTTCTCAAGGATAGGTAGACGGATCCACAAAATATACCACTGAGGAATGTAGAGATTGTATCGTAGGGCTTCTTGAGTGGTTCCCTCTTAAAGAAGCCGATGACAGACCAAACTGTTTAGCTTTACTGCACATACAAAGGTACAAAAGTGTGTGGTTAGTCACTTTAAGAGGCACAATACTCTTATAAGTTTCAGCACACAGATGGGGCACACACTCATATTAGTTTCAATTATACACAAGGTGGCACTATTGTTTAAATGTTGCAGAACTTAACAATGAACAGTTGTGTAATACTATTTTTTTTAAGATATGCAAGGCAGTTATCGAGTAGATTCAAAAGAAATGCTATTGCATTAGTTACCCATGTCTTTTACCTGTGTACATGTCAAGTACCTTTAGCTATGTCTATTTCCTGTTTCTGCAAAACACTGCAGAGCTCATAATACTATATACCTGCCAGGACCTTAAACTGTGAGGATGATGTGCCCACAGCCCTTGCTTACTTTCCCCTAACACTGGAGAAAGTAATGAAGGTAACGTGACGTGACTGGGGGAGAAGTATAGGGAGAATATTATGTAGAGGCAGTGGAAGAGTAAGGAGGCATTTTGATAGAAGAGGTACGGCAGAAAAACGGGGGAGGGAGAATCAAAACTCTGATGAATCTGAGGTCACATGGTAGTTTCCAATAGTATCTACAGGCAGCAGAGATAGACTTTATGTTTGTACAGCAACCCATGCTAGAAAAAAGGTGTCACAAAGTGATCATGTGATTTATTGAAGAAGGTAAAAGACAGGATAAGAAAAGATAATAATAATAATAATAATAATCATAATCATCATCCTTTAATAGTCCCACCATGGGGAAATTCAGTGTGTTACAGCAGCAAAGATATGCAATGCAAAGATAAGCAGTACAAATACAATATATACAAAACGTTCCAAGGTAGAGGCATTCCACTGATAGTAGACAGACAGATAGAAAGGTACAGGTAAAAAGTAGGAGAGGGGGATATCACAACAGAAAGGTATTTCAGTTCTTTGTATGGACTGATCTCAGCTTGGGTCGGTGTTGGTTGTACAGCCTAACCGCAACTTCCGATATCACTCCTTATCACACTTAGGGTGACGTAGTCAGTCACTGACAGTACTGCCCAGCGCTATCACGGTCTCATGCATGGGATGAGAGTTATTCTCCCATATGGAGCTCACCACGGACAATATCCTTCTGTCACCCACCACCTGCACAGGGTCCAGGGGACTCCCAAGGACAGAGCTGGCCCTTCTAATTAGCTTGTCGAGTTTATTTTTATCCCTGGTTGATATACTACTCCCCCAGCAGGCCACTCCGAAGAAGATGGCTGATGCCACTACTGAGTTGAAAAAAGTCCTAAGAAGTTCCTCCTGGACTCCAAAGGCTCTTAGCCTCCTAAGCAGGTAAAGCCTGCTGTGGCCCTTCCTGTACAGGACATCCATGTGATCTGCCCAGTCCAGCTTATTATTGAGGAGCATACCCAGGTACTTATAGGTGTTGACAATCTCGATGCCCGTCCCCTGGATGTCCACTGGTTTAGGAGGGCATCTGCATTACGAAAGTCCACCACCATCTCCTTGGTCTTCCAAGTGTTAAACCAAAGGTGGCTCCGCTGGAACCAGTCTACAAAATCCCGGTTCAGTTCTCTGTACTCCCTGTCATCTTCGACTGTGATGAAGCCTACTGTTGCAGAGTCTTCAGAATACTTCTGTAGGTAGCAGCTAGATGAGTTGCACCTAAAATCTGCAATGTACAGTGTGAAGAGGAAAGGGGAAAGAATTGTACCCTGAGGTGCCCCCATATTACAGATCACGGTATCTGACACATAGTCCCGGGCTCTCACATACTGAGGTCGATTTGTGAGGTAGTCTAGGATCCAATTGGAGAGGTGGTGGTCCACTCCAACAAGGGCCAGCTTGTCTTTCAGTAACCCCGGCTGTATGGTGTTAAAAGCACTGGAGAAATCAAAGAACTATTCTCACAGTGTTCCCTGGTTTCTCCAGGTGAGAAAGAGCCCTGTGCAGAAGGTGGATGATGGCATCATCCACCCCAATGCCCAGCTGATAAGCAAACTGGAGAGGGTCCATAGTCGGGTTCACTGGAGAGCGGAGATGTGTGAGAACCAGTCTCTCTAGGATCTTCATCAGGTAGGATGCCAATGCTATGGGTCAGTAGACAACTATTAGTACTAAGGAAATGGTCTTTCAGACATTATGAGTCAAAAAGATACTATCATTGGCGTGTACCTTTAATGCTTCTGTTCACTCCACAGAAGTCACACCTTAGGACCATGTTTCTTCTCACAGGCCCAAAATGTCCAATCACGTTCCACCAAGTATTGAATATTTCTCACAGTCCAACTCCTTTCCTTTAGGACCCTATTCTTTCTATTCCAGGCCTTACTCTCCAGAGCCCTTTTTCTCATCACCCAGACCCTACTCTCAAAGGCCCTACTCATACTATCACCCTTTTAAGGAAACCTACTCAGTTTGGAACACTTCACAACTGAATACACTAGGCTGCACCTCAGGCCTCCATTATAATTCCTCTCTAGTCACCACTGATCTGGTTAGTAAAACAGTGCTGACCAGACATATAGTCTTCATCAAGTCTGATCTCTGCATCACTCACTCCTCCTTGGCTCCCTCCAGACTTTTATTGTCTAAAAGCCACAGCAGACTTCCCCTAGAGCTAAGCCTACCAAGGCTGCCAGCACACTCAGCCTTCATAGAGCACTGCCAACCACCCTCCTATATGGCCAATTCTACAGGCAGCTATTTATTAAGGTTGAATGTGGATTTAAATCCCTTTAACTCATGCAGATTTTATATGGTCAAAGCAAGAGTCAAATGACCTAGCAGAAGAAACAGATTCAAATAAGGTAATACTCACTGAATTATATATATTGGGGGAATAGGTACATAATGGTAGAAAAATATTATCGGGGACCGTCATTAAAAATACAGAGCTTGACTATTTACGGAAGTCCTAAAGACAGTGAATGAAGTGGCAACGTATCTGCTTGTCCAGCCACTACATTCAGGCAGGGAAACAGAATCCGTTCACCTGATCAGTAGAGGTTCCATTGGTCAGACTTCCACTGAACAGAACCCTATATTGTATGCTGTGGATAGGTGATAACTTTTAAACTTGGAACAACCCCTTTAAGCTTTCACTTCTAGGCCTCCATTATTACTGCAAGTCTACATTGGCACACTGTAATCCTTCCAGGTGAAATCGGTTCCAGACATACCATCTACGCTTTCTCCACTTATATCTCCTCCATATTGGCATCACCCATCAGAACCCATCTCTTTCTGGACCTACTCTTTATGTACATCCCCTGTAGCTGACAACGAACAGTGAAGGAAATGTAGATACAGTAAATACAGTCAGATATCCGCGTATATACAGTGGGGAAAAAAAGTATTTAGTCAGCCACCAATTCTGCAAGTTCTCCCACTTAAAAAGATGAGAGAGGCCTGTAATTGTCATCATAGGTAGATCTCAACTATGAGAGACAAAAACATATCTAGAAAATCACATTGTCTGATTTTTTAAGAATTTATTTGCAAATTATGGTGGAAAATAAGTATTTGGTCACCTACAAACCAGCAAGATTTCTTGCTCTCAGAGACCTGTAACTTCTTCTTTAAGAGGCTCCTCTGTCCTCCACTCATTACCTGTAGTAATGGCTCCTGTTTGACATTGTTATCAGTATAAAAGACACCTGTCCACAACCTCAAACAGTCACACTCCAAACTCCACTATGACGAAGACCAAAGAGCTGTGGAAGGACACCAGAAACAAAATTGTAGACCTGCATCAGACTGGGAAGACTGAATCTGCAATAGGCAAGCAGCTTGGTGTGAAGAAATCAACTGTGGGAGCAATAATTAGAAAATGGAAGACATACAAGACCACTGATAATCTCCCTCGATCAGGGGCTCCACGCAAGATCTCACCCCGTGGGGTCAAAATGATCACAAGAACGGTGAGCAAAAATCCCAGAACCACACGGGGGGACCTAGTGAATGACCAGCAGAAAGCTGGGACTAACGTAACAAAGGCTACCGTCAGTAACACACTACGCCGCCAGGGACTCAGATCCTGCAGTGCCAGACGTGTCCCCCTGCTTAAGCCAGTACATATCCGGGCCCGTCTGAAGTTTGCTAGAGAGCATTTGGATGTTCCAGAACAGTATTGGGAGAATGTCATATGGTCAGATGAAACCAAAGTAGAACTGTTTGGTGAAAACACAACTTGTCGTGTTTGGAGGAGAGTGAATGCTGAGTTGCATCCAAAGAACACCATACCTACTGTGAAGCATTGGGGGGGGCAACATCATGCTTTGGGGCTGTTTCTCCGCAAAGGAAACAGGGCAACTTATCCATGCACATGAAAGAATGAATGGGGCCATGTATCGTGAGATTTTGAGTGCAAACCTTCCATCAGCAAGGGCATTGAAGATGAAACGTGGCTGGGTCTTTCAGCATGACAATGATCCCAAGCACACCGCCAGGGCAACGAAGGAGTGGCTTCGTAAGAAGCATTTCAAGGTCCTGGAGTAGCCTAGTCAGTCTCCAGATCTCAACCCCATGGAAAACCTTTGGAGGGAGTTGAAAGTCCGTGTTACCCAGCAACAGCCAGAAAACATCAATGCTCTAGAGGAGATCTGCATGGAGGAATGGGCCAACATACCAGCAACAGTGTGTGCCAACCTTGTGAAGACTTACAGAAAACGTTTGACCTCTGTCATTGCCAACAAAGGATATATAACAAAGTATTGAGATGAACTTTTCTTATTGACTAAATACTTATTTTCCACCATAATTTGCAAAAAAATTCTTTAAAAATCAGACAATGTGATTTTCTGGATTTGTTTTCTCATTTTGTCTCTCATAGTTGAGGTCTACCTATGATGTCAATTACATGCCGGCCTCATCTTTTTAAGTGGGAGAACTTGCACAATTGGTGGCTAACTAAATACTTTTTTCCCCACTGTACTAGACAGAAGCAGTGTTAAAGATAACTCATTCAGTTTAAAGAAACAGGCAATGATAATCAAAAGGGAATCATGCCCCCTTGTCAGATCCTATGTGACACTGCCCACATGACAGTATAGAGCAGGGGTAGGCAACCTTTTTAGCTTGGCATGCCGATTTCGATTAAAAAAAATCAAAGTTGAGGTACTCGGAGTGCCGGTCAATAATTGTAAGTCTGACGACCCCTTCACCCGGTATGATGTCTCGTAGCGGCCCCTGCATACGGTATTATGTCCCATAGCGGCCCCTGCACACGGTATTAATAATAATAATAATAATAATCCTTTAATAGTCCCACAGTGGGGAAATTCAGTGTGTTACAGCAGCAAAGATAAGATAAGATAAGCAGCTACAAATACAAATACAACATTGCACAGGAATGTTCCAAGGTGAGAGGCATTACATTAATAGCAGACAGACAGATAGGACGTAGAGAGAGGGGGGGATTTAACAGGCAGAGATATATTTCAGTTCTCTGTATGTAATGATCTCCGCTTAGGTCGGTGTTGGTTGTACAGCCTAACCGCGGTGGGGAGGAAAGACTTCCGATAGCGCTCCTTCTCACACCTAGGGTGGAGCAGTCGGTCACTGACAGTACTGCCCAGCGCAATCACAGTCTCATGCATGGGATGGGAGTTATTCTCCTGCATGGAGCTCACCACGGACAGTATCCTTCTGTCACCCACCACCTGCACTGGGTCCAGTGGGCTCCCCAGGACAGAGCTGGCCTTTCTAATCAGCTTGTCAAGTTTATTTCTGTCCCTGGTTGATATACTGCTCCCCCAGCAGGCCGCTCCAAAGAAGATGGCTGATGCCACTACCGAGTTGAAGAAAGTCCTAAGAAGTGCCCCCCGGATTCCAAAGGCTCTCAGCTTCCTAAGCAGGTAGAGCCTGCTGTGGCCCTTCCTGTACAGGACCTCCATGTGATCTGCCCAGTCCAGCTTATTATTAAGGAGCAAACCCAGGTACTTATAGGTGTTCACAATCTCGATGCCCGTCCCCAGGATGTCCACTGGTTTTGGAGGGCATCTGCCTTTACGGAAGTCCACCACCATCTCCTTGGTCTTCCCCGTGTTAATCTTCAGGTGGTTCCGGTGGCACCAGTCCACAAAAAACCGGTTCAGTTCTCTGTACTCCCTGTCATCATTGTCTGTGATGAGGCCTACTATTGCAGAGTCGTCAGAATACTTCTGTAGGTAGCAGCTGGATGAGTTGCACCTAAAATCAGCAGTGTACAGTGTGAAGAGGAAAGGGGCGAGAACCGTACCCTGAGGTGCCCCCGTATTACAGATCATGGTATCTGACACACAGTCTTGGGCTCTTACGTATTGAGGTCGATTTGTGAGGTAGTCTAGGATCCAGTTGGAGAGGTGGTGGTCCACTCCAGCAAGGCCCAGCTTGTCTCTCAGTAACCTGGGCTGTATGGTGTTAAAAGCACTGGAGAAATCAAAGAACATTATTCTCACCGTGTTCCCTGGTTTTTCCAGGTGAGACAGAGCCCTGTGCAGAAGGTGGATGATGGCATCATCTACCCCAATGCCCGGTCGATAAGCAAACTGGAGAGGGTCCATAGCGGGGCTCACTAGAGGGCGAAGATGTGTGAGAACCAATCTCTCTAAGATCTTCATCAAGTGGGATGTCAGTGCTACAGGTCTGTAGTCGTTGAGGTCCATAGGGTGAGGTTTCTTTGGAACTGGTACCACACAAGAAGATTTCCATAATTCATGGACTATTTCCTGCCTCAGGCTCATATTATACATATATGTAATTATACCACACAGCTGGTCCCCACAAGTCTTAATTAGCCTTGCACTGATGTCATCTGGCCCTGCGGCTTTCCTCGCCTTGATCTTTTTCATCTCCTTCCTCACCTGGGCCCGTGTGAAGGTCAGACTGTGGTCAGATAAAGACAGATTTCTGGATTTACTGGTCTGTTGGGAAGTAGCCACATGGGGTGAATGGGGTGAAGTCATTGTGGTGAGGGGAGCTGAAGGACATGCTGGGGTGGGAGGAGCTGGTGTGTGATCAAATCTGTTGAAGAATAGGTTTAGTTCATTAAGCCAATTAACATCTGCCTCAATCTGGCAGACCGACTGTTTATGACCCGAAATTGACTTAAGCCCCTTCCAGACCCCCCTTATGTCTTTTCTTTCCATTTGCTTTTCCATTATGTCCCATAGCGGTCCCTGCACACAGTATTATGTCCCATAATTGCCCCTGCACACGGTATTATGTCCCATAATTGCCCCTGCACACGGTATTATGTCCCATAGTGGCCCCTGCACACGGTATTATGTCCCATAGGGGCCCCTGCACACAGTATTATGTCCCATAGCGGCCCCTGCACACGGTATTATGTCCCATAGTGGTCACTGCATACAGCATTATGTCCCATAGAGGCCCCTGCACACCGTATTATGTTCCATAGAGGCCCCTGCATACCATATTATGTCCCATAACGACCCCTGTTTATGGTATTATGTCCCATAACGGCCCCTGCACATGGTATTATGTCCCATAACGGCCACAGCACACGGTATTATGTCCCATAGCGGTCCCTGCACACGGCATTATGTCCCATAGAGGCTCCTGCACACTGTATTATGTCCCATAGAGGCCCCTGCATACCATATTATGTCCCATAACGGCCCCTGCACACGGTATTATGTCCCATAACGGCCCCTGTAAACGGTATTATGTCCCATAACGGCTCCTGCACAGGGTATTATGTCCCATAGTGGCCCCTGCACAGGGTATTATGTCCCATAGTGGTCCCTGCAACCAGTACTATGCCCCATAGTGGCCCCTGCACAGGGTATAATCTTTTCCTTTATAATATTCTCACACATCTCCGCCCTCTAGTGAGCCCCGCTATGGACCCCCTCCAGTTTGCTTATCGGCCGGGCATTGGGGTAGATGATGCCATCATCCATCTTCTGCACAGGGCTCTGTCTCACCTGGAGAAACCAGGGAACACTGTGAGAATAGTTCTTTGATTTCTCCAGTGCTTTAAACACCATACAGCCCAGGTTATTGAGGGACAAGCTGGGCCTTGCTGGAGTGGACCACCACCTCTCCAACTGGATCCTAGACTACCTCACAAATCGACCTCAATACGTGAGAGCCCAAGACTGTGTGTCAGGTACCGTGATCTGTAATACGGGGGCACCTCAGGGTACGGTTCTCGCCCCTTTCCTCTTCACACTGTACACTGCAGATTTTAGGTGCAACTCATCCAGCTGCTACCTACAGAAGTATTCTGACGACTCTGCAATAGTGGGTCTCATCACAGATGATGATGATAGGGAGTACAGGGAACTGAACCAGGATTTTGTGGACTGGTGCCACCGGAACCACCTGAAGATTAACGCAGGGAAGACCAAGGAGATGGTGGTGGACTTCCGTAAAGGCAGAAGCCCTCCTAAACCAGTGGACATCCTGGGGACGGGCATCGAGATTGTGAACACCTATAAGTACCTGGGTTTGCTCCTTAATAATAAGCTGGACTGGGCAGATCATATGGAGGCCCTGTACAGGAAGGGCCACAGCAGGCTCTACCTGCTTAGGAAGCTGAGAGCCTTTGGAATCCGGGGGGCACTTCTTAGAACTTTCTTCAACTCGGTAGTGGCATCAGCCATCTTCTTTGGAGTGGCCTGCTGGGGGAGCAGTATATCAACCAGGGACAGAAATAAACTTGACAAGCTGATTAGAAAGGCCAGCTCTGTCCTGGGGAGCCCACTGGACCCAGTGCAGGTGGTGGGTGACAGAAGGATACTGTCCGTGGTGAGCTCCATGCAGGAGAATAACTTCCATCCCATGCATGAGACTGTGATCGCGCTGAGCAGTACTGTCAGTGACCGACTGCTCCACCCTAGGTGTGAGAAGGAGCGCTATCGGAAGTCTTTCCTCCCCACCGCAGTTAGGCTGTACAACCAACACCGACCTAAGCGGAGATCATTACACACAGAGAACTGAAATATCTCTCTGCCTGTTAAATCCCCCCCCACCCGCTACTTCCTATATGTCTGTCGGCTATCAAAGTAATGCCTCTTACCTTGGAACATTCCTGTACATGTTGTATTTGTATTTGTATCTGCTTATCTTTGCTGCTGTAACACACTGAATTTCCCCATTGTGGGACTATTAAAGGACTATTATTATTATTATTATTATTATTATTATTATTATATTCCAATTGTCACCATTCACTAGCTATTATTATACTGTGGGGTCTCTTCAGACCCCGGAGTATAATAAGTGGAGGGTCAAGAGAGGCGACAAACATAAAAAAAACTATCTTACTCACCTTTCCATGCGCTCCGCAGCCGCTGTGTTCTTTTTGGCGCTTCTGCCTGTAGTCAGCGACCGCTGATTGGGTGTCAGGGGTCACGTCGCATCATTATGCGTAATGACGTCGAACGTGACCCCCGAGGCCCTGTCAGCGGTCGCTTACGTCAGGCAGAAGCGCCTGAAGAGCACAGAGCGACTGCGGATCCAGCGAAGGTGAGTTAACATTATTTTTCATGTTTGATCACCTCACTGGGGGCTCCGCTTATTATACTCAGGGGTCTGAAGAGACCCCACAGTATAATAATAGCAGTTTAGTTTCGGCCGTGTGTGGTCCGATTGAAACTGCTGGGAGAGGACTCCGCTGACGTGCAAGGGAAATAAGACTCGCGTGCTACTCTTGGCACGTAAGGAGCTTTTATAATACTGTACCTTATCACTTTCTGAGTATAACTAGGTTTGGATACAGTGCTGCTCATATGACCACGGCTCATTGTAAGAAGCAGAAGTCAGACTGACTGCATCAGTTGGAGATTTGTTGCAGAAGAACTACTTACTGTAACTTTCAGAGACAAACTACTGCCATAGTTTGACCTGTCTATAGAACATGTCAAAAAAATTATACTGACTGGATTTCACTTTAATGGATCCTCCAGAACATATCAAGCTGGCAATGATCACCTTTCCAAAATGAAGAGTTGATTTCAGTAAATTCATGTAGATTGAAGATTTGACATTGTAGGATTGACAGTCTTAGCATCATTCAATAGAGACTTTTAGTTCTGCCTGGGTAAATTCTGTAGTTGAATCTTTGTCAATGACCAAAATTGGATAGTAGCGAAAATAGGTATGATGATAGAATAAAATGTGAAGGGAAACTAGAGAGCAGAATAGAAAATGAAATTACATCTATGAGCACAGTGATTTGACACAAGGATTGGACATTGAGCTTTCATTTTTATTTTTTAAAGGGGACCTACTAAAAGAAGTGTTGAAAGACCCTTATTGTACATAAATACACATGTGGACAAAATTGTCGGTACCCCTCGTTTAATGAAAGAAAAACACACAATGGTCACAGAAATAACTTGAATCTGACAAACGTAATAATATATAAAAATATGTTGACAAACCACAAAGCTTCTGGGAGAATGTCCTATGGACAGATGAGACAAAAATAAAAATTTTTGGCAAGGCACATCAGCTCTATGTTCACAGACAGAAAAATGAAGCATATCTTGAAAAGAACACTGTCCCTACTGTGAAACATGGAGGAGGCTCTGTTATGTTCTGGGGCTGCTTTGCTGCATCTGGCACAGGGTGCCTTGAATCTGTGCAGGGTACAATGAAATCTCAAGACTATCAAGGGATTCTAGAGAGAAATGTGCTGCCCAGTGTCAGAAAGCTTGGTCTCAGTCACAGGTCATGGGTCTTGCAACAGGATAATGACCCAAAACACACAGCTAAAACACCCAAGAATGGCTAAGAGGAAAACATTGGACTATTCTGAAGTGGCCTTCTATGAGCCCTGACCTAAATCCTATTGAGCATCTTTGGAAGGAGCTGAAACATGCCGTCTGGAAAAGGCACCCTTCAAACCCGAGACAACTGGAGCAGTTTGCTCATGAGGAGTGGCCAAAATATCTGTTGAGAGGTGCAGAAGTCTCATTGACAGTTACAGGAATCGTTTGATTGCAGTGATTGTCTCAAAAGGTTGTGCAACAAAATATTAAGTTAAGGGAACCATCATTTCTGTCCAGGCCTGTTTCATGAGTTTTCTTTTTTTAAAAATTCAGTTGAAGCATGGCTGAAAAGCAAAGTCTGACTTTCATTTGTTCATTTTCATAGAATTTTTATATATTATTACTTTTGTCAGATTCAAGTTATTTCTGTGACCATTGTGGGTTTTCTTTTCATTAAACAAGGGGTACCAACAATTTTGTTCATGTATGTATGTTAAAATGTTATTTTAATATCTTATGTATATGCTATGATGTTATTATTTTATAATGCAGGCCCACAGCCTGAGGCTGTAGTACTGGGAGATTTTGATGACATTTTCTGTGCTGATTTCTGTCATTGTGTTGTCATTGTGACTTTCCGGGGATCCAAATCACCAAACACACCAATATCTGCATTACTTACCTGGTTATTTTTTTAAGCCAGAAAGGAGAAGTATAAGAGCTTCTTTTATCTTTCCCATTATTTTTGTAGACACTCTTGGCTTTGGCTCAAAAAAACGTAGCAAAATCTTTGAGGAAAACACATCTTTTGCACAGCTTATAGTGTTTATTTGAGGTTATGTTTGATTTTGTCTGTTGTCCAGATGTGCTGTGTTGGAGATCCAAAGTGTATAATGTGTTTCTTTTACAGGTGCAACATGCAGAGGTGGGATGTTGGTTGCACCATGGGAGCAGTTATTTGGCACGTTCCATGGGTGTGACCCCAAACTAGCTGCAGGGTGATTCTTGGGTTATGCTTTCTTGAAGGCACCCTGAATAGAATAAACCTTTATACCTTTCCTGGGCAGTCAATAAAGGAACTCCTTTCCTGACCGAATCCCATTTAGCTGGTTGGTTATGTCATCCAAGAAGGCAGCTACTGCATCTCGAGAGACCAAAGGCCTAGTCCTTGAGTGTGTCAGGTAGTGTCGCCTGTGGGAAGAGCAGTGATTCCCACCGGCTGATGTCTAAGCTCTGAAATTACTGGTTAGCATGTTCCATATCTTGTGTGTACTCTTCACTTGTTTTATTATCTGCAATTGAGACTGGTAAAGCTTTGGTTCTGGTATTAAACATCATCTGGTGTTTTTTTTTTTTTTTGACATGACTACAGTTCACCTCCAGGTCATTACAGTAATGTGGCAGCTTTTCATACCTGCAGCTATGCTGAAAATTGCAATATGAGAGCTTTATGCATGTGGTTCTTAGGCAAATGGTTCTTAGGCAACTGTATAGGGCACTTTAGTTCTTGGTGGTTGCAGATACTGGAGTGAACTATTGGGGCTGGAAATACCATAGTGTTACTGAAACATAGGACCAGATTCAGAATATCATTGGCAACAACTACGTCATTGCCACCTTGATCGAGAGTGTATAACACATACTTTATTTCTTTTGTTACTTTTTCATAGAATTGAGATGGAATTTTGTTTGTACAATGTATACTCTGTCCTCATGTACATGCCATACCCCATAATGAGTTGCCAAAGTTCATCTATTAAGTGCACCATCATAGTGACCCGATAAACAGTGCCATAAAAAATGCTTTCAGAAAAAGTTTCCCTAAATAAACAGTGCCACTAAAAGGATGTCCTCATTCCCTGCACTGGTTAAGCTTTAGTGCTAAAGTACATCTCAGTCTTCCAGAGCATTGTTCATTACTTTTGTGCAGGGTAGAAGGGAAGGCCAGAACTCCTGTTTCATCTGCCATGTAGCTTCTCTGGTTCTGTGATGTCACCAACTTGGATTGCAGCTCCATTCAGTAGAATGGAGTTGGTCATGTGACCAAGAGTCAGAGAGGCTGCAGGAGAGACTGGAATGAGAGTTCCAGCCTTCCCCGCTGCCCTCCGCAGAAGTAAAAAAAAGTAAACGTAAAGAGGACTTGGGTGTACATTAGTAATGAAGTGTAACCAGTTCAGGGAATGTAATGGTAAGCTTTAATATTCCTTAGATAACCCCTTTAAAGTAAAACTAAACTTTCAGACAACTTTTGATTTTATGGCAGTATTTGTGTCACTAATAAATTTTGTAATATACTTTATTAATAAATTCTGTCTTCTTTCTGTGAAATGCTGCATGTCTTTACTCTTTCCCTGTCTTCTGTATTGAGAACTGTTCCTGCCTTTTACTATGTATGGAGTACGGGCTTGGAGTATGGGGCTGTGAAAGATATAGAGAAAATGAGGGCAGGGGAGGGTCACTTCAAACAGTTATATTTCGGACTCTGTTCACGCTCCCGCATTACCTCACAGGATATGATGCCGTATCAGACTAACTTTATATATCCAGGCACCATCTGCACGTTAAAGAACACGACTGGTGATGGCTCATACAGCTTTATATATGTGTAATGACAGTAACCTCTATTACAGAATTGTCTGACCATTGTATAAGCAATGCTACCTCCGATGTCACCCCTGCTACCTCTTGTGTCACCCCCTCTACCTCATAGATTGTAAGCTCTTGTGAGCAGGGCCCTCAGTCCCAGTGTATGAATTGACTATCTCATTGTAATGTATCTTTTTTGTCTGTACTTGAACCCTACAAATTGTACAGTGCTGCGGAATATGTTGGTGTTATATAAATAAAATGTATTATTATTATTATTATTAAACGTACAAACTTGCTTTTGGTGTCATATGAAAGAGGATATTCTCTTCTCGTGTGTATTCTCTTCTTTCATATGACTAAGTGTTAGTGCTAGCTATATTATTATCCAGAGATACCACTAGTTGAAAACACAGCCGGATTGGGATATTTCTGTCATATATATCATGCAGCTACATATAAATATCCTAACCTCGACTGTGTTTTCAACCAGTGATATCTCCAGAAATAGTATAGCTAGCACTATAGCACTTAGTCATATGAAAGAAGAGAATCTCCTCTTTCATATGACACCAAAGTAAAGCAAATATACAAAGCAAGTTTGTACGTTTTATAATGTCCAAGATGCTTGAAATGACCATCCTCTACACTCATTTTCTCTACATCTTACTGTGTGAGTCCCATACTGTAAGCCCGTACTTCATACACAATAACATACAGTGACAGGCAGGAATAGCTGTCACTACAGAAGCGATGGGAAGAATAAAGAGATGCAGGATTTCACAGAAAGGAGCCAAAATTTGTTAATAAAGTATATTACAAAATGTATTAATGACACAAATACTGCCAGAAAAGCAAAAGTTGTCTGAAAGTTTAGCTATGCTTTAACAGTACCAGCAGAGTATCCCATATAAACAGTAACACCATAGAATTCTTTCATACATCATATTTCAGAAGATTTTCCTGCTCTGCCAGAAGTTTAGATGGTCTCTCTTATTTTGGCTGATTCGAGGACTATCCAGGAGAGTAGATATGAGTAAGTATGATAAAACAAGTAGAGAGTAGTTATGATAAAACAAGTCCTCCATACTTACACCAGCACACTGAATGTTCATTTTTTCATTGGTTGTAAATTATTAACACATTTAAGATGTATTCAAATATTTTCTGTCAAGTCTTTCACATTATTTTCTATTTAATAATTAATGTGACTAAACACCATCTGTTAAATTAGTTTGTGATATGTTGGCTGAAAAAAGTCATGTTTCTGCTTTAAAGTATATAAAAGCACCTAAAAAGAAGATAAATTGGAGGAAGTGAAAAATTTTACATTGCAAATGGGTTAAATATAAAGAAAAATGCTGATGTGGATCATTTCTATATTATAAATATGTATGAATGATCTCTATCATGTGTGGTTTGGTTTTATTCATCAGTTCTGGGTCCAAAACTTTGGAAATGGATTACATTACTTGTCACAACGTAGCACGCTTGAGAATACTTCTGTCAGTCACTACCTAAGGTCCAGTACTGCTCCTGAGTAGTCTTCTTGCATGTACTATTATACAGATGATGTCATCACTGGCGATTTATTTAAACCCTTTTTCCTCATGCCTTCTTGTCTTTCACTGATCAGATACTACTTTTGGGAACAAAAAAACCCTGGATTTTGCTTCAGATTTGTGTTGCATATGGTGAAATAAGTGACATTTTTTTCAACAGAGTGGCCATACTTTGAATATGAAATTTTATGGCTTGTCCTGAATTTTACATTGTGTTTTTTTATGTACATGTGCGCACATATATATCAAAATTTTAAATAGATTTTCAGAGCAGAATCAAAATCTGTCATGTCTGAACATAGCATTAAGATGGACATACACATTAGATTTTTGTTGGCTGAAATGGCTTACTTGGCCAGCTGTCAGCTAAAAATACCAGTGTTTGGCATGATCAGCCGCTTTTGGCTGATGATTAGCAAATTTGGCAGAATCATTTTGCTTCTTTTTTTTTTTTTTTTTTTTTTAGACAACTTAACTGCCCTTCACTGATAGGTGGAGGGAACATTGGTATGATTTATCCCATCATCATTTGGATGGCTGCATGATGGCCATCCAAAATATAAAGTGTATGGCCAGCCACAAGCTGTCAATGTGTTCAACGTAAGGTGTATTACTTATTGGGGGCAAATTTATTAAGACTGACGTTTCCTGTCAGGCTGAGGTGTCCCCACCCCAGTCCCCTTCAATCTCCACCCTATTCTGCCCAATTTTCTAAAAAGTAGGAAGCAGGTCAGAAAACGGGGAAAGCGGAGCCTTTTGGCGCAAAAAGTCATACAGCAAAAATTGGCCACTTTTGCATCATAAAACTGGAGCGACTATTATAGCAAAGTCCCCCATTATCTGTAAGGACCTCCTCCATATTTATTCCAACTTTTAGGGGAAATACGTGTAAACTCTATTTTCTGTAATAATACAATATGCATTTGTGTATAAACATGTGAGCTTTGAATGACACTGGTGCTAAATGTAAATAGGAACATTCTGAGCATTTTGACAGTGTTCTACCACTGGAACAGACATTTTATGGCATCTCATAGCAACATAGATGACAAGGTGATGACTCGTCAGTAGCAGCAATGGGCAGTAAACAAAAACAACAAAGTGACCAAAGCTTCAACCTGTTCCTATGTAAGTGGTGAAAAATAATAATGGAACAAAAAACATCTATTGCAATATCCAAATGAAAAAATATAGCCATTTTTCTCAGACTTCCACTGATGTCAAAGACTAAAGGTCCCTTCACGAACATGCATGCATTGTCCGTGGAAAATTAAAAACTGACAACTTGTGAGAACAATCATAACCTATTCTGATGTGGTAAAGTGGTTCCATTTTTACCATATGCTAAGTGGCCCAGATTTACTATTGTGATTATGATTAGACATTGGAGTAGACATGGTGACATTTTAGACATGGGAGTGTGGATTCTCAAAAAAAAAAGGAGACATGACTTAACCACTTCCGCACCGCCCATAGACTATATACGTCCGGAAGGTGGTACGTCCAAGCAGAATTCAGCAGCTGCACAAAATCGTGCATCTGCTGAAACAGGGAGCCGGCTGTAATTTCAGCCGGAGCTCCCAGATAGAAGGCAGGGAAGGTTTATTACCTTCTCTGCCAACTCAATCACTGTGTATACAGCGCTGAATGAGCGCTGTATACACCGCTATGGGCGTTGCCATCTTGCGGCTGCCCTCTGACCCAGCGGTCATGTGATCCGCCGGGATCAGCGTCTGAAAGAGCTGCTGGGTCCTACAGGACCCAGATCAGGTCTGTAGTAATGGGCGGGAGGCTGTATTCCTCCTGCAACTGGGGCTAAATGTACCAGTCCCAATTACAGGGGAAATCATCCTCTCCCAGAAAAAAATGAAAGTCATCAGATGTCCCCAAAGGTCTATTATGACCTACAGTGCTGGCCAAAAGTATTGGCACCCCTGCAATTCTGTCAGATAATACTCAATTTCTTCCAGAAAATGATTGCAATCACAAATGCTTTGGTAATAACATCTTCATTTAATTTGTCTTCAATGGAAAACCACAAAAAGAATTGTCAAAAAGCCAAATTGGATATAATTCCACACCAAACATAAAAAGGGGGTGGACAAAAGTATTGGCACCCTTCGAAAAATCAGGTGATGCTTCTCTAATTTGTGTAATTAACAGCACCTGTTACTTACCTGTGGCACATAACAGGTGGTGGCAATAACTAAATCACACTTGCAGCCAGTTGAAATGGATTAAAGTTGACTCAACCTCTGTCATGTGTCCTTGTGTGTACCACATTGAGCATGGAGAAAAGAAAGAAGACCAAAGAACTGTCTGAGGACTTGAGAAGCAAAATTGTGAGGAAGCATCAGCAATCTCAAGGCTACAAGTCCATCTCCAAAGACCTGAATGTTCCTGTGTCTACCGTGCGCAGTGTCATCAAGAAGTTTAAAGCCCATGGCACTGTGGCTAACCTCCCTAGATGTGGACGGAAAAGAAAAATTGACGAGAGATTTCAACGAAAGATTGTGCGGATGGTGGCTAAAGAACCTCGACTAACATCCAAACAAGTTCTAGCTGCCCTGCAGTCCGAGGGTACAACAGTGTCAACCCGTACTATCCGTCGGCGTCTGAATGAAAAGGGACTCTATGGTAGGATACCCAGGAAGACCCCACTTCTGACCCAGAGACATAAAAAAGCCAGGCTGGAGTTTTGCCAAAACTTACCTGAGAAAGCCAAAAACTTTTTGGAAGAATGTTCTCTGGTCAGATGAGACAAAAGTAGAGCTTTTTGGGAAAAGGCATCAACATAGAGTTTACAGGAAAAAAAAAGAGGCCTTCAAAGAAAAGAACACGGTCCCTACAGTCAAACATGGCGGAGGTTCCCTGATGTTTTGGGGTTGCTTTGCTGCCTCTGGCACTGGACTGCTTGACCGTGTGCATGGCATTATGAAGTCTGAAGACTACCAACAAATTTTGCAGCATAATGTAGGGCCCAGTGTGAGAAAGCTGGGTCTCCCTCAGAGGTCATGGGTCTTCCAGCAGGACAATGACCCAAAACACACTTCAAAAAGCACTAGAAAATGGTTGGAGAGAAAGCACTGGAGACTTCTAAAGTGGCCAGCAATGAGTCCAGACCTGAATCCCATAGAACACCTGTGGAGAGATCTCAGAATGGCAGTTTGGAGAAGGCACCCTTCAAATCTCAGGGACCTGGAGAAATTTGCCAAAGAAGAATGGTCTAAAATTCCAGCAGAGCATTGTAAGAAACTCAATGATGGTTACCGGAAGCGGTTGTTCGCAGTTATTTTGTCTAAAGGTGGTGCTACCAAGTATTAGGCTGAGGGTGCCAATACTTTTGTCCGGCCTATTTTTGGAGTTTTGTGTAAAATGATCAATGATTTGACTTTTTTTTCATTCTCTTTTGTGTTTTTTCATTGCAAGCAAAATAAATGAAGATATTATTACCAAAGCATTTGTGATTGCAATCATTTTCTGGAAGAAATTGAGTATTATCTGACAGAATTGCAGGGGTGCCAATACTTTTGGCCAGCACTGTAATGGGGACACAATGTAAAAAAAAAAAAGTTAAAAAAAAAAAAGGAAAAGGAAAAGTAAAAAAAAAAAAGTAAAATTAAAAAAATTAATAAAATAATACGCCAATAACACGCCCTTATTAAAGGTTATAGCCCCACCCCCGACGACACCATACAAATAAAAATTACCGTAATTGAGAGCAAAAGCTATTTTAGGCTATGGCCCCACGTTGCGGAAACGCAGCTTTTTTTTGTTGCAGATTTTGCTGCGGTTTTTTGAGCCAAAGCCAGAAGTGGATTTAGCAGCAGGTAGAAGTATAAGAACTTCCTATATATTTCCCATTCCTTTCGTAGCCATTCTTGGATTTGGCTCAAAAAACCGCAACAAAATCTGCTACAAAAAAAGCTGCGTTTCCACAACATGGGGCCGTAGCCTTAAAATGTTTTTTTAGTAGCACTTTGTGTTATTAAATTAAAAAAAAAAAATGAAAAGTGAAAAACAGACACGTTTGCACTCCTCTTTTGTTTAGATTTTCCGGACATAAAAAAATTAAAACACATGCCAAAATAAAAACAAGATATAAATAAAGCCCTATGTGTCACGGAAAAAGGACGCAGAAATTAGTTGAATAACACACATGATAAAAATGTTACAGCCCTCAAAACTGCACATACAAAAAACCCAAAAATGTGGCTGGTCTGGAAGGGGGGTAAAGCATCTGGCATGGAAGTAGTTAAAGAGGACCTTTCACCACTTCCAACAAGTCCAGTTCTTTACCTCAATTAATAGGAGCTGCTCCACTGATTCTGGCACAGTTGGAATTTTTTCTGTAGCTCCCACCATTCCTGAGCAATCAATGTTAGTTAGTTTTGGTGTCTGATATGCTATATAGGCTTTGTACTGTCAGGTGGGCAGTGTCAGGCAGGAGCAGACAAGGAGTGTGATTCTGAGCTCTGACACTGGCTGCCTCTGATTGGAGCTCTGAATCACACCCCCTGCCTGACACTGCCCTTCTGACATTACAGAGTCTAAATAGCATATCAGCCCCCCAATATAACTGCACTTGTTGCTCAAACGTGAAGGCTCTTACGCAGGCAGCAGGGATGATTAACAATCCCTGCTGCAGCTTAGTATAAGGGATCAGGGCTTGAGGACAGCAGGGGGGAGATGAAGGTTTCTCCCAGGCACTGTTAATATTAATTATGTGGGGCACTAATGGAGAATTATACTGGGGGGGGGTATTAAGGAGGCACAATAATGGGGCATTATACTGTGTAGGGGCACTAGTGTCAGCAACCCATCCTAGAATGTAAATAGGAGTGATGAGGAGGGGGCAGATGAGTCTTTGCACCATACTTCCTTTCAGTTCTTTGTTCCTTCGTTCCTGTTCACTCTGCCTAGGTGTGTGACATGATATTGGTGGTATGATCCATGGCTGCGTTATTTGTAACTGATTATAGAGCTACACATACTCTCTGGTCTTCCATCTGTTTGACGTGGTTGTTCCAGAGGACACCATGGAGCAGTTCAGAAGATGAAGCACTGACCAGTGACTCAAGCACTATGATATTAGCCTGATGTCATGTCCCTTGATGTAACACTTACCAGCCAGGGACTCATTTCAAGTCTTCAGGCCAGTGGGCGATCTGATGTCTCCAAAGTCTACCTCTATTCCATTATAGCAGAGGTAAATCCAGCAGGAAGTAATCTCACTACTTGGTATCACATCGATGTTGTCCTTTGCTTTAGATGTCATAGCCTATTTTTTATGTTAAAACAAGTGGTTAGGTAATAGAAATAACAACTAGTTCTCCTGCAAAATCTTTTTATGTCCACCTATGAACACCATGTTATAATAAGATAAGAGAAAATGAGTGAAAAAAAGATAACCCTGACAAATAACCCAATAACATCATGAGAGAATACATTACTACCACCTTGTAGTAACACAACAGAAATTATTTTCATAAAGGTTGTCATTCTTACTTGGCTTATGGACAAGACAGATTCTAACAGATTCTAGTTCAATGTCCTCATCATCATTCTTGACTGTTCTCTTCATAGTAAATCATCTGATCTTACAATCTTTGCTATAAATCCAAAAACAATACAAATGGAATATTAATATCAGAGTCAGGGGGATGAGCACTGACTATAGCCATGGACACAGTGAAAAGCTCCAGTATCGGTCACTAAGAGCTGTTAGGGATTGCTGTGGGGGTCATAATATATCTGTGATATCACAAGAGGACTTAGATTGTAACAGGGAAACATTTCTTTAGAGGGTGATTGAACTGAATATTGTGTACTGATGTCTGACCATTACATATTGTTGTCCGTGAACCCTGCCACAATGACCATTCATTGTTACTTCTGATCTATGACTCTTAACCCTCCTGTTTCTCACTCCAGTCAACCTTAATTTACAAGTTTTTGATCATTTCAAGTAGTTAATTTAATTAACTTAAAAAAAAACCTGACTATTTTATATTTAGTCAATAAAAAGATTATTTCCCACTTAATTTTTGTTTTCTTCAAATTCCTTATAAGCAAGAAAATAAAATGTTTCTCTCCATTATCTCAAGTTTCAGATAAAACATAAGCTGAGTCTTGGTTTGATCTTGAGTGCCAGTTAGTCTACTTCTTATATTACAAGGTGGAATGATCACCGCCCTTTCATTTTCAGTGATAACAGGGCTATAGCACTGACACTGCTCCAATTTTCTCTCCTTTTCAAAAAAGACTTTCATGGTGTAAAACTTGACCATACAGGAGTATTAATATATTTAATCTAACTCATCTGACCCAAACTCCAAAGTTGTCTGACCTTTCTGCAAAATCCATCTGTCTAGACTGTGAGCTATTTTTTACTTAAATGTCTGAAACTGTAGGCACAAAATCACTAAGTTTTTTTAAGTGTTTTTGAACATTTTGGTCTGTTAATTACAAGGTGTCTCAATATGCACAATAGTTGAACAGTGATGAGGAACATTGAACCTTTTGAGTTTCTTCTTTGAGAAGTTATGTTGATAACTGTGCAAAGACATTTGAGTTTCATGATCCAGACAGTGCAAGATCTTTTAGGGTATCATTTGTCAAAATTAAGACATGACTTTTAACAAATGTCTTAGGCTAGGGCCACACAGCAACTTTGGCCACGACCCGTTGTGCGACTAAAGATCACTGCGTCACTCTTTACTCATGTTATCAAATGGAGAGCTCACAGTCGTGGCACCCTGGGGGGTCGCAGTGTGACTCCATTAACTAACATGAGTGAAGGAGTTGCAGGTCAACATGGCAATCTTGGTCATGTGATGGGAGTTATGGCCAAAGTCACCGTGTGGCCCTAGCCTTGAAGTTGCACATTACTCTAACTCCACATGATTGACCAATTCTGAAAAGGGTCCAAAACCTGGCACCCCTACCAATCAGCGTTTTGGCTCTGTACCCCATTCCTCGCTATTGCAGCTCAGCTGCTATTCATTTGAGAAAAAAAATTATAGCTATTTTAATTACAAATGTGATTTATCATACAAGGTAAGCGCAGATGAAAAAAAAAATACAAAGTGTTCACTTCACCAAACTTCAAAATATCAACATGTCAGTGAATAATAATGAGGAGGTTGCCAGGAGATCCTCTATCCATTTAAAGTTTATTCCTTTTTTTAGTTAGGTGTGAGCCGGGATTTGAACCCAAGATGTGGAGTATGTTAGGCTGTTATGGTAGTGACTGAGCCACAAGCTCAGTTAGTTTCATTAGAAGTTTTGTTTCTTATACCAAGCTGCAATACTGTAGTACTGTGCCTACATAATGTATTGGTATATAGAGACCACTTTAACAAACCCGCCTAGACAACTACCCCTTCTACAGGGTAGCAGAGGTGGCAGCAGCCTGGCTTTCTATTTATCCTTTATGGTCGGGCCCCTGGTGGAAGTAACAATTATACTGCCCTGATAGCAGCCCCGAGAAGGCTCCCTTACACTGGCGGCCCTGCAGCAGCAGCAGCTATGGGGGTAGTTAAACCACTGCAGATGCATTGTTAATACCATATGACTATAATGGGTTCCTGCACATATTTTACATCAGGTCCAAGCAGAGTCATAACTTGAAGATCCTGGGCCCCAAAGGAAAATCTGTAACCAGGCCCCCACTTACTATGTGATATCTAGTGTATAATACTGGTGTCTTGTTATATTGTACAGAAGCCTATGAGCCCCCTGAGGCTCCAGGACCCAGTAGCAATTGATAAATCTATAGATACGCCCCTGGGTCCAATAAGCTGTAAGCTACACCTCTGACGCCAGCCATGATTTATTGCAGTGGCACCATGAGATCATCGACTTGTAAAACAATATTCCACTGAGATAATGCTGTACATGAGGACAAGTTTTGTTCTACCAGTTCTGCGATATTGCTGGCATGACCTCTATGTTTGTGTTTGAACTGAGCTTTATGAGACCTACTGTAAATGCCAGGAGGTCAATGAAAGATTAGTTAAAAGGGGATGATTTCAGCATCACGCTAATGTAGTGTCATCGTCAGATGCCATATAACATTTCTGAACAAAGTGCAAACTGCAGCATGTCACCTTTTTCAGATTGAAATATCAGAGAGGTCGGGTTTAACCAACCATGTAAAAGCTTTTAACACCGAGCTTCATTGTAACAGGATTAAACAGAAAATACATTCTTCATTATAAAATTTTAATAGTGGAGATTGAAGTGTATGAAAGTAGGGAATAGAAAATGCTAATTGAAATGTATTTGTAATAAGGCGGCATTATTAATTAATCAAATGTCACCCATCACACCCAGTCAAGCATGGCAGCTTTAAGAAAAAAACCTGATTTTCAATCTGTAACCCCATGACCCGCAGTGCCGGGATTTGTAATGGATGTGGAGGGACTCTCTTTGCTTCTGTAGTTGGTTCTTTCTGCAGTTTGGCTCATGACAGATTGATGGAGAGCAAATATCAAAGTTAGTCCTTCAAGGGAGATTTTGTGGATAACATTCCTGGAAATAAATTAGCATTGCTGGCTGTGGATATGATATAGAGATATTTACCTCCTTCACCGCTCATTTATCAAAAATAAATCCAAGAACTAAAGTGCCAGTTTTAAAGTATTTTAAAGGGAGTCTACCACCACCATGACCGCTTCTGAACCACTTATATACTGTTGTAGGGGTGGTTAGTGACATAGCGAACATAGTTTTTTATTTCAAAGTGCAATTTTGCTACAAAAAATTGTACTTTTAATCAATATGCAAATGAGCTGTTTGGTGAATGCAGTGCGTGGCTGCGCCAGCATGTCGACACCTGTGGTTCTGAGTAGGGACCAAAGGCAAAAATGGGTGCTCTGGCAGTTGTGACCACATCCGAGTACACCAAATGGCTCAATTGCATAAGGATTAAGGCTAAGACCCCACGTAGCGGCCCGCAGCCAAAAAGTTCTGCAGGAAAACCCGTTGCGGAAATGCATCATGGATTTTCCTGAGTTTTCCTCTGCACTTTCTGCTTCAATTATATCTATATGGAAAGCGCCAGCGTTTCAGCAGCATATACCTGTAAATGGTTTAGAAGTGATTTTGGTGGTGGTAGTCTGCTTTTGAGGCTGGAATCACTTATAGGAGTAAGTATGATTTATTTTAGGCTTAATTCTGACTTAAAAATGTTGCGGTTTTTGATGCATGACTGCATTTGCACCAAAATTGTGACTTTGTGGGGATTTGCGCCCTACATAACACTTTTTTCTGAGGCAGGGAAAAATGATACATAGTAAGGTTAGGTTCACATCTGCATTGGAAACTCCGCAGCAGATTCTGTCTAAAATTCGCAGAGAGAAAAGTCCTGTAAGGAAGGTTTTATACTGAAACCGGCGGAAACCCAATGGACACCTGGTGGATCCAATTATACTCTATGGGGTCCACGAGGGTTTGCGGGTAACAGATTTTTTAGCAGGTGGGCTCTCTGGAGAGACGAACGTTAGTGTGAACCTTGCCTAAGAATGCTTTCAGAAATAGAATTATTAATAGTTTATTTTTGTCAATTAACAAAATGAAGTGAATGAACAAAAGAGGAATCTAAATCCCACCAATATTTGATGTGACCTTTGCCCTTTTCCTTTCATCAATTCTTCTCGATACACTTGCAGACAGTTTTTGAAGGAACTCGGCAGGGAGGTTGTTCCAGACATCTTGGACAACTAAGCTCAGATCTTCTGTGGATGTAGGCTTGCTCCAATCCTTCTGTCTCTTCATGTAATCCCAGGCAGACTGGATGATGTTGAGATCAGGGCACTGTGGGGGCCATATCATCACTTCCAGGACTCCTCCTCCAAAGGGGAGGTCACACCAAATATTGATGTAATTTAGGTTTCGCCTTTGTTCATTCATTTTTCATTTTTTTAATCGACAAATTAATAAGAATAACTTTATTTATATAGCGCCAACATAAAAATATACAACATATACACTACCGTTCAAAAGTTTGGGGTCACCCAGACAATTTTGTGTTTTCCATGAAAACTCACACTTTTATTTTTCAAATGAGTTGCAAAATGAATAGAAAATATAGTCAAGACATTGACAAGGTTAGAAATAATTATTTTTATTTGAAATAATAATTTTCTCCTTCAAACTTTGCTTTCGTCAAAGAATGCTCCATTTGCAGCAATTCCAGCATTGCAGACCTTTGGTATTCTAGCTGTTAATTTGCTGAGGTAATCTGGAGAAATTTCCCGCCATGCTTCCAGAAGCCCCTCCCACAAGTTGGATTTGCTTGATGGGCACTTTTTGCGTACCATACGGTCAAGCTGCTCCCACAACAGCTCAATGGGGTTGAGATCTGGTGACTGTGCTGGCCACTCCATTACAGATAGAATACCAGCTGCCTGCTTCTTCCCTAAATAGTTCTTGCATAATTTGGAGGTGTGCTTTGGGTCATTGTCCTGTTGTAGGATGAAATTGGCTCCAATCAAGTGCTGTCCACAGGTTATGGCATGGCGTTGCAAAATGGAGTGATAGCCTTCCTTATTCAAAATCCCTTTTACCTTGTACAAATCTCCCACTTTACCAGCACCAAAGCAACCCCAGACCATCACATTACCTCCACCATGCTTGACAGATGGCGTCAGGCACTCTTCCAGCATCTTTTCAGTTGTTCTGCGTCTCACAAATGTTCTTCTGTGTGATCCAAACACCTCAAACTTAGATTCGTCTGTCCATAACACTTTTTTCCAATCTTCCTCTGTCCAATGTCTGTGTTCTTTTGCCCATATTAATCTTTTCCTTTTATTAGCCAGTTTCAGATATGGCTTTTTCTTGGCCACTCTTCCCTGAAGGCCAGCATCCCTGAGTCGCCTCTTCACTGTAGACGTTGACACTGGCGTCTTGCAGGTACTATTTAATGAAGCTGCCAGTTGAGGACCTGTGAGGCGTCGATTTCTCAAATTAGAGACTCTAATGTACTTGTCTTGTTGCTCAGTTGTGCAGTGGGGCCTCCCACTTCTCTTTCCACTCTGGTTAGAACCTGTTTGTGCTGTCTAGTAGTGTCACACCGTTGTAGGAAATCTTCAGTTTCTTGGCAATTTCTTGCATGGAATAGCCTTCATTTCTAAGAACAAGAATAGACTGTCGAGTTTCACATGAAAGTTCTCTTTTTCTGGCCATTTTGAGAGTTTAATCGAACCAACAAATGTAATGCTCCAGATTCACAACTAGCTCAAAGGAAGGTCAGTTTTATAGCTTCTCTAACCAGCAAAACTGTTTTCAGCTGTGCTAACATACTTGCACAAGGGTTTTCAAGGGTTTTCTAAACATCCATTAGCCTTCTTACACAGTTAGCAAACACAATGTACCATTAGAACACTGGAGTGATGGTTGCTGGAAATGAGCCTCTATACACCTATGTAGATATTGCATTAAAATCCAGACGTTTGCAGCTAGACTAGTCATTTACCACATTAAAAATGTATATAGTGTATTTCTGATTCATTTAATGTTCTCTTCATTGAAAAAACTGTGCTTTTCTTTCAAAAATAAGGAAATTTCTAAGTAACCGTAAACTTTTGAACGGTAGTGTACACACGTGGACAAAATTGTTGGTACCCCTCGTTTAATGAAAGAAAAACCCACAATGGTCACAGAAATAACTTGAATCTGACAAAAGTAATAATATATAAAAATTCTATGAAAATGAACAAATGAAAGTCAGACTTTGCTTTTCAACCATGCTTCAACAGAATTTTTTTTAAAAAGAAAACTCATGAAACAGGCCTGGACAGAAATGATGGTTCCCTTAACTTAATATTTTGTTGCACAACCTTTTGAGGCAATCACTGCAATCAAACGATTCCTGTAACTGTCAATGAAACTTCTGCACCTCTCAACAGGTATTTTGGCCACTCCTCATGAACAAACTGCTCCAGTTGTCTTGGGTTTGCAGGGTTCCTTTTCCAGACGGCATGTTTCAGGTCCTTCCAAAGATGCTCAATAGGATTTAGGTCAGGGCTCATAGAAGGCCACTTCAGAATAGTCCAATGTTTTCCTCTTAGCTATTCTTGGGTGTTTTTAGCTGTGTGTTTTGGGTCATTATCCTGTTGCAAGACGCATGACCTGCGACTGAGACCAAGCTTTCTGACACTGGGCAGCACATTTCTCTCTAGAATCCCTTGATAATCTTGAGATTTCATTGTACCCTGCACAGATTCAAGACACCCTGTGCCAGATGCAGCAAAGCAGCCCCAGAACATAACAGAGCCTCCTCCATGTTTCACAGTAGGTACAGTGTTCTTTTCAAGATATGCTTCATTTTTCCATCTGTGAACATAGAGCTGATGTGCCTTGCCAAAAATTTAGATTTTTGTCTCATCTGTCCATAGGACATTCTCCCAGAAGCTTTGTGGCTTGTCAACATGTAGTTTGGCAAATTACTTTTGTCAGATTCAAGTTCTTTTTGTGACCATTGTGGGTTTTTCTTTCATTAAACGAGGGGTACCAACAATTTTGTCCACGTGTGTAAATCAAACTATTAACACTTCTATTTTTACAAGAATTCTTACCTTGCAGCATTTTTTCCACACCAGCCTAAAACTTTTGCACAATACTGTATATACTACTCTTATTGAACTGAATAGCAGTACTGCCCCAAATACGTAGAAAATAATTTTTATGCTACCAATTTAAAACTAATAAACATACTTTAAACAGTTCTGTCAATATAATAATATAATGTAATAATATAATAGAATATTATTCGCCTCTTCTGCTCCAGGCTGAGCACTGTATATCCTTTAATTATACATATTCTGGTTTATGTCAAGGCCTTATACAAGACCATTGCTCTTAACAGGGTGTGACAACCTTTATTAATTTTGCTGAATGAGGGGTTGTTAACATGTCACAGTATAAAGATGAAACTGCATAACTGCACTGCGAGCGTGCTGGATCTCTTGGACGGCTAACCTAAATTTTAGAAGGCTACATAAGGCAAGTCAAGGACAAACTGACAAAGTGATTTTAGTAAAGAAGAGTTATGTTTCTTAATGAGAAAAGGAGGGGCTTTCGTGATTCAATAATACTCTGAATATTTAAAGGGGTTGTCCACTTTCAGACCAATATTGAGAGACTAATGTTATTGTTGCATAATAAAATGTTGTACAGTTTTCCAATATACTTTTTGTATCAATTCCTCATGGTTTTCTAGATCTCTGCTTGCTGTCATTTGTTATGCTTTCACCCAGTCAATAATAAAATCAGTCCATGGTTATGTGATGTACAGTCCATGGTCATGTGATGTACAGTCCATGGTTATGTGATGTACAGTCCATGGTCATGTGATGTACAGTCCATGGTTATGTGATGTACAGTCCATGGTCATGTGATGTACAGTCCATGGTTATGTGATGTACAGTCCATGGTCATGAGATGTACAGTCCATGGTCACGTGATGTACAGTCCATGGTCACGTGATGTACAGTCCATGGTTGTGTGATGTACAGTCCATGGTCATGTGATGTACAGTCCATGGTTATGTGATGTACAGTCCATGGTCATGTGATGTACAGTCCAGGGTCATGTGATGTACAGTCCATGGTTATGTGATGGGCACACAGGTGCACAGCTCATTGTAGTCAAAGCTCAGTAATCAGACATCTGCCTGGTAACGACTGTGCACCTGTGTGCTAATCACATGACCATGGACTGTATATCACATGATTATGGGCTGTATATCACATGACCATGAACTGTATATCACATGGCCATGGGCTGTATATCACATGGCCATGGACTGGATTAAAATAAAATTAAATTATCGATATACTTTCCTGTGCTGGATCGTTATAATAGCTACACAGTTTAATTTCAATATTAAATAATATAAAGTGTTAATCATCAAATCACCATAAACCTTCAGGAATGTTAGATATTAACCCATAACTGCCATAAATCACAATGTAATATGTCAGCACTGATTGTGCAGCATCAGAGTTTGTGATATCAGGAATGGTTGCACCAAACTGTCAGTTTATGCCGATATATTTCCAGGAGGAATAACAGAGGAACAGCACGATTTATGTTTCTAAGAAAAGATGCTACAGAATTTTTATTTCATGAGGAATACAAGGATTTACTAAACAGACATGGCAGGAGAACTGACAAGTCATCTTTAATTTGCTATGAATTTAATATATGACTAAGAAAAGTCTAGACAGCAAGCAATATAACCTGTTTGCAAAAATATTCATCCTGCTGACATGTTCTATAGCATCATTTACTTCTTAAGTCAAGGCTTCATATTCCCGGCTCAGTAATGAGACTGGGGGGGATGAGCCCTGAACATTTCCAGATAGATGTTCACAGACATCAAGGAGCAGAATTCTGGTTTTGGCAAGAGAAAAAAAAAGAAAGATTAAGTGAGAATGTGTCAGCTTAACGCTGGTTCAGTCTTATCTGCACTTTGACAGCATCCATCACATCTCACGTCTGTAATATAATTTCACATATGAGACGCGGTTGGTATGACTTTATAGTACAACAGATAGATTTATTATGTTAACCAACATTGGTGCAGAAAATAGAGCCGGAATATATTTCCTATGGATTCTCTTTTATCTCCAACACATGAATGGAATCTAGCTGAAATAAGAGAGAATAAGGCTTACATATTCTTTGATGTTCTCTCGAAAGGTCATGCTAGAGATGTCACTAATATGATCCCATGAAATGTAGACTATTAAGCACATCAAGATGTTTTAAGCATTAGAACACCCACATCATGCAGCGTTTTATGTTTTCTTTCAGAGAGATATTTAGCTCTTCAACTGCTTTGCTGATAACCTTGAAATCTATTTTTTTCTCATGATCTGCCTCCCAGTTATAGTTAATATCCTTCGAATATAAATACTAGGGAGATGAAATACAAGCAGACCAGTAACAGCTGTAAAGGCAGTGCAAAATAGCTGCCTGACTTGGAGATGTGTCTCTTTGTTTACCGGGGATTTTTATGTGTATTTCTGCCTGTAACTTCCAAGTGGTGACAGATTATTAAAAAGATTATAAAAAAGACAAATAGCGCTGCATTAGAGGTCTACAGCTTTTGAATAATAAATACAGACAGGTTATACCTTCCATTCCCCCAGTAATGTAGAAATACTTTGCTCTGCTTTATTTAATGTTCCTAAATACAAAATTAAGAAATTTTTTTTAAACAGTCTTCATTAAAAAATTCCTAACATTTTGCTGCTGTAAGATCTTTGTAACTGCTTCACCTGGCAGGCTGTCCTGCTGCACCTGACATACATGCTTTTGGTTGTGTCCCTTCTCTCTGCTCTTCTTTTTCTCAGATGCAGGGTCACTTGCTTAAGTGATCCAATCCTGAGAAAATTGAGCATCCTCTGAGACATTGCTTAGCAAGGAAGCAAGAAATACCTCAATTAATTTAACCACTTAGCGCAGCAGGCATTTTTCATTTTAGCATTTACGTTCTTTACTTTAAGCCTGTATGAGGGCTTATTTTTTTGTGGGGCAAATGGTACTTCATAATGACAATATTTATTATTCAGTGCTGTGGAAAGCTGTAAAAATATGCAAAATGAAGTGAAATTACAAAATTAACCCATTTTCTTCTGTTTTTCGTTTTCACAATGTTCACTATGTGGTAAAAATGATCCTTATATTCTGAGGGACAATATGATCATAGTGATATCAAATTTAGATTTTTTTTTCATTAATACATTTAAAAACATAAAATATATACGTTTAATACATTTAAAAACATAAATGATGTTTGGAAATAATTTTTTTTGGCCTTGCTATATTGTGATACCCATAACTATTAAATATTTCCATGTACAAGAGTTGTGTAAGGTGACATTTTTGCAGGGTAAAATGTAGTTATTGATGCCATTTTGGAGAATGTGTGATATTTAGATAACTTTTTAAAAAAAATTTTGGCAGGTGAAACAGCAAAAAGAATGCGATTGCTGTTTCGCTATTCCACACAGTTTTTTGGATGTGAAAAAATCTGCTTCAGGAATTGGGAAGCACTTTTTTGACACATTTTTTGCACGAGTTTTGTGTTGAGGCTTATGATGTGTTTATTGACACATACAGTCATATGAAAAAGTTTGGGCACCCCTATTAATCTTAATAATTTTTAGTTCTAAATATTTGGGTGTTTGCAACAGCCATTTCAATTTGATATATCTAAGAACTGATGGACACAGTAATATTTCAGGATTGAAATGAGGTTTATTGTACTAACAGAAAATGTGCAATATGCATTAAACCAAAATTTGACCGGTGCAAAAGTAAGGGGCACCTCAACAGAAAAGTGACATTAATATTTAGTAGATCCTCCTTTTGCAAAAATAACAGCCTCTAGTCGCTTCCTGTAGCTTTTAATCAGTTCCTGGATCCTGGATGAAGGTATTTTTGACCATTCCTCTCTACAAAACAATTCCAGTTCAGTTAAGTTTGATGGTCGCCGAGCATGGACAGCCCGCTTCAAATTATCCCACAGATGTTCAATGATATTCAGGTCTGGGGACTGGGATGGCCATTCCAGAACATTGTAATTGTTCCTCTGCATGAATGCCTGAGTAGATTTGGAGCTGTGTTTTGGATCATTGTCTTGCTGAAATATCCATCCCCGGCGTAACTTCAAATTCGTCACTGATTCTTGTACATTATTCTCAAGAATCTGCTGATACTGAGTTGAATCCATGCGACCCTCAACTTTAACAAGATTCCCGGTGCCGGCATTGGCCACACAGCCCCAAAGCATGATGGAACCTCCACCAAATTTTACAGTGGGTAGCAAGTGTTTTTCTTGGAATGCTGTGTTTTTTTGACGCCATGCATAACGCCTTTTTGTATGACCAAACAACTCAATCTTTGTTTCATCAGTCCACAGGACCTTCTTCCAAAATGAAGCTGGCTTGTCCAAATGTGCTTTTGCATACCTCAGGCGACTCTGTTTGTGGTGTGCTTTCAGAAACGGCTTCTTTCGCATCACTCTCCCATACAGCTTCTCCTTGTGCAAAGTGTGCTGTATTGTTGACTGATGCACAGTGACACCATCTGCAGCAAGATGATGCTGCAGCTCTTTGGAGGTGGTCTGTGGATTGTCCTTGACTGTTCTCACCATTCTTCTTCTCTGCCTTTCTGATATTTTTCTTGGCCTGCCACTTCTGGGCTTAACAAGAACTGTCCCTGTGGTCTTCCATTTCCTTACTATGTTCCTCACAGTGGAAACTGACAGGTTAAATCTCTGAGACAACTTTTTGTATCCTTCCCCTGAACAACTATGTTGAACAATCTTGGTTTTCAGATCATTTGAGAGTTGTTTTGAGGAGCCCATGATGCCACTCTTCAGAGGAGATTCAAATAGGAGAACAACTTGCAATTGGCCACCTTAAAAACCTTTTCTCATGATTGGATACACCTGGCTATGAAGTTCAAAGCTCAGTGAGGTTACAAAAGCAATTTTGTGCTTCAGTAAGTCAGTAAAAAGTAGTTAGGAGTATTAAAATCAATAAAATGATAAGGGTACCCAAATTTTTGCACCGGTCAAATTTTGGTTTAATGCATATTGCACATTTTCTGTTAGTACAATAAACCTCATTTCAATCCTGAAATATTACTGTGTTCATCAGTTATTAGATATATCAAATTGAAATGGCTGTTGCAAACACCCAAATATTTAGAACTAAAAATGATTAAGATTAATAGGGGTGCCCAAACTTTTTCATATGACTATATATGTAAGGGAACATAACTACGAAGCCTCATGGGCGGCACACAAAGGATTTATCATGGGCACAACTTTTTCATATGACTGTACATGTATTTTGATGCATTATTTTCATAATTTTTTTAACGCCTTTTTTTTTTGTCCAGCACTCTGTATTGGGGATGGGCCTAGAAAATCTGCTTAAAAAATGTCCAAAAACCGCATCACATTTTTTTCTGCCTTCGATTCATTTCTATGAGGTTTGCAAGGTGGAATTCACCTGAAGATAGGTTATGGTGCTTCCTCTAGCTGAAAAAAACAGCTAGAGAAAAAAAATCCACTACTGACTCCCATAGAAATGTGAGTGACTTTTGAACTTATAATATGTTTATTTATTTTTCTAGGGAAACTTTTATATATTTTTATTTTTTAAATATTGTTCAAAATTTCTTTAAATTTTTTTAGCTACCATAGGAGGCTTGAACCGGTGATCATTAGGTTGCTTATATTATAAACCATAATACTACTGCATTGCAGTCTATGGTAAAATGTCTGTATAAATATTTTGCCAAGCAGAGTGCACCTGTGCAAGAGCAGCGTATAATCCCCTCACTCTACACATACACCTTCAATAGATGTCGGCTGAAAGTTCATTTGGAGAACAGCTATATCTCCCAACTTTCCAATACACATATATACTTGGTTTAGCTCACATATCATGGCCTGAAAAGGGAAATAGTTCAGTGACAAAACACATTGCAGCTTTCCCAGTATTGGGTCCAGTATTTTCCAGTACTGTATATATAATAAAACTATGTGTGTCACAAGATTCCTATTATTATGGTATCAAGCAAATTTAGGATTTCATAATCAACATTGTCCATGACACGTGATATTGACAAAAAGAGGGATGGACTGGGCACAGAGTCGGAGAGGACTAACATGGCTGGCTATGAAGGGGATATAGGCACGTAGTGTATTGCTAGGTAAAAGCGGGTTGAAATTTTCCCGTCATGTCGGGGGGAAGGGGGAATAGTGAATACCAGGTCCTGGACTATGTAAGGGCTGTTTACCTAAGGAAGGGCGGTTTACCTAAGCAAACCTGCGGACCCCATAAACTATAGTGGGGTCCGTGTGGTTTCCACTCAGTTTCCGCACGAAGCAAGCGGAGAGAAAAGTGCTGCAAGCGGCACTTTCCTCTCCGCATGTTTCGTGTGGAAACCGAGCGGAAACTACACGGACCCCATTATAGTCTATGGAGTCCGGAGGTTTCCTTAGGTAAACTGCTTTTCTGTGCATATAGGTTTCTGTTTGTGGGGTCCCCAAGCGGACTCCCCAAATGGAAACCGAACGCAGATGTGAACCAAACAATCCACCTTTTTGAATTCCAGTGAGAGTTACTTTGTTCATTTATATCAGGGTAGTCAGGATGAAGGAAATCTATGGAGAGTGCAGTTTTTATATTGGAAATTTGAGGCTCACCGGCTGTATGGCAACCCCTCTGGGAGTGTTCTATGGTCAATAGTGGTTCCCATGGGTAATGCCCTGGGACAGAGGTAAAAATCAACTGGGAAGGCGGTACCTTAGACAGATTTGTCATGTCTCCTGTGCTTGAGCAGTGTGACTGAGGATTAAGACATATATGAGTTGGAGTCTCCACTGGAGACTCTGTCGTAGAGTCTGCCGAAAACCAATGGAGAAAGAAGTACTACACTTTTTTTCTCCACCACTTTCAGTTCAAAATGACTGACACCTGAAAGACACCCGACAGATCCCATTATAGTCAGTCAGGTCCACCGGGCTCCATGTGTAACCACTGTTTGGTTCCCCCGACAGACCCGAACAGTGGAGAGCAAGTGAAGAGTAAGCTTCAGGTGCTGATTTAAAAATAGTGATAATAATAATACATTTTATTTATATAGCACCAACATATTCCACAGCACTTTACACATCAGAGGGTTCATGTACAAATTTATTTTTACATGCATTTATACAATAAATAGTCTACTGTACTCAATAGCAGCATCTACTTTGTATTTATCTAATGGGAAGTAAATGGTGGGGTGTGGTTTGGGCTTTAGTTTTTTGGGTAGGCTAAAACCAGTTCCCCAATACTATAGTCTGGAACAATTTAATATGATTTTCTGTTATTAATAAAGGAACTCTAAAGGAACCATGAGATACGTACTACATAATTCTTAAACAGTATAATAAGTGGAGAAATCCTATTGTGTCGTAGAAGAAGGAAAACCTAAAATTCAGACCAGTATGAGTCATAACAGGAGAATCTATGTGCGGAAATGATGAATAGCTCCTGTCACTATGAATAAAATCAGAAGCTCCTGAAATATATAACCTGTGATCAATGATCGTTCCCAAGAAAGAGTATCATCTGCATAGGAACGCATACCGGGGCTATTAGTATGATCATATATTGTGATATACTGCAGGAAGAGGAGAGTCAGCAGATCTAATTCATACATATTCAGCATGGATTAATTCCACAAGTCCTTGGGTGGACCTGACACATTGCTGGCCTGAAACTAATGACTTATGCTAAGCCAATTGATATGACAGGAATGCAGGTCGATATATTTTTATTTTATAAGTTAATGGCTGGACATACATACATTATACACACTTAAACACGTTAACCTATTCCTGAGGCATGAAGAGAATGGATGTCATGAGCGACAGATCATTTTTTGCAGTCTTGCAAGTCCTGTTAGTTCACCTGAAAGATCAACAGTTGGCGTAAAGACTATACGTTGCTTTTCTCCAGTCGCAACCCCTGGTAGAGAAAGAAGCTAAGATCACAGCAGTTAACCCCTTCAGTGCTACAATCAAATGTGATATCAGCATTGTAGAAGTGATAACCAATGAAGACAATCCAGGAACTGAAAATGGTTGTCTCTTGCAAATGATTCTTAGGGTATAGCTATATGGCACTAAGCAAAATCGAAAAATCGAAAAAAATGTAAATGTGAAAAAAATGCACTTTATTTGATAAAATGCAGCCATGTTGTAGCCACTATGATGCTGTTAAGTAACTTGGGTAATTAGACCCACCAACGGGACAGGACTTTGCAGCCATAAGGCTTTCAACAAACAGTAGTTTGCTTAAATTTTTTTTTTTAAGGCTAAAGCCCCACATAGTGTAAACGAAGCATTTTACAGTTCCTGCAAAGTGGATGGGATTCTAGCAAAACGCCATGGCAAAAAGCTCTTCATTTTACAGAACTTGCAAAGTGGATGGGATTCTGGCTAATCCCACCACACGTTGCAGAAAAAAACCTGCAGCGGAAAAACTGCATTTTCAAAAAATGCTTGTGTTTTTGAAAATCGCAGCATGTCAATTATACCTGCGGAAACGCTGGCATTTTCTGTATAGGTATAGTAGGAGCATAAAATTTGCAGTTTCTGCAGCATTTTTTTTCCTCAGTGTTTTTTTTTTAGCTGCGCTTTGCTATGTGGTGACTTAGCCCAAAAAAGTTTTCCAAGACTTCATATTGTAGACTGTGTAGTGGGCATGCTTTGTCACTGCACCTAAATGGGAGAACTGCAAGAGCACAGCATGGCGCTGCATGGTGTATGGGCTTCCCATGCTGTAATCATATTTTCTATAAAGGGACAGAAGAACTACAAGAAAGCAGGAACTTTTTGCATCATAGATGACTATGATATTTGAAGTTTGGGTCCTGGCTCAAGGCTAAAGAATAGGTCATCAATATGAAGTCTTGGACAACCCCTTTGCCTGTTTTTCATTCTGGCTTGTTGAAGCTAGTCATATATAAATGTCTGTGGATCTTGGTGATCTCAGTGGATCTCAGTGATTTTAGAGAAATCTGGTAACAATATAATATTACGGGATCAGCCTAATTAATAAGAAATATAAGACATGCTGGATTTCAAAATAGTCAATTAGTATGTTGACTATATCTCTATATAGAGCAAAAAGTACAATTGTGGCATATATGTTTACTGCAGAAAAGCTGTTATCTAAATGAGCATTTGGTTGATAGCTACCTTACAGGTATGTTCAGCTTTACACATTAATAAGATACTCTGACTACTTGCTCTAAATATTGCATAGTGAGGGACTCAGGGGTGGCAATCATACTTGAGCATTGGTACCTGAGTAGAGATGGACGAACCGCTCATGATTCGATTCCATTCTGATGGCTCAGGTCCCAGATTAGTTTCAGGTCGAGCATGTTTGATACAAAGCGGAAGTGAAATTATTATACTCTGGTGTCTCCGTAGAGGTGGAGGCCCAGGGGCGATGTAAAAAAATATATATACTTACCTTCTCTCACCTCTTTTGGGCTGCCTCAGGGCACTCTGCTGGTGGTGTCATAATGTTTGGCATGCCTATGTGACTGCTGTGGGCTAGCCCAATCACAGGCCTCAGCTATGACCCTGGGCACATGATGTCACCAGGAGAGTGCCAGACTCCGCAAGGAAACCCAAAAGAGGAGCGGGAGGGTGAGTATAAAAGTTTTGTTTTTTCACCTCCCCTGGGCCTCTACCTAAACAATTACGAGTATTAAGGTTGAATCTGGCTTTGAATGAAGCGGTTCGCCCATCTATATACCTGAGGCCTTCTGTCAGTTAAATGGTCACTAACTTTTCAGACAACTTATTCTCGTTTCAGATAGCATGTGATTCTGTACCAAAATGTAATGTACTTTAATTAAAAATATGGCTGTTTTCTACCTGAAAAATCTCTTTTACGTTTCTGCTACTAGTTGTCTCCCTTCTAGCTAATTTGTTGTTCACTCTTTTGTTACTAAGGAAGTGCGTCCGTAGATACTTTCCATTCTTTCTTGCTTATTTCAGTGAGTGTAGAGGGCGGTCCTTTTCTCTCTTAACACAGTAAATGGAGATAGGAGGGGGTGATTCTGCTCACAGCCTGCACAGACATGTCTGCAAACTGTTGCTGAGTGCAAAAGACTGAGGATCCTGCAAATCTCAAAAGATACAGTGTAAGAAAAGTCTTCTATTTACTCGTATCTACTTCTGGCTGCTTTTGTAATTTGTGGGGGAGGTAGCTCGGTAGCAGCAAAAGTGCGGACCCAACCAGTCATAGACAGGGACACAAAGCTCTGGTGCAAATAGGTTTATTTAAAAAAACAAAACAAAAAAAAAACAGCAAAATAAATAAGCCTTCACGTCAGGTACAAAAAAAATGAGCAAAATAAAATACAGTCTTAACTTCAGGCAAAAGGCAAAACAAAATTCCTGCTTGTCCGAGCACTACTGTAACTAGAACAGAATGCGTCTAACTATACATGTGGCTTACTTCCGGCCACATGGACAAACAAAACAGCAGAGTTAGGTCTCACCAGACTCAGTACAGCAGGACAGGCCCAGACGCCTCCTCTCACTCCCAGGATCTGCCCTGAAGTGCAGGCTCTGAGGCCTTTATGGGCTAGTAACGAGCCTGGGACCTACACTTGGGGCTGAAGCCTATTCAAGACCTGCCCTGGACCACACATAAGTCAGAAATCTGGGGCTGATATAGCGGCACTCCAGCACTCTGCCTGTCACCTTCTCACAAATTCTAGATAGAATGTTATTCACAGACAGCAAGCAGCTTCAATCTAGGTTCACACCTGTGCTTGGGTTTCCATTCTTTGGGTCTGCTTGGGGAACCGAAAAATGGAAACCCAATCCGCTTAAATGCGGTTACCCGCGGAAACCCATGGACCCTACAGACTATAATGTGGTCTGCTGGAGAGAATAGACCTGGACATTTCTCTCTGCTTTTTTTCAAGAGGATTCAGGAACGGAATCCCTGAATGATAACTAAGTGCTGGTGTGAACTGACTGTTACCTACCGTGCCTGTTCATTGTGTTTTATCTGCTTGGTTGCATGTATTTGCCCTGAATTTACAGTCCAGTGTTCCAGGATCTCCTATATTAGGCCACCAGGGCCACGGAAGCATGGCCGCAAAACTGGACAGGAATAGGACCTTTCCTGAGTTTTGAGGCCCAGGCTGTCGGCTCGCACACGGATCTGTGTAATACATGGACATGTGCATAGGCTATCAGAAATGAATAGGTAAGTGTGCTATGCGGGAAAAACCTGGATAGCACACGGTCGTGTGCAAGAGACCTTATGGTCACTTGGGCTTTTCTCAGGTATTTCTTTGCAATTGTATATGTATAATGGCAGAACATTGTCAGTAATGGATAGGGGACTGGGAAGACTGCTCCTTATTGTACAAACCTCGTGGCTGAGAGACAAATATAAGGCTAGGTTCACACCTGCGCCTGGTCTCCACCTGGGGATTCTGTTCCCCATTCTGCCTTTTCAGGCGGAAACCCGGTAGACCCCATTATAGTCTATGGGGTCTGCGGGTTTCTGAGGGTAATCGCTTTCTTAAGTGGATTAGGTTTCCGCTTAAAGCGGACCCCCGAACGGAAATGCAGGTGTGGACCTACCGTAAAATGTGTTTCAGCCATAATTTGATTATTAGCAGCATAAAAACTGATAGGAAATCAAGTATGAAGACTTATACAGTTATAGAACAGACTGATCAGCAAGACGACCCTGCACATATTTCAATTTTTCATGAAAACTCAGGTACCCTTTAAAAAGACAGCATTATTTTAAGTAGGAGTGTCCCGATCGTCTAGTTACACCTTCAAGTCAGCATAGAAATTCTGTTAGAGTTAGTATGAATATGCTATGTGCAGTTGTCACTTCACTTCCTCCACTTTCTTTGCAGGTCATATGAAGTGCACTACTCAGCCTGCAGCTCTGAAATGATACGTATCTGCAGTGATAATAACAGGAATTTTTTTTCCAAATAGTAAGAAACTTGTGCCAAAGCAATCATCATAATTACATTGACTTAATTTGTGTCTCCAATGTTACCCTCATTTACTAGTTCTTAATATAGCATCTAAAACATGGCGACATCTCAGCGACAATTACTGCTAATTTAAAAATAAAGCCAATATCCACGTAAAGTCTCCGGTACAATGAAACAATGGCAAATAATTACAATTAGGACTTGAGCACATTGCTAGCCATTAATTATTATTCTTAGTGAATAACATATATTTAGCATGCTACTAAGGTCTTAAAATAGAAGGGGTGAACTGAAAAGCGGCAACTTTATGCCAAGACTGATGTTTTTAGATTGGAAATCTAAAGAAGTTTTTCGCAGTCGTAGTCAGGGTAAAGGCTTTTTTTTTTGTAAATCTTTTTAATCGGAAAGCATGATTAAAGAGAAATAAACATGTAAATACCATATTTATAAGCAAGAGAAATAAGCTACAGTCTTCACATATATAGAGGATGGGTGCCAGTGAAGGACTCAATCTAAAGTCAACTCGATAAAAAGTTGTTGCACACCAAAAATTCTTCTTTATTGACTCCTCAGTTACCATGTTTCAGTTCTCTCTATGGAGCTAGTCTCAGGTCAAAAAAATACCTAAATAATATTGGACAGCTATATCTGACTAATATAACTTTGTACATTATAACCTATAAATATAACTTACAGGTAAATTTACACTTCTGTAGATAAAGGGAAACCTCATCTAAAACTATCCTCAGATGTGTCATAGTGAGATGTCAGATGATGGTATTAGTAAAGATTCTCAAGCACAGACTCCTACCTGATTCAGGAAAGCTTATTGTGCTGTATAGCAACTTTGGATTGTCTCAGATTGCTATACGACGCACTGTAAAATGAAGGTGCTGCAGGACTGCCGGGGCCATGTAATTAATGGGCTAAATGGAAGAAAGTCCTTCCTGCTGTGGTTGGTAGGGTGGGGTAATGGATCCTTCCCCATTGGCATATATCCCCCTGCATACGCAAGCTGGCCTTCTTTAGTAATATAGCAGTTCTTGTTGCCCATCTTGTTGCCCAATTTTTTTTTTTAAGGGATGATTTTATGTCTGTGGGTCATGTTAAGGCCGGGGCCCTACGTTGCAAAAACACAGCGTTTTACAGTACCTGCAAAGTTGATGGGATTCTAGCTAATCCCATCCTCCTTGAAAAAAAAAAATTGGCAGTAGAAAATCTGCATTTTCAAAAACGCTTGTGTTTTTGAAAATCGCAGCATGTCAATTATACCTGTAGAACCACTGGCATTTTCCATATAGGTATAATAGGGGCAGAAAGCCAGCAGAGGAAAACTCTGTGAAACCACAATGAAAAATACTGTGGAAGAAATGCGATGCGTTTCCAAGGCGTTTTTTTCTGCAGTGTTTTTTTTTAAATTGCTTCACTACATGGGGCTTTAGCCTAAAAGTGGCAAATCTGCTAGAATCACTAGAACTGTACTTTTTCCATCAATAGAATGGCAGCACACATGCTCATACACAGGGGCACATCTTCCATTAGGCAGCCTGAGACAATAGACGATGGCTTTAGGTGGAGCCTCATGGAATAAACTGGGAGCGGCTACTTATTGTATTATTGCAATAGGTAGCAGCCGATAATTTACTTACCCATCCACACTCCTGTCCAGGCCGGCCTCTGCTGCCACCTGTAAATGGTGCTGCACTTACATCCTAGTGTTCTTCAGCATTGGCTACACTGCGCCCTGGATGTGGCAGCGGAGGTCAGTCTGGACAGGAGCGTGGATGGGTGAGTAAATTATTGGCGTTTACCTATTTCAATAATAAAAAAAGGGGGCCATAAAGGACGGGGTAATACTGTAGGAGACCATAAGAAAGGGGGTCATATACTGTGAGAGACCATAAGAAAGGGGGTCATATGCTGTGGGGGACAGAAAAAAAGGAGGGCCATATACTATGTGGGGGGGTCCAAAAAAGGGCGTTATACTATGTGGGGGCCATATAAGGGGATGTTTTGATCTGTAAATGGCAGGGTGTGCCCTACAATTTTAATTAGGGGGCCCTATCACGCAACCAAAGATAGCCAGTTGGGTATCTTTTTTTTGGGGGAGGGGCACCTTTCTATAGTTTGCCTCAGGCAGCAGAGAGGCTAGGTTCACCCCTGCCCATACGCTGCTCCATTCAAACCAGAACCACAAGACTTGGGACACCTCTTCTAGGGTAAAACCCCTCCCATACTATATAATAGTAAGGTGTAGGATTTTGGTACTTCCTGCACCACACCTTCCTATTACAGTGTGTGAATGGTGGGGCCTTTAATGAAGTGTGTCTGCGCCATCCTCAGCGGGGGTTAGCTGTAACATACAGATGCACCTAAGTGGTTTTACAGAGGGAGAGAGCAAATTAATTTCCTTGTACAAAAGCCTATTAAGAGGGCCTGATAGACTGCCTGTTACTAAGACACTAACAGGCATAATACAATGCAGATTTTTTTTATAATTCAATTTTCTGTACATTATAATGGGGCCCAGACATTGCCTGACCTGCTGTTTACTGCTTTATAGTAGCCACATGGCCCATAGGAACCTGTAGACTGGAGTGACTTCTATCAGAGAGCATTGTAGGCATGTTCTGTTACTGTGCTGAGGCCATTGTGCAAAGAGGAAGAAGAGGGGAGCCATTGTCAGTATTATTTATATATTTAGGTGTTCCCTTTTATTCTAGTCATGCCTATAATCATAATGAGAGGACTGTCGAAGAGTGATCTCTACAGAACAGGAAGTGTCAGTCTATTGTCAGTGTAAAAATTGCAGAATTTCAAGATTTTTAAAAAAAACATATGACAAAGATATGGAAAATACAAATAAAAAAACTTTATCTGAAAAAGAGGTCATTTTTGAACAATTCCCTTTAAGGTGTTTCCAATAATAAGAAAAATACCAACACAAGTAGGTAATGTATACTTATAGGTAAGACTGCTTATGCAATCTGATACTATTTTCTTTACTATAGCTCCAAAGGTAGAGTTTTACTTTACATAATCTGTACAATGTGCTACATTTTATATGTTTTTTCATACAGAAATGAATTTATTCAAGTTCAGAATAAAAGGACTAACCAGAGTACTAGTAACGTAAGGTAAACACATCTCACAGTGTACAGTATATAATGAGGAGGATTGTCCCTGAGCTTGCAGCACGGTGATGGTGACATTTTGCAGAGATTCGGGCTGGAAAGTTATCAAGCATCATTGTCTAGTGTCCTTATTCAGCACAACCCAATGTTTTTGTATTGTACGTGGCTTCTGCGAATGAGGCCGGCTGTTCGGGAGCACAGAGGGGAGCGGTGTATTCAATTTGAATAACAGTAGAAATAATAAGTGCTTGACTTTCTGAAAAGTAGTAATTTGTGGAATAAGTGGAGGCTGACAAAGCGGCAATGATATGTTGCTTGATTGCACCCAAATTACCTTTGTATCATAGGTATCAAACTGTGTATGATTAGGGCCCATTCTAATTCTAATAACATAGGGACATTTCCACATTGCTGAACGGACAATGTAAGGTCTATCATTTTTCTGTTGAATAAATGACCATAATTACAGTTAACATAGAGCATCGCTGGTCTGCGATTCACAGGCTTAATATTTGGAAATGAGTGTAGAAGCTTCAAAGCCCATGCATGTGTCTGTATGAAAGACATCCACTACATACGTATCTGATCTGAGCCGGTCTCACAATGGTCTCTAATAACGGTGAGTGCAATAAACCCTACAACCCTTGATATAAGGCATATCTGTCATAGCACCTGGGGCACTTATAAATAATACAAGAACGAAAAATGGATATACTGTCTTGGAAAGTAATAGTTCCCAGTGTCTCACAGCAACTTTGATGAAATGCAGACAAGAGTTGCAGAAAATAATCAAACTTTATTTATTGTAGAGTTAACCATGCACTAGCAAGCGTCAAAGAGAATGCAGTCAGCAGCACGGATAGCACAGTATGCTTTCTATTTTCATGAGAAAAATGAAGTATTACAAAAGCCTGATGTGAACAGTACAGGAGAAAAAAATAAATTAAAATAGTAATCTTCTTGCTGCCACTAGATGGAGCTCTTTGCATATTGATTTACTATTGAGGTCAATGGCAGTTGTATAATTCTCTATTTAGTGAGCTCCATCTAGTGGTGGATGCAGGCAGACAAAAATTTCATAATTAAATTGGGACTTTCACCACCAACTGCAACTCATTTTGTTCTTCTGTATGTAATGCTACACTGATTCCAGCTCAGAATCTTTTTCTCTGGTTCCCATCATTCCTGAGCAATCATTTCCGTTACTTTCAACCCAATTAATTGCTCTGTTGTCAGATAGGCAGTCCTTGGCTTGAGCAGAAATCCTGGCAGGGCCGGCACCAGCACCCAGCAAACCCAGGCAGATGCTGGGACCCAGAGCGCCTGGGGAAGAGGGGGTGGACACTCGGGTTCAGCAGTGAGGGCTGTTATATGAGGGCATAAGGAGGCACTGTACTAAATGGGGGTATAAGTGGCTATAAATTGGGGGAATAAAGGGGCACTGTACTATATGGGGACATAAGGGGCCAATATATGGGGGAATAAAGGGTTTTATTTATTTATTATGCTTACTTGTATAGTGTCATCATATTACGCAGCGCTTTACAGACATTGTGGTCACTGTCCCATATAGGGCTCACAATCTATATTCCCTATCAGTATGTCTTTGGAGTGTGGGAGGAAACCGGAGTGCCCGGAGGAAACCCACACAAACACAGTGAGAACAAACAAACTCCTTACAGATGTTGTCCTCAGCAGGATTTGAAGCCAGGATTCGAAGCCAGGACTCCAGTGCTGCAAAGCAAAACCAATGAGCCACTATGCTGCCCTAAAGGGTTTCTATAATGGGGTATAAGGGATCATTATATGGGGGTGTTGTAATGTATGGGTGATAAGTGAGTCATTGTACTGTATGGGGCATAAAGGGGCAATTATATGGGGGTATAAGGGGGTACTTTATAGGGGCATAAAGGGCTATTATATGGGGGCGTAAGATGGCCATAGTACTGTATTGGGGCATTATATGGGTGCATAAGATGGCCATTGTACTATATGGGGGCATAAGAAACCTCTGTACTATATGGGGGCATTAGGAGGACATTATACTGTGGTGATGTAAGGTAGCCTGAATGCAGTGGACTTAATTTGCTGAATCAGAAGTGATGGCTTGAGTATTAGAGAATAAATGCCAATTGCAAAAAAAATCAATGGAGCGGCACCTATTGAAGGATGCAAAAAGTTGGAGATTGTGGAGGTGGTGAAAGGTCCTAGTCATTACAGCTCAGCTTCCATTCAAGTGAATGGGAGCTCATTTCCAGTATGCTGGTTTGGCCACTACACTGAAAACAGAGCTGTCTGCTTCCTGCTCCATTCTCTGCGTATTGTCTGGTGAGAACAGCATCCTAAACATATCAAAACAAGATCCTAAAAATAGGGCATCAGTGTTAGATGGGGTGGGTCTGAGACCTGGCACCTCCACCTATCTAACATTCATTACCTATTTTTAGGATAGAACATCAATATTTTGAACACAGAAAACCCCTTTAACCATTTAGTGACCAACCTGTTTTAGGCCTTGTTAGGCCATTTTTTATGTTTGTCCAACATCACACACAAAGACCTATACTGTAGCTTTTTTATTTTTCTGTCAATGTAACTGTGTGAGAGATTTTTTTTTTGCCAGACAAGTCTTAGTTTTAGGACCTTGTCACCACCTCTGCCAACTCCAGTTCTTAGAATCTGTCAATAGGCGATGCTCCCCTATTTCTGGCACAGTTGGAATTTTGCCCCTGGGCAGAACATTCTCTTGGGGTCTCTTTGTGTTATGTAATAGATGGCTAAGTCTTTTGTTAGCTATATACAGTACAGACCACCTTCTCATTCCAAGAGTTTTCTGTATTTTCATGACTATAAAAATTGTAGATTCACACTGAAGGCATCAAAACTATGAATTAACACATGTGGAATTATATACTTAACAAAAAAGTGTGAAACAACTGAAAATATGTCTTATATTCTAGGTTCTTCAAAGAAGCCACCTTTTGCTTTGATTACTGCTTTGCACACTCTTGGCATTCTCTTGATGAGCTTCAAGAGGTAGTCACCTGAAATGGTTTTCACTTCACAGGTGTGCCCTGTCAGGTTTAATAAGTAGGATTTCTTGCCTTATAAATGGTGTTGGGACCATCAGTTGTGTTGTTCAGAAGTCAGGTGGATACACAGCTGATAGTCCTACTGAGTGGAGTGTTAGAATTTGTATTATGGCAAGAAAAAAGCAGCTAAGTAAAGAAAAACGAGTGGCCATCATTACTTTAAGAAATGAAGGTCAGTCAGTCCAAAAATTGGGAAAACTTTGAAAGTGTCCCCAAGTGCAGTGGCCAAAACCATCAAGCGCTACAAAGAAACTGGCTCACATGAGGACCGCCCCAGGAAAGGAAGACTAAGAGTCACCTCTGCTGCGGAGGATAAGTTCATCCGAGTCACCAGCCTCAGAAATCGCAGGTTAACAGCAGCTCAGATTAGAGACCAGGTCAATGCAACACAGAGTTCTAGCAGCAGACACATCTCTGCAACAACTGTTAAGAGGAGACTGTGTGCAGCAGGCCTTCATGGTAAAATAGCTGCTAGGAAACCACTGCTAAGGACAGGCAACAAGCAGAAGAGACTTGTTTGGGCTAAAGAGCACAAGGAATGGACATTAGACCTGTGGAAATCTGTGCTTTAGTCTGATGAGTCCAAATTTGAGATCTTTGGTTCCAACCACTGTGTCTTTGTGCGACGCAGAAAAGGTGAACGAATGGACTCTACATGCCTGGTTCCCACCGTGAAGCATGGAGGAGGAGGTGTGATGGTGTGGGGGTGCTTTGCTGGTGACACTGTTGGGGATTTATTCAAAATTGAAGGAATACTGAACCAGCATGGTTACCACAGCATCATGCAGCGGCATGCTATTCCATACGGTTTGCGTTTAGTTGGACCATCATTTATTTTTCAACAGGACAATGACCCCAAACACACCTCCAGACTGTGTAAGGGCTATTTGACCAAGAAGGAGAGTGATGGTGTAACGTCTCTGCCTGTTCGGGTCTCTGCACCACCCTCCGCTCGCACGCTGTGGCGAAGGAGGCGTGTTCAGTTTGATTCCTTGCGTAGGTTTCTGACTGCTCAGTCTGAACATGGTCCTAGTTCCCTTGCTGTGTAAAGCCACACCCGTGTAATTAGGAGCATTTCTCTCTGGACTGCATAGAGTTAATCTCTTCCTGGCCTGTGTGATTGACAGCTGGTGTACCTATCAGCTCTGGGGCTGGGCCCAGACTTTCTATATACAGGATGTCATTTCTCAGCAGGTTGCCGGTTATTGCTCTGTCTTTGCCTGCTCTCCTTGTGATATACCTTATTACTTTGTTACCTGATTTTCTGACCACTGGCTTTGACTTTGACTATTCTCTTGGATTTAGATTCTGTACTGCATTGCTCGTTTGGTTCTGACCCCTTGGCTTGATCACTCTGCTTCTGTGTTGTTTTTGTCTTGTCCTGTTCTCTGTGTCACTTACCCAGTATAGGGCTTGTCTTCAGGTTGTCCTTTTACCATTTAGGGTAACTGTGGCAATAGGAAGGGACAGTGGCTGGGGTGAGATTAGGGCTCACTTGTCTCTGTCCTTCCTCCCAGACTGCTGCAGTAGTGTCAGGGTACTGCTTCGTTTGGCAAGACCCTTACAGATGGGGTGCTACGCCAGATGACCTGGCCTCCACAGTCACCAGACCTGAACCCAATCGAGATGATTTGGGGTGAGCTGGACCGCAGAGTGAAGGCAAAAGGGCCAACAAGTGCTAAGCATCTCTGGGAACTCCTTCAAGACTGTTGGAAGACCATTTCAGGTGACTACCTCTTGAAGCTCATCAAGAGAATGCCAAGAGTGTGCAAAGCAGTAATCAAAGCAAAAGGTGGCTACTTTGAAGAACCTAGAATATAAGACATATTTTCAGTTGTTTCACACTTTTTTGTTAAGTATATAATTAACATGTGTTAATTCATAGTTTTGATGCCTTCAGTGTGAATCTACAATTTTTATAGTCATGAAAATACAGAAAACTCTTGGAATGAGAAGGTGTGTCCAAACTTTTGGTCTGTACTGTACATCAGATGATTGTTTGCGGGATTTACTGAAAATCCAATGTCTGTGGGCGCACGATAGTAGCTGAAAGGTACTGCTGTTGCCGAAATAAAGGATTACATATGTTACATGTTACCATAAATGATCCTTTGTTCATCTAGATTTAAGCAAGGATAGAAGTGCTTGCCAGATGTTTATCTCTATATGCTAACAGCCATAGTTACCAGTATCGGAGTGAAACAAGTGATTCCTTGCTCCCATGCCTTACTACTTGGAGTGTCTTGTCCGAACTGAGATTTGAAGGCCCCTCACTCGTGAAGGCCTTTGCGCAATTGTCTTTTTGCCCAACCTATAATCTAGCCCCAACTAAGGCTGGGCTCACATCTGCGCTCGGTGAGTGCTCTGGGATTCCGTTCCCCATTTCACTTACATGGTTTTTCTCTCCGAATTTTTCAGGCATAAACCGGACGGAAACCTGGCAGACCCCAATATAGACTATGGGGTCCGCAAGTTTCCGTGGGTAACCACTTTTTAAGTGGATTGGGTTTCCGTTTTTCGGGTCCACGGAAACCCAAGCGCAGATGTGAACCTAGAGTAACCCTTAAACTACGTTATGTAAAATGTAGGAGGGAAAGCATGTAGAAAGTAAATACATAATTGTTAGTATAATTTGGGGTAATTTGCCATCTTTTTGGTGGGAGTTAATATATTTGGAATTTCTGCTTGAAAAATTCCAGATTTGCCCCTAAACAGGTTGTGAAAGTGAACTTGAGCTCTTCAGGAGCACAGGTTAGTCTGTAGGTTAGAAAAACTCATGTACAAAAATTAGCTAAACTTTATACTTTGTCTCTTGGTGAAGATATCACATGATAAAAATCCTTACTTCACCTTTGTTGAAAACGCCATTTATCGTACCCTAGGAAACAGGTTTGTCACAGACCTATCTGCCTTTCAATTTCTCTGTAACAGGATTGCACTGGGAAGATTTAGTGAAGGTTTAATAGACCAATTACCCACCTCTAGTGAATAGGGATCCCATGCAGGGTTTTTCATTTCTCATTTCTACCACTTGTTGAGTGAATTTGCATTTTATTTTTTGGACACAGAAAAACATTCTGTGAAATGTATTTTAATAAATGGAATAAAACACTTTCTATTCAGATGTACAAGAAAAGCTAAATAAATGTAATTTGGTCTACTGAGGCCACTTTAGCTGAATTGTTTGGTCTCTTGGTAGTATCTAACAATGACAGCGAAGAAAAATGAAACTTTTGGTATTGCTTTGTACTTGATAGAGAAGGTCGGTCTGTTAGTTTGGATTTCCACTGCTTTTCCACCTTTAATAAATCATCAAATGCAGTTACCTTTATATTACATTTACCCGGCCTGGTGTAATTTTAGAGCAACATTCTCATACCATTAGTCATATGACGGCGTTTCTAGATAAAATGCATTAATAGAGGCATGTGTCAGAAGAGCTTAAGGCCTTATTCAGATGTCTGAGATGTAAATCGGCCGTGAAAAAACAATGAAGCCGTCCATTGTTATTAAGGCATCAGTGGGGCAAAAATAAGAAATGTCTATCAACAAAATGGACACATGAATAGCCCCGTAGTCTCTCCTTGTTTTGAAAATGGCCATGTGATGACTATTAAAAAACAGCCGTGACACAACCGGTTTTAATGTTCGTATGAACAGAGTCTCAAGTGTGACTGTTCTATGATTTTTTTTTTTCCCCAAATGAATAGTTCAGAGAGAGAGGAGCTGATAACATAAGATAGACGAACTTACCTCGCATAAAATATATTACAAAGTTTCTTATATTCACCTAAACTATTCATTTAAAAAAACAAAAAAAACATGGCAACCCCTTCCCAGTCAGCACTGTACTCTGACGGATCATCTTCACCATACCTCCAGATGTTTTTAGGTGGCTGAAACTCAAACATTTGCAATTTCTGTGCAGAAATTTTCACATAAGCAAAAAAAAAGGAAAAAGCGACTATTTTCATGGCTTATACACCAGTTGTATGGTGCACAAGATATGATAAATCAGCCCCACTGCTCTTTGGTAGTCTAAGGCAATTCTTCTCAACTGGCCTTCTTCATCCAAGACTAAGGGATGTGTCTTAGACTATGAAAATGCAGTGTGCATCAAGTAGTTCAAGCCTCAGGGCTGGCGTTAGGGGGGGGGGGGGGCAAACTGGGCAATTGCCCAGGGCCCCGTCCCCAAAGGGGCCCACTGGGATCCGGAACCTGATGACTCCGGATCCCGGAGTCAGGCCCGGCCAAATCAATAAACAGAAAGGGACCCCAGGGCCCCTTTCCGAGGTGAGTAAAAATAACAAACATTTTTACTCACCTGTCCTTGACATCCAACGTCATCTTCTAGCGTTCCGGACATCACCGCTGAGGCCTGCCCACAGCGGTCACGTGGGGTGTTCTGACAGCCTGCCTCACGTAATCGCTGAGGCTCAATCACAGGCCTCAGAGGTGACGTCCACAACGCGTGAAGTCAGCCGCAGAGAAGAAGAAGCCAGCGCCGGAGGGGATAGCGGAGCAGCGCAAGGAGGCTCAGCAGAGGTAAGAACAAGGTAAGTATAATTGTTTATTATTTTACCTTACCTACCCCCGGGCCTTCGATTATTATACTCTGGGGTCTGAAGAGACCCCACAATATAATATAATATAATAGCACTGTAGGGCCCCTGTGGAGCATTATACTGGGGGCCCCCTCTGGATAGCATATTATACTGTGTGGGGCCACTGTGGAGCATTATACTGGGGAAGGGGCCCTCTGGAGAGCATGTTATATTCTGTGGGGCCACTTTGAAGCATTATGCTCTCCAGAGGGGCCCCCCAGTATAATGCTCCAAAGTGGCCCCACAGAATATAACATGCTCTCCAGAGCCCCCCCACTTTATAATACTCCATAGAGGCCCCGCAGAATATAACATATTCTCCAGAGGGCCCCCTCCCCAGTATAATGCTCCACAGTGGCCCTACACAGTATAATATGCTCTCCAGAGCCCCCCCCCCAGTATAATGCTCCACGGTGGCCCCACACAGTATAATATGCTCTCCAGAGGGGCCCCCCAGTATATTATACTGTGCGGGGCCACCGTGGAGCATTATACTGGGGAAGGGGCCCACTGGATATCTGGATAGCATGTTATATTCTGTGGGGCCTCTGTGGAAAATTATAATGTGGGGGGGGGGGGCTCTGGAGATAATGTTATATTCTGTGGGGCCACTTTGGAGCATTATGCTCTCCAGAGGGGCCCCCCGGTATAATGCTCCAAAGTGGCCCCACAGAATATAACATGCTCTTCAGAGCCCCCCCACTTTATAATACTCCATAGAGGCCCCGCAGAATATAACATGTTCTCCAGAGGGCCCCCTCCCCAGTATAATGCTCCGCAGTGGCCGCACACACGTATAATATGCTCTCCAGAGCCCCCCCCAGTATAATGATCCACGGTGGCCCCACACAGTATAATATGCTCTCCAGAGGGGCCCCCCAGTATATTATACTGTGCGGGGCCACCGTGGAGCATTATACTGGGGGGGGGCTCTGGAGAGCATATTATACTGTTTTGGGCCACTGTGGAGCATTATACTGGTGGGGGGGGGACTCTGGAGAGCATATACTGTTTTGGGCCACTGTGGAGTATTATACTGGGGAAACCTCTCTGGGCAGTATATTATACTGTGTGGAGGCCATTCTGGAGCATGTTATACTGAGTGGGGTCACTGTGGAGCATTATTCTGGGGGGGCCATCAGCAGAGCATATTATATTGCGTGGCGCCACTGTGGGGCATTATTCGGGGGGACTAATGAGCATTATACTAGGGGGCCCTCTGGAGAGCATATTATACTGTGTGGGGCCTACTGTGGAACATTAAACTGGGGGGACGCTCTGGGGAGCATAATATATTGCGTGGGGCCACTGTGGAGCAAAATACTGGAGGGGGCACTGTGGAGCATTATACTAGCAGGGGCCCTCTGGGGACCATATTATACTATGGGCCACTGTGGAGCTTTATACTGGGGGAATGGACAGTGTGGGCAGCCTGTTATACTGTGTGGGGCCACTGTGGAGTGTATTATATTGTGTGGGGCTTTTCGGGAGCATATTATACTCTGTGGGGCCATTGTAGAGCATTATACTGGGGGGACTGGGGGGAACATATTATACTGTGGGGGACCACTGTGGGGGACCACTGTGGAGCATTATACTGGGGGAACCCCTCTGGGGAGTATATTATACTGTGTGGAGGTCATTATGGAGCATGTTATACTGTGTTAGGCCACTGTGGAGCATTATACTGGGGGGCATTGTGGGGTGCATATTATACTGTATGGAGCATATTATATTGTGTGGGGCTGCTGGGGAACATATTGTACTGTCTGGGGCCACTAAGGGGTAGTATACTGTGTGGGCCACTGTGGAGTATTATACTGTGTAGAGCCTTACATACCATGTGGGACCACAATGGGGGGCTCAGGGGAGCATTTTATACTGTGTGGGGTCACTGTGGAGCATTATATACCATGTGGGAAAACTGGAGGGCTCAGAAGAGCATTTTATACTGTGGAGCATTATATACCATGTGGAGCATTATACTGTGGGGGGGGGGGGCTCACAATTCCTGCTGGCAGCCCTGTGTGCTATGTCTGCATCACAGCTCCCTCACTATAATCTTGCACATACGTGTAGTGCCCCATGGCCATGTCATTCCCCATACAGTACTATGCATGAACCGGAGTTATTGGGACCTGCACAGTACTATAGGGGCTGACTATACTGGTAACATACTCAGTAACACCAGATAGTCAGCACATATGTAAGACATCAGTGAAGGAGCCGTGGTGTAGGCTATTAGCAGGAAACTGTTGGGTGGGGCCCCAGAACAAGTTCCTCTGGTGGGCCTAAGCCCTTCAGTCCGACACTGTATAATGGAGAACTATTATATATAAGGGTGGGTTACTATATATAATTGGGAAACTTAAGTATAAGGGGGCTATTATAAGGGGGAACTATTATGTATAAGATGGGCTATTATTTATAAGGGGGGAACTATTATATATAAGGCATCCATTAAAAGGGGGAGCTATGATTTATAAGAGGGGAACTATTTATAAGGGGGGTGTAATTGTTAAATGGGCTTATTTATAAAGAGGGCTATTAGTGATAATGAGGACTATTATTTATGAGGGGGCTATTATTTATAAAGGAGCAGTATTATTTTTACGGGGTGACTGTTACTGATTAGGGGGATATTACTGATACAGGGCACTGTTTATCATTTATAAGGGAGCTATTACTGATAAAGGTGTAATATTATTTATAAGCGGGCTATTATTTATAAGGAGGCGCTATAATAACTGATGACTGGGTGCAAAAATCTATTAGGCTGTACAGAGGTGCTCATTTGAATTGTGTGTGGTAAAATGGGGCTTGTTAATACTTTTTTGTTGGCAGAAAGGAGGCGTTATTATGGGGGTTGTCACTGGAAGACGATGGTGTTGTTTACATATCAGCATTTGGGGCCCCGCTTTTAATTTTTGCCCAGGGCCCCACTTTGTCTAAAACCGGCCCTGTCAAGCCTCATAATGTATTTGCACATTGCTATTAGGTCTTTTTTCTAAACCGAATAACCACAAATTTATTAATCTGATTCAGTACTCCAGTCCACCCATTCCTCTAATTATCTTGGTCACCCCTTCGTTGCACTCTCTCAGCTAGTTCAGCTATGTCCTTTTTGTATACATGGGCCCATTTTCCATTTTGATGAATCCCATAATTTTATTTGTCTTGGCAGCAGCTGCCTGGCACTAGTCACTAAAGGTAAGCTTATTGTCCACCAAAATCCCCAAGTCCTTTTCAGTGGCAGTCTTACCCAGTAATTTACTATTAAGTACATAATCATACAGTTTATTTCTTTGACCAAAATACATAACTTTATATTTGTCTACATTAAATTTAATTTTTCAAGTCTCCGCCCATGCTTACAGTTTTCATAGATCTCCTGTAATATTCTACTATTTTCCTATTTTTTTAATTATCTTACAGAATTTAGTATCATCAGCAAATATGGACACCCTGATCTGTAAACTGTCTACCAGGTCATTAATAAAGATATTAAACAGGAAAGGACCCAATATGGACCCCTGTGGCACTCCACTGACGTCTGTGATCCAGTCTGACTATTTACTATTAACAAGCACCCTCTGTTTCCCATCAGTTGCGAACCCAAATGCATATGTTTTCCAGCAGTCCCAACATTCTTATTTTGTATACCAACCTTTTATGTTGTGCAGTATCAAAAGCCTTTGAAAAGTCCAGATATACTACATCTACCACATTACCCATGTCCAGTCTAGAACTGACCTCTTCATAGCGGCTGATCAGATTAGTCTGACAGGACCAATTTCTCATAAACCCATTCTGATTGGGCGTTATAAGGTTATTTTCATTGAGATACTCCAGGATAGCATCTGTTAGAAAACCTTCAAATACCCACCACTGAGGTTAGACTTACCATCCCATAGTTTCCAGGATCACTTTTTGACCCTTTTTGTATATTGGCACAACATTTGCTATGCACTGGTCTTGTGAAATAGAGCCTGTTTACATAGTGTCCCTGAATATTAGATACAGTATAGGAGTCTGTCTATCACTGTGTTTAATTCATTGAGAACCTGGGAGTGCATCCCATCAGAACCTGGTGATTTGTCTATTCTAGTGTTTTTAAGACACCTGTGCACTACCTCCTTGGTTAAGCATGTGCCGTTTAATGGAGAATTTACGTGATCTCTAGTTACAGTGCCTTGCGAAAGTATTCGGCCCCCTTAAACTTTTCAACCTTTTGCAACATTTCAGGCTTCAAACATAAGGATATAAAATTTAAATTTTTGGGTGAAGACTCAACAACAAGTGGGACACAATCGTGAAGTGGAACGAAATTTATTGGATATTTTAAACTTTTGTAAAAAAATAAAAAACTTATAAGTGGGGCGTGCCAAATTATTCAGCCCCCTTAAGTTAATACTTTGTAGCGCCACCTTTTGCTGCGATTACAGCTGCAAGTCGCTTGGGGTATGTCTCTATCAGTTTTGCACATCGAGAGACTGAAATTCTTGCCCATTCTTCCTTGGAAAACAGCTTGAGCTCACTGAGGTTGGATGGAGAGCGTTTGTGAACAGCAGTTTTCAGCTCTTTCCACAGATTCTCGATTGGATTCAGGTCTGGACTTTGACTTGGCCATTCTAACACCTGGATACGTTTATTTGTGAACCATTCCATTGTAGATTTTGCTTTATGTTTGGGATCATTGTCTTGTTGGAAGATAAATCTCCATCCCAGTCTCAGGTGTTTTGCAGACTCCAACAGGTTTTCTTCCAGAATGGTCCTGTATTTGGCTCCATCCATCTTCCCATCAATTTTAACCATCTTCCCTGTGCCTGCTGTAGAAAAGCAGGCCCAAACCATGATGCTGCCACCACCATGTTTGACAGTGGGGATGGTGTGTTCAGGGTGATGAGCTGTGTTGCTTTTACGCCAAACATATCGTTTTGCATTGTGGCCAAAAAGTTCGATTTTGGTTTCATCTGACCAGAGCACCTTCTTCCACATGTTTGGTGTGTCTCCCAGGTGGCTTGTGGCAAACTTTAAACGAGACTTTTTATGGATATCTTTGAGAAATGGCTTTCTTCTTGCCACTCTTCCATAAAGGCCAGATTTGTGCAGTGTACGACTGATTGTTGTCCTATGGACAGACTCTCCCAACTCAGCTGTAGATCTCTGCAGTTCATCCAGAGTGATCATGGGCCTCTTGGCTGCATCTCTGATCAGTCTTCTCCTTGTTTGAGATGAAAGTTTAGAGGGACGGCCGGGTCTTGGTAGATTTGCAGTGGTCTGATACTCCTTCCATTTCAATATGATCTCTTGCACAGTGCTCCTTGGGATGTTTAAAGTTTGGGAAATATTTTTTTAAATTTAAATCCTGCTTTAAACTTCTCCACATCAGTATCACGGACCTGCCTGGTGTGTTCCTTGGTCTTCATGATGCTCTCTGCGCTTTAAACAGAACCCTGAGACTATCACAGAGCAGGTGCATTTATATGGAGACTTGATTACACACAGGTGGATTATATTTATCATTATCAGTCATTTAGGACAACATTGGATCATTCAGAGATCCTCACTGAACTTCTGGAGTGAGTTTGCTGCACTGAAAGTAAAGGGGCTGAATAAAATTGCACACCCCACTTTTCAGTTTTTTATTTTTTACAAAAGTTTAAAATAACCAATAAATTTTGTTCCACTTCACAATTGTGTCCCACTTGTTGTTGATTCTTCACAAAAAAATTAAAATTTTATATCCTTATGTTTGAAGCCTGAAATGTGGCAAAAGGTTGAAAAGTTCAAGGGGGCCGAAAACTTTCGCAAGGCACTGTATGTCACCAATCATGGCATTTTCCTGTATAAATGCAGTAGAGAAGAAGGCATTTAATAGATTTGCCTTTTTCTCATCCTCCTCTACCATTACTCCCAGATTAATTTTAAGAAGGTCCACCGTCTCAGTTTTAAGTTTCTTGTTATTTATGTGACTGAAGAATATTTTGGGGTTATTTTTACTTTCCTTGGAAATAAACCTCTCTGTCTCAGTCTTTGCCACCTTTATCTGTTTTTTTTTCACATCTTGTTTTTATCCTTATTAGCGCTTCATCACTTCACCCCTGTTTTAGGCTGAGGCCCCACGTTGCGGAAATGCAGCTTTTTCTGTTGCAGATTTTATTGCGGTTTTTTGAGCCAAAGTCAGAAGTGGATTGAGCAGAAGGTAGAAGTATAAGAACTTCCTTTATATTTCCCATTCCTTTTGAAGCCATTCTTGGCTTTTGTTCAAAAAAACGCAACAAAATCTGCAACAAAAGAAGTTGCGTTTCTGCAACGTGGGGCCTCAGCCTTAATGGTTTAAGCACTTTCTTTATATCATATATTGCATCTCACTCAGTTTTGTCTAACCACAGTGGTCTTCTTTTGTTTCTAACACCTTTATTCACATACGGTGTATATCTTTCACAGGACATATTAAAGATGCTTTTATAAGTGTCCCATTTAGCCCGTGTAGTTTTGTTTTTAAGGACATTGTCCCAGTTTATGGCCCTCGGGTCATCCTTTAGTTGATGAAAATTGGCTTTCTTGAAGTTTAGGGTTTTTATATCTCCTCCACTAAACATCTTATTGAAGGATACTTGAAAATGTATTATGTTGTGCTCACTATTTCTGCCTCCCAGGCCGCTCCTCCCCTGCCTCTACTAATCACACACGTAATTACATGAGATCTAATGAGGATTGGGGGTAGCAACCTGGGGCCAGAGTGACCCCGGAGGCTGATGGATGCTTTGGATCACATAATCCTGGGGTCATGACATGGCCAGACCCCCCCCCCCCCGGATTCCATCGGCTGGAATAATCCGGCACAGTTAAGTAAATGAACAGTCCCTAGATAACCTCTTTTAGTCTAGAAGTGCCACCTCTCTTTGTTGGGTGCTGCAGTAGTTGGAAAAGGTAATTGTCTTTATTACCAAATACCTGTTACCTTTGTTGGACCTTTTTCTTTCCAAATTTATATCAGTGTAGTTGAAGTCCCCCATAAATACCAAATTATTTTTAGCTGACTCCTCTATTTGTTCTATTAGTAACTGTTCCGCTTCCTCCATTATACTTTATACCCCATTATAAAAAACCCCAATTAGTTTTTTATTTTTCTCTTTTCTTATTTCCACCCATAAGGACTCTACATGTTCATTATCCTCCCAGATGTCATCTTGCAGTACAGGCTTTAGATAAGATATTATATTTAAGCCAACCCTGCCTCCTCTCTTATATATCTGATATAATCTGTATAGTCTGTACCCCTGTATATTAATAGCCCAGTCATAGCTGTCATCCAGCCATGTCAACCATCCCCACTATATCATATTCTTCTTCCAACATTATAGCCTGTACTTCCTAGACAATGTAGCTATGACTGATTAGAATTTCCGGAGCACTGGAGTGGCACAATAAACCAACACCACAAAGGGAATGTGATCAATGAGGTACACTTCAAGTGGTCTCAAGGGATTGGCAATTGTGTGAAGGAAAAGAGCAGGTTGTAGAGATATTTAGTATTGGTATATTTAATGAATTGAAACTGATAGAGTGTGAAAATTAAGATTTATTGAGAAATAAAGGAAAAGGAGGATAATATAAGCTTGGACTTGGGAAAGTACAATAGAAAGTATTTGTGAACTTCAGCAACAGCAAATTGTATGCTAAAGATATGTATGGACATGCAAATGTTATCTTGTATTACACAGGTTTGAGCTTGTTCGAGGGCATACTTAGGGGGCAAACATTTGTATGCTAAGAGAGGTACCAACTAGCCAGAGTGCTTTGACTAGTATCTGAAAATTAAAAGGACAACAATAAAAACAATCCTGAAGATGAAATATACAGAATATGATACAACGATACAATGACAAATCCATAAAGATAAGTCCTATAAAATAATAGGGATAAAAAGGTAAATAACCAGTAATAAACACAGTAGGAAGGAAAGAGGACTGGGTAGCGCTATAGTGCATGTGTCAAAGGGATAAAGGGGAGGGAAACCCTGCCTAGGTAAAAAGACATAGACATAACACTTAATCCTAGTGATAAATTAGAGCTGAAGCCAATATGACAGATCCTGGATGTTGACCCTATTAACCCAGGGTGACGAAACACTGTCAAAAAGTGGATGGGTATCAGAAATGGTAGCGTTAATTTTTTCATGAAACATCATCGTGTCAACTCCTTTAATGACATCTGTCAATGAAAGACTTTGTCGCTTCCAATTGAAAGTGATATGGATTGGCACTGCCATTAATATATACTGGAGTAATTTATTTGGGCATATCTGCAGGGAAATAGGCTTAAGACCATTAACAACTGCATTATAGAGGTATTGTACCATAAATCGAGCTGAGCTGCTTTATCTATGCCTGCCATGTTAAAAGTTGTCCTATACTGTAGATATGCTTTTTGCAGTATATTTTTTGAAAGGAAGAGGGAGCAAAACATAAGGCTAAGGCCCCACGTAGCGAGCCGCAGAAAAGAAACGCTGTTGAAAAGACCACGGCAGAAGCGCATTGTGTTTGATCCACAGCATTTTTCACAGAAAGTCCGCAGAATCCCTATTATACATATATGGAAAATGCAAGCGTTTTTGAAAATGCAGCTTTTTTTTTTGCAATGTGTGGATGGGATTAGCCAAAATCTCATCCACTTTGCAGGTTATGTAAAATGCTACATTTTAGCAAAGTGTAGTCCTGGCCTTAGGGCCTTTAATCTTAAGACCCTAGCAATGAACTGTCTTCTACAGCTGCATCAATGGGTCACTTAGGAGATCAAGTGATCCTGCTGAAAAGTACAGCTTGGCTGCGACTGGTGAGCATGAGAAGTTTCATGGCGGGCAAGGTGAAATTTTGCATTAAGCATACACAAAGCAAATTTCATTTAAATATACCCTAAGGCCCCTTTTAAATCCATGATTTCTAAGAACATTTTGGCATGAATTCTAAGACAAAATCCTCATAAGATATGAGAACATTCTGCATCCAAGTGAATAGGAGAATTTTATACCCCCGTTCACATGTACAGGAAAAAAGCTATAGGGATTTTTTTTCATGCTATAGTAAGTGATAAAAATGAGCAGGCTCAGTCTTCTCGTGGATTCCCCACTGAAATAAACTGCACATTGTCTCCTTTGTACAGCAATAAGGCTAATCCTTTCCTCTAATCCTCTACCTTTAAGAAATACATGTTGGACTAAGGCGACTTTGGCTGGGACTTGTGTCATGCGACCATAGATCACCATGTTGCTCTGTGACTCCTTCACCAATGTAAGTAATAGGAGTCACATTGCTACTCCCAGAGTGCTGCAACTGTGACATCTAGCCAAAAAACCTTTGAGCACTGCTGGATTTTTTTTTGCGACTACAAGTTGCAGTTGTAGTACCCTCGGGTTCACCATGTGACTCCATTCACATACATTGATGAAGGAGTTGCAGGGGAGCATGGCAATTATTGGTTGTACGGCCAATGTCATTATGTAGCCCTAGCCTTTAAGGGGTTGTCCAGAGGTATTGATTTTATGGTCTATCCTTAGTATAGGCCATAAATATTTCATCAGTGGGTAACCATAAACATCCGACCAATGGGGAGCCACCAGGGGCCCCTGCATCAGTTAGCTGCACGGGGTCGCTTTCAGCACCTATACTGTACACAACATATGGCTGGAAGCAGTTGGCTCCATGCCCTGTAAAGTGGTCGGGTGCTAGTACTGCAACTCAGCTTCCATAGACTTCAATGGGAGCTTAGCTGCAGTAGCTGTGCATGACCAATACACAAGGCTGCTTCTGACTCCTGTACTATATACGACACAGGGCTGGATGCAGATAACTCTGTTCCATGTATAGTAGCCGGTTGCAGGAACTGCTGCTCAGCTCCTACTGCAGCCAATTGCCCTATGTTGTATATATTACAAAAGCTTTATGTTTATGGCTTATCTTACAATCAATATTGCTGGATAAGCCCTTTAATTCCAACATCCTGAAACTTCCCTTCATTGTCAGTGCAGTATTTGCAACATACATGTACAGTATACATGTTTGGTTAGTGAGAAGATTCACATTTATTAGACAAAACTTGTTTGCATTATTGTTCTTCATTCTTGCTGTGTACAGGGTTGTGCAGAGCACTGGATAGATTCTACAGTCCTGACAGCCTACATTTAATTGTTTAATTCTTTTATTAAACCATTGAACACATCATTAGCTTGATAATCTGGTTTCGCCTGCAGGGCTAACATAATTAACAGCAAATCCACTGTGATCCATACCACTGCTCTGGCTTCTAATATACGTGTTTCCATGGGTAACTTTATGTATTTCAGTGACTTTTACTCTGGAGGCTTAAGAAATACACTTAGCTCAGGAACACACACAATGCAAATACTCTGCAGAATTTCCCTTAGTAAAATCTTGCAGCATCTTCCTCTTCAAGCTGCTCATCTCCAGGTGTTTCTTCTGGCGCCCCACAGCTTTCAACCTTTGCATTGCAGTAATTGACATGCTGCAGAATTGAAACCCGCAGCACAGGTGACTTTGTGCTCATCCACTACACTGCTACTGTGAAATACTGTGATTACTACCTGTGTGGCCCCAGCCTAAGGGTATGATTCCTGAAGTCAGCCTCAGATTCTGACCTCAATCTGCCTCACTGTGTTTTCATGGAAGTCAGGGGTGGACGCTTTTCGGGATGCTTAAAAAAAAAAAAAAGCATCCTGCTCGATACTGCCATGGATTCCACGGCTGATTCAGCTACAGAGTCTACAGCTCAAGTCTCCCCAATGATAAGACTCATTGTTTCTACAGCTTGTAAATGAGTAAAACCAAAGTAGAAAGCACAGAGCCGGAAAGTAGAGAGGAAGCTGAGACGGAAGACCACCTCAAATTCCTCTTCACTTTCTGTCATGTGAACCTGCCCTAAAAGTTTATTTTCATTCACATTTTATACACATATGTGGCAATAGATGACCAGCTGGATTTTTTTAAAAGATATGATTTTGCAATATTCCGACTGCCAGAAGCTGTCTATCCAGTATGTGTCTGTGCAACAGTCTATTTAATGGAAATTGGAGTCCTTGAAAGGAGCTGTCCAGGAATTTCAAAAGTCAGGGAGGAGGCCGGTGCAGATGTCACTGACTGGTCCAGCGCTACCATGCCTTTGCAGATGAAAGTCCTGTGCTGCACGTGAACGATGAGGTCAGTCAGCGGCCTTAGGACAGGAACTGGTGATGTCACTCACATATGTCATCGGGTCCTCTCCTTATGCTGCTGATTGGCCTCAGCAGTCATGTGCGGCGCGGAACTACCGCCAGCAAAGGCACAGTACATACTGGATCAGACAGCGGCGGCAAACAGTGGAGTGCCAGGGACAGGTTTGCTTTTTCTTATGTTTCACCTTCCCTGGCCTCTTCTGTGACTTCTGAAATTCCTGGACAACCGTTATAAGCTAAGGTAAGTATGGACACATCTGTATGAAGTAGATGATTAAGAAATGTCACTGTCCCTTTTGTTCTGTGTCCCCAAGTAGGGAACATAATGATCTATGCTAAGCAGCACACATAAACATATAAACTTTTCCCGTATATTATTGCTCATAATAGTATAATGTTGTACCGTGTTAGCCATAGAAAGTAGTGGAAGAGTGAAGTAATCAGGCGATACCTTCTAGAGGCTAACTGAGTATATTTGATGGTAAGCTTTCGAGAGTACTAGCTCTCTTCTTCAGACATGGTGTTATACAAGAAACTGAAAATTCACAGACTTTTTATACACAAAAGACATGGACCTTCAAAATGCAATATAAGTAGAGAAGTTATTTACAACAGGTCAAAAAATACTGACTCATTGCTCATAAAAAAAAATCTTCCATAATAATAATATTATTAATATCATTATTGTCTGCATGTATCAAATACACTTCACATACTCAGTTTACTTAAGCAGTCGGAAAGCTTAGATATGATGAATAAAAATTTACAGTATATGTTAAAAATCCTGGTAATCTGCATTAATATTGTAAAGTGGTTAAAAGACTGGATATATAATTATTCTCTGCTAGATTGTCCTTTATTGTACTGGAAAATGTCCAAACTGTGAAGATCACTTTGGCAAAATGGCTTGCAGGAAATTGCAACTCATCCTATCATCAATAACATTACAGTAATGAGGAGGTTAATCCCCAGAAACCGAAAGGCCGCACGCTCTATAGATACTGTATAATCAGCTAATGGATGAACTTCATTGAAAAGATTGCAGAAAATGTAGATGGTGTTTCTAGTAACATGGTACGTGTTATACCATGCATCATGACGTCAACATGACTGTGGCCTTCGATTTGATCATAGCCATGATAATGGAATAACATCTGCAGATTTTCTCTTCATGAACATTCATTGACTTCAGCATTTAATGAAGAAAGTGACTGGAGCTATTGTGGTGCCATCCAAAAATATAGAACAGTCCTGGACCTGAATGTATTACTTGTATGAGAGCTCTTTACTTGTCGTGTGACATTTGTAACACTGATGTAATCTTATGTGGTGCGGGAATATTTTCTCAGGCACCAAGACCTGGATACAATCTCTGCACCTCCACAGTTACGCACTTGAGTAAATTTGCACTGGACAAACTTACAGGATCTAAACTTTCCACCTAAATTTCATAAAAAAAGAGTAAGGAAGAGCCAGGAGAAGTGTAAGGCTGAAGCTCCACGTTGCGAAAATTCAGTGTTTTTGCTGCAGCAAAATCCGCTGCGTTTTACTTTACCTGCAAAGTGGATGGGATTCTGGCTAATCTGTAGCGGAAAAGCTGCATTTTTAAAAACGCCCACATTTTTGAAGATCGCAGCATGTCAATTATACCTACCGAAACGCTGTCGTTTTCTGTATAGGTATAATAAGGGCAGAAAGTTCACAGAGGAAAACTCTGCAAAAATGCAATGAAAAACACAGCAGTTTTTCCTACAGAGTTTTTTTTTGCTGCGTTTCGCTATGTGGGGCCTTAGCCTAATTCGGGTTTTTATCTTGGTTCACAATTTAACAGATGTGTGTAGTGTAGCTCTCACAGAGTTAAGGTATGATAGAACTATGTGATTGCAAGTAGCCAAAAAGTAATAAGTAACCAATAAACACTATAACTTATCCTGCAAAACTTAAGGCTAGGTTCACCTTACTGTTGGAAGTCCATTATGAAAGGTTCCCTTAAAGTAAAAAACAAAAAAAAGTACACCTATCATAACAGACGGTTAACAGTAAGCGGATGCTAACACTACAATGTGTATCCATTTTGTTTTTTTAACGGATTCATTAAAAGGGGGTAAAATGGGCAAAAATATATTCGTTAAATGCAGTCTATTATTGGGGATTTTGTTTTGTAAGTAAACACTCACTGGAATAGCCTTTAGAAAGGCTATTCTAGTCCTAGTTCGGGCTGAGCGTACACCGCATTCTTTGCCAGCCATCTTTATTCTATTCCTACATAAGCATACTGCGAAGAGCACATGCTCGGGATTAGGATCCCGCTGAAGACAGCAGCGGCTGCTTACGCAATGAAGATGATGACAAGGAGAGCTAAAGTGCATGAATGGGGCATGAAGGAACGGTCCAGGAGGCGGCATCAACATTATGCAGATGCTGTGCTCGGAGCACAGGGGGCGTTCCCTGAGCTTCATTTACATATATGCAAAAATATATTTCTAAAATAGCTGTGAGCAGGAGAAAAACAAAGGTAGGACTAGAATAGCCTTTCTAAAGACTATTCCAATGTGTGTTTACTTAAAAAAATAAATCCCCAATGATAGACTCCCTTTAAAATCCATTAATCTGGTTTTAATGCACAAAAAACAAACCAAAAAAATGGTGACACATTCCCTTTAAAAGGATTCCTACTCTTCTACAAAAGGCATAGTTTTGCAATACAGAATCTTTAGTTTTGCAAAGAGGACCTTTCATGTCCTCATGAATTCGTGGTTTTATATACCGCTAGAAAGCCAACAGTGTGCTGAATTCAGCGCACTGTTGGCTTTCCCGGTATGTGCCACGGTGGTGGAGATATCGGTAATTAATTTCAGCACCGATTTCTCCCCACTGTCAGAAGGGTGTCCCTCAGAGCCTAGCATCAACGCAGGGCTGTGAGAGACACCTCCCCTGACTATACTCTAACATAGCCTTGTACCGTCAGATGGGGCGTTCCTTAATGCCCAGGCTGTAATATCTCTTCTGCCAGTGGAGGGATATTGGTGCCGGAAGGCAGCTTTGACTGTTTGATGAAAAATACACTATGAAGTATCACAATATAGACTTTGCCTTTACCATGAGAGATTTTTTTATGATTACTAGAAATCTAATATAAATGCAGATCAAATAATATGCACAGTAAATGTACATTACATTACACAGGTTTGTATAGAACACTTACCATGCTTCTTGAGAATGGACTCAGTGTTATCTTTCTGTTTACATAGAGAGATAACTTTATCGCCAAACTACAAGTAGCTGACCTGATTGTCTTGTAGGCAGAGATGTAGATAACAGAAAGAGCACTCAGCACCCCCAGAGAGCAGTGACTGATGTAATTTGTTCTGTCTTATCAGAAACACCTGAATCCATGGAAAACAATGGGAGGAATAATTTCACATAGCAGGCAAACAAAGCAGCATTGCTAAAGCAATGTATTTAGCAAAACTTAAAGTTACATAAACTAGCAGTATAGATAGGATCCTTGAGATGGGAATACCCCTTTAAGGGGGAGTGGCAAATGAATGTAATTTGTTTGCAGATGTTGCCTCAATAAGTTTCATTACAAGAAAAAGTGATTTATTCCACATAAACATATAGAAAAGGGACATAACATACAGTACATGTAGTGCATATGGGTAATATCCAGTACACTGATATATCTGTATAATAAGATATAATCCAATATAGATAGATAGATAGATAGATAGATAGATAGATAGATAGATAGATAGAGGGTTTTACTAAGTTGTGCACTGTATTAAAAAAAACAAAAAACTCGTTGCCGATGGGTAATTGTTTCCAAAAAAAGACTGGAATAGTAGTGCAGATACCGTCACTGAAGCAGCCATTTAATCCCTAATGAATGCCATTATGATGCAGCAAGCCAATGAGACTAATTACATTACAGATCTATAATGTTTGCTGGTGGACTCAGACGTCACATGGTAACCAAGCACCATTCACCCACATAATGCAGTAAAGCAAAAATATGTAATTTAATTGCCGACCTTCTAGCTTCCTGCGATTTTTATCTCGGATAATCTTGACATGACTCCATTTCTAATCCTAATTCATTTCATTGTTACCGCAGTTGTTTTAAAGTCATTCCATTGTTTCGGAATCCATTAGCATTAGGGAAATTCTTCAGAAACAAAGTACTTCTAAATCTGTTTGCTGGAATCATTTGTTCCGCTTTGCAGACCTAGTTTTCTTCTTCCTTCGTCATACTGTCCTAATTAAGTCTTTCTGGTGGATTTTTCTCCATTGTGATTGAGTATTGATTACTACATGCCGGTGCAGTGATGCTGTGCCAGGTCTGCCAGCCACTTTAATATGCCTGAACTATTTAAGGAGCACCATATTTCTGCTTAATGCAAAGAAGCAAATTAACCTTCATTTGACCTTGCTCACTACTAGCTTGTGTTACTGATCCAGCGCCCATGGTGTACTCGCTACTCCATTTACCAAACTCATATTCCGAGCATATCCATTGCAGACTTGCTGTAATCTAATTGAACATACTGAGATGTGCCAGATTCAGTGCGTTCATTGTTATAGCAGCCATGTCTGGTTTTACAGCTCCAGCAGAAATTACGAGTACACATAATTGAGTTTTAGTCTGAGATTCTGCAGATATGCCAGCAGTCTAAATTGGACATGAAACGGTGGAATGGAGATACATTGTGAAATATACGGCTGTGCAAACTGGGCATGAATTTAAGGGCATGGTTAAAGGGATACTTCCCATGTGGTCCAGTATGCTATTCTATTTGTTGGTCTCTCACCTGTTCTTTTTTATGCTTCTTCTATCTCTATATATCAGATTTGGGGTGGGGTGAATCAAGGTGTCGTTCTCACTCTCCTAACAAAAACAGCCATTCATGGCCACCACTATTAGATTTATGCTTGAAGTATGCATCTTGCCAGTAGGCTGCTTGGCTTATCCTTGCTTTATGTATCCCATCTCAAATGATATGTGCCCACTGGCACCAGCATGTTTCTAGCTATGGCATTTTACTAACTGTACTAGTGTGACTGTTGGCCTCTTCGTGGAGCCTGCATGGTCTCAGATTATTACCAGCTCAGATGTTCTGCCATGACCTGACTAGACATCATTTAGACATATAACCTCATTGCCTTCCCTTAGTTACCTACTGTGACTGTATTGTACTGTATGCTTACTGATTCCATTATGGTTACCAGTCTGATTGATGACCCACCTTATTATACACAATTACAGAGCACATGTTGAAGTGTTACTATGGACCATACTTGTAATATATCCATGTAATGGATTACTGCAAAACTAACTTGTGTCAAATCCTGGAACCAATGATGAAATTCCTAGTCCTAGGGGCAACAAGTGATACTGGGGGAGTCCTACAGGCAAGAAGGGATACTTGGGGAGATTTAGCAAGCAAAATGGACTACAGCTTCTGCTCTCTGCCGTGGCTTTCCCTCATTGGTTAGGCTCAGGTTTGGCTACAATGGGAAGCAGGATCTTGACAAAATGTGCCACCAATTTTGCAGCATAATCCGCATCAAAGTCAGTGCCAAATTTCACTGTAGAATCATACCCTAGCATGCCTTACACCACATTTATGTGAGTGTTTTAGAATCTTTTTAGACAGTTCTATGACTAGTACCAATAGGGGTTTGGCTTTGCGGGAAATTGGCACAGCTTCATGGAAAGTAGTGTGGCACCATGTACCAGATTTGGTGCATTTTTGTGGCATAACCTAAGCTAACTAATAGGAGGTGTAAAGTTAGGTTAGACAGTCTAGTAATGCAACAGATTTATCAAGCAGCCGTAGATACTGTCTGGTGCAGTTTTAAGACTGCCTAGTTTAAGTTTACACTGTCTAACATTTAGACAATGGGGCAGATTTAATAGAATATATATTGCCAGTCTTATTAAAGGGCAATACATGTGCAAGGCATGCGTGATTTATCAATAGGCTCTGATCTCTTTTTAAATCCGGCAAACTCCCATGGGCCAGAATGCAAGTTCCTTACTGGTGAGATTTCCCATATAACTTAAGCCAAAAAATCAGTGTAAACTATAATAAATATGTTGGGCCTGGGTGAGAACACTTGGGGGGAATTTATCAGCCCCTCTATGAATTTATCAACCTGCTCTCTGCCCTGTTTCGCCCACATTCGCCAAAAGTGGCAAGCAATTGCAGAACGGGGAATGTGGCGCACATTTGGAGCAAGAAAGGGTGTAGAGGGGTTGATAAATTTCCTCTAGTATTAATAACTCTGCCCCGCTGAGTGTAAATACAACAATTTGTTGGAATTTTTACCTGGAACCTAATGTTGAGAAAAATCCTTGCAATGCACACTCCGATGGCATGTCCTGAATCATCCCTATGAATTTACTGGGGAGGGCACACTTGGGAGATTTTTCCTATTAGCCATCCAGATGTGTCTAAATAGGACAACCACATGGGGTTTTCTATTGCTGCTGTGTCATGGGGAACATTGTTCTTACATTAAAATGTAATTATTGTACGGAATGTAATTGTACGTTAAGGTTGCTTCTACAAATTACATTTAGGCAGAATACTGGGCTATGCATTACTTTACTATGGCTTTGCAGCAGCTAGATCTATGAGCACCTAGGAAGGTAACCTTCATCGCAATGATAGTCACAGAGTTGCCAATGTTCATATATTTTGAATTAGAGAATAAAAAAGAATAGAGATTGCCAAGGTCAAATATTTTCTTCCATCCAACGTCCAAACATTAAATGGAGTGACGGCCGATTCAGATATTTTATGGTCTGCTTGAATGGTTTATAACCCTATGAAAGCACAGCATAAATTATTTGTGGTGACTGCAGGGGATGAATTCAGTCGGCCCTGTATTTTGTAAGTGTGTGCTCGATGCGCTTCTCCCTGGTCAGTGGTGTTGGTTTCAAGATCTTCATCAAGTTACTGTTTTCTGAATGTGCTAGTCATGATATGCAGATTGCATGTTTTTAGCTGATCCTGTTGTCTTGTCTAACCTTTTTTATTAAACCATATACAGATGGCCAATGAACTCTTTCTTCTTTAAAGGATATGTCCATCATTGCAACCATTTGGATGAAAAATGATCAACTTTCAGTTTGTTAAAAATAATTTTATGTCTACAGTTCCTATGCATGGCTATGTGTCTCCAAGGTAACAGATTACAAACAGACCAATCTAAGGCTGACGCTGTGGAAACTACTTTTTAATTATACACATTTGTTCGGTTAGTAAGACGGAAGGATAGGGATATGACTGCAAGATCAGATTATTCATATAGCCCTGGAACCTTTGGAGCTGTAGAAAAAACAATGATATGAGATTTTTGAATTCAAGTATCGCTCCACTGACTAAGGTTGGGTTCACACCTGCGCCTGCTCTATGTTCGGGGTTTCCGTCCAGTTCTCTGCATTTTTCAGGTGGAAACGCGGAAGACCTCATTTTAGGTGGATTAGGTTTCCATTCTTCGGGTCCCCAAGCGGACCTAAAGAATGGAAAGCCGAACGCTAGTGTGAACCTAGCGTTAAGCGGCACTCCAATTACTTTATAAACCAATTCATTTATATAATTTCCAACATGTCAATGGAAAATTTCTATGTATATTTTATTAAAATTAACTATAGTCCTTTAGTTCATGCAATGATCTTTATAGAACAAATTATAGATAGCTATACTGCATTAAAAGTATGCATTTGCGATTTAGACGTTGAGAGTGAGCCTAATAGTGGGATGGAACTTATTGAAGTTTTTGTGAAAAGACAGTAGTTCATTCTCAACGATCCTAAATCTCAAATACATTTCCTGGACATGACCATATATCTCAATAACAACACAATACAAACTACAAGCTACCATAAACCTACAGGCCGGTCAGCATATCTGAGATGGAACAGATTTCATCCAAAACGCATAAAAACTTCAAACAGTAAAGACAGGAAATAACACCTGCTAACATTGAGGAATATGTTCTTACAACAGGGATACCATCCACGGGTTGTAGATGGCCAGATCCAGAGAGCTACAAGAATTCCAAGGAGCAGTCATTTAGAGTACAAACAGAAGGAGGAAAATAACAAGGTGCACCTAGTGGTTACATACAACCCTCAAATGAGGAAAATTTCTGCTCGCCTACAACCAATATTTCATAGGGACAATAAACTAAATGAAGTATTCCCAGATTTGCCTCTCCTTGCATATAAACAACTACCAAGCTTAAGGAATATACTGGTTAAAAGTGCTCTCGTGTCACTATCAGAGACTGGTGGAAGAGTGAAGAAATCAGGCGATACCTTTTAGAGGCTAATGGAGTATATTTGATAGTAAGCTTTCGAGAGTACTAGTAAACTCTCTTCAGAAAGCTTACTATCAAATATACTCAGTTAGCCTCTAAAAGGTATCGCCTGATTTCTTCACTCTTCAACTACTTTCTATGGCTAACACGGTATAACATTATACATCAGAGACTTGTACCCACATTATGTCATGAAGCATAGTCCACATACCAAACACACAGCAGAACTAAAAATTATGAAACATTTTCATGTACATTCTCCAATGTGGTGCACATGATACTGTGTACAAGGTGCCCCAAAGAAGGAATTTACATTGGAGAATCAAAACAAAAAGTGCAGACCAGGATGAATTTACACAAACACAAAATAAAGTTTCAGCTGGATACCCCTGTGGGAAAATAATAATAATAATAATAATAATAATAATAATAAACTTTATTTATATAGCACCAACATATTCTGTAGCACTTTGCAAACCAGAGGACACATTAACAGACAATATGAGACATTTACTATGTGACAAAGAAATAAACATATCAAACAATAGGAGTGAGGGCCCTGCTCGCAAGAGCTTACAATCTATGAGGAGATAGGGGGACACAAGAGGTCAGAGGGCTTGTTTGCTACAATGGATCAGCCATCTTTTAATAGAAAAGGTTATGTAACTGAAGCTGTATGAACCCGTTACCAGCCGGTATCTGTGAATAAACAGATAATAAGTGCAAAGAGTGCAATGTAACTTCTAGATGAAGAGGACAGGATCTGAGGAACAGAAGAGGAAGGATAAAAGGTGTTATTGTTCTACACCTCCGCCCACTACACTGTGATCAGGTCACGTGATAAGCCTGACCATACAGATGTGATTTTAGGGCAGTTTTGAAGCTGCTGTAGTTGGGGGTTAATCGGATTGTCCAGGGTAAAGTATTCCAGAGCACCGGGTGCAGCTTGAGAAAAGTCTTGGAGACGGGAGTGGGATGTTCGGATAACAGAGGATGCAAGTCTAAGGTCATTGGCAGAACGAAGAGGATGTAGACAGTGATGAGAGAGGAGATATAGGGGGGTTCAGCGTTATGGATGTATTTGTGGGTGAGTGTGCTAATTTTATATTGTATTTTGTGATGGATGCGCGACCAATACATCCACTAACACAAGGTAGATGCGTCTGTGTACTGGTTTGACCGAAAGATGAGTCCGGCCGCTGCATTCAGGACAGATTGTATTGGGGAGAGTTTAGTAAGAAGAAACCCAATTAGAAGATAATTGCAATAGTGAAAACACTTCCCTTGGTCAGACAACAGAGAATAATTTGGGTCCAGAGGGGTAATGTCTCTCATTAGGGTGAGACTGGTACAGGGACTTATTAGACCATACATGCCCTGCTAAGAATTCTGGGTAAGGAATACAAATAAGACCTCATTGGTGAAAAATAGGAATTTGCTACTATTGGAAGGTAGCTCCATATAGATTAATTCCTGGTTTTCAAAGAAACTTAAGGGCATAATCTTGGAATAATAGCCAAGCCAGTATAACTCCTTTAGAAGGAAGAGGTTCCCATCCACAGGGTTTTTGCCTCTCATCAGTGCAGAGTAGGGTACTGGCTGGCTGTGTGAGAGGTCTAGACGGGGGTTAGGCTAGGTTCACACCAGCTCTTGGTTTCCGTTAGGGGATTCCGTCGCTCATTCCACTAGAAAAATTTGGAGAGAAAAGTCCTGCAAGCAGGACTTTTTTCTCCACTTTTTTCGGTTGAAAACCCGGCAGACCCCATTGTAGTCTATGGGATCCGTTTTATCCCAAGCAGACCCGAAGAACGGAAACCCGAGCGCAGGTGTGAACCTAGCGTAAGAATGGGTAATGTCTATCATTATGGAGAGAAAATTTTGGAATTCAAGCTGATGATACAATTCAGATCATTGACAAAAAGACTCAAACTAACAACTGGATTTATGAGCCCTTACATAGACACAATTCACCCCCTTCATCAGACTGACACCAGAAGAGTCCAAACCACCCCCAACTCCTTACCCCTATAAACCTCAGTTTTATTACCCTCCTTATCTTACTAACCACATGAACTAATTGCCTTTGTGTGGCATCTTGTCAGTGTTGTCCTGTGTTCTCAGTCTTTCATTTGGAAATGCCTGAAGAAGGAGTCTCTGTGCTTTCAAAACTCGCAAATGTAAATTTTCTGGTTAGCCAACAAAGGTATCATACCTACAACACTTTTGTCTTTTTGACACAGAAGTATCAAATATTGCATGATTTTTTTCTTGCTAACATGGTACTACACTATTTTTCCTAGACTATAATAATCAGAGGCCAGGGTGGGTGTGTAAAAGTAGAAAACAGCCACTCATCTTTCCTGGGTTCCTCTGCGACATTCAGTCTTCTTGCCTAGGCGTCCTCCGTGTCTTCTGGTCTATGATTAGTCTTAGTGGTCACGTGGGGGGCGACAATGTTATGACACTTTAACTCTAAATTGATTGCAAAAGTGTCATGAATTCAACACCTCTCCACATGACCGTTGAGGCCCAATCTTAGGGCTCAGTGGTGACCTGGGGCCGATGACATCAGTTAGAGAGTTCGAACACACTTCGGACGTTTAGGGAAAAAGACTGGATCCTGCAGCAGAGTGCAGGAAAGGTGAACGTTTTATTTGTTGTTTTTACACACCCTCCCTGGCCTCTGATTATTATATTCTGGGCCCCGCAGAGACCCCAGAGTGATTTAGGCTGAACAAGTTTGCTCGGAAACTAATCTTCCCAGTGATTCTTGTAATAAGCACACTAGTAGGGAATAAACACAAAGTTCCTACTGGACCTCTAAACCAAAATGTAGATAGAAGCATAGATCCTTATCTTACAAAAATACAATAAAACTTAACATTTAATAAGTCAGTTAAAAATTAACAGGTCCTATACAATAAAAAACTCCTTATGGAGAAATATAATGGAATGATCTTACCGTTTGATTGTTGGTAAAATGCAGGTGCACGTGGGGCCGTGTATTCACAAAACAGGGGAAATGATGGGTGCAGGAGGTGTTACCCTAAATCATCCCTAGCACCCCAAAAAAGGTCTAATAAGGGCGGCCCCACTGCTGACCCTAAGAATGCCCTAGATTCATCTCCTTCTGACACTCTTCACAACCCTATTGAGGGTGCTTCCCTGGAGATATTGTAGAGATAAACTTGATAGTTCCTGTATTTGAGAGACTACAACCCCGAGTGCAGGGGAGCACTGTTCAGTCTCACAGTGGATAAGGATCTATGCTTCTATCTACATTCCCAGTGATTCTCACGAATATTTGTGAAATGAAACTCATGTGGTTCGCCCATCATTAATAAAGATTAGAATAAACACATTTTTAACCAATTTTAATACGACCAACCAATATCTTGGTTTTTCTCTGGTGGCCTGGTAACCAGACAGCTATAATTTTTTGGTATTTTTTGACAGAAAGCGTAGTGCTGCAGACTGCATTATTTACACTGTCAAAAATACCAGAAGTCAAACCAATAGACTAGATCCAAAAGTCCAAAAATTATTAGTTACATGCTATACTGAGGACAGCATTGCAAGTGGTGAAACATGTTGGGTTAGCCGGAAATATCTGCATTTTATTAAAGATGCCAGGAGTAGTCATAATGCTATAGAAAGATGTTAGACTGAAAATACTATAGATACAGTGGGTATGGAAAGTATTCAGATCCCTTTAAAATTTTCACTCTTTGTTTCATTGCAGCCATTTGCTAAAAGCAAATATAGTCTAGTCTATAGGGGTAACCGCTTTTTTAGCCGGATAGGGTTTCCATCCTTCAGGTACCCATGCGGACCCAAAAGACGGAAACCGAGGCTGATATGCTCTGTTTTGCCCTTTCAGTCTACAGTGGGTACGGAAAGTATTCAGACCTCTTTAAATTTTTCACTCTGTTTCATTGCAGCCATTTGCTAAAAGCAAAAAAGTTCATTTTATTTCTCATTAATGTACACTCAGCACCCCATCTTAACAGAAAAAAACAGAAATGTAGATATTTTTGCAAATTTATTAAAAAAGAAAAACTGAAATATCACATGATCATAAGTATTCAGACCCTTTGCTGTGACACTCATATTTAACGCACAGGCTGTCCATTTCCTTCTGATCCTCCTTTAGATTATTCTACTCCTTCATTGGAGTCCAGCTGTGTTTAAGTAAACTGATTGGACTTGATTAGGAAAGGCACACACCTGTCTATATAAGACCTCACAGTTCACAGTGCATGTCAGAGTAAATGAGAATCATGAGGTCAAAGGAACTGCCCAAGGAGCTCAGAGACAGAATTTTGGCAAGGCACATATCTGGTCAAGGTTACAAAAGAATTTCTGCAACACTCAAGGTTCCTAAGAACACAGTGGCCTCTATAATCCTTAAATGGAAGAAGTTTGGGACGACCAGAACTCTTCCTAGACCTGGCCGTCCAGCCAAACTGAGCAGTTGTGGGAGAAGAGCCTTGGTGAGAGAGGTAAAGAAGAACCCAAAGATCACTGTGGCTGAGCTCAAGAGATGCAGTAGGGAGATGGGAGAAAGTTCCACAAATTCAACTATCACTGCAGCCCTCCACCAGTCGGGGCTTTATGGCAGAGTGGCCCGAAGGAAGCCTCTTCTCAGTGCATGACATATGAAAGCCCGCATAGAGTTTGCCAAAAAACACATGAAGGACTCCCAGACTATGAGAAATAAGATTCTCTGGTCTGATGAGACGAAGATTGAACTTTTTGGCGTTAATTCTAAGCTGTATGTGTGGAGAAAACCAGGCACTGCTCATCACCTGCCCAATACAATCCCAAGAGTGAAACATGGCGGTGGCAGCATCATGCTATGGGGGTGTTTTCAGCTGCAGGGACAGGACGACTGGTTGCAATTGAAGTAAAGATGAATGCTGCCAAGTACAGAGATATCCTGGAAGAAAACCTCTTCCAGAGTGCTCTGGACCTCATACTGGGCCGAAGGTTCACCTTCCAACAAGACAATGACCCTAAGCACACAGCTAAAATAACAAAGGAGTGGCTTCGGAACAACTCTGTGACCATTCTTGACTGGCCCAGCCAGTACCCTGACCTCAACCCAATTGAGCATCTCTGGAGAGGCCTGAAAATGGCTCCACCAACTTTCACCATCCAACCTGATGGAACTGGAGAGGATCTGCAAGGAAGAATGGCAGAGGATCCCCAAATCCAGATGTGAAAAACGTGTTGCATCATTCCCAAGAAGACTCATGGCTGTACTAGCTCAAAAGGGCCATGTGATATTTCAGTTTTTCTTTTTTAATAAATTTGCAAAAACATCTACATTTCAGTTTTTTTTCTGTCAAGATGAGGTGAAGAGTGTACATTAATGAGAAATAAAATGAACTTTTTTGCTTTTTGTAAATGGCTGCAATGAAACAAAGAGTGAAAAATTTAAAGGGGTCTGAATACTTTCCGTACCCACTGTAGACTGAAAGGGCAAAACAGAGCATATCAGCCTCGGTTTCCGTCTTTTGGGTCCGCATGGGTACCTGAAGGATGGAAACCCTATCCGGCTAAAAAAGCGGTTACCCCTATAGACTAGACTATAGACTATAATGGGGTCCATCAGGTTTCCACCCAATTTCAGTATAAAATTGGCGGAGAGAAAAGTCCTGCTTGCTTAGCACACCATATCTTTAGCCTCAGTTGCTGGATATTGTGGTGAATAAAAGTTTTCAATAAGAAACGTAAGTTCACATTTAATTTTGAGACTTTTTATTATTGGAGGTAAGTTGGCTAGCTCACAGTTAGTGGGGAATGAATCATTTTTGGACCATTGGATATATTCTATGGATTTTAATATGATGATTTAGTGCAAGAATTTAGCAGATATTGGGGAATGTTAGAATACCAGAACCTCTGAAGAAAGGGAAAGTATGAACATCACACTTGTATTGCCTAATATTTAGTAAGGTCTCAGAAGAATAGCAGTAAAAGACTCTACATTGCCATTCTTTACAAGACATGAAAAATTAATTTCACCCTTCATTACCCTGAGACTTGTGTAGTCCTCAATCTAATTTGTAAAATGCTAGCACACAAATTACTATGTTCTGTTAAATCAAATGCTTGCGTCTGTAAAACTGGAAAGATTTCCTCACAATGTTTGGTATGGGTTAAATACACATTGATGCATCGCGCATGTGCTTGTTATTACAATAATGTATCATGTCCCCTTGAAATGGCGGACTACGTGATCATATTAATGTTATGTAATTCATTTTATTAGATTTTTAGTAATGTGAAATACGGGAAACATTATACAAAATCATTAAATGAAACATTACATTTCTGTAATCACATTCAAGGTATAGTATGCAAGGCACAACAGATTTTATTGTGTGGTAAGGCGAGGTCCTGATGCTGGTGCTTGGAGCTATGGAGGTGCAGGAAGAGCAGAGAGGTAGTAGTATAATGTTGTACCATGTTAGCCATAGAAAGTAGTGGAAGAGTCAAGAAATCAGGCGATACCTTTTAGAGGCTGAGTATATTTGATAGTAAGCTTTCAAGAGTGCTAGCTCTCTTCTTCAGATATGGTGTAATACTAGAAACTGAAAATTCACACTGTTTATACACACACAAGACATGGATCTTCAAAAGGATCTTGCAATAACAAAATGCAATATACGTAGATAAGTTATTTACAACAGGTCAGGAAATAGTCTGGCAAAATTTGTGGTGCGTGACAGAGGGATCTGTTATCTGTTTGTAATCAGGTGGTGATTTGTGACCCTCACAGTTCATACATAGTGTGACATGAGCAGAGAGGTAAGCATTGCCGAACCATTATTGGATTAGTCCAATTGGTAGGGGCTGATCAAAAAATAAATGGTGCTGATGGTTAGGGGAGCACCATAGAAACCCCAAAATATGTCCCTTTAGAGGCCAGGGCCCCACATGGCGTAAACGCCATGGAAAAAAAAATGCATTTTACAGTCAGTGCAAAGTGGATGGGATTCACTGCGGACACGCTGTGATTTCCAAAGCCGCTGCAGTTTTGGAAATCGCAGCATGTCAATTATACCTACAGAAACGCCAGCGGTTTCCCTATAGGTATAATAGAAGCAGAAAGTTCACAGAGGAAACCTCTGTCGACTTTCTGTGAAAAGCACTGCGGAAAAAACTGCGATGCATTGCTGCTGCGGGAAAAACTGTGGGCTTTTTTTTCTGCGGCCCAATACGTGGGGCCTTACCCATTAAGTGATACCAACTATGTGATCTAGTTTCTTTAAAAGAAACACATATTTTCTTATTCCGACTAACATGAAGACAGTGGAAACTTAGAATAGACTGTCTAAAGCTAAAATGCATCAGATTAAGTGGTTGATGCCGGATGATAAATCTGGTGTATTTTTAGACTAAATATACACGGACTATTATTTGTGTTTTTGGAGTCAGAATCTGAATTCATTCTGCACACATTGGGACGAATTTATCAATACTGTTGAACTTTGCAACACTGCACCTGTCTAAAACTATGAGTCCCATTAGCAGTTTTAGACATTTTTATAAATCTGTCTCACTTTCTGACACACCAAAATTCTAGTTCATTTTTCCGATGCATCAAAAAATCTCCATTTTGGCAAAAGTCTCCATTTTGGCAAAAAATCTGTCTCTATTGCTTGTGCACCAAAATTCTGTCTCAATTGAATCTTCAAATAAATTTATACAATTTAAAATTTGGTCTACTTTGCGCAAGAAAATCTGTGCCATATTCATACATTTCTATTTCGTAAATGTGTCGTAAAGTTAGACACTTTTGAACCACTCACATTTTGATACACATTTTTCAAAATTGTCGAGCCAGTTATATTTTCCTGTTCATTCTGGCACATTCTGTTCATAAATTTTTCAAAAATGACAAAAAGGTGTTGGACTTTTATTGATAAATATGCCCTAAATCTTAAGTTTCTCTCTTTTCTGGCAAGTTACATCCTTCCCGGTGTCTAATGTGTCTATGCCGGATTGCACATAACCGTGTGCTAGTCGCTGGCTGTGAATGAACAGCACAAGCAACACACGGATGTCATCCAAGTGTTGCCTGTGCACCGGCCGTGCTTCCATGGCCCCATTCATTCAATGAATAGGAGCTGCGGCTGTAAAATCATACAGGAATAGGTTCTGTTCCATATTTTTCAGCCCGGGACCCTGTAATTCACGATCATGTCCACGGGCCTATAGAAATGAATGTGTCAGTGTGCTATCTGTGAAAAACCCAGATAGCACACAGACTTAGCACACGGTCGTCTGCAAGGGGCTTAAGTCTAAGGTCACTCGTTACAGAAAGTGTTTGCTGTCAGAGAAAGTCAGCAGAAAAAAACGCTGCATTTTATAGTATCAGCAATGTGAATGAGATTTTATGTCAACTCATCCGCACGTTGCAGAAAAAAAGATGCTGCAGAAAAGCTGTGTTTTTAAAAAAAAAAAAAGTGTGCATTTTTTTGAAACATGCAGCATTTTAATTTTACCAGTAAGAACACTACCTGTTCTCATATACTTATTTGGAGTGGGGAAGGCATAAATGAAAAACTGAAAAGCTGTGAAAAAAGTGTTTTTGCTGCTTTTCTGTTTAAATTTTAGCAACATTTTCACATCGTGTCGCCTTATCCTAAAGCACATAATTAGGGTACGTTCACACGTAAGAATCTGCTGCGGATTCGCGGCCGGCTGCCCCGAATCTACCTCCCATTATTTTCAGAGATCGCAGCAGGATGCTGACAAAATCAGCGTCCTGCTCGATCTTGCTGCGGATTGCCACAGATTCCGTGGCTTGGGAATCCTTGCCAATTAGGCCCATTCATCAGCAGAGGAAAGCCGTGACCGAATACAGCAGAGGAAAATGAATAGCAATTTCTCTTCATTATTCGCAGTGCGAACCTACCCTAAATGTAGTGCACAGGCAATGTTGGCAGTCTTTTGGCACAAATTAAGCCAGTATTCTGACGCATTTAAGTCCCCCACTTTTCTCATGATGGAATCAGCTGCAGATTCGATGAACTGAGTGTATAATTGGTGTGAAAGTAAAGTAAAAAGAGTTTATGCAATACTCCTGTGGGAAAAACATTATGCAAATTAGCTCTCATTCTAAAAATTAAAGGAATACCATCCCTCTAGCTCCATCTATTACAAGGTAATACAACACTGATTTGACTTATACACACGTGGACAAAATTGTTGGTACCCCTTGTTTAATGAAAGAAAAACACACAATGGTCACAGAAATAACTTGAATCTGACAAAAGTAATAATATATAAAAACATGTTGACAAGCCACAAAGCGTCTGGGAGAATGTCCTATGGACAGATAAGACAAAAATCAAAATTTTTGGCAAGAGACATCAGCTCTATGTTCGCAGATGGAAAAATGAAGCATATCTTGAAAAGAACATTGTCCCTACTGTGAAACATGGAGGAGGCTCTGTTATGTTCTGGGGCTGCTTTGCTGCATCTGGCACAGGGTGTCTTGAATCTGTGAAGGGTACAATGAAATCTCAAGATTATCAAGGGATTCTAGAGAGAAATGTGCTGTCCAGTGTCAGAAAGCTTGGTCTCAGTCGCAGGTCATGGATCTTGCAACAGGATAATGACCCAAAACACACAGCTAAAAACACCCAAGAATGGCTAAGAGGAAAACATTGGACTATTCTGAAGTGGCCTTCTATGAGCCCTGACCTAAATCCTAGTGAGCATCTTTGGAAGGAGCTGAAACATGCCATCAGGAAAAGGCACCCTTCAAACCCGAGACAACTGGAGCAGTTTGCTCATGAGGAGTGGCCAAAATACCTGTTGAGAGGTGCAGAAGTCTCAGGAATCGTTTGATTGCAGTGATTGCCTCAAAAGGTTGTGCAACAAATATTAAGTTAAGGGAACCATCATTTCTGTCCAGGCCTGTTTCACGAGTTTTCTTTTTTAAAAAATTCAGTTGAAGCATGGTTGAAAAGCAATGTCTGACTTTCATTTGTTCATTTTCATAGTATTTTTATATATTATTACTTTTGTCAGATTCAAGTTATTTCTGTGACCATTGTGGGTTTTTCTTTCATCAAACGAGGGGTACCAACAAGGTTTTTAATGAGATGGACAGTGTCCTTGAGATTTTCCATGAATTATCCACTGGTTGATTTCTTTCTCCAATTGGAAAATTTCCTTTGCAATGTAACAATGTCCAAATCCATTATTTCCAGTACAACACACAGCTAGAAGGCAGCTGTGCAAAAAATAGACACGAGAAAAGAGAAATAAGAATCTATTCACATATTGGAGCATCTTCACTGCGTTTGTGGTGAATGTTCTCTGGCCCTGTGACATCACTAGTGTTATCATAGTGAATTTATTAGCATCCATTTAGCTTTAGTAGTTGTGTCCACTAGGCCCTATCAGTATCAGATCTGATTAATCCATAGTCTACCATGTAGAAAAACAAATTTCTGTGGCAGAAGGGGAAATTTATTAAGACTGGAGTTTCGAACACCAGTCTTAATAAGGGGCCTGATAGTCGCAAGGCACACCTGATTTAACAAGAGGCTCTTGTGTAGATTTTCTATATAGATCACACTAGAAAACTGGCATGAGTTATAATAAATATATGGGGCCAAGTTGTCCCTGCACTGGCCTGCCCTGATCTCCACCCTATTCCACCCACATTAGTGGAAAATGCCAAAGGAGGCACAGAATAGGTCATGTGGCACACATTTGGCACAAGAAAGAACCTTGTGCCAAATGTGCTGTGCATTATCACCCATCTATCCATATATTACATCTCTGGACCTGCTGTAAATTATAGATACTAGTGTTCAGCAAAATGTGCTCTTATACTGAGCATAGACACAAAATAGATCTGCTGAGTTGTTCACTCCTATTGTTATGGAAAGAAATGTAACAGATCAAGAAAAAGCTAGCAGAAAGAGCAGATGTGTTTTGTTTCTGCTCCCACTGACATGCTTGAATCTCCATCTAAGGCTGGGTTCACATCTGCGTTGGAGTCTCCAGCACATATCCATGTACAATCACGAGACCAAAAAGTCTGTCAAGACTGAGTTTTTTGTCCATTTCAGTTAAAATGGATGTACATTTGACAGACACCCGATGGACCCCATTATAGTCAATGGATTACCTTGGGCTCCGTTTGTGTGCGTCATAGAACAGATCCATTTTTCAGTTCTTCTTCTCTTTAATATTGTAGGTATTTATTTTAATCGAGCCCACTTGGGTCCTTCCTTGGTTGGTTAAGAACAGACAAAGCAAGAAGCATTGTCTGTGTCCTATATGGCAGGGTGGACTCATCATTCGATTTGGCTTGGAGCTAAACCTGAGAGTGGAGATGTGAAAAGAGGATCAACCACGGACAGCACACCATCCACAAATCCATGAATAGTAGATGTGGACGTGTGAATGAAGCCTAAGGAGTATTTACACTCTTTAACTCTGTACTTAGTGTAGAGAATCCCCAAGTCACTACCACAAGAGTCTCTGTTAGTGTAAGATAAATTGCCCACATATTAATAAAGAGGTGCAGCTCAAGAAGAGTGATGCAGGATGTTTTATCTTTGTATTATATACTATGAAATGTTGGTATTGCATCATGTTTTATATGCTTATTTCACTTTAAATGGTGCAGGTCAACAGCCGGTCAGTGTTTAAGTGTTTTCTGTAAGCTGTATCCTATACGGACTCCTTAGAGGTGGAAAGAAGTTGCTTCCCCGTGGTGTGACCCAGTGATATCAGGCATTACCAAGGCTATTCAGGGTGGGAATTGTTCCATATTTACGAAGGATCTGGTCATGCCGGTCTTAAGTTGTGAGAGGGTGCACATTCAGAGAGGGGCTGACCACCTCCCCACTAGGTTAAGCTAATGTAAATACAGCTGAACTGCACTCCAATGGGTTATGCTTATTATTACTTTAATTCATCTTGCTATAAATACAACTTTTCGGGTTAGAAAACCCTTCATCAGGCCATGCAAATAGTGAAATTTGCTTACTGAAATTTTTTTTGCTGATAGTGGTCAGTTGCTGGCTGTCAGCTGAGAGCTTCCCATGCAACCCTGCACTTGCATCCACAAGCCTTCTGTTGCTTTCTCATCTGTCAACTGTATTCCACTGAAGTATTCCATCTGCTGTATTCATTGTGTCTTCAACATCTACCTCAGTAAAGAAAAGATCAGTGAAGAGCAACTGTCTGTGTGCCCTTCATTGTCAGTGGGTAGCTTCAGGTGGCTCACAGGGTAAGTGTCTGGGTGGCAGCTCAGAAGAGGACTAACTGGATGCAGCGGCACATTGGCAACGAGGGTGTGGGGTGCCAGCCATATTGCCACTGATCCAACACTGGCAGTAGCAACAGCTGAGATGACACTAAATGGTGGCAACAGAACACAGTAGCCATGATCAGGTGGGTACCTTAGCCCTGAGTGCTGTACAGAAGATTGGGGCACTGGGCATGGAGACTGCAGTGGTTAGCAGAATGCCAGATGCAATGGCCTGTTGGCTGGCACAGAATCATGACAATAAGAAAGATGGTGGTGACATAGCTCTCATGTGGGAACTCTCGGGCATAACACTAATGACGGGTGTGCAGCACTTTGAGGTAGTCAAATATGATAATTTGAGACCTAGAAAAGTTGTGCACCCCTGCTATGGAGGAATCAAATAATAAACATGTGGCTTTGGCATACCCATTAACCTGCATAACCAAATTTCCAAAGTAATGGGGCTCAATGGAAAGCTTCTGCAAATTATACACAAATATCTGTGGTCCAACTACTGCTTCTCATTGTGAACGCTGTACCAAATGTATTAATCACTAGCAGAAGGACCCGGCTTTCCACGGGTATATTTCATTTTTTGTTTGGTAGTGACCCCATAAGAATTGGCCAGTTTTGCACTTCACATCCAGTATGGCAGTCCAGTATAGGTACAGTCTATTTATGGCTGTGTTGCTATGGAAACCTGGTAAATGAAATGTGAACTTATATTGGCTGATACACGTCATATGACTGAATATTTAAAGACCTGCGAATTGCTATTGACTCATACAGGTCATAAATAGCTTGGTTGCTATGGAAACCTGGTGTAAAGCTGTGTGTATGTCAAGACTGAAGAACCTGCGATTTTCCATTGGTCCATAAGCGTCATGTGATCATGTGTACAGTATCTCTGTTTGGATATCAGTGAAAGACCTGCGATCGGTTGTTATGGAAAACCTGGAGTAAAGCTGTGAGTGTGTGTCCTTGTGTAAGAGTGTCATCCACAGCGCCCTGCCCCTTTAAAGCTGACCTACAGCAGTGAAGAAAAATGGCTGGGTTGTTATGGAAACATGGAGTGCAGCTGTGTGCATGTGGCTGACAATGCCTTGTCAGATTGGAGACGGGCTTGGGTCTGCTGGGTTGTTTCAGCAGCTTGCTGTTGTCTGTGACATATCTTGTCAGACTAGAGACAGGCTTGGGTCTGCTGAGAGTTTTCATTAGCTCGAGCAGCAGCCATGCATTTTGCTGCAGGGGGCGTGAGTAGTTTTAAAAACGTTTCAATTTATAAGAATGCTGAAATCCAGTATGGCAGTCCAGTCAGTGGCGTAAATACCGGGGTAGCAGTGGTAGCGACTGCCACAGGGCCCGGGACATTAGGGGTCCTGGCGGGCCCTTGATGTTTTTTTTTTTTTTTTAGGCCGTTACCTGCTGGTGTAACACCAGCAGGTAATGGGCCCTATTTACTTACCGATCTCCGCTCCTGCTCATGGCCGCCTGCGCTTCACCTTCTACAGAGGCGGCTTTGAGCAGGAGCGGGGATCAGTAAGTAAGGCCTGCGGGCCGTGAACCTCACAAACACTGCTATCATTATACTCTGGGGTCTTTTCAGCAGGCTTCAGGCCATCTTGGTGACGTCCCAGACGTCGGTGGGTCAGTCCGACGTCATTATGCATTGCGATGCATGCCTGGCTCACGTGACATCTGGTTTAACATTGAAGAGGTAGCGTGGAGTGCGCATAATACTATATGAAGGGGCCACTATGATACCGTGTGCAGGGGCCACTATGGGGCAGAATACTGTGTGCAGGAATGCAGTTTGTGTGGGGGGGCGGTTGCCGGGGTGGGGTCCCATGTCAAATGTTTGCCTTGGGGCCCAGCCATTCCTAGTTACGCCACTGAGTCCAGTATAGGTACAGTCTATTTATGGCTGTGTTGTTATGAAAACCTGGTAAATTAAATGTGAACTTATATTGGCTGATACACATGATATGAATAAATATTTAAGGACCTGCGAACTGCTATTGACTCATACAGGTCATAAATAGCTTTGTTGCTATGGAAACCTGTGTGCCTGAGGAGACTAAGTGCCTGCAAGCTCTTATTGGCTGATAAGGGACATGTGACCGTGTGTATAAAATATCTAAAATATCTAAAATATTCCCGGACACCTGATGTACATATGTGCCAAATTTGGTGAGGATCGGTCCAGTCATTTGGTCGCGCATAAAGAACAGACAGACAGACAGAAACTCATTTTTATATATATAAAGAGATAAGTGATGATAAATATGCATAGACAAAAAATTTTCTGTCAGCAATATGTGTAGTTCATTCTGGAGTAGAAGCTTGTCCATAAGTCATTTAGATATTTTAAAAGTGCTTCAGTCCAACAGAACCTTTTTTTAAAGAGAATGTGTCACCAGCAAGGATAAGCTTCTCATTTCAGGGGCCACAAACAAAATTTTGTCTGGGCGCCCTCTAATCAAAAATTTTAGGCCACATCCCCTCTTTACCAGAACTGCCCACCCATTTGCAGGTAAAAAAAAAACTCCTTTATTGGACCCCTTTACTGACCCTCAAAGAAAACCCCTTTATTTCCCCCAACATAGTATAATGCCTCCCATCTGACTGGCTCCCAAGGTATATTACTCCCTTTACAGGCCCTCATACAGTATATTGCCCCTTTTATTGGCTCCCACAGTATATATCCCCCTCTGCTGGTCCTCATACAGTACATTGCCCATTTTAATGGCCCACACACACTACATTGCTGATCCACATACGCTACATTGCCCCCTTTTATGGTCTCCACGCAGCATAATGCCCCCTTTTATGGCCCCCATGTGGTATATTGCTTTTTATGGTCATTACTTGTTAAATTATTCCAACAGGTATCAGCTAGGTCATGATGTTTGGATGTTGTTCTGCAACTGAATGTAGTGCTCAGCACCCCCTGGAGGAAAAGCAGAGCTGGACTGGATAGGAGCAGGATAGGTCAGTAAAATACCTGTTGGAATATTCCAATAGTTTGGGACAATTAAAAAAAAAAAGTAACCCACTGTTGTAGGGTTCCTCTGATCTCCAGTCCCCACACAATGGCCAAATCTAGAAAATGACCTATTTTTTTAAATCTGTTTTAGCTATCTATTTTTTTTAAAGTGCTATTTTCTGCAATTTTCTGTCTAGCCACTAAGCCTAACAGTAGGTTGACATTTCCCAATTCCATAGGGGTTTTCTTTGCAGCAGTCCCCTCATTTACATCACAGACAAGACAGATGGCATAATGCCACTGGTTTTCTTTGCAGCAGTCACCTCATTTACATCTAACATAAGATAGATGACATAACAATAGAAGATAACGCCTTGTCTGGTTCCCAAACCAGCATACTACCAAGTGGGTGGAGATGACCCCTTAGTCCTTCACCCCCATTCTGCCTCCAAAGACGCCATGACGAGAGTGTGTGACACCTTACACGCGCTCGTCTCCCCACACCTGCACAGCCTTTTCCACGCCCTCCTGAATATCCAACAGCCAAACATCCATACCTATGGCATTCAAATGAACACCGTCCGGACGAAATAAGTCCGGCGGCACCACTTCCAACTCCCTGTGGCAGACCACTATACCACCATTACGCGCCACAAACCGACCCACCGCCCGGTTAATTTTGACCCGCGCTACCGACCGAGCATAGCGCCAACACTGCCTGGTCACAATGTCAGACCAGACTATGAGCAACCCCGGGAAGGATGACCACAACCGCAACAAATCCAATTTAATAAACCGCAGAACCTCCCACGATGCCCGCAGACCCAAGTTGTTACCCCCCATGTGTACAAGCAGCACGTCGGGGGTTGTGTCCATGTCGACAAAATACTGCTCCAACCACTTGACCTGAACCAATGACCTGTCAAAACCCAGTTGCTGTCCAGAGGGCCGGACCTCCGCTCAAACTCCACCCCAATGGACATAAGAGTGCCCAACGATCCAGACCAGGCACGGGAAAGAACCTAAAATAAACAGAAACACATAAAGGGCACCACGGGAAAACAATCCCCCCCCCAGGACCCCTGCCACCGGCTATACCACCCCCATCACAGAAGCTGCGGACACACGTAGAGGCGATATCGGTCAGATTCCCACCGCCCAATCCTCTTAATCACGTGAGCCGGCAATCCCCACCGTGCAGCCTCCGTGGCGGCCCCGATCCGAAAGGAGTGTGTGCTATAGTCCTGGGAAGGAAGGCCCAAAGCCGTCAAACCCCAGCAAAGCACCTGAACAAACTGGTATTTAGATAAACAAGTCAAATCCCTGTGAACCAACAAAGCCCGGCCCACTTCTGGGCGACACCGCAAGAACTCCTTGTAACGTGCCACCGGGCACGCTGAAGACCCCGCCAGCCGCCGCAACCTAACTACCATGCCTCGACCCACCTGATCCGTCTTAAACCGACGAACCTGGCAAACCAAGTCCTCTCTGACCACCCCACAGTCCGCCAGCAATAACCCACCTGGATGTAGCCTACTTGGGGAAACCAACTCCGAAATCCTGAGCTCCCCAAAAAACGCCAGATCAAAAGCTAACTGAAACAAAACTACCTCGTACTCCGAGGAACACACCCGCCCCAAAATACCCAGCAGGTCCTCTAATATCGGGAATGAAAGGGGGCGCCGGCAGTCCCTGGCGGACGAACCCCGACGGAAGCTTCTAACTGCCTGTTGTACCAGAAAGGGTTTAGTAAAATCCTGGTACCCCTTAAACTTAAACCAAAACGCTAAAGCTGAAAGCCTTTTGGCTAGCCCCACCGGCGAGACCCCAGCACTAAACGCAGACCCCACAAAATATAAAACGGACACCACCCAGTCCACAGGGAGTTCAGTCCCATGCAGAACCCCCACCATTTCCTCCCACTCAACCCAGCACTGACAATACCCGGACCACATAGCATCCCCTAAGGAGCACCTCACCAACTCCATCGCCACCCTCAGACCAGAGTCCATAGATCCTCGGGGCAGGGTATGCCCACCTCCCGGAACCGGTCCCACTGGAAACGAAAGATGGAATCAGCAATTACATTGGTAGAACCCAGCAGATGCACCGCCACAAAATACGCATTGAATTCCAGTTCCCTCAACATCAGTTTCTGCAGCAACCTCACAACCGGCGGGGAGTTTGCCGTCTGAGAGTTGATGGCCTGGACCACACCCAAGTTATCACACAGAAACTGAATCTTGCGATCTTGCAACCGATCTCCCCAAACCACCGATGCCACCACAATTGGGAATAGCTCTAACAACGCCAGGTTACGCACCAAACCATCCCTCCTCCACGCATCAGGCCACTCCCCCACACACCACTGACCCTGGAATTAAGCCCCGATCCCGTGCGCTCCGGAGGCATCCGTGAACAACTCCAAGTCCACATTAGAGACCAGCTCCCCCATGAGAAGAGACCACCCATTACAGTGCGACAGAAAGTCCCCCCAGACCGTCAAGTCCTCCCACAAATCAGCGCCCAACCGCACAAAATGAAACAGATGCTGAACCCCCATGGTGGCCCCAGCCAGATGCTGGCAGAACACCTGCCCCCTGCCCTTGACCACCATGGCTGGGCCCTCTGTCTTATCCGGAGCCAGCAGGACGCCAAAATCCCGGCAAATCTCCTCCATAGCCTGTAACAGCAGTGGACACACCCACATGCCTGGGGGGGCCAAAGAACAGGAAGTCGTCCAGATAATGCAGCACCGAGTCCACCTGGACCCGCTGCCGCACCACCCATTCAAAATAGGCGCAGGAGATCAAGCACCCCATCAGCAAACAGAGATCCACAAAATAGTGTTCCTGCCATTTACACCCCAGCAAATGGAAACTGTCCGGATGCACCGGCAAAAGACAGAAGGCCACCTTAATATCGGTCTTGGCCAACAACGTCCCTTTGCCGTACCGCCGCACCTACGCAAAGGCCACATCCAAGGACGCACAGGACACCGCGCACAACTCCGGGTCTATACCGTCGTTAACCGAACCCCCCTCCGGATGGGACAGATGGTGAATGAGGCTGAACTTGTTAGGCTCCTTCTTGGGCACCACCCCAAGGGGGAGACCCGCAAACCCGCAAGAGGGGGCTGTAGAAATGGCCCCACAATGCGCCCCAGTTCCGCCTCCTTCACCAATCTTAATGCAACTACTTCTGAGTGAGCCAGGGCCAAAGCCAGGTTCCCCCCCATCCCCCATGTTGGAGCATGGAATCCTAAACCCCTCAGCAAACCCCCCCCCCACAACTGCCCTATTTGGATAGACGGCAAGCCACTGCCACTCCGCCATCCTTTCCACTTTCACTGGCGTTCCTGTCTGTCTGTCTGTCTGTCTGTCTGTTCTTTATGCGCGACCAAACGACTGGACCGATCCTCACCAAATTTGGCACACATGTACATCAGGTGTCCGGTCATATTATAGACTTGGTCTCAGCTCTCTTGGACATACCGTTCCTGAGGTACAGTATTCCCAAAAAATGACCAGCATTAGTCTATACAAGCCTGCAAGTCTTTCACTCATATTCCAACTGTCATACACACGGTCACATGTCCCTTATCAGCCAATAACAGCTCGCAGGCGCTTACTCTCCTCAGGCACACAGGTTTCCATAGCAACCAAGCTAGGTATGACCTATATTAGTGAATAGCAGTTCACAGGACCTTAAATATTCAGTCATATCACGTGTATCAGCCAATATAAGTTCACATTTAATTTACCAGGTTTCCATAACAACACAGCCATAAATAGACTGTACCTATACCTATATAAGTGTATATATATAACACTTCTGGATTTGATAAATAAATTAAAAACATTTTATTCCTCCCCATGCAACAGATATTTATATTTACAGCTTTTGGATCTGTAACTTCTCCACACGTGTAGTATATTCAGTAATGGAGACACAATGTATAGCACATATTCCATACTATGGTCCTTCTGACTAAGCTGCTTTACTTATAGGCTCTTACATCACTGACTTCCAGTATCTATATATGTGGAATATACACACGTGGACAAAATTGTTGGTACCCCAATGGTCACAGAAATAACTTGAATCTGACAAAAGTAATAATATATAAAAACATGTTGACAAGCCACAACGCTTCTGGGAGAATGTCCTATGGACAGATGAGACAAAAATCGACATTTTTGGCAAGGCACATCAGCTCTATGTTCACAGATGGAAAAATGAAGCATATCTTGAAAATAACACTGTGAAACATGGAGGAGGCTCTGTTATGTTCTGGGGCTGCTTTACTGCATCTGGCACAGGGTGTCTTGAATCTGTGCAGGGTACGATGGAATCTCAAGACTATCAAGGGATTCTAGAGAGAAATGTCCTGCCGAATATCAGAAAGCTTGGTCTCAGTCGCAGGTCATGGGTCTTGCAACAGGATAATGACCCAAAACACACAGCTAAAAACACCCAAGAATGGCTAAGAGGAAAACATAGGACTATTCTGAAGTGGCCTTCTATGAGCCCTGAACTAAATCCTATTGAGCATCTTTGGAAGGAGCTGAAACATGCCGCCTGGAAAAGGCACCCTTCAAACCCGAGACAACTGGAGCAGTTTGCTCATGAGGAGTGGCTAAAATACCTGTTGAGAGGTGCAGAAGTCTCATTGAGAGTTACAGGAATCGTTTGATTGCAGTGATTGCCTCAAAAGGTTGTGCAACAAATATTAAGTTAAGGGAACCATCATTTCTGTCCAGGCCTGTTTCACGAGTTTTCTTTTTTAAAAAATTCTGTTGAAGCATGGTTGAAAAGCAATGTCTGACTTTCATTTGTTCATTTTCATAGAATTTTTATATATTATTACTTTTGTTAGATTCAAGTTATTTCTGTGACCATTGTGGGCTTTTCTTTCATTAAACGAGGGGTACCAACAATTTTGTCCACGTGTGTATAAGAGGAGCCCCCATAATCAGGCCAAAAGCTTAGTGCATGGATCTAGGGGGCCCCTTTGGAGATGAAGGCCCTGGGCAATTGACCAGTTTACCACCCTCCCTCCCCCTATCGCCCTGCTGTGGATATACAGCTAATATGTGAAGTTCTCTACATGTATTCACTATATGGTACCTTCCCTTATGCAATATCATAAAATGCTTGCTCTCGATATGGCTATTGTCTGATACTTTATATCCATTATATTAGATTTTTTTTTTATAGATTAATCATTCTAAAATATGGGATTGTGCACTAAACCATTTACAGCTCACCTACAGTATATTCTCTACTCTATTCCATGCATCAATAAACTTCTGCTTTATGTTCCATACAATATTGATGATTGTAGTGATTATTAATTACATTATAATAACTTCCCCAACTATAGACTATAATTACTAATGTATATTTGGCAGAATTATATTTGATGTAATTTCTAATGTTGTTTATTTGATATTTTGCAGCATTTTGTACTGCTATGTTTTTAACATGTATTATTATTATTTTTCTGAATTAGTACCATTTATACAAACACTGTATTCACTGTATATCCCATATACAATGGGAAACATTTACTAATCCATTAACGTGTACACCAAAGATGGGCTACATTCTTTGTTCTGTGCCTCGCTCACCACTTTTTATGGAAGTAGGCAGGGCAGAGTGGCGACTAAGGTGGACCAGGTAGTGATGCCTCGGCAAACAAATTTACTATAACCCACACCAGAAAACTGGTGTGAATTATACCTGAAATATACCCCAGTTTCTGATTACCATAGATCTCAATTTTGGCTCACAGAGCCTCTTTCTGGCCACTTTCAGATCAATATTGAGAGACAAATGTTTGTATATTAACAAAATTTTCGTATAATAAAAAGTATACAATTTTCCAATATTCTTTCTGTATCAATTCCTCACGGTTTTCTAGATCTCTGCTTGCTGTCATTTATTCTGTTACTTTTATGGATAAAATTCTGACCATGGTCATGTGATATACAGTCCATGACCATGTGATTTACGGTCCATGGTCCATGACTATGGACTATATATATATATATATATATATATATATATGTAATATTTTAGTGAATGTTAGTCAACCCTCTTGTTTCATATTCTGATACATTCAGAGGTTTCCCGGCTACTTTATATTCACCTATCTGATCTTGGTTCCCTTTCTAAAACTTAATAAAAATCTGAATCTCAGACGAGAAGGACATTATCCAAATATATGCATTCTGTTCATGTACTAAGACCAAGCAACCATTCCGAAGAGCAAAAAGAAAAACATTTTTCCACTGCGCCTAGCCGTCCTGCCATAAATTGCTTGCCATTTAAGTAGACACATTTTCCTCCTGTTGAAGAGGACAGTGACTGTGTGAGAATAATAATATTTTTCATGCTGGTTTTATAATATATAAATCCTGTAACTATACAAATGTGTATTATGTATTATATTATCATTAGCCACATTACACATGTTTTAGGCATAGTTTAAAATGTATATATATTGCTTTTAAGAGGGTACATATGACTGGCTAGCAATGAAGATACCTACCTCTTAGTGTTATAGTGTTTATCTCCTGATGGTCCCTTTCTGACCTCACTCAGTCAACTGGGTAGGTGAAGTTGGTAGCTGTCTAGGGTGTCATTTCAATGACTTGTATGCATTAAACTAGATTGCCCCAGATTGTGAAATCTTGTTTGTTCAATCCAACCACCTTGGCATTATTTTTTTCTTTTATATATCTGTCATTATCTGACACCGGCTATAATAAAGATGCAAGAAAAAACTGTGTAAAAGACAGCGGTCCCTATATGTTACAATTCTGGTTTGGCTTAGTGGCATGCCTAGGGACACTGTTTAAGTGGCCTCCCTGATTTCACCCTTTAACCATCGTACAGGGTTATGGACTTTACTGCAGGAAACCACCAGGTCTCTACCTCTTGGAATGGTCATGGTGTCAGCTGACCAGGCAGTTCAGTTCAGTACAAAAATTCAGTCTTAATACAAGCTGAGGTCAGGGTTGCCAGCACAGGTTCAGTGGTCAGGAACAGGCCAGGGTCAGTACCAGGTAATCAGAAGATAAGAGGGACCAATCAGGGACTAAGTCAGGGGACAAGCAGAGGTTAAACACAGATATCCAGCAGAATACTGACAGCAAACAGAGACAAGGTCAAATAACAAGCCGGGATCTGAAACAAAGAAATGGATCAGCAGAATTTAACACTTTGGCTGGACACTGGTAAACTAGAAATATACCTGTGTTTTCCACGTTTGGAGCCCCATTTTCATGCAAATCACCATTGTATGCACATGCAAATGATGGGAAAAGTGCTCTGCCAAAGACCAAAGCTCAGGCACACTAAGACACACCCCCAAAGCACTTTTCACCTATTGGCATATGCATAATAAGGTGATTTACATGAAAATGGGACTTCTAAGCTGAAAAACAGAGGCATATTTGGAAACTGTAGAATCACCCCTACAAGGTACTGGTATTGTTTTTTTTTATCACCCAAGATCAAAAGCTATTTTCGATCATTAGAAAACTTGAACTTTACTAGCAGCCAATATCCACAAATAATGGAGCTTAAAAGTCTACCCCGGCCTCATAAAGGAAGAGTAAGATGATTTATAATCGTCAGAACATATATGGGTCCTCAGACTCTCAGTAAAAATATATTGGTAATAGTGACTTTCTATCAATCAGAAAATGTGGCACTTTTATATGCCAGTCATTGGCACAGTGCAGTTGAGTACTAAATGGAGAAACGATTTCTCATCCACACACATGAAAACGCATCTCTATCACAGATCAGTTTGCCTGTGTGACATCTTTTGTTGTATATGACTTAAAGGGGTTGTCTAGGCTTAATTTTTGTATGATCTATCTTCAGGATAAATATAAATATATTATCAATAGGGGGCTGACACGTGTTCCCTGGACCGATCATCTGTACAAAGCCGCTTCTGGCGCCCATCCTGTATGGGGCCAGAAGCAGAAAGCTCTGCCTGTTGTCTAGTGGCCCAGCACCTGGGGCCCATTGGTTTAAAACTGAAAAAGTCCCTTGTGCAGGTGGACATTGTTCCGGAGTCTCAGGAGCAGATATAAATGTAGCCTTAGTTGTATTTTATTCATTTAAATATTTGCTCATTCTGGGTTTAGAAGTCCAATGGGCGGTAATATCAGTGAGTGACAGCTTTTATTTTATAGTTGTTCATAAAGAGATAGTCGTCAGTCACTGAATAGGACCTCCCACTGGACTCCTAAGCCTAGAAAGAGCAGAGAATGAAATGAATAAATTACAAGTTATGCTACACACATATGAATGTGTGCATGTGCTGGCTCTGTGGTTAAATGGCCACTTTAACCATAGGGCCTACAGGCCAACGGTGCAACCACATCGTGTCCTATAGTAGCAGGGTCCTCCGCAACTGCCCCAGATCGAGCAGGACAGTCCCACATTTTGGATTCTCCTGAAAATCCCCACACAATATAATATGCTCCACAGTGGTCCCACACTGTATAATATGCTCCACAGTGGCTCCCACATAGTATAATAGGCTCTCCATAGTGCAGAAAAATAAATCTCACAGTATAAAAGGTTCCCCACACTGCCCCCCAGTGACCTCACACAGTATAATGTTTCACAGTGGCCCCACACAATATAATATGCTACCCAGAGACCCCCAAGTATAATATGCACCCACAGTGTCTTTACACAGTATAGTATGCTCCACAGTGACCCCAAACAGCATAATATGCTCCCCAGAGCATCCCCCCAAGTATAATGCTCCACAGTGCCCCCCACAATATAATATGGTCCCCAGTGCATCCCCCCCAGTATAATGTTCCACAGTGGCCCCAAACAATATAATATGGTTTCCAGAGGGCCCCTTAGTGTATTGCTCCACAGTGTATAATAGCCCCACACAGTATAATATACTTTCCAGAGCCTCGAGCAAACTCCTTGAAATTCATTTTGACGAATATTTGTGAGGTTTGCCTGTGCATTTCAGTGCTATTATTATACTCTGAAGCCCTGGGGAGGTGAGGGAAATTAACAAACAATCATACTGGACATCCTTGCCTTGCTCCTCTGTCTGCGCCGGCTTCTTCTGGAGCTCTGCAGCTGACGTAACATGTTCCGAACGTCACCACTGAGTCCTGTGATTAGGTCTCAGTGGTTATGTTGGATGCGCTGGTATCATAATGTCAGTGTGCCCCACATGACCGCTGAGGCCCATTCACAGGCCTCAGCAGTGATGTCCGGAACAAGTGACGTCAGCTATAAGCCAGAGGATGACACCGGATCGACGGACACCCAGGAAAGGTAAGTAAAAATGTTTGTTATTTTTGCAGATCTCCCCAGGGCAGGCTTCCTGGGCCCCTTTCTGTTATCGATGTGGCCAGGCCTGATGACTCTGGATCCCGGGGGGCCCCTTTGGAGACTGGGGCCCTGGGCAATTGCCCAGTATGCTTCCCCTTCCTAACGCCGGCCCTGCCCAAAGGCATGGGGCCCACCGAGGGATTCACTGCTACCACGGTGAGCCAGTTCGAGCCTGCTTTCCTCTACATTCACTGTCTGAAGAGACCAGTCCCTCCTCCTTCCACTCACTGAGGAGCTGTCTTGCTTTGGTATCTATGTCTGGGACTTCACTAGTAACAGATAGTGAACTGCAAATTAGCTAAAAGGGAGACACTTAGTGACAGTAACTTTAGAGAGTTTTTTCAGGCAGAAACCAGCAACATTTTTAAAGTGCATTACATTTTGGTCCAGAATCACATGATCTATGAAATGAAACTAGGTTGTCTGAAAAGCTAGTGACCATTTAAGAATTGTTCTGTGGGACTGATGTTTTTCTATACAGTATATCAAACAGAGGAAGTCTGGATATCAAACAATTATCAATATACATATATTTTCTAAATATACTGTACATAAAATAGATGCATTGTGATGAATCCATGTATGTGTAGCTTATTTTTTTTCTATAATGCTAGTTTTTAGTGATATGTCACAGGAAGACCTTTTTAAGGCCAAAGGCACACATTTCTGAAAAAGCTGCATTTTTAGTTGTAGATTTTGCTGCATTTTAAGCCATATCAGGAGTGGTTTGAGCAGATGGGAGAAGTATAAGTACTTCCTTTATATCTCCCATTTCTTCTGTAGCCACCTCTGGCTTTGACTAAAAAAAAATTCAGCAAAACCTGCAATAAAAAACACAGCTTTCAATCGATTTAACACGTGCTTCAGGAAAGCAACAGGAGAATATGTTAAATAAAGGAAAAAAGAGATGCTACTTAGTGGTATCCATCCTGCATAGGTGCCCGCATTAAAAAAAAAAAGTACATGGAACGTTATACTTTTTTAAATTGGATGAGGAATACAAATAAGACCTCATTGGTGAAAAAAAGGAATTTGCTCCTAGCACCACCTATTGGAAGGTAGCTCCCTATAGATTAATACCTGGTTTTCAAAGAAACCTAAGTACATAATCTGGGAATAATAGCCAAGCCAGTATGACTCCTCTAGAAGATAGAGAATCCCATTTGCAGAGAAGGGTACTGGCTGGCTGTGTGAGAGGTCTTGATGTGGGTCAGAAGGGGTGATGTCTCTAATTAGGGAGAGACTGGTACAGGGACTTATTAGAACATGCATGTCCTGCTAAGAATTCTGGGTATGAAATGCAAATAAGACCTTATTGGTTTTGCAAGTGCATGAAATAGCATAGCCTTTTGCACTATTCTGTACTGTGAAAAATGCAAAGCCCGCCAGACTGGCTTTTTTTTTTTAACTTCCATTAGGTCAGTAAGGTCCATGGATCCATTTAAGCTCTGGGCACATATGGCAAACTGAAACTATACCATGGTATGAAAACACTCTAAGGCATCTCAACTCCTTAATATTAAGCATATGTTTTTTTTCCCTGGAGTTTTCCCTGAAAATAAAAAGTTTTCAGCTAAATATAGACATACTATACAGTGGGGAAAAAAGTATTTAGTCAGCCACCAATTGTGCAAGTTCTCCCACTTAAAAAGATGAGGCTGGCCTGTAATTGACATCATAGGTAGACCTCAACTATGAGACAAAATGAGAAAACAAATCCAGAAAATCACATTGTCTGATTTTTAAAGACTTTATTTGCAAATTATGGTGGAAAATAAGTATTTGGTCAATAACAAAAGTTCATCTCAATACTTTGTTATATATCCTTTGTTGGCAATGACAGAGGTCAAACGTTTTCTGTAAGTCTTCACAAGGTTGGCACACACTGTTGCTGGTATGTTGGCCCATTCCTCCATGCAGATCTCCTCTAGAGCAGTGATGTTTTGGGGCTGTCACTGGGCAACACGGACTTTCCACTCCCTCCAAAGGTTTTCTATGGGGTTGAGATCTGGAGACTGGCTAGGCCACTCCAGGACCTTGAAATGCTTCTTACAAAACCACTCCTTTGTTGCCCTGGCAGTGTGCTTGGGATCATTGTCATGCTGAAAGACCCAGCCACGTTTCATCTTCAATGCCCTTGCTGATGGAAGGAGGTTTGCACTCAAAATCTCACGATACATGGCCCCATTCATTCTTTCATGTACACGGATCAGTCGTCCTGGTCCCTTTGCAGAGAAACAGCCCCAAAGAATGATGTTGCCACCCCCATGCTTCACAGTAGGTATGGTGTTCTTTGGATGCAACTCAGCATTCACTCTCCTCCAAACACGACGAATTGTGTTTCTACCAAGCAGTTCTACTTTGGTTTCATCTGACCATATGACATTCTCCCAATACTCTTCTGGCACATCCAAATGCTCTCTAGCAAACTTCAGATGGGCCCCGATATGTACTGGCTTAAGCAGGGGGACACGTCTAGCACTGCAGGATATGAGTCCCTGGCGGTGTAGTGTGTTACTGACGGTAGCCTTTGTTACGTTAGTCCCAGCTTTCTGCAGGTCATTCACTAGGTCCCCCCATGTGATTTTTGCTCACCGTTCTTGTGATCATTTTGACCCCACAGGGTGAGATCTTGCGTGGAGCCCCTGATCGAGGGAGATTATCAGTGGTCTTGTATGTCTTCCATTTTCTAATTATTGCTCCCACAGTTGATTTCTTTACACCAAGCTGCTTGCCTATTGCAGATTCAGTCTTCCCAGCCTGGTGCAGGTCTACAATTTTGTTTCTGGTGTCCTTCCACAGCTCTTTGGTCTTCACCATAGTGGAGTTTGGAGTGTGACTGTTTGAGGTTGTGGACAGGTGTCTTTTATACTGATAACAATGTCAAACAGGCGCCATTACTACAGGTAATGTGTGGAGGACAGAGGAGCCTCTTAAAGAAGAAGTTACAGGTCTGTGAGAGCCAGAAATCTTGCTTGTTTGTAGGTGACCAAATACTTATTTTCCACCATAATTTGCAAATGAATTGTTAAAAAATCAGACAATGTGATTTTCTGGATTTGTTTTCTCATTTTGTCTCTCATAGTTGAGGTCTACCTATGATGACAATTACAGGCCGGCCTCATCTTTTTAAGTGGGAGAACTTGCACAATTGGTGGCTGACTAAATACTCTTTTTCCCCACTGTATATGCAAACAGTAAGTTGTGATATGTGATCAATAGCTAGACATTTGGATACATAATAAGCTTTTATGTATCTACATACAATTTACTCATCAGTGTCCTTGATATATGTATATATGTGCTTATTCAGCTCACAGCTCATTGACTGGCGCATTCAGAATTATGTGTAATTCCCCAGTACTTACATGTGACTGGTCCTCTATAAGAGCACTGCTGCCTATTATATTATGTAAGTCATTCATCTTGTATTACAAGCCCTAGTAAGCACGGACCTGCTTGCATTGCAGTGTTTTAGACAGTTTGGGCCATGAATGTTTATAATCATTGTAATTTTGGATGTACTTTGTATTATTGGATTGTAAAGCTTTCTAGTATATGTTGATGCTATATAAATAAAATATGATGAATTATGATGCTGTATTTGAAACTAATAGAACCCTTCATGGGGCTTCTATACCAAGATGGCAGAATGAAAGCAGCAAATGCAATGTTATTACTGAACAATGTACAGTTTATTAAAATTTGCTTTTAGGTTACGATAGATTGATTTCTAATAGAAGGGGTGGGGGAATGTGTACATCGAAGCTGATTTATCAAGACAGGAGTTTTCCACGCCGATGTTGATAATCCCTTCCGCTCTGGAGTTTGCCTTTAGTTCATGACGAGGTGCGCATGTATGATCCTGAACAAAAATGTATGCCAATGTATGTAAATGATGATAAGTTTCCCATTTGAGGAAAGTGGCAGGTGGGAGGTACAACTTAGGCTCTATTCAGATCACATTTTGTACATCTGTTTAATGGATGCAAAAACAGACGCAAACGGATCTGTTTACATAGACCCATTGCTGTACGTTTTTATAAAATTTTCTAGACCGTCAAAAAAAAACAAACAGCGAAGGATCTGTTTTTTTAACATTGATGTATTTAGAAGGATAGCCATCCATTTGCATCTGTTTGCATCTGTTTTTAAATCAATTTTTTAATCCATTAAATGGATGTGAAAAAATGTGATCTGAATAGAGCCTTAAGAAGTCACAATTTTTATACAAAATTTGGCTTTCTCATGGCTTGTATGCCAGTTTTTTTGACGCACAGGCAATGATAAATCAGCCCCATGTAGTTATCTGTTTACTCTGCCACCTCTACATTGCTGTAACTCTGTAGTTCCCCACTACTGTTTATCTGACTGCAGTAGTGATGTCACCTTAACAACATGTCAGATAAACAAACACTGGCAGGGGACTACTGAGGTATGTACACTGGCAGGGAGCTACTAAGGTAAGTGCATGGTCTTTAATTATTTTATAGATTTCTCCCACCTCCCCATCCCCTTAGACTGCTTATTTTATAAACTGAAAAAAATCCTTTAATATATGCACATCCATAAAAACCTGGATATGAACATGCACATCTTAAAAGGATTTCTTGACCTGTTAACAAAGAAACCCATGTAAATGGAATAAGACTAAAAATTGGGGACATACCCTCTAGTGGTCAATGCGGCCAGAAACATGTTATTATCTCATATGGCATAGGCTCTCCCCAATGGTGAGTGCGGCCGGCGGTCTGTCACTATACAATATGGAATAGGCTCCCTCTAGGGGTGACAGTGGCCAGATATTATATAATATGGAATAGGCTTCCTCTAGTGGAATAAGAGCGGATAGACCGGGCCAGTACACTGGCACTCTATTCACTTATTTATTCTTTTTTGTTTATCACGTTTGTCACCGTTTGTCACTGTGTGTATGTAGATGTAGGGGTGCGGAAACCCTTTTGGGTCCTACCCAAAGTCTAGGAGTTGGAGTGTGTGGCCTTCGGGTTCCCTCCTTCTTTGCTCTCCAGTGTCTGTCTCTGCTTTTGTGGAGATAGACAACAGTTGCAGGCTCAGTAGTACTCTTGGGGTGGCAGCCCTTGAGGAGACTGATGCAAGTAGCTGGCTTGGTAGTACTCCTGGTGGTGGCAGCCCGGGAGGAAACCAAGTAAGATCTGACCCTCCTGTCTAGGCAGTTGGGTTGGTTCAGCCCCCTTACTCTTGGGCCTTTTGGCTCTGAGTTTGGGGACAGTTTCGGAGGACCCATTCTCTTTGGAGATGGCTTTTGCGATAGACCGCATCCTTTGCACGTTTTTTCAGTGGCACCCGTCACTTTTTTCTGTGCACTGGTGTTTCGTTGGCACAGCTTTGAGACCTTCGATAAAAAAAAAAAAAAAAAAGAGTGGTCTTCTTTGGCTCTCCTCTCTCTCTACCTCTTTCTTTTCCATTTACCTCTTGCTATGAGTACTAATGCAGGTGTCTCATGACTTGTCTTTTTGTTTGTTTGTTATTGACCCTCATTAGGGCTGTTTACTGACTCCTTTTTGTTGGGGAGTCGGATTTATGCGGTTTCTATGGTATGTACTTCCTGTGTTTTTGATTGCTTTACTGGATATAAATACAGAATTTACAAAAAAAAAAAAAGGGCACGTACCTTTTAAACCCCTCAGAAATCCAATGCCTGTGGTTCCATGGTTCTCCCAAGTTTGCTTAGCCGCTTTGCTCCCTCAACAGTGTGACACATTATTGCTGCTGTCAAGTAAAGATGGACCAATAAGGAACCATAGAACTAAGGGGTGTGACAGGGGAGGATTATTTTTATTTATTAGCAGCATACACACGGGTATTCCAAAAAGTTAGAAAACCCTTTAAACCACTTCATGACCAGGCCATTTTTCCTGGTTCACGACTGGACACATTTTTGGATTTTATGGTACATGCGATTTATAAGGCTATAATTATTGTGTATTTTTTTGATGGTCCATAGAGATTTATTTTGTATATATTTTTATTTATGCTGTTTTTTTATATCCAGTTAAAGCTAAAAAAGGGCAAAAAAGTCTGTTTTTGACATATTTTTAATTTTAAAAAAAAAAAACATAATACAGACTGCTACTAAAATACTTTTGCATAGATTTCCCTCTTCATTATGGAAATTCTTATGTAGGCATCACATAGTTTTGTGTCGCCAGGGATGGGGCTAGAACCTGTTATTTTACCCATTGTTCCCCTATTAGGTGATAATAGAGGGGGAGAGAGGGCATTTTAACATTACTTTTTTTTTCCGTTGCTGATTTCTCCTGTAACGGGGCCTGTTACAATAATGCCAGTTACAGGAGAAATACATCCTCCTTATATACACTAAAGATCTCTAGGTCGTGCAATTTCCAGTACCCAGTCTATCACATGACCAGTGGGAGGTCAGGAAGTTGTATCATGGCAACTTTTATAGTTGTATACATAGTGCTCTTTGAGTGTTGTGTGTACAGCGATTGGGAAGACAGAGATGGTAATAAACCGTTCCTACCTTCTCTCTGAGGGGTCAGGCTGTCACTGACAGCCAGCTTCCCAGTCCCAGAGTTAAACAAAGACCACCTGGAAAGTCAATGGGTGGTCATGAAGCAGTTTCCTTTTGCCTGGACGAATAAAGTCAATGGGTGGCTAGAAAGCAGTTAAAGGGGTTTTCTCATGAATACCACTGGATAGAGAATAAGCCTGGATTCACAAGAATGTTGTGCAAAATGGCCGTGAAAATTTACATTTTTCATGGCCGTTTTGCACCCAAGGGGTGGTCGTTTTCTCAGATCCCTCATACATTTGAATGTATTGAGGGATCTGTGAATACAGACAAAAATAGAACATGACCTATTTTTTGATGTTCCATTAAAAAAGACTATCCAAAAATTGGCCATGCAAAGAGCCCCCCCCCCATTCACATGAATTAATTTTAAAGTAGCTGTATGATGACCATTAAAAAAGTGTCTGTCACATGGCCAATTATGACGCTCGTGTGAATGTAGCTTAAGTGTCTGTTCACTGGAGGTCCAACCACTGGGACAGCTATCATGATAATGGGGATCTGTGAGTGCTTGTCTACCACTCCTTTGTCTTCTATGGGACTGATTGAGTGCTGTGCTTCTATCAATTCCATAGAAGTGAATGAAGCAGTGATCACACATGCTCACTTTTGCTCCCAATGGTGGGACCCCCAGAGATCAGTCTCTTATCACTCATCCTATGGATATGTGGATACGTTTTGTGCACCTTTCATTTGTACATATTCCCATCATCCACAAAATAGGGGTAAGTGTTTTAAGTGGGAATACCCCTTTAAACACTCATCCCTACATCATTTACCAACACGATTGTTCACACAGAAGAATTTGCAACTGATTTTCATTGGAAGACTGATTTTTTTTTCTGGTGTCTGATTTTTTTTTTTTTTTTTTTTTTTAGGTAGCAGATTAAAAAGAAGCTTCCTGTCTGTTCTTCAGGCAGATGCCACCTGGAACTAATATTGAAATGAATGAGAGGTGTTTTTGAAGCAGTTTTGAAGCTTTTTTTTTCAAAATCCACTTATTTTCTGTCTCACCAAATTCCCCCGTGTGAATATACCCACATATGATCTATAATACAAAGTCTTAGCTTTACATGTGGTCTTCCATTTCAGCTGAATGCTTTGTGTAAAGCAGCAGATCCCTCTAATGTGAATAGTACTTTATACCTGAATCAGAATCTGAATTGACGCAGGCTGACAGTTTGCTATTCTGTACTGGGTTTATATGATAGTAGTATTAAAGGGAACCTCTTTGAGTGACAGGTTTGCAAATCCATAATAAAAGTTATACGGCTAGTCTTAAGGAGTTCCCTCTAATCATAGTGAACTATTGGCTTCTAATAGTCAATACTTCCACGGATAAAGCACAGAGGTTACCCAGGAGGTGTCTTCTATTCTATTTTCTCCCCTCCATACATTGTTATTCAAGCAAAACGGATAACCCCATATGCCTGCATTCACTCCACCCCCACAGCTGCTCCAGGCTGCTTCCTACTATGAGCTGGGATTGCCCACTCCACTCCCAGCCTTTCAATTATTGATCACACACAAATCTTCCCTCCCTGTTCATTTCATCTGTACGCCTTTACCTCTCATCTTATTCAGAACAAAAAGCATGTGTGTATGTGTGTGAGACACTTTCTTCCTTCTTTATACTTCTTATTCAGCACTGCAGCAGAATAGACCTGCAGAGTAAGATCCACCCAATGTGCTAGTCTTCCCTATTTGGTGGCCCGTTCAGCACTGAGAAGCGGACAGCTCCCTGCACTGAGAAATACAGTACTGCTGCGAATAAGCGGATAGGAGCAGGTGGACGAGGTAAGCAGGGGGCACAGGCTGCCACATACTTTCACAGCTGCCCATCACTCAACATGAGGATTCTTACACTTCCTGACACAACACGAGATGTTGTATTTGCATGAACTTAGTAACTTTTTGTGCATTTAGACAAATCTTTGGTAACTTGCTTTTTTTATATAGAGACTGTATGCTAAGGGCTACATTGGCTTATTCCTAGGAAAATTAATCTTTTCAGTGGTTTGGAGTCATGTTTTATACTGCGTAAAAATATATATTTAATTTTCAGTGAAACCTCTTTGAGACAACCACCAAAAATTCTATTGAAAAGTGGTCTTCTGGGGTGGGGGGTCTTTGCAACGACCCTAATATAGTGGAGAACTGAAAATTTGGTTTGGACATGGGGTGGTCTTTTCAAAGAGGTGGTCTTTTGGAGAGGTCTTACTGTATAGTATGTCGTAAAGGAGCACTGGACCTTAAGTCTATGGCTAATAAGACTGGTACAAGGAGCTGCTAATACTATTCTTAGAGTTGTATGTAGATGTTTAGAGGTTTTCAGAAATGGATATATCTTGGTTAAGGTAGTGTTTATGGGGCAGACATATTTCTGGACTGACTAATCCAATTGAAGAATACTAGAGTCATCTTCTATTCTGTCTGACATAGGTGCCTACAGGAAACAATAGGTTGCATTAAACTGAACAGCAAAGGTCTGGGAGATATCATTTAGATTTAGCATCTTTTCAATGCCTGTGTTAGACTATGTACACTACTAGTTGTGTATAGAGAAATGTTGAGTAGTTGATATTATGGTGGAAAGTGTTGCACCCTCACGGTGAATGTTGCAGCAGGAAACTTATTGCAGTCTTGTACTTGGCTCAAAGTGCAGGAAGCATGCTGCAGAACAAGCGTGCCTTCACTCTTCACTGCCTCCGCTGCCTGCAGAGCTCGGTTTTCAAGGTCCCCCTGGTAAAAAGGGGTTAAACAAGACCTGCTGGTTCTGCAGAGTCTGAGTCATCCACAGGAGCTGTCATTTGTCAAACAACTGCACAGTGAGCCAAATGCAGAGTGTCAGGGCAAACAAAATCTCATTACCAGAATCAGTGTGCGTCAAAGGGTGCGCTGTGATTGATAGTGGTCGCTCTTCCTTCAAGTGCTAATAAAACATGGACCGGCTGAAATAAAACACTGATAACAATAAACTGGTTTTTTTGGACATGCACAGGATAATCTGCAGTCAACTGCAGTGCAGAGTACTGAGTATAACCAGGGACATGGATAGTAAGGAGGAGGGATTCCTCCTGTAACCAGCATCTTACTAGAGCAGTCATGTCTACGATCATCAGAAAGTTGACCATAAATCTTAGCTGCATTCACACAGCTTGTAACTTTCTGCAATTCTATGGCCGCAAGAAGTCATATTGCAATGCATTCATATATGTATTATACAATATATATGTTATATATTTGGCCTCCTCAGAGGTCAAGAAAGAGGGACATCAGGAATACAATAGGTCAATCCGACATGTCAATTCCATTATATAAGGAATAAAGAGCATGTACTTGGCTCCTTAGATTTTCTATTTCTGAGGCGTGCCCTTTCACCATCAGATTACATAATTATAAATTAGATTATACACCCAGTGTAGTCTTTTCCATGTAAATGACTAGTTAGAAGTGATCTCTGCAGTGTGTGCAAAGCCTTCTACCACTGAGAAAATAATGGTATCCAGAGTCACACACCGAAGAAGAGAACAATCCTCACAGGCGCAGGATATAGACATTTTATATACAAAGATCCATTCTACACAATATATACATGATCACTGTTGTTATAACCCCTGAGATTAAGGAATGTAAATGAAGTTTTACTAGCTTTGTAGTCAGCTATAGTTATCATTGACTGCATATAGTGCCTGCTATTATGTTCATGTAGAGAAGTAGATTCTATACAGATTCAATCTGTATAGTAAGAAAAATAATAATATTTCAATTTTACAAAATATTCTGAAATTTTAAATTTATGTTCTTTGGAGGTATCTAAGTGTTTTAGACCTTGCACCGAGACTATCCAGATTACGTCATCGGTGGAAACATCAGACTAAACAAAAGCTATTCAATTACTTTATACTGTATCTGCAAACACTGGGAAATGAATCCAATAACTACAAATGATTATATTTATGGACAGCCTTTCATTCAGCTGTACCAAGCGGGACGGACAGTAGAACCTTCATAGGCCAAATAGTAAAATTTCTAATAAGTCATTTTCCAAGTGTAGCACAGAAATGTAATTTATTTTTCCATGGTAACTGATTTTAACCTCCGATGTTCTTCCATCCTAAAATTCGGGGTGATACTATGCAGTAAAGGTGACCCATGTTCGTGTATGTTCATAGGGGATGTGTCAGAATTGCAGTGCAGTGGTTCTCACACTATCCAGCACACTATATGGGAACAGCAAGAAACAGATGCATTTTGCAGAAACTGTATTCATTTTTTTTCTTAAAGGTGTATATATAGATGATATTGCTGCTTATTATTCTAGATTTTACATATATATTTCACTAAAATGGTTTGAATTCTGTAAAATTTTGGACATTTACTTGATGTGGTGGAGAGATACCCATTACATAAAATGAACCATCACCATATGCATGAGGTATTTTACTTTTGGGATTTTTTTTGGTTTCTCAAATTCAGATACATGATATTTCACAGGGATGCGGATTATATTTGGAGTGTTTCCGTTCCTCAACCTAATTTTCTCTTCTGCGATGCAATAGAGAGTGGGTGGAATTATTGAGAAGGAGATAAGTCCCCTTGTCTCTGTTCCTCTTAACTGACAACCATGGCATCCTTTTAAGGTTTTACAAGCTGGTAGGAACGTATGAGATGTCATATTGCGTAATTCCAACTGCGCCAGACTAATGATAATTGTATTACTAGATTGGAGCTATTAACTGTCAAGTGCGACTGAAGTGTTTAGTGGCGTTGGCTTCATTATGAACATTCCCAGACATTGTCCTGCATCATTCTCCACGACTATACTATACTGCAGAGAAAATGTCCACATACTTCACTGTGTCCTAGATTACTCACACTGCATTCCTTACAGACAAAGCAGTGTAGAATTGACTTTAATTAGAAAAATGCATGGAACATAGATCAAGGGACCCGGAAACTATACTATGCAGAGATTACTGAAGTTCCCAGTAAAATTATGCTGAGCCAAATAATTTGATACATATTTAAGGTGAACCTGTCAGGTGATTTCTATTACTCTATCTGAGAGCACAATATTATAGAGGGAGAGAAGCTGAGCTCTTTGATATATAGGTTTATATAATTTGGACTAGGATTTCTGAGTAAAAAGCAGAATAGATCCTGACAGGGCTCCTAGGAGAAACAGTGAGAGTCCTGCTTACCCTGCCCACACACAGTGATTGACAGCAAAAGGTTATCAATGATTGTGTGTGGGCAGAGTAATGAGGACTCTCAGTGTCTGTCCTAGGAGTCCAGCTATAATTTACTCTGGTTTTAACTCCAAATCCTGTAAACATATATATCTCAGAGCTCAACCCTCATCATATCTTAAATCACTTTAACAGGTTTGCTTTAACTATGGTGCACATAGAATTATGGACGGAGGTGCCATGCATTACAATGTGTGTCTTATGTTAGTTAAAGCCTGATTAAATGAAATGATCTGTCAATAGGTAATAAATTGCTTGAACAACACATCCACTCTGAACTATCCTCCTACCTCTCGTCCAACTTACTCTTTGACAGACTACAGTCAGGCTTCAGACCCCATCACTCCACAGAAACTGCCCTAACCAAAGTCACAAACGACCTACTAACTGCCAAAGCCAAGCGTCACTACTCTGTCCTCCTCCTCCTTGATCTCTCCTCTTCCTTTGGCACAGTCGACCACTCCCTCCTGTTAAAAATGCTCTCATCCCTTAGCATCACAGACCTGGCCCTTTCCTGGATCTACTCATACCTCACCAACTGCAAATTCAGCATCTCCCACTCGCACACCACCTCCCTGCCACGCCCTCTTTCTGTAGGTGTCCCCCAAGGCTCCGTCCTAGCACCCCTCCTGTTCTCCATCTACACCCTAGGCCTTGGCCAACTCATAGAATCTTATGGTTTTCAATATCATTGCTATGCTGACGACACCCAAATATATCTCTCTGGACTAGACATTACCTCTCTGTTGTCCAGAGTCCCAGAGTGTCTAGCAGTTGTAGCCTCCTTTCTCTCCTCCCGCCTTCTCAAACTCAATATGGAGAAAACTGAGTTCATCATCGCCCCACCTGGCATGGTCCTGCTACATGACCCATCTATCAAAGTTAATGGAACCACACTTACCCCAGCCCCACGGGGCTGTTACCTTGGGATAACCTTAACTCTGACCTATCTTTCAAGTTGCACATCCAATCCCTGAATACCTCCTGCCACCTCCAACTCAAGAACATCCATCGAATCTGCTCCTTCCTCACCCCTAAAACTACAAAGATGCTAGTCCATTCCCTTATTATCTCCCGCTTAGATTACTGTAACACCCTTCTCCATTGGCTCCCAGCAAATACTCTCGCCCCCCCTCCAGTCCACCTTAAACTGTCCACCTCTCCCCCCATTCTTCATCGGCCGCTCCCCTCTGCCAATCCCTTCACTGGCTACCCGTTGCCCAGCAAATAGAGATCAAATTACTAACACTGACATACAAAGCCATCCACAAACTGTCCCCTCCATATATCTCCGACCTAATCTCCCGCTACCTGCCCATACGAAACCTCCGATCCTCCAAAGACCTCCTACTCTGCTCTTATCCGCTCTTCACACAACCGTCTTCAACATTTCTCCTGTGTATCCCCATACTCTGGAACTCATTACCAAGACACATAAGACTGACACCCACAATCACAAGCTTCAAGAACGCCCTGAAGACTCACCTATTCAGGAAGGCCTACAACCTCCAATAACACTACTGTCACCACACCACCATCTGTATAGCCTCTCCCCTCACCTTCTGTCTCTATCCCTCTTCCCTCATAGATTATAAGCCCTTGTGGGCAGGGCCCTCTATCCCACTGTGCCAGTTGGTCACTGTTATTATTATATTTGTTTTGTATATTTTGTGTACCGTATGTAAACACTCAAATGTAAAGCATTAATAGAGATACATTAATAAAACCATTGCGAAATCAGTTTTTTATGCTTATTGCACAAAATGTTCTCTTTTTGTGACCTGACATGTTGCTCAGTACAATAAACAGAGGTCAGGAAGGAAGGAAGGAATGTGTATGGACTGTCTCTGTAACATTGACAGTGTAGCTGGTGAGTACAGGCAAAACATTTGGGTGTAGTAAAGATTAGGGATCTTTACATACATAACTGATTTGTTTTAGAAATTTCGGCAACTGAAAAATTTATTCTATACATATGCACACAGATGGGTTGTAGTTGAAAGCAGATCTATAATCAGACAAAAAATTGGGGAATGCAGTATTGTTTTTATGCCATTTTTTAGAGCAAAAACATTGCATATCGGAAATTTGTGATTATAATAGTTGAAAGTGGCATTTTTCCACCAGCCTTGCCTCTTTTCAGAAAGTAGGCAGGTTGGGGCTATCACTTGAGCCACATTCATCATTTTGTGGTGTAAATGATGGCAAAATCTATGTCAGAAAGGAGCTGGTGTAAATTATGACCTACATACATGGACACCTAGGTGCCTAAGACACCAGGAGGAGGCACCTCGCTCATGACAAAATGTAGCTTTATCGTGAATTAAGTGCATACTCCACTGGTGCAGGAGACATAACACTGTACAATATGCCTGTCTTTATGAATCTTCCCCCATTGTGTCATGCAAGTAACAAGAGCTGTCAGAAAATACATGTAACGTCTCTGCCTGTTCAGGTCTCTGCGCCACCCTCCGCTCGTACGCTGCGACGCAGGAGGCGTATTCAGTTTGATTCCATGCTTAAGGTTCTTGTTGCTCAGTCTGAACACTGTCCTATTACTTCTACTATGTAATTGAATTTCAGCCACACCCGTCTCCTGCACCTTGCTTCTTTCTGCTCCTCTAACAGTTAATCTTAGCCTTGCCTGTGTGATTGACAGCCTGCCTACCAATCAAGTCTGGGGCAGGTCCTGGACTTCCCATATACAGGTCATCAGCCCACACAGGTTTGCTAGCTATTGCAATTCTGTCCTGAGACTTTGTCCCTGGTAGCTCCTTTTCTGTTATTATTATTCTGACTTCTGACCTTTGGCTTTTCCTGTGGTTACTCTTTTGGATTGCGATTTGGTACTGCTTTGTCTCTCTGGCTTTGACCCTTGGCTTGCTGACTCTTCTTCTGTGTTGTCTGTCTTGTCTTGTTCTGTGTTACACTTATTCAGAGTAGGGATCGCCGCCAAATTGTTCCTGTCATTAGGAAAGTGAGACAAGTAGGCAGGGACAGGGCCTGGGCCGAGTTTAGCACACACTGTCTCTGTCATTCCCTTCCTCCCAGGTTTCAGCAGCAGCACTAAGGTATTGTTCAACCTGCAACTCCCTTACAATACACCAGACAGAGTCATGAGTCCAGTGTATTCATAAGGAGAACTCCTCCCTCTTCTACCAGTCTGCTCTGCCCTCCTCACAGTGATTGAGGGGCTGCTGTATATGCAGATATTGCTGAGACAAGTGCAAGAAGGGATTGGGGAGTACAGGGGTTTTGTCATGAATACACCGGACTCATATACATTGCGGGGAATTTGTATTTATGTCAGTTTTCTGACATAGAAAATGTTCTTTATTGTTGAAACCCTTTTTTTGCACCAAATTTGGTGCCTTTTCACTGTTTCATTGTTTTTACCCATTCACAACACTTTTCTAAAAAGTGGGTGGGATGGAGAAGTCAGGACTAATCTTTATATTTTCCCCCATGTGTCTAGTAGGTTCTCTGTTTACTCCTGTTACAAAAAAGAACATTAATTTTATGCCATATTGGCTAAAAGTAGACCTAATTGGACCTGTCCCTAAACTGAGCTTCCCTCTTTGAATTCTATGGGTTTACATATCAGAGCGTTAAAAAAATATGGTCCCTAGTAGGTCATAAAATTAGATACAACCTCAAATGAACAACAACACATGACAAATAATTCTGTGTCATTATTTATTTAACAAAAACTAAGCCAAAATGCAGAAGCAGTTTGTAAAAAATTAAGTATACCCATAGGAATTCTTCCATAGGAATTAAGAGGATAAGTAACAGACGGGTGCTGCTAATTGAATGCCCTTGATTAATTGATCATCATCAAGTGTAATCACCTCCATAAAAACAGAAGTTTTGGCAGCTTGCTAGTCTGGAGCATTCAGGTGTGTGTTAACAGGATGCCAAAGAAGAAAGACATCAGCAATGATCTTGGAGAAGCAATTGTTGCTGTCCATCAGTCTAGGATGGGTTATATGGCCATTTCCAAACAATATGAAATCCATCATTCTACAGTGAAAAAGATTATTCCCAGTTGGAGAATGTTTAAGACAGTTGACAATCTTCACCCCAAGGTCAGACCATGCAATGCTCAGAGAAATTGCAAGAAAACAAGAGCTACAGCTAAGACTCTACAGGCCTTAGTTAGCATGTTAAATGTTCAGGTTCATGACAATGCAATTAGAAAAAGATTAAACACATATGGTTTGTTTGGAAGGATTGCCAGGAGAAATCCTCTTTTTTCTTGAAAAGAACAGGAGCACAACTTAAGTTTGTAGAGATGCATTTCTGGAACAATCTCATTTGGACAGACAAGACCAACATGGAGATATCTCACCTTAGTGCATGGTGCCACTTTTGGTGATAACCAAATACCGCATAGCAACACAAACACCTCATACCAACTGTCATGCGCATTGGTGGAGGGGGGTGATTTCTGTATACCAAAGTATTCTCGAGTCATGTGAGGCAAACTATCCTACAATCAAAGCTTGACAGAAACTGGGTCATGCAACAGGATAATGATCCCAAGCACACCAACAAATCTATAACAGAATGTCTGAAAAAGAATCAAGGTGTTGCAGTGGGCCAGTCACAGTCCAGCCCCCAACTCAATTGAAATGCTGTGACATGACCTTAAGAGATCTATACATAAAGGAATGCCCACAAACCTCAATGAACTGAAGTAACATCGTAAAGAAGAGTGGACGAAAATACCTGCAGAACAATGTGAGAGACCAAAAAGTTAATAGAAAACCATGACTTCATTAATTGCTGCTAAAGTTGGTTCTACAAGATATTGATTTCATGGGATGTACTTGGGGTGGTCTTTCCATTTTGGCTTCATTTTTGTTAAATAAATAATGACACAGTGAAATCTGATGTGTGTTGTTCTTCATCTTAGGTCTAAGATCTTCTACGGACCAGATTTTTTCTATTACGTAAAACCAGAATTCAAAAAGGGTGGACTCTGTTTTTCTCATGACTGTATATGAAATGGATAGCGCTTTACAGTGCAACCACCTTTGCTAAAAATCTAAATATCACAGCTACTGTGAACAAAGCATCTTTTGTACTTTGTAAAGAGAACAGGATAATCCATTCACTACTTGACAGGAGATCAATATCAGCAGAATTTATAAGTCATGTGATTTGTGCTTTTCATCATCCTCCCAGGACTGAGAGCTTCTCCTTTCTTGTCTTAATTATTTGCTTCAATTAAGATAATTACACTTGGGGACCAGTCTCCTTTGTGGCATCAATGATACCCTATATACTTTTGGATAATATTATATCTATAGCACACTGATTTTGCAAATACCTGGTGGTTGATATAAATTATAGTATATTCAACAATACAATATGAATTTAGACATGAAACCATATTTTTATGGTATTTTAAGTTGTATAATACTAAATGCAATGAAAGTAGGCATTATGAAATATTTGACCATTATTATTCTGTTTTCCCTGAGACATATCAATGAATCTGTTGTGTAGATATTGCTATGAATAATGCCGAGGCTTGATCTAATATGCTGTCATAGCCAAGGACATAATGCAGTATCTTTAATAAGTCTACACTATCAGATGATCAGTAATTATAACTGACTAGAAGAGAATAATGGTTGTGTATAAGAGTGTAGGTTATAAAAAAAAAAGGTTCCAAAAAATCTCACAATACAGTGCTATTAGCTTTATTAAACCTTCAAATATAACAAGACTGAATACTAAAAGTGACCATATACCTTCAATAGCTATTAGCATACAGCCATTCTTTCTGACCCTTCATGCACATGTACACTTGACTCAGCAGAGTGTCCATGTGTTCTGAATGGGGAGAGGGAAATAATAAGCCACTGCTAGACACCTCTGACTCCAACTTGCAATATTTGCCTTAAAACCCCATACTGATTAGATGCTCAGTCAGCCCTCCAAAATTGGCACCTTTGACCAACATTAAAGGGATTGTCCCATGATATGAAGACTGCAGGACCTTTCTCCCGCTCCACATTCAACCTGAGTACAGACAGGCTGTATGTGGGTGGGACTGGTGGTGGTTGAAACTCCCATTCACTTCCATGCTGGAGATAGCCAATGCATAGCACTCGGCCGTGCTGCACTCAGGTTGAATGTGGAGAAAGGTCCTACAACCTTCACTTTCAAAAATAGAAGTGTTAATAGTTTATTTTTTTCTATAAACTATAAGTGCATGAAAGCTGAATCAAGTCAATATTTAGTGTCAAAAGGTTTTTGCCTTCAAAACAGCATCAATTCTTCTAGATACACTCTCCCCCAGTTTTTGAAGGAACTCGGCAGGGAGGTTGTTCCAAACATCTTGGAGAACTGTGGATGTAGGCTTGCTCAGATCCTTCTGTCTCTTCATGTAATCACAGACAGACTGGATGATGTTGAGATCAGGGCTCTCTGGGAGCCATTTCATCACTTCCAGGACCCCTTGTTCTTCTTTCCAATGAAGATAGTTCTTAAAGACATTGGCTGTATGTTTGGGGTCGTTGACCTGCTGCAGAATATTTTGGAGCCAAACAGCCACATCCCTGATAGAACAAACTACCATTTGTTACAGTCAAATCTGAAGAAGCACCAAGAATCGGGCAATATTGAGGAGTGTAGACACAGTGCTTGACCAAGGATGAAAGATGAAAGACACATCATGCTTATTTCCCTTTGAAATCATAAAAAGTGAAGCAGGGCCAACAGCTTAGAGCTGGCAGAAGCCAGGGGACCCCAAGTACACCTATCCACTGTTTGGAGAAATCTGACCAGAAGTAGTCTTTATAGATGAATTGCAGCTAAAAAGCCATATTGTAGAAACAAAGCCAAGCGACTCAACTATGCACGAAAAGATAGGATCTGGTGTGCTGAAAAATGGCAGCAGGTGCTCTGAATGAGTTAAATTCTGCAATATTTGGCTGTAAGAGAAGGGCTGGAGAGCAGTACAATGAGTGTCAGCAGGCAACAGTGAAGCATGGTGGAGGTTCCTTGCAAGTTTGGGGCTGCATTTCAGCAAACTTAGCTGGAGTTTGGTCCAGATTAATGGTGTCCTCAATGCTAAGAAATACAGGCAGATACATATCCATCAGAGAGGCATCTCCAAATTTACGGTATTCTGCAGCAGAACAATGACCTCAAACATACAGCTGATGTCATTTAGAACTATCTTCAATGTAAATTAGAACAAGGGGACTGATTTACAATGGTTTGAGGGCCAAAAAACTGTTGCATGAAAAATTTTTCCCAATTGAGAATTGCGACTTCTTAAGTTTGATACCACGTACACCATTTTCTTCAAATGGGGATGTGAAAGAAAGGCTGGTGGCAATGGGGAAGATTTATCGTCATTTTACGCTAGTTCTGACCATCAATGTTGCTTGAAAACTCATGAGTCGTATTATTGACTTAATTGTTGCATTGGAAACAGGGGGGGACAACCTTTTTTTGTCTCTGGGTAATTAAGCCAAGCATGAAGGACACGAAAAATATGGACAAAGTAGAGAATAGTAAATAAGGCCATAGCTGAGAATATGGCTATGAACACAATAGCAGCACTGTCTGTGATGTGCAAAACAATAAGGATTACAGTCGATATAACATGCACAGATCTCTGCAAGTTCATAGAAAGTCACAGATATACCTATTCCTATTACAGGCACTGAGCAAGACCCTATCACATTGGCATATGTGGCCAGCATACCGGCATACGTGGCCAGCAATCTCAATTTTGCCGGACTGTTCCATGAACTGAGCCACAGCAGGGGAGGGGTTTATGCTAATGTGAATGACAAGGGGTGTTCCCCATTTCATGCCCTGCCTCTTTAGACCATGCACTAGACATAACAGTGAATCAGTTTTGCTTAGAATGTTCCTTTAAGGACTTATGATGGACGGTGAATTCTCAAGCCATCATCTGACTGCAATGCAAACATCTGACAGCACAACAAAATAAATTAACAAAGACATAAGAGACAAGGAGATGGCGCCGAGCAAAAAGCAAATGTGTACCGTGTTGTTATCTATAATTAAAGTATTGATAAGACTCTCTGGAACTTATCTCAGGCCTACACATGTGTGCGCTTTCATTGAACATGTAATTATTATGTCCTTAGCTACACAACAATTGTATTTAATGTGTTTTTAACATTCATCATGTCGTATATTAAGCCATAGTGTTCATACAACTTCATAGGAACTGAATAGAAAGAATAATTGAACTAGTCCAAGGACATAACATTAAATGTTCCTTCTCTAGTGATTTATGAGGGTTCATTACCAGCTTACAATAAATGCAGATACAATCATTGACCGGCCTGCTGTCTTCAGCATAGCTTTCTTGGGCCCTCCGTACATGTAAAAATCTTCAAGTTTCCATTTTAGTATTGTATTCAAGGCAAATGTGTCATAACATTGACAAAGTATCACTGCAAATAAAATTATTGAACATGTGCATGTGTAAGATATCAATGGACACATACACCTCCTATGAAGAAGATCAAGATCTGCAAACTTAGTATTGATTTTAGATGAACCCTGTTAGCAGGCCTTAAAGAGTCATAAAACCTCCAGTATATACATTACATGTGCAGCTGGTTGTAATCAATTGTTGCCTTTAAGCATCCATTTCATGCTGCCTGATCAAAGTCTTCTTCATTGGGAATTGGGATTTTCCCCCATGATTATTACTTTAGGTGAAGGCCACATGTAGCGATACACAGCTAAAAAACACTTAAGAAAAAAACACATTGGAAACGCAACAAAAACACTTGTATTTTTCACTGCTCTGTTGTTGAGTTATTCATTTTATTTTTTTTTTATTCAAAGTAGTTTTTCATAAGTTTATGGGTAAAAAAAGGTAAAATTAACAGCTGCTTTTTAAAAAAAACAAAAAAAAACAAAAAAAAAACAAACGCTTTTGTTTTTGGAAACGCTGTGTTTTCTTTCCACAATGTGTGGATGAGATTAAATTAAATTTACTTTTCTGGGTTCTGCAACAACCAAAACGCTGCGTTTCAGCTATATTTGGCCTCTGCCCAAGGGCCATTTCACACTAGCAATATTTCTGTCCAAAAAATGGACAGCTCATGGACCCATTATAGTGAATGGAGCCATTCACATGTCCATTTTTTTTTCACAGACTGAGAGACACGGAAAAAAAAAGTGGCCTGCACAATTTTATTTCTTTTTTCTCTACGCATCCCAGCCATTCACGTCTGTGGGTGTAGTACTAGTGTAAAATGATGGTGAGTGCTTACTATTTATGGGGCCATATTTGTATATAATAATTATATTTTAACAGTATTGCTTTAAGCAGCCATTTTGTATATTGTAATAGTAATGCTACAGCCATTTTGTATCTTTTAAGCCATATTGTTACACTATTTGAATTCTACGATTGCTCAATAATTCCGGCCAAATTTTCTAGAACTTTAAGATAAACAGGATGCAGATGTCCGGTGGTCATAACCCAGATAGCCTTGGGAGTTTGGCCAGTGTCCTAGGATATTCAAAGATATTTGCTTATGTCAAATAGTTGCATGAGTCTTTTGTTACAAAAAGGTATAAATACTGTAGTCCCTTGGCAGCCATCTTGGAATTCTCAATAATCCTCATCTTGATATGGTATCCCTCGTTCAGGTACAACTCCTGGTTAATTCCAGGTCCTGGCTGGGTTGGGGATTATCGGAGTGTGGACTGGATGTCGTTTTTTGCCACAATAACCGGTGATGTATCTTTCCTTCCTCTCTTAATCTATTGTAAGATTCCTACAGTGATGAAAATTATGCATTGCCGATAATTGATTGAATTATTGCTATTTATTATAAATAATATTGTTATGTCTATTGTTATTGTGATCATTTTCTGCGTGTTCTGCAAGTGGCAATACAATACGTTATTCATGTTCTGTTTGTGTCATCTTTAAAAAAAAAATAAAAATAAAAAATTCATTGTTAGGTGAAGCTGAAAAATAAGACACAAAAAACAAATGGATTTTACACAGATGACACAAAGATTGGACATGGATGGCACATACACTAGGATGGAAATACAATGGGATGTACGTCTGTTGATTTATAGCCCACAAATCGTGTTGTGAGTGTGAAATCAGGCTAAAGGGAGTGTGTCACCCTAAAATTACCTTTTTTTTTTTTTAAATGAGATTTTATGATAAACATATTTTTAAATGATTTTTGGTGAGGTTTTTATAAAAATTCAATATTTTAAAAAATTCTAAAATTCCTGCAGTTCTGATGCTGGTCACTAAGTCAAATAATATGCTGAAACTTCCTGTTTTATGATGGAGATTTCTTTGCAGCATCCTCCTCACTTATCGGCACACTGATGATTAAAACTATCATGTATTTGTAGATAAGACTCAGAATCCACCAGTCACCACAGAGGATTTCACTACTTATCTACTCCCCTTCTATTCAATGGCCTCTGCAGAGGTCACAGAGCATGCCTAGATAGCTCCCCCATAGAAGTCAATAGGGTCTGCTCCAGGCCATTGTGTCTATGGCCCATGGTCTTTCTCCTACATATTATGTCAATTTAAAACTATCTTCAAACTATCACCTCATTATTTATTATGCCACATTTATAATAAAAAGGATGCCTTTATTTTTGGAAATTATACCTGTGCTATGTCAGATCCTGGATATCCTGCACATATTTAGCATTGCTCTTTATCAGATATTTCTCTAAGGCTACATTCACATGACAGTGAATAATGGCCGTGTGACATCCATTTTTTTTTTTACCAAACCTCACTCAGCAGCATTATATTCATTGTCATTGTGGGGTGCGCCTCACAGGACATGTCCTATTTTTGTTCGTTTTCACAGATCCCTCCATACACTCAAATGTATGAGGGATCAGTGAAAACAGGTACACCTCGAGTGCAAGACAGCTTTAAGAAATGTACATTTTTCATGGCCATTTTGCACCTTGTCATGTGAGTCTAGCCTAAGACTGGCCATACACATTAGATTAATGCCAATTTTGGTATGACTGGATGGCCATCTAATGTGCATGGAGGCATTTCCTCCTCTGCCCCTATAGCAGATGTCTGGGGAAAGAAAGACTGGGTATGTTGAATTTCTTTTGCTCTCAGGAGCCATTCACCACCAGCAGAGGCACTGTGTATGGGGGAAGGGTACGGAGGAATAGCTGTCAGCCAAATGTCAGCTATTGTAATGTCATAGTCAGTTTATGGCCAGGGCTATTCTGTAACTTTTTTGTAATTTCTAATTGATTTTAACTATTGAGGTACAAATGAATGCATTGACTTTATATACAATCTAATAGGCTACTGCTAATAGTCAATAGTTAATATCAATCAGTCGTGCTACTAAAAGTCGCAGTGCAGCACTGGCCTAAGGCTGAGTCCACATGTTGTGAAAATGCTGCATGGGGACATAGGCTTATATGGGGAAGGGGGCGGGATGTCAAAATATAAAGCACAGTGGAAAAGAAGCGAAAAACCCGAGCATTTTTGCACAGAATTTTTCTGCTCTATTCTTGCTGCGATTTTTCTCCACAGCTTTTATTTTAGTGGGAAAAAAAGATAGAAGAGTGCAGTTTACTGAGAATTGCCATCCTGTGATGTCCAGCTCAAAAAATGTATGTTAAATCTATCTATCTATCTATCTATCTATCTATCTATCTATCTATCTATCTATCTATCTATTTATCTATCTACCTATTTATCTATCTACCTACCTATCTATCTATCTATCTTTTTTACGATGGAACCATATGCATCATGTGTGTATGTTAATTATGGGGTTAAATGAATTCTGAATGCAGTTTAAGACCTTCTGCACATGACCGTAGTGGTTTTAACGATCCACTAAAAAAAGACTTGTAGGATCCCCTACACTTGTTTGTGCCGCAAATGCATATAAAAATAGGACATGCTTCATAGTTTGCAGTCCTTGGATACGGCATAGACACACTACTTTCTGCTAAATTCATTCCTGGCTTTGGCTCTAAAAAAATGCAGCAAAATCTGCAACAAAAAAGCAGCTTTTCTGCAATGTGGGGTCCTAACCTAAAACTATCCTTAGGCTGAAGCCACATGTTACAAAAATGCAGCGCTTTGGCTGTGGAGGGAATGCTGTAGCAAAAAAACCGCTGCGTTTTACAGTAACTGAAAAGTGAAGTTTTGCCCCTGGTTCTGCTTAATTTAAAGAGGACCTTTCACGTCCTCATGCACATGTGGTTTTATATACTGCTAGAAAGCCGACAGTGCGCTAAATTCAGCGCACTGTTGGCTTTCCTGTTAGGTGCCCCAGGGCTGGAGATATCGCTGCCATTAGTTTTGGCACCAATCTCTGCCCACTGTCAAAAGGGTGTTCCTGGCAATCTAACTGGGCTGTGAGGAACGCCCCCTTGACTGCACTCGTCCATAGCCCTTTACTGTCAGAAGGGGCGTTCCTTACCGCCCAGCGATGACGCTGTTCTGTGAGGGCGCCCCCCCCAGTACAAGTCTATGGACGAGTACTGTCAGGGGGGTGTTCCTCACAGCCCAGCTAGACTGTCAGGAACACCCTTTTGACAGTGGGCAGAGATTGGTGCCAAAACTAGCGGCACTGATATCTCCATCCCCGGGGCACATAACGGGAAAACCGACAGTGTGCTGAATTCAAAAAACCTCTGCAGACTTTCTGTGAAAAGCGCTGCGACTCGCTACGTGGAACCTTAGCCTTATAAGGTATAAGAAAGTAGGTTTTGTAAACAAGACAACATTTATTCTGTACCAGTATCAGGATACATTCACACGACCAAGGTCATTCTTCACAGCCGTACTGCACCCGAGAGGCACCCATTTTCACAGAGCCCCCATATATTTCATTGTATGAAGAGGTCTGTGAAATTGAATGAAAATAGGACATGTAATAGGACATAAATTGACATAATAGGACATAAATTGAACGAAAATAGGACATATTTTGATGGTACATTCCAACGAACTGTCAAAGTAACGGTCATGTGAATAGCCCCCATTATCTAGAATTGACTTTACTGTATTGTTGTGTGACTATAGTTTTAATCTTGTTGTCATTCCAAATAGAAGTTACACCCATGCTGCAAATACAATATAAACCCAGTCTCAGAGGCCATTATAAAATATAGTATACCATAAAGGTTCAAGTCTCCAGTGTAGTCATTTATTTTCTGGCCATCACAAGTACTAGTGTCTTATAGTCAGAGGTGGACATAATATCTACTTTTGGTATCTACAATAATAACTAAATATTTGGCCCAGAAGACAGGATCATGAAAGCATGTAAAATGTAAGCTTTGGGATGTGAATGGGATAATGAATGTCCTTTTTACATGTTGTGTAAAAAATCTCCTAAGAATAAGGAATTTGCTGCATTGTTCAGATTCTTAGGCCTCATGCACATGACTGCGTTCAGTGAACGGGTCAGAAAAAATGGCACGGGTGACACACGGATTGGTTTCTGTGTCATCTGTGGTTTTCACCAACCCATACAGTGCTGGCCAAAAGTATTGGCACCCCTGCAATTCTGTCAGATAATACTCAATTTCTTCCAGAAAATGATTGCAATCACAAATCCTTTGGTAATAATATCTTCATTTATTTTGCTTGCAATGAAAAAACACAAAAGAGAATGAAAAAATAGTGAAATCATTGATCATTTTACACAAAACTCCAAAAATGGGCCGGACAAAAGTATTGGCACCCTCAGCCTAATACTTGGTAGCACAACCTTTAGACAAAATAATTGCGAACAACCGCTTCCGGTAACCATCAATGAGTTTCTTACAATGCTCTGCTGGAATTTTAGACCATTCTTCTTTGGCAAATTTCTCCAGGTCCCTGAGATTTGAAGGGTGCCTTCTCCAAACTGCCGTTTTTGGAAATGCTGTGTTTTCTTTCCACAATGTGTGGATGAGATTAAATTAAATTTACTTTGCTGGGTTCTGCAACAACCAAAATGCTGCGTTTCAGCTATATTTGGCCTCTACCCAAGGGCCATTTCACACTAGCAATATTTCTGTCCAAAAAATGGACAGCTCATGGACCCATTATAGTGAATGGAGCCATTCACATGTCCATTTTTTTTTCACAGACTGAGAGACACGGAAAAAAAAAGTGGCCTGCACAATTTTATTTCTCTTTTCTCTACGAATCCCAACCATTCACGTCTGTGGGTGTAGTACTAGTGTAAAATGATGGTGTGTGCTTACTATTTATGTGTCCATATTTGTATATAATAATTATATTTTAACAGTAATGCTTTAAGCAGCCATTTTGTATATCTTAATAGTAATGCTACAGCCATTTTGTATCTTTTAAGCCATATTGTTACACTATTTGAACTCTGCAATTGCTCAATAATTCTGGCCAAATTTTCTAGAACTTTAAGATAAACAGGATGCAGTTGGCCAGTGTCCTAGGATATTCAAAGATATTTGCTTATGTCAAATAGTTGCATGAGTCTTTTGTTACAAAAAGGTATAAATACTGTAGTCCCTTGGCAGCCATCTTGGAATTCTCAATAATCCTCATCTTGATAGGGTATCCCTCGTTCAGGTACAACTCCTGGTTAACTCCAGGTCCTGGCTGGGTTGAGGATTATCGGAGTGTGGACTGGATGTCGTTTTTTTGCCACAATAACCGGTGATGTATCTTTCCTTCCTCTCTTAATCTATTGTAAGATTCCTGCTGGAAGACCCATGACCTCTGAGGGAGACCCAGCTTTCTCACACTGGGCCCTACATTATGCTGCAAAATTTGTTGGTAGTCTTCAGACTTCATAATGCCATGCACACGGTCAAGCAGTCCAGTGCCAGAGGCAGAAAAGCAACCCCAAAACATCAGGGAACCTCTGCCATGTTTGACTGTAGGGACCGTGTTCTTTTCTTTGAAGGCCTCTTTTTTTTTCCTGTAAACTCTATGTTGATGCCTTTTCCCAAAAAGCTCTACTTTTGTCTCATCTGACCAGAGAACATTCTTCCAAAAAGTTTTTGGCTTTTTCAGGTAAGTTTTGGCAAACTCCAGCCTGGCTTTTTTATGTCTCTGGGTCAGAAGTGGGGTCTTCCTGGGTATCCTACCATAGAGTCCCTTTTCATTCAGACGCCGACGGATAGTATGGGTTGACACTGTTGTACCCTCGGACTGCAGGGCAGCTAGAACTTGTTTGGATGTTAGTCGAGGTTCTTTAGCCACCATCCGCACAATCTTTCGTTGAAATCTCTCGTCAATTTTTCTTTTCCGTCCACATCTAGGGAGGTTAGCCACAGTGCCATGGGCTTTAAACTTCTTGATGACACTGCGCATGGTAGACACAGGAACATTCAAGTCTTTGGAGATGGACTTGTAGCCTTGAGATTGCTCATGCTTCCTCACAATTTTGCTTCTCAAGTCCTCAGACAGTTCTTTGGTCTTCTTTCTTTTCTCCATGCTCAATGCGGTACACGCAAGGACACAGGACAGAGGTTGAGTCAACTTTAATCCATTTCAACTGGCTGCAAGTGTGATTTAGTTATTGCCACCACCTGTTATGTGCCACAGGTAAGTAACAGGTGCTGTTAATTACACAAATTAGAGAAGGATCACATGATTTTTCAATGGGTGCCAATACTTTTGTCCACCCCCTTTTTTATGTTTGGTGTGGAATTATATCCAATTTGGCTTTTTGACAATTCTTTTTGTGGTTTTCCATTGAAGACAAATTAAATGAAGATATTATTACCAAAGCATTTGTGATTGCAATCATTTTCTGGAAGAAATTGAGTATTATCTGACAGAATTGCAGGGGTGCCAATACTTTTGGCCAGCACTGTACATTGATATAGGACCTGCTCCTTATACTCTTCACTATGGCCCTTTACATGCAGCCGCAAATACTACGGCTGTGTGTATGGGCCCATAGAAGTGAATGGGTCCGTACTTTTATCCGCAATTACGGATAAAAATTACAGTCGTGTGCATGGAGCCTTGTATGGAGTTGTAGTAGGACTAATCCACAGGTGGATACGATTGTTAACCCATGAGAGAAATACAGGTTTTAGCTTCTGATTTCTACTGCAGATTTTCTTAAAAAAACAAACCAAAAAAAACCCCCACACTGCATTTTGCCTGTGCAAACCTATGCTGTGTGAACATATTCTAATGCTGCACCTCATTACCATGGCCACATCTTCACAATCACCCCTAATGATTAAATTAAAGGGGTTGTCCAGTTTCAAACAATTATTGAGAGACAAATGTTATTGTTAGTATAATGAAAAGTTCTACAATATTCCAATATACTTTCTGTATCAGTTCCTCATTTTACCTGTTTCCAGTGGATAAAAATCAGTCCATGGTCATGTGATGTACAGTCCATGGTCATGTGATGAATACCCAGGTGCACTGCTCGTTACCAGGCAGATGTCTGATTTCTGCGCTGTGACTGTAACGAGCCATGCACTTGTGTGTCCATCACATGACCATGGACTGTATATCACATGACCATGGACTGATTTTTATCCACTGTAAGTAAGTAGAATGAATGACCTAGAAAACTGTGAGGAATTGATACAGAAAGTATATTGGAAAATTGTAGAACTTTTCATTATACAAACAATAACGTTTGTTGCTTAATATTTGTCTGAAACTCCTTTAAGACTGTACTGTATTCATGGAGACAAAGTCAAGTGACTAGAGATAAGTACCACAATGCCTGAGTGTCTTCAATGGATAAATTTCCTATTTCAGGGTTGTATTTCCCATTTATAAGTATTTCATCCTCCATTGGTTCATACAACATTCACAGCTCCTTAAAGGGGTCATAGCATGAAAATTATTTATCCCCTAGGATAGGTGATAAATAGCTGATCGATGAAGGTCTGACTGCTGATACCCACATGGTCCCCATATGAGTGGAGTGTTATGCAGCATAACCCCTTTAATAGGAAGTTAGCCCAAAAGCAAAGCAAGGTTTTGAAAATATCTAGTGGGGAACAAACTAATGTTTCTACCATCTACACGGTTATGTACTAAATTTCTATCTACTTGTTCTGTGCTGCTTCCTGCAATCTGTTATAGTCCTTGGGTAACTCTGTTGGGCAGAAGCGATCTATGATTGATCGCTTCTACCAGGACAGATATGTGGAAGATGAGGAAGCTCAGTAAGAATGGGACTGAGATGTCAGAAGTCTCACAAAAGTGGCCAGCAACCAACATATGGCTCCTGAGTCATTTAACCACCATAGGTAGATATGATTTTCCCCTAAACTAAATATATCATCGATACTATATATATAAAGGGCCTACTAACCAATAGATGAAACTTTCAACTATGATTTACTCTATAATAGCTCATCAAAAAAACCTTACCCCTTTTTATTAAAATTATCTATATGAGATACAAAAAGGTCTTAGATCTCAGTATTATGAATTCAGTGTATGGCATCTTGCTGCTTATTTCTAGAATTTTCACCACTTTGTACCATCAGCACTTTCATAAATCACTTCCGTTGTTTCATAAACGGAAAATAGACCAGTGACATTATAGTCTGCATTTTGCATTTTAGAAGGTCAGTGATACCAAATACACCATTGTACACTAGTATTCCAAAAACTTTCAAAAACTCTACACATTGGAGCTTGGTGGCACACAGAGCTCCTGCTACTAAGTACTGTGTGCAGGTATATTGTATTGCATTACATTATGGAAGTATGGGGCAATTCTTCTAGGGAAGAAAACGATACGATGGCATTCAATGAATCATTTCATTGTTATCTGAGTAATATTTGAGTTGGGATCCAACGGAAAACTCTGGGGGGAATTTAGTAAACTAATGAATCTAGCTTTCTGGAGAAGAACAGTCACAAAAAGTTTTGTGTAAACCATATTTATGCAAAAATGTGTGACTTTTTACAATTTCCTTATTATCTGCACTTTTTAGAAAAGTGGGCAAGATTTATACAACAGTGAATAATGGTGTCACATGGACGTCCGTAACGGACATTATATGACAGCATTAAATTCAATGTCAGTGAATGGGGGCTATTCACACCGTTATAACATTGAAACGGACTGTCAAAATATAGGTCATATCCTATTTTTGGCCATTTTCACGGACCCCTCCATATACTCAAATGTATGGTGGATCTGTGAAAAGGGGTGCCCCTTGGTTTCATGAAAGTCATGAAAAATGGAACGCTTTTCACAACCGTTTTGCATTTTGGTCATGTGAATGTAGCCTTTGATGGAGTGGTGGAGCCACTATCGGTCTGACAGATTTATGATGAACTTATGACAGAAATTGGTACAAATTATAGTTCAGACCTACGTCTGCTCATAGCCAGGGGTACTATGGATTTTATGGCTCACAAACAAGCAAACATGCAACAAATGTATTAAGAGGTTGGCACGTCTTAATAAATTTGTCACATCTTACTCAAGCATACTATGAACTAATAGCAGTATATGTAATCCCAATCTTAATAGTCCATCTTTACATTTTTTGTTTAACCTTGTCCCACGGCATCATTTTTCAGTTTTACATTGTGTTTTTAATTACCCGCCTTTCAAAAACCATATTTTTTTTATTTTATATTGACAGGGCCATATGGGGGCTTATTATTTTTGGGGAAAAATGCTTTACTTTAATAATCTGTGCAATGTAATGGGAAGCTGGAAATAAAGTTATATGGTGTGAAATTAGAAAACAAAAGCAATTTTGCCATTTTCTTTTTGTTTTCACAGCATTCACCATGCAGTAAAAACTACGTGTTTTGTAGGTCAGGATGATCATGCCAGTACCAAATTTATATATATTGTTTCATGTTTTATTACATTTTAAAAAACAAACATTTAAAGTAGCAAAAAATTCTGCCGTAACTATTTTATATTTATGGTGCTATGTAAGGAGTCTTTTTGCAGAGCAAGATATAGTTTTTATTGATTCCATTTTTGTTAACGTTTAGATCACTTATTATTAAAAAAATTTTTGGGAGGTGAAAATGTGTAACAGCAATTTGGGCAATGACATTTCTTTCCTGTTGACCATATGGAATAAATAGTTTTAGAATGTTATCGTCCAGGCATCTTGTGACACAGGGACATATGTGTATGTTTATTCTTGTTTGTGTATATATGTATTCTAGGGAAGGGGTGTGCATTTTTTTTTTAAAACCATTTAATTTTTCAGTCCCTGTAGGTCTAGAACCTGCAATCATTAGATTACTTATACCATACACTGTAATACTACTAGTGCAGTGGTACCAGCAGAGGCATTCGTGACACCACAGACAGTGCTCAATGTGGCCGGCGCCGCACTTGACAATGGATTACATGCCATTCAACTGCGGGTCACCAGAAGTCTTCCCCCTGTTTTCACACCATGGTTTTGTTCTTTACTACAGCAGATGTTATAGTACAGCAGATTTTCACAGGGTTTTCACAGTGGGGTTCCTGGGTAACTATGCAGGCCTCCGGGCTGAGACGCTGATTGACTTGCTTCCTCTTTCACAGGGATGGGCCTCCTGTCACCACAGAATCTGTACGACCACTCAACAAATGCTCACTGTAAGGTGCACTAGTTCACTGAACCAGCTGACATTGTGTTGGCTGTGTCTCTCTCTCCATATGGCTGTCCTCGCTCATCTGGCCTGGCTCGATGCTTTCTCTTGCAAGCTGTCCTCCAGCAGCGAGCCATCTTTCCTTCTTGCCAAACCATCTCCTTGAGCTTGGCAGTGGATCCACAAATACTGTGGCATTTCCTGACATTTGTAGTCTGGGCAATGACTGATGTCACTAGGCCAGACCACAGGAGAGTAACAAACAACTTCTTCTGCTACTTTGTTCCAAGCAATTCAGCTTCCAAAAGTTCCACAACACTGACCATGTGATAACCTGCACTAGATAACGCAACATGAGCATGTATATAACACATTGTACAACATAGTGCAAGTACATCACAGTACATGATATAATGTGACCAATAAACCATCCCACATTCCTAGGAACAGTCATGAGAGGAGGTTAAATCCTCCCTGTGCAATGAACCATCTGTTTAAGGTGTGTAATTTTACTATATGTAACGTCTGTACCACCTTACATATGGTAAAATGACTGTATTACTATTGAGGCCTGCCACATGCATGAAATTTCCAACAGACACCTCAGCTGTTACCATCTTAAAAGACTATGTCTAGAATATCCCACAATAAGTAAGGATGTTACTGCCGCACAGGGTTTGCCACCAAGTACACTAAATCTTGCTTGCATTCACATAAGATACTGTTTGGTATCATTGCATATGCTATCATAGGAACTGCTACTGGGAATACACCGATAACTAAAAGCAGATTGTCTAAATTTCATTACGTGATTGAATTCCTAGCACACAGGGAAATATTGGCCTTTATCATGACACAAGTATCCCACGGGACAACTTATATCCATCCTCTAACAAAACGGCTTCCACCTCACATACATCAAATGCCATTGAAACGGTTCAGCTATTAACAATCATATGGAAAGACTAAAAATATCAGCGATGGAAAAGCAGATCAATGGCAAATCAAGTACAATAATTGATATTTGATTTATTCCACAATTCTGGCCAGAAATGTTAAAAATCATTCTGTAAAAGGCAGATTTACAAAAATACTTAATGTTCTCTGTTGAAATAACATTACCATCTCTAAATAAGATCTCATCATAGTGTTTCTGAAAAGATGGTGGATGAGAACTGGAGACAATGAGAACATTTCCTTATGGTACACATTCAGTTATACAGAATTTATCCTTCATGCCCATCTTAGACATGTACAGCATATCCACATGTTATTCCATAAAAGTCTGAAGCACATGAAGAACCGCAACAATCTCCAAAATAGGGGTCTCTCAATCCCTGCACATACAGGAGAGATGGCAACTTGCTACTGCAACCAGGCCGAGAATAAATGTACATGTATATAGCTTGCTTGGCTTTTTTTTTTTAACTCCTATAGAGTTCACATCTGGCTAGAGGCCCTCTATGGGACAGGTTGGGAAACCCTGTTCTGGAGATGAGTGTAATACTCTCCTTATGCCATGAATGTATGAGAATATCCCTTTAACCTTTTTTATGAATTGTATTCAATTTAAAAATGGTTGTTTGACAATGGCATCCCCTTTAAAGAGGACTTTTCATCACATCCACCAACTCCAACTCTTAGCATCTTTCAATAGGTCCTGCTCCATTGATTCTGGCAAAGTTGGCAAAGTCGGCAAAGTTACTTTCAGCACAATTATGCTTTCTGGCTGTCAAGTGGGTGGTTTCTGTCTCTCTTCTCCTGCCCAGGACCACCCACCTGACAGTAGAGAGTATGATTGTGCTAAAACTAACAGAACTGATTATTCAGGAATGGTGAAGGCTAAAAAAAATTCCAACTATGCCAAAATAAGTGGAACGGCACCTATGGAAGGATGCAATTTGTTGGAGTCGGTGGAGGTGGTGAAAGGTATTCTTTAAATACATTAGTATACAACATATGTTTTTGGAGCCTGTATAGTGGAACAGTTTGCATTATGGTTTAGGGAAAAAAGAAATGCAAATGGAGGTATTTTGCGCTGACAACTTTTATTGACTACACGTTTTGGGGGCTATCTGCTCCCTTCATCAGGTCCATACTAAAAAATATACCTATTAAACCATATGAAAAAGTACCTTTAAAAAGTTTATGATAAATGTACAAAATACTGTGTGTATTAACAATAACGTATCTCTAAGAAATCTCATAATATATATAATAAAAGGATAAATACGGTAGGAACACTGGAATATAATAAATAGGTAAAAACTATAATAAAAATAGGTTATATGTAATATTTTATCTTGATATATCTATCTGTCTGGATTTAGGGTATTGGAGTATACCATAGCCAGCCCAATTCATAGAATTGTGCTCACAGCATTCACCAGCATTGTGCCTCTTCAAGCACAACCACTCAAGGTGAGCAGTTTCCTTGGCTTGTTCTAGACTTTTTCGCTTGTGACTGAACATGCTACCCTATGGTGCGCCGCGTGTAATCTCTTTACAGTTTACATTATGGATCTATATGATTCTTCCACAAGGCTTGTCATGCAATGAAGCATGTCACAAATTTACATGATGAAAAAAACCTGTTTGTATCTCCATATGGAGGAATATCTTGTAACAGTGTAAGACAATAAAATACCATATAGATCTATCATACTGCACAGCCAGGTTCATGAGCCCTACTCCTGGAACATTCGTAACTTGACGACTATGTGAAATATTCTATCCTTGCAATTTTCAGCCATTATAAAGAACCTTCAGTTCTCCATCCCGTTCTATTGTTTAGAAGTAGAGACTGGTCAAATGATTTATGTCAAAAATATTTTATAGAAGATGGTAGCCTATACAAAGAGGTAGCATCCTATGAACTGACAAAAGATAGACAGGGAATGTCATAAAACAGAGGTATCTTGAAAAATAATACACATTTACATCTATGCCTGGAGGAAAGCACAATAAAAAATGGTATAAATATACTAAAACTAGAACCCTGGAAAACAAATAGCTCAGCACTGGTATTATTACAGCCAGTGAATAAATCTTCAATGTAATAAAATGTAAAATCAAAGCTCCTGAAATCTAATGTACCATATAAAGATGTATAATTTAATATGTTAAATTATTAATTCTGCAGTGAAGACTACAGTATGTACAGGAACGTGTCTGATTTATTTATACTCTACTGTGCTTAACTATTTCACACTGTTCAAATATTTCATCTCCGTCCAAGTACAGATTTACTGCGCCACAAGCGTCATGTTTGATGCCTAAAATCTCAATTTTCTTAAAAAAAATAATATAGTATAAATAATACATTTTGTATACAATGTGATAAGAAAATAATAATTGAAAGACAATACAATCATGTATTCAGTTTACTGAAAAAAGGAGCCATTACTATAAAGAAAGCTAATCAACATATCAATAGAGATAGTCCACAGAGTGCTGGATATATGGTGCCCTGGGGACTAATCCATCTATTGAACCAGTGACCAACACTCTCAAATTAGGTCAGTGGTAAGTGAGTCAACAATAAGCAAGGAAGTGTAATATAACAAAGAGGTCTACTAACATTTGTAACACATACACACACATTAGTCTATTCTGTACTATATTAATATATAGACTTAGTTTGGATTTCCTGCTAAAAAATAAAATACTCACCAGTATATTGAGTTCTCGAGTGGTTAATAAATCTCTTCCACCATGTCTTTGTTTAGTTCTATAGGTTTGTGGAAAAAATGAGTGACAATCAATATGGCCGTCTTTACAGCTTTCAATATTACTAGACTCCTGAATTGCAAATCTCTATGCAATTATACATGTTCAGCTTCCAAGCAGATGCATGACTATGATGTTTTACTGTTAAAAAGGTCTAACAACTCTAGATAAGAAATGCATGAACTTTAATGGTGACCATCAGAGGTCTACTGTTATGGTAAGATATACTGCTATTAAAGCTCAACAAGGACTTATCTCTGCTTATGAAGCCCAAACTAAGGCCATATTCAGATGACATTGAAAAATGGAGGTCTGACAAACTTGACATGGCTATTATAAAGACAATAAGATTAAATGAGTGTATTCACGTGTCCGTTTTTATGACGAACAGAAAAAATATGATCAAAAAAATTTAAAAAACGGACATGTTCTTTGTCCGAAACACAGGCCCAATAGAAATCTGTTTTAAATGGACATAAAAATGGATTGATTGATGGCCGAGTCATGCCAATGGATCAGTGGGATTGGTCAAATAAAAAGACTAATTAAATTCATCCATTTTTTAATGGTCCGTTTAAAATGGATGCAAAATTTTATGACACTGTGCCATCAAAAAGGGACAAACAGACACGGAACGGATACAAGATGGATGCAAAAAAGGTCCAAGAAACAGACAAGGTCAGTGGAATATAGCCTAAAGGAATGACCAAAGGACGAAATATTTAGTTCTCACTGTTGTCCACCCCCAGAATTCTACTATCATGTTACCAATGAATGCTGTAATGCCTCACTCCAGTGGACTGCAATAATATCTAGTCCTGTAGTACAAGGCCTACTAATGTACAGTGAACAATGCAGCCATTTACTGGGCACATCTTTAACTTTATATAGCTCCTGAACCGATTCCTGATTTCTATGTAAATCTGTGGGACTGTAATATACAGGCTTTTGTAGACTTGGGAAAATGACTGCTGGTGTGTGATTCTGTGGGTCCGTCTGCTGGTTGAGCTTGATGATTGTCTATGTCATTCATTGTACATTGGAGCTTTAAGTTTTGCCCAAGTAGTAGAATAAAATGAAGTTGAGTTCTCATTGGTTGCTATGGGCAATATGGCCAAGTTTTCTCTTAGTTTTGATAAATGAGGATCCTCCTGCAATGTTTATACTTTTTGTCATAACTATTTAAATAAATAGTCCCTGGGCTTGGCAATATTGGATGTACGCATATCATTCTTATACTGTCTGTACAACAAGTGCATCAGGCTAGGTTTGTGCTTTATGGCAGCTGTAATGAATGGGAGTTAAAGGGGTTGTCCCATTAAAGACACTTATCCCCTATCCCAGCGTTGTGACACATATCCCCTATCCTATGGAATCCTATGGAAAGGGGATAACTGTCTATAATGGGACAGCCCCTTTAACTGACACCTTTAACTGACAAATAGATACAGTCTTCAGAAAATCTGTACTGAATCCTTCCCCCACAGTGCAGGGAATGACATTGGAGATGCATGTGAGAAGGTATGTGGGTACACATAAATATTAGAGACGAGTCAGCTCAACCTGCTGATTTTAGTAGGATTAGCTATCACATGTGTATGGGGTGTCCTGACTCTCCCTGGATGACTGATGTCGGGGAAAGGAAGATTTTGGATTTCGACATGCCCAATTCTTTGCTTCCTTATGATACAAGATTCTGCCAGAGGTATCTGACATCGGCTTATTTTCCTCACCTCATTGTAAACACATACAAGCTTCACCATAGCTGGAAAGTCTAGAGTTGGCCATACTCATTGGGTCTTGAGTAAAGCCAATCTTCATAGCCCCGTAGTTGGCAGAGAGTGTGCATCATATATGGCAAGGCACATACCTCCTCATAAATCAGGCGCACTGTCTGCTGGGTTGTAACAGGCATACATTTCCCCCATCATTTATGCTGATTACCCTGCCCCCTGTACACCCTTGCCACATTCCCTTTTCGGGAAAGTGTTAAGGATGGCACAGAAATTAAAAAGGCGTAAAAAATTTTGACTTTCTATTCCATGTACACCAGAAAACCTACAAGGCATAATAAATCTGTCCAATTAGATTTTCGATGGCTAAAATGATCAATTTGTCCATTTCTCCTGATGAACAGCTGGTGATTGGATACGTAGATGATCATTCACAGCTGGCCAGTTAGCCCATGCAGGATATTTTTGGTTGGCCATTGGACATAAATACAAGTGTTTGGCATGACTAGCCACTAATGGCCGATCATCAGGTTTTTTTAACAGCTAAAGATGATCTTTTGGTCTCCGAATATATCTAGTTTATGGTAAATAGTTTATATTTTGTAGATAACTATTCTAGAACATTATTTCTTAGAATTCTGTGTTGGGGCCTGTTATTTCTTCTAGAATTTTATGAACTAAGTCACAAGCAGTGTGGCCAGCATAGTCAGTGCAGACTGGACAGTTTCTGGGTGTAAAGAGACACCCCAAACTGCATTTACTTGTAGTAATCTTTGCATGAAAAATACAGTCATTCACATACAATTTATACTGGAGGAATATAGGAAATAATAAAATCTATTTTTTGAGCATATAATAAATGATCCTATATAACCCTCAGGTTTTTGCTGTTTGGCGATTTTTCAAGTCAAGTTCGGTATTGCTTAAAGTCACCATTATTTCACATTTTCTGGTGTCTTGCTGGGCGAATGCAATTTTACTGAGTGAAGTCATCTTGTTACAAAGTCATTTCATTAAAACAGATACTGTACGTGTTTGGAAACATTGGGTCATAAACTCCCATAAATCAATGTGACTTCCCTGTAGAATTCACATATCTTTTTATTTAATCAGAGCAGGATGGGCGCCTTGTAACTGTCGTAATAAATTAACAGAAATCCACTAGGAAGTGGACGGAATGGAATTTTACAATAATCCTTTTTTCATATTTAGAACTTTATATTCATTTTTCAGATAGTGTATTATAATTCATGGCTAGTTCGGTAGGATTTTAATGAATTTTGTTTTATCATTTGTTCTATTTTATTAGACCTGGTGAGCATAGCTTTTTTGGCTTTGTTACTTGCTGTGCACTTCTTTTTCTACTTTGCTGGACCTAGTCCTAATGGGAAAAGTACAAAATAAAGTTCTACTTGAAAATAAAACTTGTGAGTTAGGGCTTACAGTGGGGAAAAAAAGTATTTAGTCAGCCTCCAATTGTGCAAGTTCTCCCACTTAAAAAGATGAGGCCGGCCTGTAATTGTCATCATAGGTAGACCTCAACTATGAGAGACAAAATGAGAAAACAAATCCAGAAAATCACATTCATTTTTTAAGAATTTATTTGCAAATTATGGTGGAAAATAAGTATTTGGTCAATAACAAAAGTTCATCTCAATACTTTGTTATATATCCTTTGTTGGCAATGACAGAGGTCATACGTTTTCTGTAAGTCTTCACAAGGTTGGCGCACACTGTTGCTGGTATGTTGGCCCATTCCTCCATGCAGATCTCCTCTAGAGCAGTGATGTTTTGGGGTTGTCGCTGGGTAACACGGACTTTCAACTCCCTACATAGGTTTTCTATGGGGTTGAGATCTGGAGACTGGCTAGGCCACTCCAGGACCTTGAAATGCTTCAACGAAGCCACTCCTTCGTTGCCCTGGCGGTGTGCTTGGGATCATTGTCATGCTCAAAGACCCAGCCACGTTTCATCTTCAATATCCTTGCTGATGGAAGGAGGTTTGCACTCAAAATCTCATGATACATGGCCCCATTCATTCTTTCATGTACACAGATCAGTCGTCCTAGTCCCTTTGCAGAGAAACAGCCCCAAAGCATGATGTTGCCACCCCCATGCTTCAAGGTAGGTATGGTGTTCTTTGGATGCAACTCAGCATTCACTCTCCTCCAAACACAACGAGTTGTGTTTCTACCAAACAGTTCTACTTTGGTTTCATCTGACCATATGACATTCTCCCAATACTCTTCTGGAACATGCAAATGCTCTCTAGCAAACCTCAGACGGGCCCCGATATGTACTGGCTTAAGCAGGGGGACACGTCTGGCACTGCAGGATCTGAGTCCCTGGCGGCATAGTATGTTACTGACGGTAGCCTTTGTTACGTTAGTCCCAGCTTTCTGCACGTCATTCACTAGGTCCCCCCATGTGGTTCTGGGATTTTTGCTCACCGTTCTTGTGTTCATTTTGATCCCACAGGGTGTGATCTTGCGTGGAGCCCCTGATCGAGGGAGATTATCAGTGGTCTTGTATGTCTTTCATTTTCTAATTATTGCTCCCACAGTTGATTTCTTCACACCAAGCCGCTTGCCTATTGCAGATTCAGTCTTCCCAGCCTGGTGCAGGTCTACAATTTTGTTTCTGGTGTCCTTCCACAGCTCTTTGGTCTTCACCATAGTGGAGTTTGGAGTGTGACTGTTTGAGGTTGTGGACAGGTGTCTTTTATACTGATAACAATGTCAAACAGGAGCCATTACTACAGGTAATGAGTGGAGGACAGAGGAGCCTCTTAAAGAAGAAGTTACAGGTCTGTGAGAGCCAGAAATCTTGCTTGTTTGTAGGTGACCAAATACTTATTTTCCACCATAATTTGCAAATAAATTCTTAAAAAATCAGACAATGTGATTTTCTGGATTTGTTTTCTCATTTTGTCTCTCATAGTTGAGGTCTACCTATGATGACAATTACAGGCCGGCCTCATCTTTTTAAGTGGAAGAACTTGCACAATTGGTGGCTGACTAAATACTTTTTTTTCCCCACTGTACATGTGTGTGATGTCTGTTTTCTTAGCCTTAGCATAGGTCTGGATCTGTGTGATGTGCTGATGTAACACCAAGCATAAAGTACAGTATTTGGGGCTTTTACATCATTATTTGTGTTTTAGTTGGCTATACTATACACATTTTGTTACTCCGTTACACACTTTAACCTGTATTCTGTATACTTTATCTTTGAAAGGACCACTTCCATAAAAGACCACTCTCCAGTGCAGATTTTGGCGGTTTCACCATATAAGTATATGGTCTTCCTGTAGTTCGTTCCTCCTTGCTCAGATGCAGACAGTATACAGTATGTACCGTATGTGAACCACTAAAACAAATGAGTGGAAACACCTCTATGTATCATTATTGTAGGCCAGAGTAAAAGCACAAAACCCAAGTATTTCTTGTGATGAAACAGTCTCATTAAGACATCAGGAAGCTTAGAATACATACAAGAGATTTGTGATTAGCTGAAGATTAACGGAGTTCATTACATTGTCTGTAATTGAGCTTTGTATGGAATAATGTTTAACTCCAATGTCCTTCATATTAAGTATAACATTAACCGTAATTTAATGAAGTGTATAAAGAGAGGAGCGGAGCACATTTTAATTACTGTAATGCCACGGAAAATACCACAATCAATTCTCAGATTTATATTGCATATTCTATAGTACTTTTCCAGTAGCATAGTGCTACATGGCAGTCCATGTAGGAGCATGCATACAATATGTACATACATACAAGGATGTTAGAAAATTCTATAACTTTTTATGATATAGGCAGCACGGTGGCTCAGTGGTTAGCACTGCAGCCTTGCAACGCTGGAGTCCTGGGTTCGAATCCTGCCAAGGACAACATCTGCAAGGAGTTTGTATGTTCTTCCCGTGTTTGCGTGGGTTTCCTCCCGCACTCCAAAGACATACTGATAGGGAATGTAGATTGTGAGCCCTATATGGGACAGTGACTGTCAATGTTTGTAAAATGCTGCGGAATATGATGGCTCTATATAAGTAAGCAAAATAAATAAATAATACTATAGTTGTTGGAGATCAGGATTTGCTTTTGTAAGAAATACCATGATTCTTATCGATGGGAAATCCAAAATTGTAGCTGAGCCTCATTCACTTGAATAGGTTTAAGATACAATACCAGGCATGAAAAAGCACACCCCTGTGTTGTAATCCTGGACAAACCTTTTAAGATTTATTGACATAAATATTGAAACCCATTTAATAATAGCCAAGTCAGAAATGACTCCTCCAAAAGAAAGAGAAACCCATCCACAGACAGCTGTTTCAGGGTTATTGCCTCTCATCAGATTACGCATTTAGGTTTTATGAGAAACCATGTATTCCAGTGCATTATGGTGAATTTTGATGCATCACCAAATTTTTCTGTCATGCTTAAAAAAAAAAAGCATGGCGTCATGGAAGGCGAACATGGCTTAAATGTTTCAAAATTCTGTCCCAAAGTAAACCTTCTAATAGCTGGTATAAGGTTTTATACCTGACAGTCTAAATATGAGCTAGATCAGGGGTCAGCAATCTTCAGCACTCCAGCTGCTGTGAAACTACAACTCCCAACATGCTCCATTCACTTCCATGGGAGTTCCAAGAACAGCAGAGCAAGTATGCATGCTGGGAGTTGTAGTTTTACAACAGCTGGAGTCCCGAATGTTACTGACCCCTGCTCTAGATCATCCAGCAAAAGCCACAGTGATACAATTATACCTATGGAAACACTGGGGTTTTCCTTATAGGTATAATAAGGGCAGAAAGTCAGCAAAGGAAAACTATGCGAAAACTAAATGAAAAAACTGTGATGCGTTTTGCTACATGAGGCCTTAGCCGAAAGGGTTTTTTTTTTTGGCTAATAATGATGAAGCAACTTTGGGCACCTGGAAGCTGATGGAACAACTGATGCATACAGGGTCTGTGTGTTGGACCCTCACAGATCAGATACTGATGACCTAGCTTGTGGATAGCTCATCAGTATGAAACATGGATTACGATCTAGAAAACCCCTTTAATTCAAGAATCTATCCTATCTGGATCTTTAGTTTGGTCTTTGGATCTTCTGTATGGTCTTTGCATTCAGCAGCTGTCTGTATTTGCTATGTCAGACAGTAGATGGGTGCCAACCCAAATATTCACTCAGATGCTTCCCAATCGTAAAGTTGCTTGGTTGTCTTATGAATGCAAATTGTGGTCATTATACAATGTTAGAAAATATTGGAGTATAACTTATATAGGTGACTATGGATGTGAGGGTCCATGCATATTCATAATCATGCTCTATAGGAAAACCAGCCAATATTTTTGAGCTGCCGTAATTGAAAACTGAAAAAACATAAGAAAATGTTATGAAAGGCCTGCAGCTGCATTTCTATATCACTGAGAGCATACAGGCACGTTATTACATTATGTTTTATATACAGCATAATACAATCAATAAATCACATGGAAAATCTGGGTAAACAACATCACTTGGTATTAATAAAATTTGACATAAAACTGCCATAAATGTATAAAAAATGGTACTATGGTAATCTCTACTTTTCATATATATATTTTTTTGTCCTATTGTATATGTAGCATAATAAAGATGATAGGACTGGTAAAAGCATATCCATTTCCTAAAGCCATTTGTGTCATAGCAGGGACAAATATGAAATATTACATTATTTATGACCATTTCAAATTCAGATCATGACCATGTTCTGTAGCTATGGTTTGTGAGTAAATCTGGCAGCTGGGACCCCATTGATGGACATAGAACCCTTGTTGAGTGTTCCTGTGAATGTCCAAGGTGAGGAAGGATTGTATGGAGCAATGGCTGAATATTTAATATGGCCCAGTCCATACAATTCTATGGATGGCATTGTTCTCAATAATCTTCATCAGTTCTGTAAGGATGGAGTGGTCGTAGATATGTGTGACCACTGCTTTATTCCTGATAATGGGGCTCTCAGTGGTCAAACTGGTGGTGAAAATTCTGTGGACAGGTCATAAATGTTTTTCATCAGCGAACCCCTTTGAATACTAAATCTCTCCTAATATAATATATATATGGTATATTTTTAGGATATTGTCTATGTAAGAATATAAAGTATAATTCACTACATAAGCAAATAAAGTTGAACTAACCCTTTACATTGAAAATACTTGTCCATTTCCTGCATATATTGACATGTAAAATACAATTAAAGGTTTTTTTTTAGGCTAAAAATATTGATGACCTATCCTAAAGATAGGCTATGAATATCAGTATGATGGGGGTCTGACACTCAGCACCCCCACCGATCAGCTGTTCTCATCAGCTGATACACAGAGATTGGAGCAGGAAGCAGACAGATCTGTTCTCTGTGTAGTGGCCAGATCTGGTGCTGCACATCAGCTCCTATTCATTTGAATGGGAGCTGATCTGCAGTGACTCAGTTCCGCCACTACTTAGAGAACAGCGCTGTCTGCTTCCTGCTCCATTCTCTGTGTATCAGCTGATGAGAACAGCTGAGTGATGGGAATGCAGGGTGTCAGACCCCTATCGGTGTGATATTGATGACCTATCCTGGGGAAAGGTCATTACTATTTTTAGCCTGGGAAAGCCCTTTAAAGATAAAACATCTGTTATTTTATTTTTAAGTGATTATATTGAAACTAACTAGGATTTAAAATCTTTTCTTATTTACTGATTTTAGATTTTTTTAAATTCTATCTTATGTACATGATTATGGAGGTGTCTTGTCTTGTCTGCTGTTAATAGTATTTAGAGATGGTCTTTATATGTGCCCAATAGACTGAAGACATTCATGGACTTCTGTGGGAGACTTTTCTTGACATGCTCTGTGACCTGTGCAAATGTCTTTGAAGAGAAGGGGAGCTGTTACCATTACCTAGATCTCCAGAAAACAGGAAGTATCAGCCTATAATTAGGCTTAGTGATCAGTGTGGAAACTGCAGGCATTTAGGATTTTTTTAAAATAGAGATAATAGACATAAAATGTTTAACATTAAAACTTGATTTAACCAATAGTTCACATTCTCATGATACATTCCCTTTAAGGAACACAATTATTAATCTATACTGTATAACCAAGCTAACCCAAGCTACTGTTCTTAAAGTATTTAGAGGGAATGTATCACCAGAAAACAACCTATTTAACAATAAAATATTTTTTAAGATTTTTAAAAGGTACTGACACCTGCAATTTTCACTCAGCCTAATAGACTAAGTTAATTCTGTAGGATTTTTCTTTACAGCAGTCACCTCATGTACATGTCAGACAGGATTACAATGCAAGGTCACACCTTTATGGATAACACCACTGACCCATCATTGCATCCACTCCTGACAATGGATGATATCATAGCTTATGTACTCCCCCTTCCTCTATAGAACATATCTAGAAAATTCTCCCATAGACCTCAATAAGACAGCTCAAGTCTATTGCAGCCTATGGCCATGACTACGCTGTAAAGCATATCACTAAATTGCTGTTAACAGAGCAGAGGAGAAACTAAGGAAAGATGGAAGCCACATAAATATTTACAGAAAATAGAATAAAAAAAATCTACAATGGAAAATAAAAGCAATAGATTTCACTGTCTGGTTTTAAAAAATCTTGATACCGTCTCTTTAAGACATTTCGTGTTGTGTAATATGGATTTCAACAATGCTAAAATTTCTTCCTCTTGTTTATATTGCAGATGCATACTACAAGTTTGGTGTAATACATCATCTGTGTAATAGGAAAGACATCTAATCTATCACCCACAGACGTCTGCTGCCATTTGTGGAACAGTAAGTTATTCTACATAATGGAAGATAGCTACAGAGACAGGACTTCACTAGTGAGAGGTGCTAAGGACATAGCAAGGGAAGCAAAGAGACACACAACCAAAAATACACATAAACCAAGAGAAGCAGAGCATGATGGATATGTTCACAGAGTCGAAGATCACTTTCCCGATGAAGAGGCATACTACACACATGGAAACTACAATGAAGAAGCCAACGATGATGAAGGCTCTAGTGAAGCAACAGAAGGGCATGATGAAGATGATGAGATATATGATGGGGAGTATCAAGGAATTCCTGCTGGTCAAGGAAAAGATGGCATGGTGGCTCTAGGTGAACCTGTTTCTGATGTGTTTAAGGCTCGGGATCAGCTAGAAAGTGAGAGAAAAGCTGATGAAGAAGAGTTAGCCCAGCAATATGAACTTATTATTCAAGAATGTGGACATGGCCGCTTTCAGTGGACCCTCTTCTTTGTGCTTGGCATGGCTCTAATGGCTGACGGAGTTGAGGTGTTTGTAGTTGGATTTGTGTTGCCAAGTGCAGAAACTGATATGTGTATACCAGATTCTGGCTCTGGCTGGCTCGGTGAGTACACATTATGTTATTCATATTACATATAAAGAATTGGACATGTTCTTGAATTACCACACAAGAGGAGACCTTCGTGAAAGGGAAAGCCAATTGTATTGGACTGTATCTTTTGTGTGCATACCCTTATAATACTTTTTCTCTCTCTTAACTCTATTTAATTTTTAGATGTAAACTTACTGTTTTAAATATGCTCTAAAAGAAAAAAAAATAGGTTTATTGCATATACTGTATATAATGGCTTGTAAAGGCATAACTTGAAGTTCTGGGGCCCCAGTGCAAAAACCGTAATGGAGTCCCTACTTACTATGTGCCATCTTTAATACTGGTATTTTCTTATGTTGTAGAAGGGCCTTTGTGCCCCCTCAGACTCCAAGGTCTAGTTGCAATTGCTGTCTCTGTACCCCCTATAGCTATGCCTCCATTTGTACAGAAAGCAAGCACAAAGGCAGAAGCAAATATAAAGGAAAAGGGGTCATAATACAAATTAAAAATGACCCCAATGATCCTGCTATCACACATACATACAACACATTACGGCCAATTACAGAGGTTTTCTAAGACTGTAATAAACATTAGATTATTAGTGGGGTACCCACTGATCATGTATAAAGGGAGACTGAGATCAACCACTCTATCCCCTTTGCTATTTGCCCAGACAAACAAGTACATTTCTTGTTGGTTATATCTGGTTCTGCAGATCACTTGATCTGCATTGAGCTGCAGTATCATCCACAGCCACAACTAAATGTATGGCACTGTGAATGTGTAAACAATGAAAGGGACATTAATTGTGCAGTCTCTATTTTGGGTTGATTGACAGCAATGTCAGGAGATAGACCCAACAGGTCAGATATTGATGGCCTATCAGTATGTTTTTGAAATGCAAGAGGGAAATAATAAGGACCGTCTTGAATGACTGCATGCATGGACCTTATTATTTCCAAATGTAGCAAATACTGCTACAAGGTCTGGTTTACATTGAAAAAATTTTGAAACCACCAATGAATAATCATAAATTGTTCCAAATGTTTGACATAAATTTTTTTTAAAGGCAGACACTGGGAATTTTCTTCCACTGTTGCAGCTATTGACAGCTCTCCCGAGGTTCCTGTTCTAGGTATTACAGTGGGGAAAAAAAGTATTTAGTCAGCCACCAATTGTGCAAGTTCTCTCACTTAAAAAGATGAGAGAGGCCTGTAATTGACATCATAGGTAGACGTCAACTATGAGAGTCAAAATGAGAAAACAAATCCAGAAATTCACATTGTCTGATTTTTTAAGAATTTATTTGCAAATTATGGTGGAAAATAAGTATTTGGTCAATAACAAAAGTTCATCTCAATACTTTGTTATATATCCTTTGTTGGCAATGACGGAGGTCAAACGTTTTCTGTAAGTCTTCACAAGGTTGGCATACACTGTTGCTGGTATGTTGATCCATTCCTCCATGCAGATCTCCTCTAGAGCAGTGATGTTTTGGGGCTGTCGCTGGGCAACACGGACTTTCAACTCCCTCCAAAGGTTTTCTATAGGGTTGAGATCTGGAGACTGGCTAGGCCACTCCAGGACCTTGAAATGCTTCTTACGAAGCCACTCCTTCGTTGCCCTGGCGGTGTGCTTGGGATCATTGTCATGCTGAAAGACGCAGCCACGTTTCATCTTCAATGCTCTTTCTGATGGAAGGAGGTTTGCACTCAAACTCTCACGATACATGGCCCCATTCATTCTTTCATGTACACAGATCAGTCGTCCTGGTCCCTTTGCAGAGAAACAGCCCCAAAGCATGATGTTGCCACAGTAGGTATGGTGTTCTTTGGATGCAACTCAGCATTCACTCTCCTCCAAACACGACGAGTTGTGTTTCTACCAAACAGTTCTACTTTGGTTTCATCTGACCATATGACATTCTCCCAATACTCTTCTGGAACATCCAAATGCTCTCTAGCAAACCTCAGACGGGCCCGGATATGTACTGACTTAAGCAGGGGGACACGTCTGGCACTACAGGATCTGAGTCCCTGGCGGCGTAGTGTGTTACTTTGTCACGTTAGTCCCAGCTTTCTGCAGGTCATTCACTTGGTCCCCCCGTGTGGTTCTGGGATTTTTGCTCACCGTTCTTGTGTTCATTTTGACCCCATAGGGTGAGATCTTGCATGGAGCCCCTGATCGAGGGAGATTATCAGTGGTCTTGTATGTCTTCCATTTTCTAATTATTGCTCCCACAGTTGATTTCTTTACACCAAGCTGCTTGCCTATTGCAGATTCAGTCTTCCCAACCTGATGCAGGTCTACAATTTTGTTTCTGGTGTCCTTCCACAGCTCTTTGGTCTTCATCATAGTGGAGTTTGGAGTGTGACTGTTTGACGTTGTGGACAGGTATCTTTTATACTGATAACAATGTCAAACAGGAGCCATTACTACAGGTAATGTGTGGAGGACAGAGGAGCCTCTTAAAAAAGAAGTTACAGGTCTGTAAGAACCAGAAATCTTGCTTGTTTGTAGGTGACCAAATACTTATTTTCCACCATAATTTGCAAATAAATTCTGAAAAAATCAGACAATGTGATTTTCTAGATATGTTTTCTCATTTTGTTTCTCATAGTTGAGGTCTACCTATGATGACAATTACAGGCCGGCCTCATCTTTTTAAGTGGGAGAACTTGCACAATTGGTGGCTGACTAAATACTTTTTTTTCCCCACTGTATACGGGTATGTTCACATGGCAGAAAATGAAGAGGAATGCCTCTACATTTTCCACCGCCGGCATTTTCGCCACGGTCTAACTGCGACGGGATGGCGATGCAGTGCATCAGCATTCCGTCGCGGCATCCCTCTCTCTGATTAGGCCCAGATGAATGGGCTGAATCAGGAGGGAGTCTCGAGCTGCGGACCCCGCGCCTGAATCAGCTGCGGAATCCATGGCAAGATCGAGCAGGACACTTCTTTTTTCTGCGACCTGCTACGATCTCTGCCTCCCATTGAAAACAATGGGAGGCGGATTCTGGGAAGAATCTGCTCCAGATTTGGGGGCAAATTCCTCCGTGTGAACACACCCTTATTGTCTCTATGATCAGTGATTATTTTTAGTTATATACGATCATTTAGGATCAAAAATAAACTATATAATGTCACCATATACTGATAACCATTTAATTCAATATTTTCCCAGTAAAAGTTAGATCTTTACTGCTCTCTACATCCCAATATTGTATAGTGCCATAATGTACTGTATACTTTCTAGACTGAGGCATCCTGTTTGTTTCTCTCTGGCTGCCGCATTACGGTAGTATCTTCCTTGAATTTTTTGGCTGTGGTGTGAGGTGTGCCTTTTTCTTCATTTTATATCTTTGTCAACTACAAAAGGCATTGTGTCTGAAATATTTAGTGAATGGAGATGGCAATGCTTAGTGCTGTGCTTGTGTATGGCAGAATGGTCTGGTCATTCATCTTACATGATGGACGATTGGATCAGTTCCAATCTTTGCTAAAGCTTATTAAATGCATTTAGAAGACAGCCACATAGATAGAGGCTAATAACATTTTTAACAAACCCAATGATCTTTCCATCAATCCTAGTAGGATCATTGTCTAGGACTAAGGATCTTTAACCCCATACAACCAATAATAAGATAAGAACTGCGACATGTTTAACCATTCACTGCTTTCCTTATTGTTTTTGCCAAAAATGGTGCTTGTAATGTAAAATATTCAACTTACCTTAAGACTTTAGTGAGCCGAAATTTGACTTGCAACTATTTAGCATATGATTAGTTATGTAGATTATTGTCATATAACTCCTACTGGACATGCTCTTGATCAAATTCAAGCATGTCTTAAAATCTGATCCCAGGTCTCTTCTACACATTCCCAATGATGGTGCATACTGGTTGACTCACTTGGCTACAGATACAGCTTTTTCTTCAACTCTAGCCACAATGTGCAATTGAGTAGAGGTCTGAGGACGTTGTCCTGCTGGAACACTATTTTGTCGTTTTCATACCCATAGTACTCGAGTGTATGATGTAACTCATCTTGTAGGATACTCACTTATAGCTCAGCATTGAGACCACCATCGATTATGGTCAAGTATCCAATGCCTTTGGGAGTGAAACAACCCCATATCATCAGGCTTTCACCACCAAACTTGACAGTTCCTCCAATTTCTCAATCCGTTAGCCCCCTTTTCCCTTGTATCTTCCAGACCCATTTGTACCCATCAGAGCCGAGTCTACTGACATTCATCTCATCACTCCAAATCACCTGTTTTCAATCTTCTACTCTCCACTTTTTGTACTTTGTTGCAAACTGGAGCCAGGGCCGGCGTTAGGGGGGGGGCAAACTGGGCAACTGCCCAGGGCCCCGTCCCCAAAGGGGCCCCCAGGATCCGGAGCCTGATTACTCGGGATCCCGGAGTCAGGACAGCCATATTAATAACAGAAAGGGACCCAGCGTCATGTGCCGCAGGGTCCCTTTCAGATGTGAGTGAAAATAACAAACATTTTTACTCACCTGTCCTTGGATTGGTATCCGACGTCATCTTCCGGTGTTCCGGACATCACCGCTGAGGCCTGGCTACAGCGGTCACGTGGGGTGTGCTGACAGCCTGCCTCACGTAATCGCTGAGGCCCAATCACAGGCCTCAGCGATGACGTCCACAACGCGTGACGTCAGCCGCAGAGAAGAGGAAGCGGTCGCCGGCGGTGATAGCGGAGCAGCGCGAGGAGGCCCAGCAGAGGTAAGAACAAGGTGAGTATAACTGTTTGTTATTTTCCCTTATCTCTGAAGAGACCCCAGAGTATAATATAATAGTAGCACTGACGGAGTCTGTAGGGCCACTGTGGAGCATTATACTGGGGGGGCCCCCTCTGGATAGCATATTATACTGTGTAGGGCCACTGTGGAGCATTATACTAGGGGGCCCCCTCTGGATAGCATATTATACTGTGTAGGGCCACTGTGGAGCATTATACTAGGGGGCCCCCTCTGGATAGCTTATTATACTGTGTGGGCCCCCTGTGGAGCATTATACTACGGGGCCCCCTCTGGATAGCATATATATTGTTTTGGGCCACTGTGGAGCATTATACTGGGGGCCCCTCTGGAGAGCATGTTATATTCTGTGGGGTTACTTTGGAGCATTATGCGCTCCAGAGGGGCCCCCCAGTATAATGCTCCAAAGTGGCCCCACAGTATATAACATGCTCTCCAGAGGGCCCCTCCCCAGTATAATGCTCCACAGTGGCCCCACACAGTATAATATGCTATCTAGAGGGGCCCCCCAGTATAATGCTCCACAGTGGCCCAACACAGTATAATATGCTATCTAGAGGGGCCCCCCAGTATAATGCTCCACAGTGGCCCAAAACAGTATAATATGCACTCCAGAGGCCCCCCCCAGTATAATGCTCCACGGTGGCCCCACACAGTATAATATCCTCTCCAGAGGGGACCCCAGTGTATGAGGGGGGTCGGCTCTGGAGAGCATATTATACTGTTTTGGGCCACTGTGGAGCATTATACTGGGGTAACCTCTCTGGGCAGTATATTATACTGTGTGGAGGCCATTCTGGAGTATGTTATACTGAGTGGGGTCACTGTGGAGCATTATTTTGGGGGGGCCATCAGCAGAGCATATTATATTGTGTGGCGCCACTGTGGGGCATTTTGCGGGGGAACCAAGGAACATTATACTAGGGAGCCCTCTGGGGAGCATATTATACTGCGTGGGGCCTACTGTGGAACATTCTACTGGGAGACGCTCTGGGGAGCATAATATATTGCGTGGGGCCACTGTGGAGCAAAATACTGGGGGGGGGCACTGTGGAGCATTATACTAGTGGGGGCCCTCTGGAGAGCATATTATACTATGGGCCACTGTGGAGTTTTATATTGGGGGGAAGGGGCAGTGTGGGGAGCCGGTTATACTGTGTGGGGCCACTGTGGAGTGTATTATATTGTGTGGGGCTTTTCGGGAGCATGTTATACTCTGTGGGGCCATTGTAGAGCATTATACTGGGGGGGACCACTGTGGAGCATTATACTGGGGGAACCCCTCTGGGTAGTATATCATACTGTGCGGAGGCCATTGTGGAGCATGTTATACTATGTTAGACCACTGTGGAGCATTATACTGGGGCACTGTGGGGTGCATATTATACTGTATGGAGCATATTATATTGTGTGGGGCTGCTGGGGAGCATATTGCACTATCTGGGGCCACTAAGGGGTAGTATACTTTGTGGGTCACTGTGGAGTATTATACTGTGTGGAGCCTTATATACCATGTGGGGCCACTATGGGGGGCTCAGGGGAGCATTTTATACTGTGTGGGGCCACTGTGGAGCATTATATACCATGTGGGGAAACTGTGGAGGGCTCAGGAGAGTATCGTATACTGTGGAGAACTATACACCATGTGGAGCATTATACTGTGGGGGGGGGGGTGCTCAAAATTCCTGCTGGCAGCCCTGTGTGCTATGTCTGCATCACAGCTCCCTCACTATAATCTTGCACATACATGTAGTGCTCCATGGCCATGTCATTCCCCATACAGTACTGTGCATGAGCTGGCCATGGAGTTATTGGAGCCTGCACAGTACTATAGGGGCTGACTATACTGGGAACATACTCAGTAACACCAGATAGTCAGCACATATGTAAGACTTCAGTGAAGGAGCCGCGGTGTAGGCTATTAGCAGGAAGCTGTTGGGTGGGGCCCCAGAACAAGTTCCTTTGGTGGGCCTAAGGCCCTTCAGTCCGACACTGTATAACGGAGAACAATTATATATAAGGGTGGGTTACTATATATAATTGGGAAACTTAAATATGAGGGGGCTATTATAAGGGGGAACTATTATTTATAAGATGGGCTATTATTTATAAGGGGGGAACTGTTTATAAGGGGGTATAATTGTTAAGTGGGGCTTATTTATAAAGGGGGCTATTAGCGATAATGGGGACTATTATTTATAAGGGTAACTATTATTTATGAGGGGGCTATTATTTATAAGGGAGCAGTATTATATTTACAGGGTGACTGTTACTGATAAGGGGGATATTACTGATACAGGGCACTATTTATCATTTATAAGGGCGCTATTACTGATAAGGGTGTAATATTATTTATAAGCAGGGACTATTATTTATAAGTAGGTGTTATAATAACTGATGACTAGGTGCAAAAATCTATTAGGTGGTACAAAGGTGCTCATTTGAATTGTGTGTGGTAAAATGGGGCTTGTTATTACTTTTTTGTTGGCAGAAAGGAGGCGTTATTATGGGAGTTGGAAGACGATGGTGTTGTTTGCATATCAGCATTTGGGGCCCCGCTTTTAATTTTGCCCAGGGCCCCACTTTGTGTAAAATCGGCCTTGACTGGAGCTGACGCTTCTTATGATAATATTGAAGTCAAGGCTTCTTCACTTTTTTTCGGGCCACCATTCCAGACTTGTGTAACGCGGATCACATGGTGCTTGCATGGGCATCTGTGATCTCACTATTACGAAGCATACGAGCCTCCTCCACTGCTGCATTTGTCATGCCAGAACTGATAGACCTTGATGAGCCGACTTGTTGACTCTGATATTTTGCCTGGACGTCCACCTCTTGGCATTTGAATGGATGGACAGACTTCAGTTCATATTCTTCCAACTGTCATGGCACTCACATGGTGCAGTTTGGCAATTCTCTTGTAAAGAGACCCATATCGATGATCTTGGATGATGCTGTTTCTCTTTTCTTGGGAAATCTTCATGGTTGATCCTGTTTTGGAACCAGTGAACTTTCAATTGGGAATCAAAACCTAATAACACACGGAGCTATTAGGGAATGCGAGAACAGGTTGTAATTTGTAGTATACAAGAAGAAAAAGGTTTTTCCACCACCAGGAGAAAAACAGTAACAATGTAGTTACATGACAAGAATCTTACATGACAAGACCAACTAGTCATATGCCAAATAGTTGCAAGCCAATTTTATTTTATTAGATATTCAAGATTATTGTCTATTAGATGATGGTAGTCTCATGTTTGAAGCTGTAGTGGATGGAGAGATATGGAGTCTGAAAGTCAAAAGTTCTAAACATTGTTACCCTTTTGCTTGTCAGTATATTGTGCATTTACTTCCTTTTCAAAGTATAGACACTTACAAAGACTTGAAGCATACTCAGCTCTAATGTACATACATTTTTTGATATGTGATGGGAGAAGTGTTCAGTAATGAAGTGATTTACTTCACCCATTTACTGTCACTCACTGTCTGATACCACAGAGCAGTTTAGATAATGCATGTTGACAATCTATCAACTACATATTAATAAGCCAAGATATTTGCATACAATCATTTACTAAGCAATTCATGTGGGACATAAATCTTGTCTTGTCTCTTGAAAAGAAAACGTATTTTCTTGCCATCACTAGTAAAATACATATATGTAATCTAATTAAATATATTATTTTATCTAATTTAATATATTATATAATTTCTAATTAATATTAGTATTAATATACAATAGTTTTTAATATTATTTACTTTGTTACTATGTTTAAATAATTTAAGAATAATATTTATTTTTGAAAGACATAATTATCTTATAATTCCAGTAAAGGTGAATTTTAGAATTAGAATGTTGATGACTTTTCATTAGGATTGCTCATCAGTATTACATTGTGGGAGTCTTACTCTTGGCACCCCAGCGGCCTGCTGTTTGATGGAGTCATGGCCAAGCACTGCAGCCTCTTCGTTGTTTATATGGGTTTCTCTAACTGCAAATTGACTACCTAGTATAGTAGTGTTGGTGCAGGGTATGACATATACGCACCCCGCACAAATGTTAAAACATGCACTGCCAGTACTAAATAGATTGCATGTAGGTAGATGACCCTATAAACAATAATAAGGTCCCAGTGCTTGGCTGAGCTATTTTAAACTGCTGAGCGGCAAGAGTGCTGAGACTCAGATCCCCACCAATCTTACATTTATTTATTTCTGCTTACTTATATAGCGCCATCATATTCCGCAGCGCTTTACAGACATTGTCAGTCACTGTCCCATATAGGGCTCACAATCTACATTCCCTATCAGTATGTCTTTGGAGTGTGGGAGGAAACCCACAGGGAGAACATACAAACTCCTTGCAGATGTTGTCCTCGGATTCAAACCCAGGACTCCAGTGTTTCAAGGCTGCAGTGCTAACCCCTGAGCCACCGTGCTGCCCAGTGTCAGTGCACTGATAGCATACTTAACATAACATAGCCTAATTATAAGCAATTACTATTTTATTTTCATAAAACTCCTTTAGGCTAAAACCCCACATAGCAAAATACAGCAAAAAAAAGTGTTTTTCATTGCGTTTTTAAAGAGTTTTCCTCTGCAGACTTTCTACCCTTATCATACCCATACGGAAAATGTAAGCGTTTCCACAGGTATAATTAACATGCTGCAATTTACTAAAACCCAAGCATTTTGGAAAATGCAGCTTTTCCACTGCAATTTTTTTTTTACTGCAATGTGTAGATGGGATTAGCCAGAATCCCATTCACTTTGCAGGTACTGTAAAATGGAGTGTTTTTGCAACTTGGGCATCAGCCTTAAAGAGGACCTTCCACCACCTCCAATAAGTCCTGCTTTTTACATCAGTTAATAGGCGCAGCTCCACTGATTCTGGCACAGTTGGAATTTGCTCCCGCTGTTCCTGAGCAACCAATGCTGTTAGTTTTGGTGCCTGATACGCTATTTAGGCTCTGTACTGTCAGATAGGGGGGTGTCAGGTAGGAACAGACAAGGGGTGTGATTCTGAGCTCTGACACTGGCTGCCTCTGTATGGAGCTCTGAATTGCACCCCTGCCTGACACTGATCTTCTGATATTACAGAGCTTGAATAATATAATCAGGAACCAAAACTAACTGTGCTTATTGCTCAGGAATGGTTGGGGCTAGAGAGAAAAATCCAACTGTGCTGGAATCAGTGGAGCGGTGCCTATTAACAGATGCTAAGAACTTGAATTGGTGGAGATGGTGAAAGGTCCTCTTTAAGTCATTAGGCTAAAACCTAGATAGGATGCAGCCTGCATCATAAATGTCCTTTTATGATCTTGAATCTATCTGAGCATACCATTAGCCAATTATTTCCAACCATACTACCAATGAGTAATGTTGAAGGATTTTTCCATTCTCACAGAACTAGTACTCCAATTTTTATCTCAAGGAAGCTTTGTGTAGGCACAACAAATTCTTACTGGCACACTTTATGCTGGCTGAGATGTGCTGACTATTACAAGGCATCTCTGATTATGTTGAAACCAGTTTGGTAAGTCTACTGTAAAAGTATCAGGTCTTTCTGTTCCCGAGAACCCATAACTAGGTTTTGAGGAACCCTAAGATTCCAAGAAACTGTTTTTGGGAAACACTGCTAATAGAAGGTTTTATGATCACAGTCCATAAACAAAGTAGGACAGGAACCGGTTCTCCCAAAAGCATATCCTTTCATTGTTCCTCTCATGTTATTTCATGAAGACATTTTCATCTTATCACAAAGAGCAAAGTAATAACATTTAATGCATTGACCATATTCTGTAACTCAAAGCTTATTTTTCTTTTACTACATGTAATAAACTACAAAGATGTTTAAAAGTAGGAGGACATTAAGTCAATATTTTGGCCTTATATACAAATACTAAGATATATTAAATCAATTTAAGTTATTTCGATTGAAAAATGTATTTAGGGGTGATCTAGTAAGTTTACATATAGATTTTATCATCAGCATTGAAGGGATTTCTTTATTGTATAAGCAGTGACTATAGAATGTTCTTCCCTAGGATGTGATTGAAGGAATCTGGAGGAACCTCAAAGCCTTTGTGATAATATTGCAAGTTATAGTTTTTATTTTAAATGTATTTTTTTATTAAAGTAAATAAGAAAAACACAAAAAAAACTTGAAAAAGCATAATTTCATAATTTGATCAAATAGGGCAAATACTGTATATTATAATTGTAATCTGCTATGAACATGTATCAAAATCTAGTTAAGATAGTAATATTTTTTCCTTACCAAAAATGTTCCCCTATCACCCTCATATGGTTTTTCTGTTCGCCCTCTACTCACACCCCATAGCTGTCCCCCTCCCTCAGTCCCTTTTTTTTTTCTTTTTCTCTTTTCTGCTTTTACCCCTTTTCCTGCTTTCCTTTCCTTCCATTCTTTCCACCTTCTCTTCTTCTTCGATTCTTTGATATCCCAGTAACCTTGCCGGCTGGGTCTGTCTTGGGGACCCCTGGTGGTTCCGGTCTGCATTGTATGTTTGTATTTTTGTATCATTGGTCTGTTTTGGACCTTGTTGTATTATTATAAAATTATAATAAACATTTGAATAATAAAAAAAAAAATAATGTTCCCCTATCTACTAGAGAAACCATGACACTCCATATATGATGCAAAGTCAACAGTAGTTTATTAATCCAGCATGTGACAAAACAATTTGGCCAACATTCTGGTCCCACTCGGACCTTGATCACAGCCCAGCATATGCAGAATCAGATATGGAGTGTCGTAGTTTCTCTGATGATGATTTCTAGTATGATTCTAGATTGGTTTCTTCCTCCTTCCACTGAGCGCCCTCACCCCCAAGAATGCCAACCACTTCGTATGAAAAATTTTGCCCTCTACGACTCCCACCCCAGAATTCCACCATCTCTGCCAGCTCCCCTATAACAAAGGAAGGTAGCATACACACAAAAAAGGAAAGAGCAATGAAAAATGGGGATATAGGAAATTTGGAAGCTTAGGCATTAAAATGGCAAATGAGTTTTAGGCTGTGGCCACACGTTGCGGAAACACAGATTTTTTTGTTGCAGATTTTGCTGCGTTTTTTTGAGCCAAAGCCAAGAATAGCTTCAATAGGAATTGGAAATATATAGGAAGTTCTTAGAAAATCACAGCATGTCAATTATACTGTACCTACGATAATTTAAATGTTTAATGTAGGTTTAATGGGAGCAGGTTTCCTCTGCGGACTTTCTGTGAAAAGCTCTGTGGGAAAAAACATGATTCGTTGCCACCACAGTTTTTCCTGCAGTGCTTGCTGCTGCCTGCTACGTGTGGCCTTAGCCTCAATATGGAAAAATGTACAGTGCCTTGCAAAAGTATTCATACCTCTTGAACCTTTTCACATTTTGTCACCTTCCAACCACAAACTTAAATGCATTTTATTGAGATTTTAAGTGATAGACCAACACAAAGTAGCAGATAACTGTGAAGTGTAAGGAAAATGATACATGGTTTCCAAAATTTTAATCAAATAAAAATCTGAAAAGTGTGACGTGCAAAAGTATTCAGCCCCCCATATCAATACTTTGAAGAGCCACCTTTTGCTGCAATTACCGCTGCAAGTGTTTTGGGGTCTGTCTCTACCAGCTTTGTGCATCTAGTGACTCAGATTTTTGCCCATTCTTCTTTGCAAAATAGCTCAAGCTCAGCCAGATTGGATGGAGAGCGTCTGTGAACAGCAATTTTCATGTTTTGCCACAGATGCTCAATGGGATTTAGGTCTGGACTGTGACTGGGCCATTCTAACACATGAATATTCTTTGATGTAAACCATTCCACTGTAGCTCTGGCTGTATGTTTAGGGTCATTGTCTTGCTGGAAGGTGAATCTCCTTCCCAGTCTCAAGTCTTTTGCAGCCTCCAACAGGTTTTCTTCCAGGATTGCCCTGTATTTAGCTCCATCCATCTTCCCATCAACTCTGACCAGCTTCCCTGTCCCTGCTGAAGAAAAGCCCCCCCAGCATGATGCTGCAACCACCATGTGTCACAGTGGGGATGGTGTGTTCAGGATGATGAGCAGTGTTACTTTTCTGCCACACATAGCGCCAAAAAAATTCAACTTTGGTCTCATCTGACCAGAGCACCTTCTTCCACGTTTGCTGTGTCCCCTATATGGTTTGTGGCAAACTGCAAAGAGCACTTCTTAATGTCTTTCTTTCAACAATGGTTTTCTTCTTGCCACCCTTCCATAAAGGCCAGATTTGTGGAGTGCATGACTTATAGTTGTCCTGTGGACAGATTCTCCCACCTGAGCTGTGGATTTCTGCAGCTCCTCCAGAGTGACCATGGGCCTCTTGGCTGCTTCTCTGACCAGTGCTCTCCTTGCTCGATCTGTCAGTTTAGGTGGATGGCCATGTCTTGGTAGGTTTCCAGTTGTAGAATACTTTTTCCATTTTTGGATGATGGATTGAACAGTGCTCTTTGGTATACTCAAAGCTTGGGATATGTTTTTATAACCTAACCCTGCTTTAAACTTCTCCACAACTTTATCTCTGACCTATCTAGTGAGTTCCTTGGTCTTCATGATGCTGTTTGTTCATTAATGTTCTCTAACAAACCACTGAGGCCTTCACAGAACAGGTGTATTTATACTGAGACTAAATTATACACAGCTGGACTCTATTAACTGAGTGACTTCTGAAGGCAATTGTGCGCACTAGATTTTATTTAGAGGTATCAGAGTACAGGGGGCTGAATACTTTTGCACATTACACTTTTCAGATTTTTAATTAAAATTTTGAAAACCATGTATGATTTTCGTTCCCCTTCACAATTATCTGCTACTTTGTGCTGTTCTATCACTTAAAATCTCAATAAAATACATTTAAGTTTGTGGATGCAATGTGACAAAATGTGAAAAAGTTCAAGGTGTATGAATACTTTTGCAAGGCACTGTAAAGTTATACAACTGGGCCACGGAAACAAGTGTTACAATTACATATTAAATAATAAAACATCGGATAACATTGGCTCTGAAAAAGACTTGGTTAAACAGCTGCAGCATGATATATTATCACAGAAGACAATAAAAAACAATCAAATGTCATTGGGAAAACATTTTTGAATGGCTTTTCATTGTTTTTTGCTGTCTTCTGTGATAAGATATCACACTGCAGAAGGTTATCCTATTGTAGACATTTAGGATAACTCTACTACATTTGTACATGAATGGAAAGTACAGAGATCTTTCTAATGATCTCTTTACACCTAGACCTGTAACCATGACAAGGGGACATCCTTTACTACTAGAGGAAATAAAGGTTTTGCTATAGTAATAGGTGGGGATTCTTTATAGTAAGAACAATGAGACTATGGAACTCGCTGCCCCAGGCTGTTGTCATGGCTGATAACTTATCCAAATTCAAAAAAGAAAGTTTTGGAAAGTAAAAATATGACAGGTTATGGGAGCTAGAATTTTTGAGATAGAATATTGATCCAGGGATTTTTTTTCCCCGAATATGGAACAGTTGGCATATGTCTCAAGGGTGCTTTTCTCTTCAGCTTCTGTATCAATATGGTGGAATTGTAGCTTAAACTTGAAGGACATGTGTCTTTATCCAACCTTTATCCATCTTTATGTGTTCTTTGTGTGAATACACATATTTTATAATATTAATAAGAGACCTAAAGGCTTTTTTTTCCAAGCTAAACAAGCCCAATGTTTCCAGCCCCTCATTCTAACAGAGATCTCCCATCTAATTTATGAATGGAGTCACCCACTACTGAACCCTTTCCAGCTCTGCTATATCCATTTTACAGCATACAGCCCAAAACAAACACGGATCTTGTATGATCCCCTACTTGTTTGTGCCGCAAATGCGGGCAAAAAGAGGACATGCTTCATATTTTGTGGTCCTTGTATATGGCATGGACACATGGCCGTAGATTTTGTGTATGGGCCCATAGAAATTAATGGATCAGTACGTTTATCCGCAATTGTGGATAAGCTATGGTCATGTGCAGTAGGCCTAATACAGTACATGATGCTGAGAAAGGTTTTGGCTAGGGTTAGGAAAAAAAAATTTGCTTTTTTTTACAGAATCGCCACCATTTCAGTCCATGTGCTTTATCTGGAATTATAACTTTGTGCCCTTGCAATGGGTAGGGCAGAAATGCCAGGCACAGCCTATGGACAAGAATGGGGCTGTTTCCTAAACAAAGCAGAATCTGCATTCTAATGCCAGGTAAGCGCTTTAAAATCTAATAATTAAAAGTTACATATTGAATATATGAACATTTTGCAAGTTAAAACTGCAAATATTTGATATTTTTTTTAGAATCAAGGACAAATAAATACACATAAAGAAATAAATCTATATACTTTTATACACAGAAAATGACATTTAGGCTAAGGCCCCACATTGTGGAAAAGTTGCTTTTTTGTTGCACATTTTGCTGCGATTTTTTGAGCCAATGCAAGAGTGAATTGAGCAGAAAGCATAAATGCCTTCTTTATATTTCCCATTCCTTTTGTAGACACTCCTGGGTTTGGCTAAAAAAAATGCAGCAAAATCTGCAACAAAATATGCTATTTTTCTAAGCCTAAGATAGTCACGAAAATACTATCTTAGGCTGATACCCCACGTGGACTAAATGCCGTGGTTTGGCTGTGGCGGAAAAGTCACGTCAAAAACCGCTGCATTTTACAGTCCCTGCAAAGTGGATTCTAGCGAATCCCATCCACACATTGCAGAAAAATACCTGCAGCGGAAATGCTGCGATTTTCAAAACTGTTGCGTCTTTGGAAAATGCAGCATGTGAATTATACCTACGGAAACACTGGCAGTTACTCTATAGGTGTAATTGAAGCAGAAAGTCCACAGTTGAAAACTGCTGCAGGAAAAACCGTGATGCCCCCACCTAGCAAAATGCAGCAAAAAAACACTGCGGAAAAAAAACAGGCAGAAACGCATTGCAATTTTTCCACAAGCGTTTCCGCAGCTTTTCTGCTATGGATTTTTTCTGCAATGTGTGGATGGGATTATCTAGAATCCCATCCACTTTGCAGGTAATGTAAAATGCAGAGTTTTTTGCCATGGAGTTTCCTCAACGTGGGGCTTCAGCCTTTACAATTTTTTGCAGTCTACATATGCTGAATTTTTTAAGGAGACCCCACTCCCATATTTCATGTGGCTACACATGATCAATATCAATTCGACAGCATAAAAGCAACTTTGAAGCATTGTTCAATTAAACAATCCCATGACAAGAAACTGTCCTTTTACCATTACAAATGATATTTGTTCCATGGCAAATGTACATGTTTGCTGTTGAACGTCTCATTCTTTCATTTAGACAATCTGTATTCTCCAGACATCTGTCCAATTTTTCATTGATGCACTTCAGCAGAAATAGGCACTAGAGAAAAGATTATAGCAGCGCTTCATCACTGGCAAGCAGGTGTCCCTTGTCAGATCAGCTTCCCGTCTTTCCCCGCAGGTCAGATGTGTCAGCTTAGCTGGCATTCTGTGAGCCAAGCAGAGACAGACAGGTACATGATTCAGCTGAGACTTATCATAACCCCTTTCGGGATTGTACCAAAGCTTTGCACACATGCTGATCCAGCAGCATTAACTTCCTTCAGTTTTTTCTTCTGCTGCAGAATAGTAATGGCATATCATTGGTAAGGCCAGGCAAGGGATTATCCCCAACTATTCCTTTCTTAAAGTCCCATCTATCGATTTATATAGGTGAGACCTTAAATCATGGTTCCCCAAAGCAAATATTGGAACATAGAGGCATGAACTTGAATGCTGCCAATAGTGGCTGGAGTCAGGCTTCTCGAAAGAAAAATGTAAGTATTATGGTACTATTAACAGAAGGTAGAACAGAGCGATGTGGTGGGGTTTATGATAGACCTGTGCTCCATTCAGAAGCAAAGTAAAGATGGTGAGTGGGTGCAGGGGACAAAGGATTCTGTCAAAAAGATGGTTCATAGAGATGAAGATGTAGGACATACTTTAATAAGAAACACTGAAGCACTCTACTGTATACATACAAATGGTAACCTAAAAAGTACGGAAACCAACATATATGTCTGAAATAATAATGACAAATGGTAGAGAAACAATACTGTACCTCCACATGGAGCCCATGATTTACTATTTAACCATTTCATGAACAGGCCATTTTCCCTGATTCAGGACTGGACACATTTTTTGGGTTTTTCTGTTCATGTGATTTTGAAGGCTATAAAATTTTTTCCTTTGGGTTATTCAAATAATTTTTCCATCTTTTTTCGATGATAAATAGGGCTTTAGTTTTATGTTGTTTTTATTTTTCCATGTTTTTTCTTTATTTTAATAACTAAAAAAAAAATGTCTGTTTTTCACATTTTTGCTACACACTTTTTTTGAATAGTTTTTTTCTTTTTGTTATGGTAATTTTTATTTAGGTGACAGTTATTGTTTTGTTCCCGAGGGGCGGGGCTAGAACCTGTGACATGGGCTTGGTAGTGACAAGGTTTTTTTTTTCACTTTTTTTTTAAAATTTTTGTTACATGTTGTGTAATGTGATATACATGGTCATGTGATATACAGTCCATGGTCATGTGATGGACACACAGGTGCACAGCTCGTTACAGTCACAGCACAGTAATCAGACATCTGCCTGGCAATGAGCTGTGCACCTGTGTGTCCATCACATGACCATGGACTGTACATCACATGACCATGGACTGTACATCACATGACCATGGACTAATTTATATCCACTGGGAGTGGATGACAGCAAGCAGAGATCTAGATAACCACAAGGAATTGATACAGAAAGTATATTGGAAAATTGTACAACTTTTATTATACAAACAATAACATTTATCTCTCAATACTGGTCTGAAAGTGGACAACCCCTTTGAGGCATACCTCCAATTACAAAACAACTTTCCATAAATGAATAGTACATCAATATAAGAAACTTTGTATTATATATTATTAAAGAAATGTTTCCTTCTCTGCTTATTACACTTCTCTCCTCCTCTTTATCTTTGCTGAGGCTCTTTATCAGTGTAGAATCCATCTCACCCATCTATGGAGAGGGGAGTAGGAGAATTTTCTGACTATAAGATAACCTTTTTAGCAACAAAAAACCTTGCTAAAAAGTCACTCCATCTTATAAAGCACTTTTCCCAATCATGCAGAGAGCTGTGCATCTGTATAGCTCTCTCCCTCTGTCTATCAGGTCAGTGCAGGGCGGGAGAGAGGAAACTGCAACCCATACTGCAGCTGGCAGACTGTGGTTTGGACGTGGACCGCGGCCGCCAGCTGTCTGGACCCCTGCCTTCTGGCCCCTTATAATGACAGCAAACAGGAAAAACACTCATCTCCTGGCTGCTAACCCCTAAGTCCGATACAGTAGAACAGGGGCAGCAAGGATTGGCTGCCGCTATCCTGATGTAACAGATTAGTGAGAGTGAGATCTAAGTGGAAGCATTGAGGAGCATTATGCTGAGAGGGGTCATTCAGGAGCATTATAGTATGTGGGGGGCACTAATGTCCTATTAGTACCCCCCACACAGTATAATGGTTGTTAGTGCCCACCACACTGAATAATGCGCTATTAGTGCCCCCATACAGTATAATGTCCTTTTAGTAGCTGCCACATAGTAAAATGGCCTATTTGTGCTCCTATACAGTATAGTGCCCGCCACACAGTATAATGCTCCATTAGTGCCCTCCAATGCAGTATTATGTTCCATTAGTGCCCACCACGCAGTATTATGCACCATTAGTGCCCATCATACAGTATTATGCTTCTTTAGTGCCCATCACATAGTAAAATGCCTCATTATACTGTGTGGTGGCACCAATAGGACATTATACCATGTGGAGGGCACTAAGGGGGCTTTTTGGGTATGCGCTCCCCCTTTATCTTCCCCGCCAGTCAGTGACATTGACCTCTCTACTCCATTTGTCCACCAGGAAAAGACAAATTTATATGAATTTTTTTTTTCCTAATTTTTCTTGCCTAAGCCTGGGGTGCATCTTATAGTACAAAAAATATGGAAATTGATTTATTTTCACTTATATTCACCTGCACTATTCATTTATGAAAAGTTTTTTTTTATAATTGGAGGTACACTTTAAACAAATTGTCATGATTCCCAGTCCTTCCATACCAAGGGGGTAGTTCTGTTTTTGTGAGAATTTATCATTCATTTTTTTCAGCCAAAGCAAGTAGCAGATTCACATGGAATGGGATATATAAAGTAAGGACTTATCGTTCTCTTTCCTCCAGGATGCAATATGTATTATTGATGTGCCCACCCTTACCTGAGCTTTAATTTGGACTCCAGTTTCTCCTGAAACCAATTCAATGCAATATCACAACGTGATAGCAAAAATCCTCACTGGTAGCAATTCAAAAGGAAACCACCAGATGGCTACTGGCCACACAAAAACAAATATAGTGTAGACATCTTGTGATAGGGTAGTGTGACATAATGTTGTTTTGAAAAGCTGGTCATCTCATGACGCACTTATTTGGACAAGAAGAAAGGTAAGAAAGAACACTTCTGTATGTGGAATAGGAAGAAATGGCAATTTCTAGCTGCTAGCAGCCATTTTATTATTAGCTAATTATTAACTTTTTCTGAGGGGGAATGAAAATAAACACCAACTCTGGCATTCCTTTTTTTTTTTTTTTTTTTTATTTTATTTAATTTTCACCATTTACTATTTGCATAAATGTAAATTAAATGTTGTGGGTCAGTATGATTATGGCAATACCTAGTATGTATTTTTTTTAATGTCTTGAAAAATTTGTATGTTAAAAACACTTTGTGGAATTTAGTTTTGCATTGTATCATCTAAAAGTCATACATTTTTATTTTTCCATCAGCAGAGCTTATATTGGGCTTATTTTTTTATTGGTACCGTTCTGGGATATATATTTATATATATTCAATCTTTTTAAGGCTAAGTGACCTAAAAAGCACACATGAGGGGTCAACTATTAACCAATAACCTTTTAGATGCTGCAGTCCCTTAGACACTGCAGCAGGGTGTCAGCTGTAACGTATCGGCAGCACACTGCTCCTGGTGGTGTCAGCTCACTTTCCCACCTTGCTGCAAATGGACATGGTCATGGTGTGGGAATATTATTGACTACAGCAAACATTTGGCTGAAGTGTTTTCAGCTATCAAGGGCATAAAAAGTCACAAAAACATGACCTAATCACAGTGTGTATATCCAATACATTTTCTCATTTGTGAATAGTGCATAAAATAATTGCAACATGAACCATAGTTTTTGCTGTGTTTTTGCCTTTTAATGCTTTCCTGTAAAATATCAGTAGAACCAGAAATTATGCAGAAGATGGAACATTTTTAATACGGTCAACACTTGTTCTGCTGCACTGTTCCCTCTGACAGATCTCAAATAGTTTGGTATGTGGACAAGAAGTAAACATGAGAAAATCACTCTGACAGTAATTTATGGAAATAAAAATTGTCATCATTCAGTCCAATGCGGTTCTGCCTCTGTGAGGATCTAGATGAAGCATAACAATATTTTCTTGTTTGCCAGGTAGATATTTTTGCACGTCTGAATTTCATTTCACTTCGCTTGATTTGATGGACTCACTCAATATTGCACTCAGAAGATAAAGAGAAATTCATTGTCTAAGATCTCTTTGTTTTCATGGCAATAGGATTGCACTGAAATTGTACTTAGAAGACAGTTCTGTTCGGTGAAATAGATTCATCAGCTTGCCTTTATCATTATCACAGCAGGGAAGCGTTTCAGTCTGCAGAGAAAGTCAGATGAGTGAGGGCAGTCACAGCGGGAGCGTGTCCTCAATGACCAAAAGGTATTAAGAGGCAAGAGAAACTTTACACTTAATATGATTACAGAACCTTGGCACACTGTGAGTCAACATCATTTCATGGCATTATACAGGTGGCTCAGGATGCTCCTAAAGGGAATATATCACCTAGATACTAATATATATGTAAAAGAGCAATATGGAATGGTGTGGAGATAAGCGGCAGGTGGATAACACATTCCTACACCATTGTCTAAGATCGGAGACCAAGGCATCTAAGAGGTTCCTGACAATAGTTGCGTTCCCTTGTATCTCAACCATAAAAAAGCTAAAGAAACAACCCCAGAAATGCTATTTTTAAATATGTAACAAAAAGTTGTATAGACCCCAGGATGGTAGCAATGAAAAAAAAAGCCTATATAAGGCCTGTTGATGGAAATGTATGGCTTTTAGAATTAGGCATCGCCATAAGCGTACTGACCCACAGACATGGTATTTATGTGTACAGTGAACTGTGAAAATGCTAAGGAAAAACAAGGCCGCTGTTGGTGATTTTTGGTGTTGGTGATCAATAAGTTTTAGGTACCCTAAAATATTGCCATTGAAAAATATAACTTATCTTCAAAAATAGGACCTAAAACAGCTACATGACAGAATAATAAAAAGGTTATGGCTTATGGCTATTCATAATGCAATCGTGAAAAAACATACGCAAATTGCCATAGCTGGTTGTGTACTTAAGAGGTTAAAAGTGTAACTATGCAAATAATTTACTGATAACCTGACTTTTGATATAATACTCATGGTGGTTGCATGAAAACATATTTACATAGCTCAATAGACATGGTGGTTAGTGTTCACTATGGGTGCATGGGACTTTTGCTTTCATAACACACATTCACATAGAACATAAACTTTGTGGTCACTCACAATGGCCACAGTCCTTACACTCTGTACCACTATTATGTACAGTGTGGATAAGTACATACAGCCTTTGTAGACTTCCCTGAGACTGAGGTATGTAAAAGGCTTCGGCTAGGTCTAAGGCGCCTCCAGCTCGGGATCTCTTCTCCAGCTCTGTTTTAGCTTCTCTAAGGCACACTTACTTCCACCCTCCTGGAGATCTCTTTGATACCTAGCTTCCTACTTAACACCAGCAGTGCCATTCTCTACCACCTTACAATCTCTGATCTCTCTGGACCCGGATCATTTCACAGAGGCACATATGTAGGAGGCAGACACTCTTTCTCCATCCACGACTCAATCATGTGGGGAGACTCTACACCCATGCTTTCTGTCTCTTAGGTTTCTCAGCAGGGCATCTCATTAGCGGCATACAGGAGCATTCAGAGATATGCTTTACAGCAGCCAAGTAGACCTTTTGAACTTGTAGCCTGGAGATGACTTTTTGGGGGTTATTTAGTTTCATAAACCAGTCTTAATCTACTCTGCACTTGACTGAGATGTGCTTATTTACGAGGCAGGCACCCCTTAAAAAACTAGGAACATCTCTGGTCCTCTGTGCTGGGGAGGCTTCTGCAAGCCCTGCCCATGCTCCGCCCACTTTTATTAACACAAAACGGTATGGAATTGCAAATTTCTGAGCATAACTGAGCTTGCATAAAAATGTGCTACTTTTTACACAAGCAATCTGGCATAGAGGGCTTGATAAATTTCCCCTATTTATCTATGAGGCCACTGTACAGGAAGGCAGAGGAGCACAGCTGTAGCCACCTATTGTCAATGGAGGATCCTGAGTTATGCTAGGTTCACAACTGCATTCAGGTTTCCGCTTGGGGGGTCTGCATGGGGACCCCCCCAGAAATGAAACCTAATCCGCTTAAAAAAGCGGTTTCTTTCGGAAACCCACTGACCCTATAGACTATAATGGGGTCCGCTGGTTTTCCGCCCAGTTTCCACCCGAAAAGGGTAGAAAAAGTGGAGAGAAAAGCGCTGCTTGCAGGACTTTTCTCTCTGCATTTTTAAAGCAGAATGGGGAATGGAATCCCCAGGCGGAGACCGAGCGCAGGTGTGAACCTATCCTTATTTGTATATAGGTGTTACCTTGCGATCTAGTCCTGTCTGTAATGAGTTAACTGCTGAGAACAGGAAGTGTCACTTACAGATGTAGCAAAAGTTTAACTTGACACTTGTTAAATAAACAGTTGTTGCAAATTTTAAAGGGAGTCTGTCAGGTAAATTTGGAACACTAAAACACTAAAAGGTCCTTATGGAAAGCCTGTATTGCCTAGCAATGACTGCTCCTGGTGCATGCACAATTCTGCAATTAAGTCAGGGCAGTACTTCTCAATGCATGGCTCATGTGCGGTGAAGCCATGGCGTACTGAAACTCATTGGACTTATCTGTAGCTTAGTATAAAGACTTAGTATAAAGACAAGAAAAAAAAACATGGCAAGAACAGACTATATATAATGATATTCAGGATAATAAACCACCAGTCCATAAGGTCCTTTGAGTGGTTTAGCATCCCAGATTTATCTGACTGGTTCCCTATAACATGACCTTTTAATAGCTTGTGTTGTGCATCATCATGTTGCAGTGCATTATCAAGTTAAACTTTGCTATATCTGTACTATGAGGCTCAGGGGCCAGAGTGAAAACGAGGACTTGTCAGCAGATCTTAAAAGCCCAATGACATACATGATCTCTGCACTGAACATTTTGGTGTTTTCTTTATCCAAATCCATTCAGCTATTCCAAAGATATAAGCCGTTTTAGTGTTGATGCAAAATAGTGCATACTAGCCAAGTGGGCGGTAACACTATGGCTTCTCTAGGGGGCGGGGTCTCTGAGTGATGCATGTCATGTAGCATTACCACTCACTTGCCTGGTATACCTTAATTTGCATCAACACTAAAAGGATATATATCTTATGTCTTATGGCTGAATGGATTTGGATAAACAGAACACCAAAATGCTCAGGATGACAGCGCCTATCAGATGATGAATGTCAATGGGATTTTCAGACTTGGTGACAGGTCCTCTCTAAAGGTAGATAATGGTAAGAAAAAAACTTGATTTAAAGTTTTATTTTTACCCAAGATTTCATCAAAAGTTGAAATATTCATAGGATCTTACTGGGCAATCTGTTCTCTGTCTATATATGCCTTCATACATGGTGTCCGATCAAGAAAAGTCTGCCCTCTCCCTTATCTATAATCCCAACTACTAGCGATTTCTACACATGCAAATCTGCCAGGAGTAACTGAAAAATAGCAAACAAGTAAGAGAGTGACCATAATATTGGAGATCCAGGGACATTGGACTACAAATATAGGTAAAAAAAAAAAAAAAAAATAAAAATAAAAACAGACAAGCGAGCGGTGGGCCCGCACCAAACACACAAACGCGCAAAAAAAGGAAAAAAAAATATAAAAAAAAGTAATAAGGGAAAGGAGGGAGGGAAGAGGAAAAAAAAAAAAAAAAAAAAAAAAAAAAAAAAAAAAAAAATTGTATGTTTCTTTTTTCTCCTCCACCCAACAAGCAAGAAGGACAAAGAAAAAAAAAAAAAAAAACAACCAACCCCCCCCCCCCACCCCACACAGGGGCGCCCCCCCCCCCCCCCCCCGCCCGGGGGGGCCGCCCCCACTCTGCGGGGGCGCGCGGGGGGGCCCCCCCCCGCCCTTCTTTTTTATAGCAAAACCCCCCCCCCCCCCCACCGATGAGGAGGTGGGGGGAAGAGAAGCCCTCTTTAACAGGGAACCCCAATGATGCAATGTATGATCCAGCAGCAGATTCCACTCAGCACACTGACAGTCCTGCCGAATCCATCCCCCGGGGGGGGGTGAAGGCGGGGTTTAGCAGGTGCTGTCCAGTACACAACAGCACTGCGAGTCTCTATCTGTGGTATCCATATACACGTCACAATGTCAGTCTCACTGATCAGCCACTGAGCACAGTTCCTTTCACGTGGACTCACTAGTCCTGTTGTCTCTTTACAATCTTTTTTTCTCTGCACCAAGATACAGCTTAGCTGTACAAAAAGATCCCACACCAGTTCAATACAACACTCCCCAAGGGGCCCCCCCCCCCCCCCCCCCCCACTCCCTCCTTCTCTGCTCACATTCTGTCTGCAGAACGGCAAGCTGACTAAAGGGGGGGGAGTCACCCCAGCATCATGTCACAATGAGCAATGGCTGCTGCTTAAAGGAACAGTCACAGAAATACATGTCAACATTAAAGTCAATACAGAAAAAAAAAAAAAAGACAACATTGGGTGTCTCTACACTACAAACAGCTAGTCTGTAGTATATACAAGTTTCCTTTCATTGTAGAGGTTGCAACATTCTTTGCTGTGTGCAGATGTGTAGAGGTGACCAGCCCCTCCTGTCTACATTTACTGTGTGAAGAGAGCACAGTCCTCCTCCCTTTACTCACTGTGAACACATCATTGATTTTGAAGATAGCTAAGGACTAAACTTCTCTAGTAACAGGGGGAGAACAGCAAATTAGCTTAAGAGAGGTTTTTCAGGCAGAAAACAACAATATTTTTAAATAAACATTACATATTACATTTTTGTCCTGAATCACATGATCTATTAAATGAGACTAAGTTGTCGGAAAAGTTAGTAACCATTTAAATATTAGGTCGTTTTCATATAATACAATGTAGCTTTTGTTCCATTGAAATAATGTCCCAGTACCATTATTTATCTATATGTATTATACTGTATATAGTTGGGGATTGGTGTCTTTAACCCTTCCCTCAAACCTCAATTATACTCACAGGCCTACATTTACTAGACAGTGTAAACTTAGGCAGTCTGAAAATACACCAGATTTATCACAGTGGCTAATGCTGGATGATACATTTTTTGTATCTTTAGACTGTCTACTCTAAGGCTAGGTTCACACCTGCGCCTGGACTCTGCTCGGGAATTCCGTTCCCCATTCCGCTTTAAAAATACAGGACTTTTCTCTCTGCATTTTTTCTGCATTTTAAAGGTGGAAATTGGGAGGAAACCCAGCAGACACCATTATAGTTTATGGGGTCCATGGGTTTTCACGGGTAACCACTTTTTTAAGTGGATTAAGTTTCCATTCGTGGGATCCCTAAGCAGACACCACAAATGGAAACCCGAACGCAGGTGTGAACCTAGCGTAAGTTTATGTGACTTTTAAGTTGGCTTACTTTGAACCCGAACTTAAAAGAAAATTTTGGTACAATGTGGCACATTTTACCCCATTTAAGTAATGCCCTTTTCCCTGTGCAGCCCCTTATGTTTGTCTAGGAAGTCAGATATATCTCAAACTAGATCTCAAACACTAAATGCTGGTGGATAATGAATGTAAATATGGCTTATAGCGCTAGGATCTAAGTAACAGACCTCTCCCACTGGACAACTTCTCTAAACTGTAGTTACATTTTATTGGATTCTCCCCAGGTAATTTTGCTCTATAAATTCTGTGCACCTGTGCGTTTCTCACTGCCAACTTCATTTCAGCGGGATATGGCACACCTTCAAAAGGCGTATAATAAATAAAGCTGGACTACAAAAATATAAAAAATATAAAGCTGGATACGGAAATATATCCTGATATTATCACATGATTTAATCAGCCAGCTGTGCATATAATTTTTAATTCACTCTTTAATTTACTCTTTGTTGGCTGGGTTGTAATCTACATAATTATTATATTATACCTAATTATGATAATAATGTCATTAAGATCCTATATTTATATGGTACATAAGTACCAGAGGCCACTGTTCACAAGCAGAAATCTTATCCATAAGTCTTTGATGTATATCTTTTAAAGACCAAGCAGGGAAATAACCTCTAAATGCCTGTTTGCCATCTGGCTCTCAAGGCTCACTTAGCACCTTATTAAGCCTGCCAGACAAGATAACTTTGGCTCACTAGAGAAAATCCCTCCAAGGGCCCATCCTTAGAGCATGGGCATGTCCACTTTTAATTGCATTGAAAACTTTCCTATTATCATTTCACCCTTTGGTTAGTTGTGAATCATCCCATAAGAAACAGACCCTGGTAGCAAATGATCGGCTCCAAAGTACGTTACGAAATAGGTTGTCTTCTGCAGATACAGTAGGAACCTGTCAGTTTGTTAGAATCTTGGCCCTTTAGAGGATTCTTTGGTACTCTGGTAGACTACCCTAGATTCACACGATAGAGTTTCACCCATGAAATTTGGTCCATGTGTCAGATTTCCCAGCCTGAACAGTGTGCAGAGAGAGGGACTCTGAGCAGTACAGTTGTCTATGCTGCTAGGAGTTCCTGCCTCTCAGTGACATAGTGCCCCATGCTATAATCACTACAGGAAAATATGCCACTGGGAGGCAGGGACTCCTAGCAGCATAGATAACTGTATTGCTAGGAGTCCCTCTCCCTATATACTGTTCAGGCCGGGAAATTTGATGTACACACAGACAAGTGCATAAATCTAGGGTAATTTGGCCTGACTTGCTAACGTATTGTGTGTGCAGCTGCCCTGGAGCCAATGGGAAAGTTGGTGCTCTAATACCTAAGCTGAAAATTTATAGGGCTGCGTCCTAACATAACAGCATCTGCGTGTGTAGAAAACTCATGTCCGCCAATGATCGCACAATTCTGAAGGTAAATACCTCATACTGCATGCAGGCAGGGTTTTGTCCACATGCGGCTGCCACTATGTTGGAATGCAGCCTAAGACTACAGGGCATAATGATAATGAACCATCTAAGTGCTATCTCATACAGTGGGGAAAAAAAGTATTTAGTCAGCCACCAATTGTGCAAGTTCTCCCACTTAAAAAGATGAGAGAGGCCTGTAATTGTCATCATAGGTAGACCTCAACTATGAGAGAAAAAATGAGAAAACATATCTAGAAAATCAAATTGTCTGATTTTTTAAGAATTTATTTGCAAATTATGGTGGAAAATAAGTATTTGGTCACCTACAAACAAGCAAGATTTCTGGCTCTCACAGACCTGTAACATCTTCTTTAAGAGGCTCCTCTGTCCTCCACTCATTACCTGTAGTAATGGCGCCTGTTTGACATTGTTATCAGTATAAAAGACACCTGTCCACAAGCTCAGTCACACTCCAAACTCCACTATGGTTAAGACCAAAGAGCTGTGGAAGGACACTAGAAACAAAATTGTAGACCTGCACCAGGCTGGGAAGACTGAATCTGCAATAGGCAAGCAGCGTGGTGTGAAGAAATCAACTGTGGGAGCAATAATTAGAAAATGGAAGACATACAAGACCACTGATAATCTCCCTCGATCAGGGGGTGCACGCAAGATCTCACCCCGTGGGGTCAAAATGATCACAAGAACGGTGAGCAAAAATTCCAGAACCACACGGGGGGACCTAGTGAATGACCAGCAGAAAGCTGGCACTAACGTAACAAAGGCTACCGTCAGTAACTCACTATGCCGTCAGGTGTAGATCCTGCAGTGCCAGATGTTTCCCCCTGCTTAAGCCAGGACATATCCGGGCCCATCTGAAGTTTGCCAGAGAGCATATGGATGTTCCAGAAGAGTATTGAGAGAATGTCATATGGTCAGATGAAACCAAAGTAGAACTGTTTGGTAGAAACACAACTTGTCGTGTTTGGAGGAGTGTGAATGCTGAGTTGCATCCAAAGAACACCATACCTACTGTGAAGCATGGGGGTGGCAAAATCATGCTTTTCGGCTGTTTCGCTGCAAAGGGACCAGGACATCTGAGCCGTGTACATGAAAGAATGAATGGGACCATGTATCGTGAGATTTTGAGTGCAAACTTCCTTCCATCAGCAAGGGCATTGAAGAGGAAACGTGGCTGGGTCTTTCAGCATGACAATGATCCCAAGCACACCGCCAGGGCAACAAAGGAGTGGCTTCATAAGAAGCATTTCAAGGTCCTGGAGTGGCCCAGCCAGTCTCCAGATCTCAACCCCCATAGAAAACCTATGGAGGGAGTTGAAAGTCCGTGTTGCCCAACGACAGCCCCAAAACATCACTGCTCTAGAGGAGATCTGCATGGAGGAATGGGCCAACATATCAGCAACAGTGTGTGCCAACCTTGTGAAGACTTACAGAAAACATTTGACCTCTGTCATTGCCAACAAAGGATATATAACAAAGTATTGAGATGAACTTTTGTTATTGACCAAATACTTATTTTCCACCATAAATTGCAAATAAATTCTTAAAAAATCAGACAATGTGATTTTCTGCATTTATTTTCTCATTTTGTCTCTCATAGTTGAGGTCTACCTATGATGTTAATTACAGGCCGACCTCATCTTTTTAAGTGGGAGAACTTGCACAATTGGTGGCTGAAAAAATTTTTTCCCCCCTCTGTCCTTGCCACAGTAAGAATGGAGAGGTCTGTAAGGGTCACCCAGTGACTTTTCTACATAATTACGCACAGTAAGAGACCGAGTGCCCAAACTACAACCCAAAACACACTAATTTATCGCAAAGTGCCAACACGGCATTTTAACCTTAATACTGTGCGGATCCACAATTCCGGATAGTTACAGACCCGCATAATACAGTCGTGTAAATGGGGCTTTACAGAGCTTTCAATGATAAAAACAACTTTGTACTGAAAGGTAAATGTTTGCATTTGGTATACTTTTGAACAATTAATGTTCACTATGTTTCGCACAGGGTCTGTTTTATAGTGACCATGCAATGTTAATACAGCCTGTAATAATATCATCTATCTGTTATAAAACAGATAATGTGTGATATAAATAGTGAAGGGCCCACACAGTACAATTTGCTCCACAGTGGCCCCCACATAGTATAATATGCTCGACAGTGGCCTCAGGCAGTATAATATACTTCACAGTGGCCCCCACACAATATAATATGCTCCACAATATCCCCACACAGTATAATGTGCTCCACAGTATCCCCCACACAGTATAATGTGCCCACAGTGGCCCCCCACACAGTATAATATGCTCTACAATGGTCCCCACACAGTATAATGCGCTCTACAGTGGCCCCAAACACAGTATAATATGCTCCACAGTGGCCCTACACCGTGTAATATGCTCCACAGCGCCCCCATACAGTTTAATATACTCCATAGTGGCCACACCACGGTATGCTATACTGTGTGGGGGCCACTCCGTGCCCCGCCGGGGGGTGGAACATGATATCCTCCCCCACAATGGCCCCCACACAGTATAACATGCTCCTGTGACTTACCTGCACTCCCGTAGGAAGAGCAGCGGTGACCCTCCTTCCACCGTAAAGCAGTCGCTGATGAATTGACGTCATTGCACCTGCGTTGGGGCAGAGGTTACAATCTTCTGGACCCATGTCCTACACTGACAGTTTTCAACACCTAAAAAAGAAGCACTCGCTCACCGGGAAATCTGGGACAGCAGTCCCGGATTCTCAGTTAGCGAACAATCCAGGAGCCTGGCTGGGGCGACGGCGCATGTACCCACAGAGAGGGTTCTGAGTGCCCCCTCTGGCACACGTACCATAGGTTCGCCACCAAGCGTACCATAGGTTCACCCAAAGACATACTGTATATTCAGAATAATGTACATTTATTTCAGAAATCAAACACTCAAGTCACAAATATAATTTCAATACACTTAAATTTATACACAGATGTAGCAGTGTATAACTTAATTTCTGCCACGTGATAACTTTGTGCCATGATATCTTATCACAGAAGACAAAATAGCTATTGAAACCCATTGAAAGAGTTAACACTCTGTGTTAAGTGTCAAGTTAAACTTTGCTACTTCTCTACTTGTCGATTCTAACCCTCAACACACTATGTTTTATTGATTTCCCACAACTAGTAATGCATTTTGTCTCCAAGAAAAATTTGACTAAAAAGTGACCAAAAGATCAGACATTCCCCAAAACAGTATTACTAAAAAGTACATCTGTTCATGCAAAAAAAAGATACCTTATGCATCCCCATACACATACATTGGCATTATGACTAAAAACAATCATTGTGATTGGTCCTCAGCGGTCTCTGTTGACATTCACGATGTCTCTGAAGACCGGCACCAGAACCCAGGAGAGGTGAGTAACATTGTTTAGTATTTTTAATCCCCTCCTCTGGGTCTGGGGTCCGATTACAGATTTTACATTGGAGCCCAGGAGTTTAAGGTTACGCCTCTGGTTTTTACTGCTGGATTCATATGGGATATCTTCATATTTAGTACAATAATAGTACAGTACATGCAGTTGTATGGGGCAATTTGTTGAGTTTCTGTGGTTCTCAACCATACTATTATTACCATTGATTTCAATATAATTCAGATTACACATCTCAGTACAGTTGAAACCAGAAGTTTACATACGCTTTATAAAAAGACACATATGCATGTTATTCTCACTATCTGACATAAAATCAGAATAAACCTTTGTGAGAAGCTTGTGGAAGGATATCCAAAACGTTTGAGCCAAGTCATACAGTTTAAGGGCAATGGTACCAAATACTAATGAAATGTATGTAAACTTTTGACTTTGGAAAAAGTAATAAAAATACCTTAAAAATTCTCTCCCTCTCATTATTTTGGCTTTTGGCAAATATACATTATTTTGGTAATCCTAATTGACCTAAAACGAGAAAGGTTTATTCTGATTTCATGTCAGATAGTGAGAAAAACATGCATATGCGTCTTTTTATATAGCAGGGGTAGGCAACCTTTTTTGTTCGGCATGCCGATCTCGATTAAAAAAAATCAAAGTTGAGGTATTCTGAGTGCCGGTCAATAATTGTAAGTCTGACGACCCCAGCACACGGTATTATGTCACATAGCAGCCCCTGCACACGGTATTATGTCACATAGCGGCCCCTGCACACGGTATTATGTCCCATAGCGGCCCCTGCACACGGTATTATGTCCTATAACGGCCCCTGTACACTCTATTATGTCCCATAGCGGCCCCTGCACATGGTATTCTGCCCCATAGTGGCCCCTGCACACGGTATTATGCCCCATAGCGGCCTCTTCACACAGTATTATCCTCCATATTGGCCCCTGCACACAGAATAATATTCTAACTTTTATAATATTCCAATTGTCACCACTCACTAGCTATTATTATCCTGTGGGGTCTCTTCAGACCCCAGAGTATAATAAGCCAGAGGGCATCAGCTTCAGTTTTTTTGTCCCTTAGTCATTACAACTTGTGCTAAAACTGATGTGAAAATGCATCAGTTGTCATCAGGCTTTTTTATAAATTTCAACTCCAAAACCATCAGTTGTCATCAGTTTTTACTATCAGTTTTTACCAAGCTGGTCCACAAGGCATGATGGGCTGCTGAGGCCAATAGAATAGGGGTACTCATCCACTTTTAGTAAATTTCCATTGACAGGGGTCCGCCATCAAATAAAAGTCCAAGCTGAACACGTCCACTATTTACGGTATTTTTCGGACAAAAAGACACGTCTGACCAGTGTCGGACTGGGATGTCTAGGGCCCACCAGTGGAATTGTTTCGAGGGGCCCACCATGAGGACCCCTGCAGATCAGCGGTACTGAGACAGGGCGGCTAAAGGTAATAACATGCCGGGAGCCATGCTGCTCACCCACTATACCATGTGCACCACTGCACTACCTAAACCTACTGCTACACCCTGTATGGCAAGTGAACAGCATGGCTCCTAGAATTGTTACCTTTACCTGTAGCCGCACTGTCCTGGAAAAGCTGATCTGCAGAGGTCCTGGCTGTTGTATCATCGCAGATGTAATATTGATGGCCTATCCTAAGGAAAGGCCATCAATATTAGAAAGATGGATAAATCCTTTAAAGAGGTTGTCCAGGAATTGAAGCAACCCATGTGGCTGGCGGGAGGTGTAAAGTAAAAAATAAATTAATTAAAATGCATACTCACCTGTCCCCGGCACTCAGTTGTCCGCTGCCAGTGTCCATTCAGTCTCATGCCGGCGACTCCTTGCTGGGAGTCCTGCACCTCATGTGATCGCTAAGACCAATTAGGTACAGGATTTCCAGAAATGAGGCGCCGCCATGAGGCCGAACAGACACAGGCAGGGGACAACGGGGTGCTGGGGACAGGGAAGTGTGCTTTTTTTAATATAAATTTTCTTATTTTTACAACTGCCTGGTGGCCGCCACTCTGATCTCTCCAGTTTATGGACAACCTCTTTTAAGGGGTTGTCTGGGCCAAATTTTTTTTATGGCCACTTCATTGGTCCCCCCCACACAGTGGCCTCTTCACTGGTCCCCCATACTGTATGGGGAACAGTAATGGGGTCATTATATTGTGTGGGAGCAGTGATGGGGGCTAACATTCTGTGTGATGCATATTAAAGGGGTTGTCCAGGGTTAATCTTTTTTATGGCCTAAGATTAGGATAGGCCATAAATACCTGATCGGTAGGGGGCTGACACACGGCCCCATCAGCTGTACGAGCCACTTTCGGCGCCTGTTCTGTACACAACACAGGGCCAGAAGCAGAAAGCTCCATCCGCTGTATAGCAGCCCGGCGCCTTCACTGCAGCTGAGCTCCTACTGACTTCAATAAGTGCTGAGATGCAGTGAAGGTGCCCGGCTAATACACAGAGAATACAGCTTTCTGTTTCTGGCCCCGTATTTTGTACAGGACGGGCGCCAGAACTGGCTCCATACAGCTGATAAGTCCAGGGTCGGCCCCGTACAGATCAGGTATCTATGGCCTATCCTGAGGATAAACCATAACAAATTATGCCTGGACAACCCCTTTAATATACCCCCCAGGGCCACCCTAATGTGCCACACTTTAAAGAGGTTGTCCAGTATAATTGTTTTCTTTTTTATAATTAGTCCGAGGGAGGTGAACCCCCCCACCCCCAAAAAAACCAAAAAAACATACTAAACATACTCACCTGTCCCCCGAAGCTCCGGTGTCCTCCCAGCACGGTCCAGTCCTGCAGCTCCGCTGTCTTCTTTTCCCGGAAGTCCTCACTGGCTGTGACGTCCCAGGTCCCTTCCCTTAGGCCACTGATTGGCCTCAGGGGTCACGTGACGTCACAGGTAGTCATGTGCAGAGGGAGCATCAGCTGGAAGAAAACAACAGAACTGCAGGACCAAAGCATGCTGTGAGACACTGGGGACAGGAGAGAAAGTTTGGGGGTTTTTTTGTTTTGTTTTTTTTGCCTGCCCCGGTGTAATTAAAAAAAAAAATGTTATCCTGGACAACCCCTTTAATGTACCCCAGGCTACTGACCTCCATCACTGCCCCCCCCAACAATATAATGGCCCCATCAATGGTCCACATACAGTACAGGGGACCAGTGAAGGAGCCACTGTATGGAGTATACAGTAAGCTCCACAGTGGCCCCCACCCAGTATTATATGCTCCACAGTGGCACCCACACAGTATTATAAGCTCCCAACAGCCCTCTCCACTTCGGTGCTATTATTATACTCTGGGGTCTCCTCAGACCCCAGAGTATAATAATTGGAGGCCCAGGGAAGGTGATTAAAAATAACAAACATTCATACTCACCTTGCCTTACCTTTCCTTGGCATCCTCGCTCCATCCTGCCGTCTTCAGCGTCTTCAGTGTCTTCCGACGTCGCTGCTGAGGCCTGTGATTGGGCCTCAGCGGTCACGTGGTGGCGCACTGACGTCATTACGCGGCTGTGCACCATGTGACCTCTGGGGCCTAATCACAGGCCTAAGTCACATGACGGAAGAGTGCCGGAGAGAACGCTGCGCCCAGGAGAGGTGAGAATATGTATTTATTGTTTTCAGTCACCTCCCCTGGGCTGCCATCTATTGGAAAGGGGCCTGCAATATGCCAGGGCCCCTTTCCAATAACAATATGTATAGCGGTTGGGGAACCAGGTTTTCCCCGACCGCTATCATAGTGGTCCGGGGCCCGGCCATCTCCAGCTGGCCGCGGGCCACGAACCCTGCCGGGTCCGGTCGCAGTCGCACCCCCTGCGACCGCGATCGTTACGCCACTGGTCAGGGTAACATTGGTAACATGAGGACTAATAGTCGGGGCTCGGGGCCCACCGGTGGATTCACCGGTTCCCCGGTGGGCCAGTCCAACCCTGTGTCTGACTATAAGACGCACCTCAGGTTTAAACAAGAAAAATAAGGATTAGATCGGGGGCAACTAACGTGGCATTACACTAGGTGGGGTGACTAACATAGCATTACATGGTGTGGGGGGCAACTAATGTGGCATTATACTGTGTAGGGGGCACTAACATGACATTACATGGTGTGGGGGGGCAACTAATGTGGCATTATACTGTAGGGGGGCATTAAGGAACATTATATTGTGGGTACTGACATTAGTGCTCCCATTATTGTTCCTCCTCAGTATGCTCCTTAGCAGGGCTGTTTTAACACATTGGTGGGTTCAGTGCTTTGGTTTCATAGGAGGGCCCCCCCATCGCCACCACTTAGGAATACCCGACTTGCACAAATTATAATGTCCCATTAGAGACCCTAACACAGTATAATGCCTCCCTAGTGGCGCCTTACACTATAATGTCCCCCTCCAGCTATCCCCACAGTTAATGTCCCCATCCATCTGTCCCCAGTTTAACCCTGTGCATGCAAATTAAATAGGAGCTTACATAAGAATATAATTTTCTATCCCCCAATAAAAATTGTAACTCTATTGAATAATTATAATCCCTACACCTAACTAATGTGATAACTAGGGCCGTGTTCAGATTGGTGTAACACGACCACTTTATTGCTCACGTATTATGGACACAACCTCGGAAGTTCCTGCGGTTCATCATTACTGGTGTTGAGAGAGTCTGATGACCTACTGGAAGTGCAGGGGTTTCGTTTGTACTGTGGGTGCAAAAAAAAAAAAAAAAAAAAAGCACCCATCTGAAAACTGCCAAAAACTAGGATTTTACATGGTGACATTTAATGGGTAAAAATGTATTATCTGACTGACGGAACTGCTGTTTGTCAGAAATGTTTTATACGTTCAATCGCTAGTGATAATCGCTATTGCTATTATTTTAGCGTGTAACGGATATCACTAGAGAGGCGGGCATGGACAGGACAGAGACAGTGAAAAAAATTTAAACTTTACTGATGACTTTGTGTATGTGTTGTGTAAGTGTTTGGTGCGACAATTTTGGCGCTGCGACCTGGACGATGGTAAATGTCTGGGTCACAGCACCAATAACTTCCTGGTTAGGCTCAGAGGCGTATTACATTATCCTTCTATGTGACAATCAGAGAGCAAAAGTACAGTATGCTCTCTAATTGATAGAAGAGGGGATAACATGGATGGAAGTCTCTGCTACCCCCCCTGGGGTCACATACAGCTTATGCACAGACAATGATGAGTTATCATTGTCTCTGCAGCTCCTCTCCTCCCCCTCCTTCCTTAGCTCTAAGATGCTGCCTGAGGCAGGAGGGGGGGACACTTTAGATCCCCATTTCTAAGGATCTGTTAGGGCTACAAAGATGCAACTGGATTCATTTTAAAGATGAGAATCTCATCTTTAAAAAGATACAAAGATCACCATGATACACCTTACAGATTCACAGCGACTCACTATTAAAACGATGTCGGGAATTGAGATCTGCATTGGGATTTCAATGCCAAACATCGTTTTCACCAGCGAATCGCTCAGGCTCTGAAGGACGATCATGGTGATCTTGGTATCATTTTAAAGATGAGATTCTCATCTTTAAAATGAATCCAAGTATTTCTTTATAGCTTTAACCAATCCTGAGCAATTCACTCAGGTACAGTAGTGAAGCCGGCAATTACCGGCTTCACTACTGTACATAGACTGTGCAGAAGCCAGGTGCTGCCGCATCCATCTTCACCCGGCGCTAATAAAATTTTAAGGAAGCCGGATGGAAAACGTTGCAGGTAGCGTTTTTCCATCCAGCTGAGGCGCATATCCGGCACCAGAACTGATGCCTCTTGTGCCAGAACCAATCCTATAGAAAACTATGGGATCCGTCCTGGCATCAGTTTCCCTCCAGCTTGTGTGCACCATGCTGGAGGGAAACAGATAGCTGCGCAGGACATATGTGAAACGCACCCTTACTCACTTTTTCCTACGCTCCACAGCCGCTTTGTGGGCGCTTCTCCCTGACGTCAGCGACCGCTGATTGGGTCTCAGGGGTCACATAGCGTCATTATGCGTAATGACGTCGGACGTGACCCCTGAGGCCCTGTCAGCAGGCTCTTACGTCATATCATATACGTACTGCTGGGTGAGGAATCCGCTGCCGTGCCAGGGAAATAAGCCTCGCGTGCCACTCCTGCCACGCGTGGCGGGAGTTGCTGACCCCTGTTATATAGTGTATGTAAACTTCTGGTTTCAACTATATGTGCAGTAAATGATGAAATTATGCGCTTTATATGTACAGGAAACAATATATTGTTTGAAGGGTTTATGTACTGTACACAATGAGACCCTGTGTGGCAGCAGATGGGCTCAAGATCTTTGGTTGCCATTTTCATTAGACTTATGTTAACCAAATCCACTGATTTTGGTGAGAACAATTGACCAGCTAATGTACAGTCATGGCCAAAAGTTTTGAGAATGACACAAATATTGTATTTTCACATGATCTGCTGCCCTCTGGTTTTTATGTGTGTTTGTCAGATGTTTTTATCACATACAGAAATAGAATTGCATTCATATTATGAGTAACAGAAGCTTATATTGACAGTTAGAATGAGTTAATGCAGCAAGTCAATATTTGCAGTGTTGACCCTTCTTCTTCAGGACCTCTGCAATTCTCCCTGGCATGCTCTCAATCAACTTCTGGACCAAATCCTGACTGATAGCAGTCCATTCTTGCAGAATCAATGCTTTAATTTTGTCTGAATTTGTTGGTTTTTGTTTGTCCACCCGTCTCTTGATGATTGACCACAAGTTCTCAATGGGATTAAGATCTGGGGAGTTTCCAGGCCATGGACCCAAAATCTCTATGTTTTGTTCCCTGAGCCATTTAGTTATCACCTTTGCTTTATGGCAAGGTGCTCCATCATGCTGGAAAAGGCATTGTTGAGCGCCAAACTGCTCTTGGACGGTTGGGAGAAGTTGCTCTTGGAGGACATTCTGGTACCGTTCTTTATTCATGGCTGTGTTTTTAGGCAAGACTGTGAGAGAGCCGATTCCCTTGGCTGAGAAGCAACCCCACACATGAATGGTTTCAGGATGCTTTACAGTTGGCATGAGACAAGACTGGTGGTAGCGCTCACCTCTTCTTCTCCGAATAAGCTGTTTTCCAGATGTTCCAAACCAATCGAAAAGGGGATTCATCAGAGAAAATGACTTTACCCCAGTCCTCAGCAGTCCACTCCCTGTACCTTTTGCAGAATATCACTCTGTCCCTGATGTTTTTTCTGGAGAGAAGTGGCTTCTTTGCTGCCCTCCTTGAGACCAGGCCTTGCTCCAAGAGTCTCCGCCTCACAGTGCGTGCAGATGCACTCACACCTGCCTGCTGCCATTCCTCAGCAAGCTCTGCACTGCTGGTAGCCCGATCCCGCAGCTGAAACACTTTTAAGAGACGGTCCTGCCGCTTGCTGGTCTTTCTTGGGCGCCCTGGAGCCTTTTTGGCACCAATGGAACCTCTCTCTTTGAAGTTCTTGATGATGCGATAGATTGTTGACTGAGGTGCAATCTTTCTAGCTGCAATACTCTTCCCAGTTAGGCCATTTTTGTGCAGTGCAATGATGACTGCACGTGTTTCTTTAGAGATAACCATGGTTAACAGAAGAGAAACAATGATGGCAAGCACCAGCCTCCTTTTAAAGTGTCCAGTGGTGTCATTCTTACTTAATCATGACAGATTGATCTCCAGCCCTGTCCTCATCAACACCCACACCTGTGTTAATGGAGCAATCACTGAAACGATGTTAGGTGGTCCTTTTAAGGCAGGGCTGCAATGATGTTGAAATGTGTTTTGGGGGATAAAGTTCATTTTCTAGGCAAATATTGACTTTGCAAGTAATTGCTGTTAAGCTGATCACTCTTTATAACATTCTGGAGTATATGCAAATTGCCATTAGAAAAACTGAAGCAGTAGACTTTGTAAAAATTAATATTTGTATCATTCTCAAAACTTTTTGCCATGACTGTATAGGGAATGATTAGTTGACATTCATTTGGCATATGTCAGGGGAAAAAAGGTGTTCAGTTTTTACACACCTGATCTTATGTTCTCAAGGGGAACAAGCTACTACCAGAGGTGCCTGCAGACTCCCCATACCCCATTGAAAAAAACATGTACACTCAACCAAGCCAAGTGTGCATGTGTATGGGAGTGTTTGTTAGGAATAACTGACGGCTCAACAAACATGCAGCTGACATTGAAAGTCTATGGCCAGCTTTAGGCACACACCATGTGCGACTGCATGTTGTCTCCATGAGGCACCATATTCTGGCATGATTTTTATATTTTAGAGGTCCATAGAATATAAGACTAGTATAGCACCATAACAAGATGCAGAACAAGATGTAGACTTTGTGGGGAATTTATTAAGTCTGGTGTTTCCTACATGACTCATAATAAAGGTCCTGAGTGATGCGAAGTTCTGGCCTCTTAAAAAATCAGGTACATCCCCATGTGCCAGAATAACCTGGCCCACTCTTTTCATCTCACTCTTCCCACATTTGCATCTTTGGTGCAAATAAAGGTGAGTTTTGGTGCAAGAAAGGGCCGTGTGACAAAGATGCATTATATTAGCACCCATCTACACTAGAAAAATGTCGTAGATGGGTTGATAAATTCCTACCAATGTCTTAAGGATTTGTAGCACCTGGATCTGTAATCTAATCTTGTGTTTAAGGGTTTAATGCTTACACGTTACATATTGCTATGTGAATAGAGGCTAGAAAACAAACTGTGCCAATAAAATTCCACCTACAAAATGGATAATGACCATCATATTACACTGAAACCTATACACAGATATGGTGCCCAACTCCATATTCAGTACCATGACTTTAAGACAGAGAGAAACATACGAAGATCACTTACTGTTCTACCCGATTCACTGGGTAAAGCATAGTAACAAAAATAAACAATGTTATGAGGCTATAGAAACATTGTTACCATGAGAGCTCTTATACAATTACTCTGTCGGCAGGGTCTGAGTTTCTGAACCTAGTATACTATAAAATACCTCCGTAGAGGCAGACAAGTATGCCACGGTTTTCACCGATGAGGGTGCTTCCAGGCATTATAAAACAAATGAGCACATTTAATTAGAGACTGAATCAATTACAGCAGAATATTGGCCCCTTTTGGCAAGAACACAAATAAAGTAATAGTTCAATTACCATGTAAAATCCACCACCTGCAATCCTAAAAATTAGAACTCACTGCCAAAGGAAATTCTGCTGATTTCAGTCCGCCGAATTAGCTCTAATCCCTTGATGTCGAGAATGTATGCAGAGCACGTTACACAAAGACATTGAATAGGTTTAGTAGCTTTATGTGTAGACTGGGTCACATTTTTTATATTTTGGCAGCTCCGATACAGTTATTAACAATAACTTTGTATATGTAGAGATTAAAACAACTTTTAAAATATTCAAATATAGTCAAGTTTCTAATTGAATATGTTATTAGAAAAACTAAAATGCACCAGAAAAGTGGTATAATATCCATAAGAAGAAGGAGGTTGCACAGTCCTTCGGATGACTTTTCAATGGAGTTTCTTACGAGGCAACTAAATAGCCCCCGTGATTACTAAAGTTTGGATACTATGCAGTGACATAGCTATAGGTTCACAGACGTTGCAATTGCTGCCAGGCCCCATAGCCAGGAGGGCCCTCAGGTCCCCCTCAACAAATACTGATCAGGCAGAGCATTCCTGAATGTCTCTGCTTGATCATAGAGAGGACTGTGCTATAGCTTCACAGTACTCTTTATCCCCTTCTTACACTAATCTCTATACCCAGGGCCATCATGAAGCCTGGAGTGGTGAATAACCACTGGACCTCAGGTATGCAGCATTAACCTTTCCATTGCCTTACAGCCTTACATTAACCCCTTCACTGCTCTAGAATACTAGAGTTATTTAATCATATTACTGCCCAAGACCACCAGGGATTCTGGAATTGAACCCCTCACTGTCCTATACAACCATTTGTATTAACATGAGCCCCATTCACTGCAACAGACCAGCAGTTATAATACATTAACCTCTTCACTGCTATGAAGTATACAAAAAATTAACACCCTCACTGCCCTAGACCATGAGGAATCTTTATATTAATGCCTTCTCTTGGACACTGTAATCTACCCCCTTACTGTCCTAGACAAGGGTTTGGTATGTTATTTATTTAATGTGTTTCTGTATTGCCCAGCTTAAAGAGAAAAGTGCGGAGGTTGCTACACTCCTCACTAACTACTAAAGCTTAGAAGAAACTTATGGAGTTTTTCCTTAAATTAAAAAAAAATGTGGCATATCCCACCCCATAGTCCAATATAAAGGTATTCTTCCCTAGAAACAATGAAATATAAGACCATATGGTAGAGCCATAGAGTGGTACACAAGGCAGTATGCACTTTGCTTGGTAATGTATAAGCTGAGGTTTAGTGTAGAAGAGGGAATTAATATTTGATTCCTTAAAGGGGTTATCCCGTTTTTAAAAATATGAGCCAAATAACAGGATGTATCAATACAAAACACTTCCTAATATATATCCTATTTAAATTCAACACTGTTTGTCTGATTTATGTTTGGGTCATTGATTTCAGCTGTAACGTTTCATCTGCATGCTCCTAGTGAACAGTGCAACAAGCAAACAAAACATAGCAGCATGTGACCTCGGAAGTGGGAGTGATTTATTACCTGAGATTTCATTGCAGGGGAGAGTGGAGAAAGGAGGGTTACCCAGAGAGTGAAAGCAGGCAGATGAATCATGGGAAATGTAGTCTGTCCACAGTTTCACAGCAAGTAAAATAAAGTCAAGCAAAGGGTGCCTTGTGGTTATTTCATCTTCCCAAGCTCTAGTGATATGTCTAGCCAGGTCCTGTCTCTGAAAAGGAGTCTGTGCCCTACCATAAACTAAATGCATCCACCCATATTGAGTCTTTAAAATAACAATTCCATTATTATCAAAACTTAAAAAAAAAGGGGCCACGTGGTTATAATGGATCACAAACATCTGATATGTTCCTAAGGACAGGGCCACATATAGCATATGAGGTAGACATCAATCATTCTTCAATCATTTAGTAAGCAAAGCTTTTACACAAAAAAATCCTCCCATCTTGTTTCTTATCTATAAGGGAACTTTACAAAGCATTTCTACTTCTGATAAACTAAGAAGTTTGTGTTCTGCAGTTTTACCCTAAATGTCTTTGTTATGTTAAAAGAATTTTTGAAGCAGAATTTGACAGCGGATGTGGGTTGTGTAATTACGGCACTTGCCAAGTCGCTGAATTCCCTGCTCGATTGTTATTGTCACAGTACAGCCTACACCTTGTCACATATTTCTATATACATAATATCCTCTCTCCAACTAAGTGCTTCATCAAAAACTTACTGCTAAAAGACTTTAAAGATTCATTTATTCTGCTTCAATTTAGTTTTGTTTACAACCCGACTTGTGATCAACTTGCTCCAACTGATGGTGCATTATTTTATAGGTTGGGGGCATTAACATAGGTATGTTAGGCTCAGGGGCGTAAATATCGGGTTAGCAGCGGTAGCGGCTGCCACAGGGCCCGGAACATTATGGGGCCCGGAGCCCTGTGGCAGCCGCTACCGTGAACCCCACAAACACTGCTATTATTATACTCAGGGGTCTTTTGAGACCCCTGAGTATAACGATCGGGGGCCCAGGGAAGGTGAGGGAACATAAAAAACACTGTAACTCACCTCACCTACGCTCCACATGCTTCGGGCCTGTTTGGTGACGTCCCAGACGCCACGACACCGGCCTCACTCACACGAGATCTGGTCCAACATTGAAGATGGCCGAAGTAGCGCACGGGAGTGCAGTGGAGCGAGGAAGAGGTAAGTAGCATTGTTTTTTATGTTTGTATCCTCCCCTGGGTCTCCGATCATTATACTCTGGGGTCTGAAAAGACCCCAGAGTATAATAATCGTTCATGTGTGCTCCATTATGAGGCATAATACTGTGTGCAGGGGCCACTATGGGGCATACTACTGTGGGCAGGGGCCACTATGGAACATACTACTGTGAGCAGGGGCCACTATGGAGCATAATACTGTGTGCAGGGGTCACTATGGGGCATAATACAGTTCGCAGGGGCCGCTATGGGACATAATACCGTGTGCAGGGGCCGCTATGGGGCATAATACCGTGTGAAGGGGCCACTATGGGGCATAATACTGTGTGCAGGGGCCACTATGGGGCATAATACTGTGTACAGGGGCCACTATGGGGCATAATACTGTGTGCAGGGGCCACTATGGTGCATAATAGTGTGTGCAGGAATGCGGTTTATGTGGGGGGGGTTGGGGGCGGTGGTTTGTGCAGGGGGGGTTGGAGGCGGCGGTTCGGGGAGGGGCCATGTCAAATGTTCGCCTTGGGGCCCAGCCATTCCTAGTTACACCACTGGTTAGGCTACATGTGTTATTAGACCCCCTAAGACTTTGTTTACGTGGTAGAATTTGTACATGCCGAAATTTTCAGCTTCAGAAATTTGAAGCTGAATTTTCTGCTTGACCAAATTCTGCCACGGAATCACAAGCAAGGTGGTATTCTTCTGTCTCCGATTCACTTCAACAGGAGTTTCCAGGCAGATTTTAAGGTGCTGATTTTGAGGCTCAATCTGCTCCAAATTCAGCCTTGTGAACATACCCTAATATTACTTGGGTTTGTCATAAGAACATTCTAAAATCGCTTTCTCCATTTATAAATAATGGGTAGAATTTATCAATACTGGTGTCGTACTGGAGTGAGAAGCGCATAATTTATTAAGCAGCACATGTCTCTTAAATTAGGCGCATCTCTGATTCTCCGTGCACCAGAATATGAAGCAGGAGGGAGTTGTCATAGATCTGAACATTTCAGACAACTATTGGGCGTGGCATGAAATTAGCAATCTTTTTACAAAAACAGTCTTGCACAAAAACTTCCAACTTTTATACACCAGAAAACTGTCATCGAAACCTTAATAAATGTCACTCCAAATGAGTGCAAAGCTGTGAAAACATTACAGCAGCATGGGACAAAGAATCACAGTCACCCGCCACTGACTTGGTTCATTTATAGGGAAGGTAAGGTAGGGTAGGTTGACTCCTGCACACACACATCTAGATGCGCAATGAGGACTCACAGATCAAGCGCCCGCCTCCCATAAATGAAATCATTGACGAAGTCATATTTTATAGCACTTAATATCGGTGGTAGAAATGAAATACTTGCGCCGGCCTCCAAGCTATAATGTTGGCTGGGCCAGTGATCTACCTGTCTAATGGCAACCCTACTTGGACCCCAATCTATGTAATATTTGCCATCTACCCAGCTAATAGTTTATAAACGTTTCTTACTGGAATATTCCTTTTAGTCAAGCTAAGGGTTAAATTAATGTTGGGAAAGTAAAAGACCCAGTAGATTGGAGGACTGATATACCCAGAATAATTTTTAGTGGAACCATTCAGAGGATAAATATGTCCGGTTTGGAGCTTTAAATTAAAATTTTCACACTTCCTATTTAGGTTATTAGACCTGGACCAATATTTAGGGCTCATGTTATGGCCGCGTGCAGCCGCCCTAACTCTGTTGACTCAATCCAGTCAGTTTGAGGCTTTGTTTTTCAAAGTGAATACATAAGAGAGAGGCATAAAGCCATGTCATTATGAGATTCTTAATCTTTGCCTCTGGGAAGAGAATCTAGAATTAGCCACAGTATTAGGCTGGATTAAATAGATCAGTTTCATCTTCTGTGTGAGGACTGGCAATATGAAAGATATCAGAATTGGGCAAGTGGTAAAGAAAAGTGACAAAAGATGCCGAGTCAGTTCAGAGAAGTTTTGTCTATTGCTTGTCTGGCACCGGGGATGTCATTTGTAGAGAGAAAATCAACTAAAAAAAGACAATTAAAGCAAACAAAAGAAAATGATGTCGGCAATAACCGTGGGATGAGGAGCTGTGTGAGTGGGATGTACTACTACACAGCACTGTTTCTTCATGCAAATAATATTAGAGGAATAGATAGCGTTAATGAAAACTAAGCTGTAAAGCTCATTTAATACAGTGGCTGGTTTACCGGTTCACTGTTATGTTCATATGTATTCTCCTTATCACAGCAAACAGCTGTTAGCAGGAAGGTTCTCGTGTGACAGTACAATCTATTACTCCCGATGACATCCACAGCCATACCTCTGTTACTAAACTCACAGCCAGGAGATCATTGGAGGGAGGAAAGAAACACAGGATGATATTACTTAGTACTTCTTACAACGATTTCTTGGCAGGGGGCATAATAAAAATAAATAATGATTTCACATTTTAGTTTTTTTTTTTTTTTTTTTTTTATGGAAAGATCTAATATCAACCCATGATACTTTGTCTTAAAGGGGTTTCCCAGGTTTCCAGGGACCCTCACAGATCAGCTGGTTGTATTGGCAGCGGCACTTTACAGGTCATGTGAAGTCACGTAAATCACTCACACAGCCTGATCGCAGTTCAGTCCGGGTGTTGGACCCCTGACGATCGTTAAAGAGGACCGTTGAGAAAGATACACTAGAAAGCTGACAGTTGGCTTTCCTGGTATGTACCGGGTGCCCCGTCTGACAGTACAAGTCTATGGAAGAGTAGTGTTGGGGGGGAGCATTCCTCACAGCCCAGCGGCTTTCTAGTGGTATAATTGATGGCCTATACTAAGGATAGATCATCATTTATAAAGCCTGGAAAGCCCCTTTATATATTGCAAAGATCAAAAAGAAGGAGAGGCTGGCATGTTCACTTATAAAGCACCTGTCTATACTGTATGTAAGGCAGTCCATACAGGAAATGATTGCCCACTATTTTTCTTCGGTTCTTGCTGTTTGACCTATTTTTAGTGCAGCTTCATTAAAATAAAGCTGTAATCTATGACTATAGTTTAAGTCGGTGTTACAGTGTATACAGGGAGTTAGAAGTAGTCTGAGACACACCTCCTATCTTATCATTGGTTCAGGCTGCTGCTCTCGCCCTCCTCTCTGAAGCTATGCCTCCTCTGATTGGCTGCTGTGTATAACACAAGTCTGTTACAGATTCACCAGGACCCTCGCATATCTGCTAGTGATTTGCAGTTTTCTATGCCACCAATCTGTATACAGATAAGACGCATTGAATGGGGCTAATATATATTTGGCTTTCCACTACAGTTTACAGGTGGAATCTGCATCAAGAAGTGATATTAATGAAAGCATCAATTTTCTGTCATGTGAACATGCCCTTAGTAAGCCTTAATACGGGGGGAACCCAGAGGGTCATTTCAGCAATTGCCAAATAGTGATATTGCTTTGTTCTTTAAAACGTCTGATCCCCGCAGATATAATATTGATGGCCTATCTTAAGCATTCTGAATGTTCCTATAAAAATCATGGAGTCAGAATTTAAGTTTAGTGATAAGGCTGTAGAAATGATTCCATAATGATGGGTGCAGTTCATGTATAGATATGTGTATGTTAGGCATGGATTATCCAAATTTTCCAATGACAAGCTTTTTTACTTGTGTCCCATACAGGAAAACGTGACCTCAGAGTCCATAGATATGTACTACGGTCAGTTCATAGGTCACTGTTGGACAGCCAGACATTACTACTTTGCTATAAAATATTTAGTAACTGTGAATTTCCTTGTCCCTTGCAGGCAGCATAGTGTATCTGGGAATGATGGCTGGAGCGTTCTTCTGGGGAGGCCTAGCAGATAAAGTAGGACGGAAGCAATCTCTCCTGATCTGCATGTCTGTCAATGGATTTTTCGCCTTCCTTTCTTCATTTGTCCAAGGATATGGATTATTTCTACTCTGTCGATTACTTTCTGGATTTGGGTAAAACAAAATTTATTTTTTAAATATTTTTGCTTAGAACTTTAAACAATTTCTCAACTAAAAAAAAATAGAAAAATGCATAAGATGACTTCAGTCTACACTTTCCAGAATGGAAATCACGAGAGCAAGCTTTGTACAGATGTTGTCATAGGAGTCAAAGGGGTTTTCTGATGATAGACATTGATGGACATATTGCAAGGATATCATGGGCCAACAAATGTAACAGAGTAACCCTTCACCATTCTGTCACTCATACCATATATAGATCACATGGACACAACCTTCAGTCTCAACTTTTATGTAGCCTTCAAAGTTGGCATTCTGTGCAGTACTAGAGTCCTATCTTGAGTGATAGCAGTGTCAGAAGAGCTCTCTTACTCCCGGTGTAGAAGAGCTTAGAAAAGCTGCAGTTGTATGTCTTTTCCAGTAGCCTATCCATCTCCATAGACTTCTATGTAAAAAAGTAACTCATCTTGATAAATGAAAAAGGAAACATATTTCTTTGATAAAACATATTGCAGCATTTCTTCTATTCATCTACATTATTTGTTATTATTGGAGGTAATTTTTAAGAACAGTATGGACAGGCATCACTTTCATGACATAGGAACTGACCATATTTCTTTGCAATATCTAAGCAAATTAGCTGAAAAGTATTTAGTGACGTGTCCTCTCCTGCCACGGCTTCACTCTCTGCTCTAGATAATGTCCTCTAAATGCCACCCAGCTCCACCCTCCATTACTTGCGTGACATCTTTCACATTGTCACACTTTAGACGGTTATTTAGAGCAGAGATCTAAGCCCAGGAGAGGACACACCCCTGTGATGAACCGACCCTCAGTTTTATATCTTTCTTGGAAGTGTGTTTTACTTGCTTAGGTCAGTCCTTCCCCCACTTGGAATGCGGTGCTTTAGTTGAGTCCACATTGCTGGACGATACGCTTCACTGGTTTTATGTGTGTTCATTGGAGATGGCTTGCTATAGCCAGGCACTTTTATTATCCCTGGCCAGATGGGATGGGGGATAGCAAGCCTTAACTTCACCCTTCTCTCCGAGGGTTCTGCAAAGGTGGGAGAAGGGGGGCTGCCTGGGAGCAAGGGATGGGTGGAGCACTAGCCATATGCTGTGGGCAGACCTGGATTCTGGGGTCATTCAGCAAAGAGGCAGTAAGGAGCTCTGATCTGGGAGAAGATGAGAGGGCCTGCCCTACTGAGGAATGCTTTGAGGGCCTAGTTCTGGACAGCATGTAGAAGGATTGTTTTATGCAACTTGCTTAAGCTTGCGCCCTAGGCCCAAAACTCTGCTGTGGCCTAGAGAAACGGACTACGAGCCTATGCCGGTATTTTGTCTATCTTTTAATTCCCCCTGTTTATTTTTGTGTATTGTATCATCGCACTTTTGCTTGTATGTTTATGCTTGATCATATTAATATTGTATATTTCTGTATATGCTATTAATTCATACCGACCCACTTGGGTTATTAAACATATAAAATTTATATCGCTCATTTCGTTTTATCCTATGACCCGGTCTACTCACGGTGTGTGAGTGGGAGGTTAAGAAAGAAGTTTGATCGCAGGCGTGCCAGGCGGCTGGGCGAGGCGATATTCTTCACAGTGGTGGCAGCGTTGTGGGATATTAGGGTAACAGTGTGCGGGTGTGGTATCACGCAGACACTGGGGATTGCGGCAATCCTATGGAACGAGCGCGGTATGAGATCAAGCTTAAAATACGGTGAAAGTTTGGTACAGTACTGTTCCCTCCCTTCTTCTTTTTTCTGTCCTATCTTTTATTTGGCAACGGCTTCCAGTGGATGGCTGGTGGGACCAGAAGCATAACCAAACGTTTGCAGGACTTGGTTGCTGCTGAACTCCAGGAGATGGCAGATATGGAAGCTACCATAGCCATGCAGGAGGCGGAGCAAAGTCCTGAGAGGTTGGCACCAGAAAACATCACCATGCCAGATGGTTCCGCAGGTGCCCGGACCCCAGAGGTAACTGTGCCTGGAGGGACCAGTAACCCCAGTTCTGTGGGGGTAATGGACTTATACTTGCAAATGGCCTTACAGCAGATAGAGGCCAGTGACTATAGCACCCGTCTGCAGGTGATTCTCCAGTACCGAGAAGCTGCAGAGCGCCGGGTGGAGAGAGAGGCCGCTGCTGCTGCTGCAGAGCGCCGGGTGGAGAGAGACGCCGCTGCTGCTGCTGCAGAGCGCCGGGCGGAAAGAGAGGCCGCTGCTGCAGAGCGTCGGGCGGAGTTGGAGCATCAGCTTGAGCTAAAAAAGCTGGAACTTTGCCAGCAGGCGCAACCTTCCCCTGCACCAACTCCAGGAGCCTGAGCACTAAAGATCCGATCCGAGGACTTTCCAATCTTGGAAGATAACGGGGACTTGGACTCGTTCTTGCGGGGATTTGAGAGGGTGTGTAAGCAGCATCATATTCCCCAGGCAGAATGGGCCCGTTACCTGTCTCCCCGGCTGAAAGGAAAAGGCCTGGATGTTTCCACGAGCTTACCAGTGGACGCGGACTATGAGACCATCAAAGCGGCGCTGATCCGGAGATACCGGCTCACGCCGGAGGTGTACCGCAAAAAGTTCCGGAATATCCAGCGGGGTCCCACAGAGAGCTATGCGGATGTTCTGCACCACTTACAGGTTACATTCTGGCAGTGGATCAAAGGACTTACTGTCACCACGTTTGAGGGAATTGGGGATCTTATGATAAAGGAACAATTTCTCCAGGTGTGCCCTCTGGAGGTCCGCCAGTTCGTGTGTGACTGGAAACCCAAAACAGCAGACAAGGCTGCAGAGATTGCTTACGACTATGTGTCCACCAGGGAGCAAGGGATCAAGAGAGGAGCCACACTGCAGAGACCCCCAAGCGGGAAGGAGGGGCAAAGTTGGAGTTCACCACAGCCTGCGGTCTCCAAGTGGGGTAAGACAAACTCTGTCCCAGGTGCCCCCTCTACTTCCCCTGTCCCAAGAACTCTGGGCGCCCCGGGTATCCCCTCCAAATCCCAAGGAGAGGCCCGGCGGTGTCATGCTTGTAACCAGCCAGGACATTTCAAGGCGGGTGTGCCCCAACCGCTCTAAGAACCCCCCTGTTTCCCCAGCCTCGGCAGCTGGCTCATCTGTATACTTGGTGGGGAGGGAGGGGTTGCAATCCAATGCCAACAGTCAACAGGTCATTGTGGGGGGTAAAGTGGTCATGGGATTTCGGGACACTGGGGCGCAGATTACTCTGGTGCAACCTGACTTGGTCCCTGCGGACAGTATTATCCCTGGAAAAACTCTGACCCTGAAGGGTATTGGACAAGAACGCGTAACTGTGCCCATGGCTTGCGTCCATTTGGACTGGGGTGCGGGAAAAGGGATGCGTGATGTGGGGCTAGTGTCTGATCTGCCTGCCAATGTACTATTGGGAAGAGATTTGGGGCCCTTGGTGTCCCAATACGGGGTGGGAGCAGCCCCACCTCGCTGTGACAAAATGTCTGTACTGAAGGATGATTTTAATGAGGTGTTGAAGCCTGTCACACAGGCAGAGGGAGGGGTTAGCCTTTTGTCTCCCCTTGCTGTGCGTCCAGCTAAAGTAATCAGTGAGCATGTGAATGAGACATTGTGGAATGCTGACCTGGCTGTAGCCCCGCCCACATCTGCGGGTGATGAGAGCCCCCTCAGTGTGACCCTGGCTCAGCCATTCCCCCATGCAGTTCACTGTGAATCAATGAATGAATGCAATGTCAATGTAATTGCTAATTCTTGCCTTGCAGGTTTACAGGGTAGCTCTTCTGAGATGCTGGGGGCAACCCCAACTGAGGACAATGTGCCAGGTGGTCAGGTGGGTCACGGGGATCTCAGTGCCGATCCGGATGAGGAACGGACTGCTGGAGTTGCGGTGGTGACCCGCAGCCAGAGTGCTAGAGGGGTGGAAGGCGCTCCGACCCCTGAGCCGTTCCCTCTGTCACCCGGAGATGGCACTGAGACCGCCATGACTAACCTCCCCACACTGGAGCCGGAGGAGCCCGACGGGTATGTGACATGCACATCTCTTCTGTCTGGTTCCAGTCAGGAGTTCAGGGACGCTGTCCAAGCTGACCACAGTCTGGATGCATTGAAGGAGCGTGCTGGTCAACCTCCCTTGGAGTCGGACAAGGACCGCGTGTACTGGGAGCAAGGGAGGTTGTATCGGGAAACGATCCCCACAAAGGGAAAAGAAAGTCGGCTCAGGGAGAAACATTTGGTGGTACCCCAACCCTATCGGGTGGAGTTGTTGCGGATTGCTCATGATAGTCCACTGGCAGGCCACCTGGGGATCGCTAAGACCAAGGCTCGCCTCAGCCACTTATTCTACTGGCCTAAGATGGGGACAGATGTAGCTAAATACTGCCGTTCATGTGACACTTGTCAGAGGATGGGCAAGGCGGGGCAAGGCTCCAAAGCACCAATGATACCTATGCCCATCATAACCGAACCTTTCCAGCGGGTGGCTGTGGATCTCATTGGGCCCCTGTCCATTCCCAGTCGCACCGGGAAACGTTTCATATTAACGGTAGTAGACTACGCTACTAGGTACCCGGAAGCTGTCGCGCTGTCTTCCACCCGGGCTGATGTAGTGGCCAAGGCTCTGGTAGGCATCTTCTCCCGTGTTGGATTTCCCAGAGAGATGCTCACAGACCAAGGTACCCAGTTCATGTCTGCCTTGATGCAAGGCCTGTGTAAGGTAACAGAGGTGCAACATCTGGTGTCCAGCCCGTATCACCCACAGACCAATGGCCTGTGTGAACGGTTCAATGGCACCCTGAAGCAGATGCTCAGGATGTTAGTCGAGTCCCACGGGCGCGACTGGGAGCCTTATCTCCCGCACCTGCTGTTCGCTTACCGGGAGGTGCCGCAAGCCTCAACGGGGTTCTCCCCCTTTGAGCTCTTGTACGGGAGACGTGTACGTGGGCCCCTAACTCTTGTGAAAGAGTCCTGGGAAGGAGAAACAGCCATCCAAGGTGTGCCAGTCGTGCCCATGGCCCAAGTGCAGACGGCATGGGGTGCTGGAGGTGGGACCCAAGAAGGGGGTGTGTCAAATGTATTACCTGTCAATGTATTGTGGAGGGATGGTTTGGGGAAGCATAATCTTAGTCATTTGCCCAAGGTATCACCATCACCCACCCAAGTACAGGAGGAACAGGGTGTAGGCCCAAAGGGTCAAGGCGTCTGGGAGGGAGGACAGGGTCCAAACATACCTGTGCCAGAACCAGAGGTGCCCCTAGCTTTGGAAGCAAAGGGGGAGGTGCAGAATCCCCTAGAACTCTCCCAACTAGCGGCTAGTGTGGGAGAGACCCTGAGAGACTGCCGGGAAGGGGTCTCTAAACTGGTATCACAAGGGCCTGGTGTTGCGAGTGTGGATCTGCGGGATGCCAGCACTCAGCACGAGGTCCCAGTGCAGGCCGGGGGGTAGCCAGGTGGGTGGAGACTGCCGGGATGGGGTCTCAGCACCGGTACCACAAGGGCCTGGGGTTGCGAGTGTGGATCTGCGGGATGCCAGCACTCAGCACGAGGTCCCAGTGCAGGCCGGGGGTAGCCAGGTGGGCGGAGACTGCCGGGATGGGGTCTCAGCACCGGTACCACAAGGGCCTGGGGTTGCGAGTGTGGATCTGCGGGATGCCAGCACTCACAACGAGGTCCCAGTGCAGGCCGGGGGTAGCCAGGTGGGCGGAGACTGCCGGGATGGGGTCTCAGCACCGGTACCACAAGGGCCTGGGGTTGTGAGTGTGGGTCTGAGGGACGCCAGCACTCGGGGGAGGGACCCAGAGCAAGCAGGAGGTAGCCAGGTCTACTTAATTCAGAGCCTGAACCTTAGAAGAGTCTCCATTCAGACAGGAGAGGAAGAGGGTATCAGTACGCCAGGAATATGGTCAGGGACCAGCGCAGGTCCCGGCGGGGTGAGGCCGCCAAGGTGTCCGCGGAAGGCGATCTTAGGATCGTCCTTCCTCCCGACACGCTCTAAAAGGGGGAGGTGTGATGAACCGACCCTCAGTTTTATATCTTTCTTGGAAGTGTGTTTTACTTGCTTAGGTCAGTCCTTCCCCCACTTGGAATGCGGTGCTTTAGTTGAGTCCACATTGCTGGACGATACGCTTCACTGGTTTTATGTGTGTTCATTGGAGATGGCTTGCTATAGCCAGGCACTTTTATTATCCCTGGCCAGATGGGATGGGGGATAGCAAGCCTTAACTTCACCCTTCTCTCCGAGGGTTCTGCAAAGGTGGGAGAAGGGGGGCTGCCTGGGAGCAAGGGGTGGGTGGAGCACTAGCCATATGCTGTGGGCAGACCTGGATTCTGGGGTCATTCAGCAAAGAGGCAGTAAGGAGCTCTGATCTGGGAGAAGATGAGAGGGCCTGCCCTACTGAGGAATGCTTTGAGGGCCTTGTTCTGGACAGCATGTAGAAGGATTGTTTTATGCAACTTGCTTAAGCTTGCGCCCTAGGCCCAAAACTCTGCTGTGGCCTAGAGAAACGGACTACGAGCCTATGCCGGTATTTTGTCTATCTTTTAATTCCCCCTGTTTATTTTTGTGTATTGTATCATCGCTCTTTTGCTTGTATGTTTATGCTTGTTCATATTAATATTGTATATTTCTGTATATGCTATTAATTCATACCGACCCACTTGGGTTATTAAACATATAAAATTTATATCGCTCATTTCGTTTTATCCTATGACCCGGTCTACTCACGGTGTGTGAGTGGGAGGTTAAGAAAGAAGTTTGATCGCAGGCGTGCCAGGCGGCTGGGCGAGGCGATATTCTTCACAACCCCTAATGCCCTTTTCAGCTAATTTGCATAAGAATAAAATGTTGATTTTCATGAAATTGAGCTGCAATCCATAGTAGGAAAGGCATCTTTGGAAAGCGTAGAAGACGTCCTACAAGGTACTGTCATTACAGTAGTTTGATACCTATTTTTCTGCTGACAGACTCCCTTTAATGTACAGATCCAATGCACTGCTTGTGTACTTAGTATATCTTAGTTGATGTTTCACGTGTAATGCTTCATCTGGCATTATGGTTGTTGGCTAAAAGTTCCTGAAGAAGAAAGCACACACAATAGTTCTAGTCACGGAGACCTGAGGCTGGGGTTATCCGAAACAAATGCAGAGTGATCCCAGAGGATGGACCGTTGATTCTGAGAGTCATGTCATTGTTGAATCATCCTCTTCATAAAGCAGTCCCATTGAAGTGAATGTGGTTTCCTTTCCCTGCACAGCTGAGTGTCCAGGAGCACCGCTGTACAGGAAATAACTGTTGAGGGGCCATGACACTGAACCAACTTGTTCATTCTTTGGATTGGCTGGGGCTAAAGAGGTCAGACCCCCACCTAGCATAAAACAATTGCATAACCTAACCATATGACATCATTTTATGATATGGAAATACTCCTTTAACTACAATATGTTTACCAAAGCCTGTGAGAAAGTTGCCTGTGACAACATCTACTACTACCAATACTACTACCATTGCTACTACTACTGAGCATCAATCCACACTTTATATGGAGGCAGTGACAAGTCTGTTAATATTATATTGCAGGGGTCAGCAACCTTTTTTGTATTGTGGGCTGTTTATTTTTTTTTTTTTTAAGTCAAAGATGGAGTAGTCGGGGTGCCATGCCATAATGTTAAGGACGTTGACCCCCTGTATGAATGTTATATAATGCTCACCATTATGACACAGTAACCAATTAACTGGTTGATTAAACTTCCATTTCAATGTTATCCTTATCCATGACTTTTTTGTGCAAAGATGTTTCTTTTCTGCCTTTTGGCTGAACACCGGATTCCCAGTAATCTGCAGTAAGGCAACTTTGTGGGGGGCAACGCCTCGTCTTTTTTGTTGCCTAAACCCACACAAATTTGTCCAGAAGCCTACTTTATCATGTTCATCTTCCATATTATATTTTACTTTTGCACCTGCTTCAAGATACAAAACAAAAGGCGCAAGCGATATCTGCTCTCTGACTAGGCGAGCTCACAGCCCAGACACTAGGATGTCTTGCCTCATGATTTCTCCCTTAGTGCTTCCTCCTCTCCAACTGTGTTTACTTGGTCCATGAGAGAGTGCGGTTACCTGGAGTAGCCACGTCTTAAACATTAGAGAGAGCCCTGTGCTAAACATAAATGCCTATAGTGCCGACTGTAACTAGTGACCCCTGTTGTTTAGCGTCCAGGTGTAGATATACAGTAAGTGCCAAATGAAATTACCATAAGGCCAATAAATTCCCATTATATGATGGCTGCTCACTAATGAATATATTGATAAGTGACTTCCTACGGAAGGATATTGATCCTATGTGGTTTTAATTAAATGGAGTCATTGATTGTGATATGTCGGGCTGAAGTATGTGATAGTTTAGTTAGACAGAAATGACAATAAATCTGCACGGCGTCTAATGTTTCTACGTGATTCAATAGTCGGCTTATTTTTAGACCATGGCAGGCTGTTTGTGTCATTGGGTTGTATGCCAGCATTGCTGTCTGCTGGACAGAAAAAGAAATAGCATTTTATTACATAGTGTCAGTGACGTGATGTGTAGTCAATGCAAAAAGCCGATTAGACTGATAAACACATTTTATTAACACTAATAAATATCCCTCCCCAAATTGTTAATGGACCACTGAAGCTATGCATATATCCAACAGAGTTTTACTGTATACTTTTATAGACGTTTCTCTGCCCAAGTGATAAAACTTACATCAGCTTTACAAATGTTCCTGTCCTTATAGGAGTATTTTTTTTTGGCAGCGGTTTGTGCTTCAGAACACCTCTTCTTACATATTGTAGCCATACACCACCATCAGAACAGACTATGGAAGCTAGTCTCCAGTCACTTGGTCACGCACATGGATAAAAATACTGTAGTCAGTTCTCCTATCCCACCCCCTACTGTTTCCGTATCTGTCAGACTTACAGTCCTACGCTAACAGTTTTTCTGACTGTGATGTGCAATAACGGACAGCACATGGAACCATTATAGGAAATGGAGCCATTCACATATCCTTTTTTAACAGACCAAGAGACACTGAGAATTTGTGATATGCACTATATTTTTCTCTTTTCTCTCTTCGTCAAGCCTAAGGGTCTGTGTAAAAAATGGGCAATAGATGCATGACACCCCGCGTTTCATCTGTTTTTCACAATGAAACAATAAAAAAGACTGCATCCTGTTTTTTAGCTGCTTTCCTACTCTGATTGCACATGGATGGCAAATGGATGGCACATGGATAACAAACAGAAATACACTAAGTTGTACAACAGCTACGAGCTGCTATACATTTCCCCCCAGACGCCCCATTTATGAGGAGGTGTATGCCTCGCCATAAATGAGGCACCTCCTCTGCCAGCTCCAGGGCTATGAAGACTGGTGTGAGTAAAGCCAGTCTTCATAAATCTACCCCAGTGCATTTTCACTGCATTTTTCTGCAGCGTTTTTTAGCTGCATTTCACTATGTGGGGCCTTAGCTTTAGGTTAAGTTCATATGGCAGATAATGTGGCAGGACTGGCCACATTATACAAAATTTCCTACTCACATTCACCTCGATTGATGGTTTGGGGGGAATCTGCCTGAAGATAGGGCAGGACACTTCTTTTTTTCCTCTACCTAATTTTTTTCAGCTACCTGATTATTCATTTCAATGGGAGGCGGATTTTTTTTGCAGCCGTGTGCACTTACCCTTAACTTATCCCATGTAAATAAAAGCTGTCCTCCCTGCATAGTTAAAGCCATGGGTAAAGCCAAGGTATTTTCCTATGTTATGACATATTGCTAGGATATGCTATCACTTTGTGATCAGTTGTGGCATTCTCTGGAACCTCCTCCAATACACAAAAAAGGGGCCTTAGTACTGATACCACATCTCCTTCAGTTTTCCCTACATAGTGGCGCTTCTGACCATCTGTGTAGCAGGCATTGTTACATCAGTATGAACATGGCATCCATCTTGTTATCATTGCTGTCCTAAATGTGTAATGATTCATTTGGTAAACCCACTGAGAGAGATCAGCTCCTGCCTATGGAGGGAATGTAATACACCATTTCTATTACAAACTTCCTTTATTACCTTTGCCTTAGTTACCTCCTGTAACACTGATACTACAAGTGCCCCCCTCCAACTCCCCCAGCCTAGATATCCCACATTTCCTAACACAGGTTGCCCTCTATATCCAGTGTTCGGATGTGTGACAATTAGTCCACCCAGGGTCAGACTGGACCACCAGAGCACCTAGGCTCTGTAACACAATAATGGACCACAGAGGTCCAGCAGAAGACAACTCAGTTTGAAGGCTATTACCTAGCAGGTTGATAGTGGTTGCTCTGTGCCATACGTTGTTTTAACAGTAGCAGATGGACACATTATTTTTTATGGCCCTGTATACATGACCATAATGTTTACAGATCTGTGTGGGGGCCGTCAGACTGGTCCTCCAAAACTGATTATGGTCTGGTTTGCGGACCAGGATCATTCATTGAAGTGTATAGGTCCCAGGGATAGCACAGATGGTACACGAATGCCATGTATGTGTCATCCGTTCTCTTTCTTCATGGTCCAATGCATGAACACAGTTGTGTGCATTTAGTCTAACTAAAACTAACCAGAATATGGGATTGGCAGGATATGTGGATGGGTTTCTTTACTGTAAAATTTATTCTAATTTTTGCTATCCCTGGGTTTCTTGAGACATTTTATTTATAAATAATATTCACTTAATCTGAGTGTGTACTCAGCATTACAGTGCATTATGGGACATCTACAGTACTCCTCTGGCTTCATTGAAGAATGCCCGACAGGTGGAGTAGTTAGGCTGGGTTTGCACAGTGAGGCAGATAAACTAAAATTGTATAACTTTTAGACAGTGTAAAGTTAGACTAGACATTCTCAATCTGCACCAAAGTGTCTGATGCTGTTTGACAATTTGGTGTATTTTTACACAGTCTAGTCTAACTTTACACCACTAGTTGGCTTAGTTTCCCACAAAAATTTGGAGCAATTTCTGGTTTACAGTTTTTCATATTAAGCCACACCCCTTTCCAACAAACCCCACCCACATGCCATACAAGGCTCACACACTGTTAGAAAGTGGCTAAAACACATCGAAAATGAGGTATAAAGAATGCACACCATTTATTTTGGTGTCACTGACATCAGAATTTTGGTGCATATTTATTAGTTTATCTGCCCCGTTGTGTTTATCCTCAAAAATGCATGTAAAAACACACTGGGGCAGATAAATAAAACTGTCTCACTTTTAGATAGCAACATTTAGCAAGTTTAGACAGTCTTAAACTGCACCAGATTTTCCAAAGTGTCTAATGCTGTTTGGAAATCTGGCATACTTTTACTGTCTAGTCTAACTTTACACCGCTTACTAGTTGGCTTAGTATACAAACAAAGTTTGGTGCAAAAATTAATAACAATGGATGACAATTCGGCACAACAACGTTTTGGCACAATTTTTGGCTCAGGGTTAAAAAAACAAAAAAAAAACAAAAAAAACACACACACAGAAAATGAAGTGTAAAGCACGTACACCAGTTTTTTATGCAAATAATGCCAGAATTCTGGTGCATATTTATTAGTATATCTGCCCCTCTGTGTTGATTCATTACCTGACATTATTTTGACATAGAGCTCTAAATCTACTGTTTCTAGTACTGAAAAGATTCTGGTTTCATACTGCTACCTGTAGAGGGAGCTCAATACATATTGTGCTACACACCCCATTTTGACCTAATCTGAATCTATATAAACCTGTGTGCAGCAAGCCCCCCCTAGTGGTAGTTGCATATAGCCAGAATTTTATCCTGAAAAATAAAGTATTAGCAGTTCAGTGTCCAAGATTTATTTATCTGTTAATAAAGTTCCTTTCTGAGTCACACACACAGATGATTCATGTTCTGTATCACATTTGTGAGTGATAGCCTAATATTACATCTATCACAGAGGGTTATGGGTAAAATACTTGGCAAATGATCAATGTGATCTTCTAGATTGTCACAAAACTTCACGACTATTATAGCTCCTGGACTGATTTTCTCCCCAAATAATTAATTACAATAATAGCTGTCACGTAATATTGGATCTTCCCTGTGATTTATGATGTGGAGATCTACTTTATTGTGTCTGTCAGCCTCGCAAATACCAATTTTTCATGTTTTAGATAATGGGAATTTGGACAGGTGATAAATAACACAGAATTCTCTATCAATATTAATTTACAAACACTTGAATTATTTTTATAATGGTTTAAGCTGGTATGTCTGCAAGCAATGTACATGAACTTCTATAGTAATACCATATTACTGCTTTACTATACTACTATCATACACTATATCAATTTACAGTGTTAGAATATTCTGTCAAAAATTAAAAAAATATGCTTAGGATAAGTTTACATGGTGGCCTTCTGTCTCAAAATTCTCTCCAAATACCGGCCCTGTAGAACTCATGGTGGAAAGCCAAAGCAGAGCTGTAAATACATTGTAATACAATGGGGCTAATCATGAGCCTTGTACTGGAGGTTTTGTGGCTGAATCAGCCATGGAATCCGCAGCAAGATCGAGCATGCTGAGAAATAGAAGTGTCCGTCACTGTCTGTCATTGATAGCAATGCAGATTCCGTCAGATTCCGAATGGTTTTGGGAGCCAATTTTGAGGTTGAATCAGCCTCAAATTCAGCTCTGTATTCCTCATTGTGAACCTAGCCTTATTGTACTGTTAACTGCCCCTACAACGGGGTTTAGAAGTGACTTTGGTGGCAGTAGACTCCCTGTAATTAAGGTATGAAACACTGTGGGGCAAATTTATTAACACTGGTGTATCAAACTCGGCCTCTTCACAAAACTGTTGGAGGTCCTGGCGCCAGAATGGAAATCTACTCCAGACAGGAACTGGTGTGGATTTCTATTCTAACTCATTCCAGGAAATGCCCGACCCTATTACCACCCCCAACACCCATTTTCGCAGAATGTGGCAGGCGAAGAAATCAGGCGATACCTTTTAGAGGCTGAGTTAGCCTCTAAAAGGTATTGCCTGATTTCTTCACTCTTGAACTACTTTCAATGGCTAACATGGTACAACATTATACTACTATGGCAGGCGAGGCACAGATTGTTTGATTTTTTAATTTCTGTGCAGCCTTTGGAGAGGGCATGCAGGAGGGAGGGAATTCAACCTGCCACATTTATCATCATTTGTACCAGATACCTGTAGATTTCCCCTGTAGGCACACGGCCCGGTGGAGGGTGAAGCTCATTTATGAGAAGGTGTGCACCTTGTTATAAATGAGGTGTACCCTCCGTCAGCTAAAGGGTTATGAAGACTGGCATAAAAAATGCCAGTCTTCATAAATCTGTCCCAACGTATTTTCTTAAGATATTTTTAAGTAAAGCATTTGAAGAATAAAAAATAAAAATAGTTCTCAGCTTTCTAAATTTAGGACAGTAATAAATAAATCTACCCAAATGTGACTAGCCATCAGACCTAACCACAATTCACATACTGATTTTGTAATCTTTCCAGGATCGGTGGAGCCCTTCCAACTGCATTTTCTTACTTTTCGGAAGTCCTTGCAAGAGAAAAGCGAGGAGAACATCTCAGTTGGTTGTGTATGTTTTGGATGATTGGAGGAATATATGCTTCTGCCATGGCATGGGCCATAATTCCACATTATGGTAAGTGGTATTTGTATTTCTAATGCTTTGGCAAGCGCTACATTCAATGTCATAGAACTTCAAAAGTAAGACACATTGACCCAGATTTACTATTGTCCATTATAACTAGACACTGACGTAAACCTGGCACATTTTTGACGTAATGTGGCGCATCTTTGGCGCAGTGTGGCACATCTTTGGTGCAATGTAGCATGCTCGATGTGTGGGTGTGGATACTCAGAAAAGGTGGTGTGGTTTATATGTGCTAAAAATACGTTATGATAGTGTCAAATAATTCTGGCTCAGAATAGGCCAACTAAAAGGTGTTATAAACGTAGACTAGACAGTCCAAAGATACACCAGATTGATCATCCAGCTTCAGCCACTGAGAATTTTCAGACTGCCTAAGTTTATACTGTCTAACCAACAGTAAATCTAGACCATTGTGAACATATTTCTGGTAGAACTTGACTACAATGACATTCTATATTTCATTGTATTTTTGACTTTTTTGTAGTTGTCAATTAATAGTGTCTATAACTATTTTGACACCATTAATTTCATACTGTTTAAATTGGTGCCATGTATGTTTTTCACGGTTGTTTGGCCCTTTTCACAGATCCCTTAGTCATTTCAGTGTATTGAGGGATCCGTCAAAATGGAAAAACCCCATCCCCACCATTCGGAAAAATATACGCAGTGCACATGCTGCGATTTTAAAAACCGTAGCGGTTTTGGAAATCACAGCATGTCAATTATACCTACGGAAATGCCAGCGTTTTACAGAGGACTTTCTGTAAAAAAAACGCTGTGGGAAAAATTGCAATGCGTTGTCGTCATGGTTTTTCCCACACTGCTCTTTTGCTGCGGGACGCTATGTGGGGCTTTACCCTTAATGTGATGGCGGTTAAGAAAACCGCTGTGACTATTTTCACCGTTGTGTGAATGTAGGCTAAGGCTACCTTCACACAGTTTTTCCATGGCAATTTTTTCTTTAAAAAAGCCATAAAACATCTGTATTGCTGCATTTTTATGTTGTTTTATTTATTTTATTTTTTTTTGCCTTTGGCGTTTTTTAATCTGTGTGTTTTTTGTATGGCATTTTTTCCTTTTATGAAATGAATTGGAAAATGCCTGAAAAAAGGACATAGGCCATGAAAAAAATGCCATGAAATATAAAAAATAAGACTTTAAAAAGCGCTATGTATCTAAAGTTATTCATAATTTGTTATTGAATATAATTGAATATACAAAATACAAATACATCTTACATTTTTTATAGTGATTTGAGGACTGACTTCTCTCTTCCTGCCCTGCGTTATTTTCCCATCTACTGTTTTTTTGTCATTTTTATTTTGTTATTGAATAACCTGTAACATTTGGCCATCGCATTTTTAACAGCAGTTTTCCACTGTAAAGGAAAATTTAATAATGAAAATAAAAGTTTGTATGAAACCAGCCTCAAGGACAAGATTATATGGTCTGCAGAAGTAAGAGCTTTAGTTTTATTTGCTTCATTATATGCAGGGCTGGTTTTCTATGGTGGCAAAATGGACAATTGCACAGAGCTCCAGTCATATTTAGCGGTGTATGGCGGTATTATGCAGAAATTGAATTGCAGTATTATGTGTTCTCTTTAGAGAGGAACTTTCAGTTCTCCTTACCATTCTCTCCAATGGAAAGTGTCCGTACCATAGCTGAGCTAAAAATTCACACCACTCATTAGCCCGAAAGTAAAAAAATGTATTAAATTCGTAAGATTATCTCTAAATATATAAAAAAACATGAATTTCCAACATTTTGAACCTTGTTCACATTGTTGTTGCAAAATAATATATTCAGTAACATATTATAAATACACGTATATGCACATATATAAAATAGTACACCATACCAATATTATTAATTGAATTAGCTAAATCTACAAATCAGAGTAAGGCTAAGGTTGCAAAAGTTATGTCCACTGGGAGTTGTCAGTTGGTTTTTGCTATGGCTTTCAGCAGCAATTCTCAGGTCGGCTGGCTTGGTTTTCAACCTTTGCATTGCAAAGGTTAAAAACCATGGTCAAAAACACAGCAATAGTTGACATGCGGCGTGTTCAAAACCCATAGCACAAGACACTTTGTGTTGCTGATTTTTTCATGCAGTTTGTAGGTGGGATTTATTTAAGGCTTAGGTCACACGCAGAAAGCTGCTGTTTTTGTTCCAGATTTTGCTGCTTTTTTGAGCCAAAGCCAGGAGAAGATTGAAGAGAAGGGAGAAGAATAAGGCTACCGTACATTTAGACGACCGAGGATCCTCCATACATTACAGTGTATAGAGAAAGTGTATGAAAATAGACAAAAAATAGGACATGACCTATATTTTGACAATCCGTGACAATAGACCGTCAAAATAATGGTCATGTGAATAGCCCCCACATTCACTGACATTTAATTTAATGCCACCGTATGATGTCCATTAAAAAAACGTCCGTCACATGGCCATTAATTTTGACACGTTTTCTTCAGCAGTGCTCTAGGTGTGTTGAACGTTGGTGGAGAAAATCACGTACACCTGCAGACTTCCCCCACTTTAAATTTATGCTTAAAACCTATAACTCTGCCCTTCACCTCGCCAAACAAGCCTATTTCACCGGTCTCATCTTTTCTCTCTCCTGTAACCCTAAAAGGCTATTTGAAACTTTTCACTCCTTACTCACTCCCAAGTTGCAGATGCCATTCACAGACCTTAGCGCAGATGACCTGCCACTTATTTCCTTGATAAAATTGATAAGATCCGTCAGGAAATAACTGCCCAATCCCTAGGTGGCACTGACCCCCTCACCAGCTGCACTTCAGACTGTTCATTCTCATCTTTTGAACCTGTTACAGAGGAGGAAGTATCTCAGCTACTTTCTTCTTCTTGCCCTACAACCTGTAGTAGTGACCTTTTCCCCTCACATCTTCTCAAGTCTCTGTTGCCTGCCGTCACGACTTACCTTACTAAAATATTTAACCTCTCTCTCTCTTCTGGAATTTTCCCATCCTCTTTCAAACATGCCGTCATAACCCCACTACTGAAGAAATCCTCCCTTGACCCATCCTGTGCTGCTAACTATCGACCTGTCTCTAACCTTCCTTTTATCTCCAAAATCTTGGAACGCTTAGTCTATTCTCGTTTAATCTGCTATCCACACTCTGCACTCTACTGAAACGGCCCTCACAAAAGTCTCCAATGATCTCCTGATGGCTAAATCCAAAGGTGACTACTCTCTTCTTATTCTTCTAGATCTCTCAGCAGCATTTGACACTGTTGACCATCAACTCCTCCTCACTATGCTACGCTCTGTCGGCCTCTCAGACACTGATCTCTCCTGGTTCTCCTCTTATCTCTCTGACCACACTTTGTATCATTTGCGGGCTCTGTTTCTTCCCCGTCTTCCCCTTGCCATTGGGGTTCCTCAGGGCTCGGTCCTAGGTCCCCTGCTCTTCTCCCTCTACACAGCCCCCATTGGACAAACCATCACCAGATTTGGCTTCCGGTACCATCTTTATGCTGATGACACAAAATTATATACGTCATCCCGTGACATCACCCCTGCACTAAAACAGAACACCAGTGACTGCCTCTCTGCTGTCTCAAATATCATGTCTTTGCTCTATCTGAAACTGAATCTCTCAAAGACTGAACTACTGCTGTTTCCACCATCTAATAGATCTGTCCCTGATATCTCCATTGCAGTCTCTGGCCCTACCATAACTCCTAGGCAGTATGCCCTCTGCCTCGGGGTTTTGTTTGACTCAGACCTTTCCTTCACCCCCCATATCCAATGACTCGCACGCTCATGTCATCTCCACCTCAAAAACATCTCCAGAATCCGCCCTTTCCTTACACAAATACACTAAAGACACTTATTGTTTACCTTATTCACTCTCGCCTTGACTACTGTAACTCCTTACTAATCGGTCTTCCCCCTTACTAAACTCTCCCCTCTACAATCTATTCTGAATGCGGCGGGCAGGCTCATCTATCAGTCTAGACGCTACAGCGATGCCTCTGGTCTGTGCCGGTCACTGCATTGGCTGCCTATTCAATACAGAATACAATATAAACTTATCTCCCTCATTCACAAGGCTCTCCATAATGCTGCACCTCCCTAAATCTCCTCCCTCATCTCTGTCTATCGCCCAACCCGTGCTCTACGTTCACTCAATGAACTAAGACTAACATCCTCTATTATCAGAACCTCCCACGCTCGTATACAAGACTTCTCCCGAGTTGCACCACTTCTATTGAATGCTCTGTCCCGGACTATTAGATTAACCACCAATTTCCACAGCTTCAAGCGTAAACTAAAGACATATCTTTTCAGACAGGCCTATCACAACTCCTAATGTAAACCCTTCCGTAGTTAGATTCCCTAAAACATACCCTCCTCTGTTCACGCTCCCGCATTACCTCACAGGATATGATGCCGTATCAGACTAACTTAATATGTCCAGGCACCGTCTGCACGTTAAAGGACACGACTGATGACGGCTCATACAGCTTTATATATGTGTAATGACAGTAACCTCTATTACAGAATTGTCTGACCATTATACAAACAATGCTACCTCCGATGCCGCCCCTGCTACCTCCTGTGTCACCCCCTCTACCTCATAGATTGTAAGCTCTTGCGAGCAGGGCCCACAGTCCCAGTGTGTGAATTGACTATTTCTCTGTAATGTATCTTTTTTGTTTGTACTTGAACCCTACAAATTGTACAGTGCTGCGGAATATGTTGGCGCTATATAAATAAAATTTATTATTATTATTATTATTATTATTATTAATCACTCAATGTAGCCTAAGTATTTCCTATATATGTCCCATTCCTGGGTTTGGCTTAAAAAAACGCAGCAAAATCTAGAACAAAAAAAGCTGGAAATGCATCTCACCTCTGCTAGCTCTTCCAGGTATACTGCACATGCAGCACATGAGTGGGGTGAGTATTGCGCATGCGCCAGTCTAGTAGATTTTATTGCCTGATATAGGTTCCACTGCATAATATTACACTATATTAGATAGTGGTGAACTATATCTGCTTGTACTGTCCCAGTATGACAGAAGAGCAAGGATATCGGGTTTGCAAAATTTGCTACTCCCATGAGTATATTATGAAAAATTATGTTTTGTGTGCTCAACAAAATGGCGGACCCAGCAGTAAATTTTGATGTCGAATAAAACTGATGTGACATGTAAAGTTTAATGCAACTTTCTTGCCGTCTGATGATTCTTGTTTTCATGACTTTATGCTCAATTTAATTTACTCAGTTGCAAAAATGCCACTGGTAGCCTACAGGAAGCAAAATTAATGGAAAAGCACCAAATGTTTCCTAGCAAAAAAAGGTAATAAGAAAGTTAAACGTCCAGATTGTTAAGCCCAAAGTGAAATGAAAAATGTTGGGCAGATGTTTTATTAAAGAAAAAAAAATAACATTCTGGGAAATGCATTCAAGAGATGCTTATCAAAAAATGTGAGGGAAATGTGAACAGCATGAAAATAATATTATACATGTGTTTACTGACTGATCCATAGCGCCTGCTGTGAGGGAAATCTCAGAGGTTTACAGTCACTGTATATATTATACCATAACTATAGCTTAAAGGAGTTGTCCAGGAATTTGTCATTTATGACCTATCCTTAGGATAGGCCATAAATATCTAATCGGTGGGGGGGCCGCCTGTCAGCCCCTGCATGGATCAGCTCTTTGGGGCCACTTCCAGTGACCATACTATATATAACACAGGGTCAGAAGTAGTTTGCTGTGTTCCTTGTATAGTGGTGGGGTGCTAAAGATGTCCGCACAGGCTGACAGCTCCCTCCTCCTCCTGGAGTCTTGCACTGCAGGGAATGATCGATTACATTAGGCTGGAGCAGATCAATGTAATCAATCCCAGATGTACTGTCATCTGTGTGTGTGTGTTTGTGTGTGTACATGTACTGTCTCCTATGTATGTGTGCTGTGACAACTTGGGGAATTAGTCTCAAAATGGCGCCAGACTCCTGGTCCGGGCAGCGGTGGTTCGTCGTACTGGGCGCCAGATAGATAGCGTTTAGACGGTCCAAGTATAAAAAATAAACAGGCTTTATTCAGCTTACGTGCAACATAACAAAACAACAAAAATCTAGGCCACAGTTAGGGCACTAACTGACTCCTTGAGCCCCTAACTAGCCTGACTACTGCTCAGCTCCAGCAACAGTCCCCTGTGGACCCCAGCCCTTCTGGGACAGACCGTCTCGCTCTGTCCATGGCTGGACCACCATCTCCTGCTCCCTGCAGGATACTCCAGCCTTCTGGAGTTACGCGCCCCACCCAAAGGTGTGGCTGAGGGCCTTTTCAGGGCTGGCCTGGGTCGCTCCCTAGAGCCCTCTAGGTTCACATACTCACAGTGTGTATACATGTTCTGTCTTCTGTGTGTGTGTACATGTACTGTCTCCTATATGTATGTGTGTACATGTTCTTTCTCTTGTGTGTGTACATATCCTGTCTTCTATGTGGTGTGTGTGTGTACATGTTCTTAAGTGTGTGTGTATATATACACTGGTGTGTATGCAGAAGACAGAACATGTACACACACGCATACACACATAGAAGTCAGTACATGCACACACACACACAAAAAACAGAACATGTACACACACACACACACACACACACTCATAGCAGACAGTACATATATACACACACATAGGAGACAGTACATGTACACACACACACACATATAGGAGACAGTACATACACACACACACACACACACACACGAACAGTACATGTACACACACACATAGGAGACAGTACATGCACATACACACACACACACACACACACACACACACACACACTAGGAGACAGTACATACACACACACACACACACACACATAGGAACAGTACATGTACACACACACATAGGAGACAGTACATGTGTACACACGCACACACACACACATAGGAGACAGTACATGTACATACACACACACACACATAGGAGACAGTACATGTATACAAACACACACATAGGAGACAGTACATGTACATACACAAACACATAGGAACAGTACATGTACATACACAAACACATAGGAACAGTACATGTACACACACAAATAGGAGACAGTACATACACACACACACACATAGGAGACAGTACATGTACACACACATAGGAGACAGTACATACACACACACACACATAGGAGACAGTACATGTACACACACATAGGAGACAGTACATGTGTACACACACACACACACAAACACACATAGGAAACAGTACATGTACATACACACACACATAGGAGACAGTACATGTGTACACACACACACACACACACACATGAGACAGTACATGTACATACAGACACACATAGGAGACAGTACATGTGTACACACACACATAGGAGACAGTACATGTACACACACACATAGGAACAGTACATGTACACATTCACATAGGAGACAGTACATGTATACACACACACATAGGAACCAGTACATATACACGCACACATAGGAACAGTACATGTACACACACACATAGGAAGCAGTACATATACACACACACATAGGAACAGTACATGTACACACACACATAGGAGACAGTACATGTGTACACACACACACACACACACACAAGACAGTACATGTGTACACACACACACACACACACACACACACACACACACACACACACAGCAGCACACACACACACACACACACACAAGACAGTACATGTGTACACACACACACACATAGGAGACAGTACATGTACATACACACACATAGGAGACAGTGCATGTACACACACGCACACACATATACATGTATACACCTCCAGGTACATTTTCTGTCTTCTGAATAGATATATTCCCACTCAGCCCACTGCGGCTCTGCCGCCTACGGTCCCACACAAACCTGAAGTAGGCCCTGATGGTCACTAAACAGGGGCCAGAGTGAACTGATTTTGGCACTGTGTTGTGTATAGTACAGATGTCGGAAGCAGTCTTGTACAGCTGATCATCTCATGGGCTGTTGGCTCCCTGTGATCAGATTTTTATGGCCTGTCCTAAGGACACATAGAAGGAAAGTGTCTGTGTACACCTAATACAATGGCTTAGTATACTATAAATGAGTTAGATGACAAGGTGATCAAAAACAGTTCTCCATGGCTTCCAAAATGGCTGACTTCAGTTACAACTTCCTGTCTCAGTTTACAGTAGAAAGAGCAGCCTTTCTTAATTATTTGGTTGTAAACAAATATATCATTTTGGTCAGTTTTGACAAACATAAATCTAGGTTTCATATGAAGCTGTTATACAGTATGTAATATTCCAGATATTCTATACAAGTACCTTTGAATAATATGGGTGCTTTTTTATTGGATATCTACTTAAGATGGCCATAAATAGTGTCATTACAAAAACAACAAATCTAAACCATCATAAGCACCTAAACTGAGACTTTGCTAATAGGAAATATATAAAATAAGCTTTCTAAATTACACAATACAGTGAATTAACATTAATAACTTGTTACATGCCAAATAGGTTACAACTGCAGAATAAAAAAAAAAAAAAAATGTAAAGACCACTAAAAAATTTCAGCCAGTGCTGATTTACAGTATCAGTAGAGCTTGCCCGGCAGAGAAAAATCTTCCCTTGCATTTTCTATTCCCTGCACTGATCCTAGCGTCTGAATTCAACACAGATATTACCATACAAAATGAACTGTCATATAGAATCTCTTAATGTGGGCAATATCATAAGTACTCAACCCAAGGTTTATATACTAGTTACTTCTCTTCTGTGTTGACCTATGGTACATGCTAATAGGGGATATCATTTAAATGGAATCTATCACCAGGACACCACCCATACCCACCCTCCTAGTGCCCTTCCATTGTGAGCACCATCTCTTCAGCTTATATATGCCCCCTCCTCTCCAGAGCTGTCCAGTCTCCAATGCAAACTCTTGTGCATTTGCTTATCAGAACATATCAGCGTATGTGCAGTATTGGAAATTGAGGTAGAGGAGATAGAAGGATTGAAAACTGATGCACCCGGAGGAGCGAGCACGTCCCTGGTGCACTGTTTAGCTAATTTGCATATAGAATAAACAAACAAGTCGTTTTTTTTTTTTTTGCCCCCCTTTGGCCCCCCCGGGGGCCCTGTGCGGGCCCGTCCAATAAAACAGCGGTTACCCGTGGACCCCATAGAATATGATGGGGTCCGCCGGGTGTTTGTCAGGTTTCCATCATTTATATACTGAAACCAGTGGAGAGAAAAGTTCTCCGTACAGGACTTTTCTCTCCGATGATTTTCAGTGGAATCTGTGGCCGACACAAATGTTATCCTAGCTGTCTCCGCACTTGCCCAAAACATTTGCACAGTACTTATATTTCACTGCGGAGAGGGGGTAAACCAGCTTCTTTCCGGGGCAAGGATCTGCAATGTGACGGTATGTCCAGGAGGGAGAAACTCACGCTGGCTCAATAGTCCTGAACATCCCTATTGTTGCTTTGGAATAAAGCCTTGATTCCCTGTATACACACCAAACTGAATACATTTAGTAAGTAATTCCCTTTAGTCAAAATGATTTCCCAAATAGAAATGGAAATGAGGAATATACTTTCCTCTGGGTTTGCATTACATAAAACATTTGCTAAATCAACTTTTAGAAATTGAGAAAGTTTTCTGTGTTCTCTACTTGGAATATAATTGAATACTTTGTCTTTGTAAAGAAAATCGCCAGTTCTTGCACGGCTACTGTACGCAGAGTCAATGCCATCTCTTGAGTGTTATTACCGAAGTGGCTGCTCTGTATGAAATCATTCAGGCATGATATGGTTTGTTACACAGAGCTCAAGACTTTGCTCTTTCCCATCTCTGCAGCGGCTTGAGTGCACATCCAAGGGTTTCTGAAATACAATACAGGCCTCCATTAGTAAGAATGGTTTCTTCAAGGCACACTGGTTTATTTGTCACAGGGGACCTGGATGGATAAGAATGAAGAGTGTACTGAAAGGAAATAACCTCTGCTGAGTTTTTAGTTTACTCCTTCAAGCTATTTTACTATATTTATATAGTATGTACTGTACATAAGATAGTACTCCTAAAAACCTATGATTATCAGCAAGCTATGCAGGTATAAGTGGAGCAATTGGAAGCCTTCCATACAAATTTGCTATTTGCTTCTTTTACAAGCCAAGGTTTATTTTGTTTTTGTTTACTGTATGTCACATTGAAACAATAGGGGGAATTTATTAAGGCAGGGTTCACACTACTGTTGGCTTCCGTTATGAAGGTGTCCGTTAACAACAAAAAAACCGGACACCTATCATAACAGACATTAACGGACACTAACTGATGTTAATGTGTCTGTTTTTTTAACTGATCAAATTAATGGATCAGTTAAAAAAAACGGACACATTAGCATCAGTTAGTGTCCGTTTTTTAACACTGTCCTTTTTTTTTTTTCCTGCTTTCTGACATAAAATAACGGACAATAACTGATGGCTATCAGTTACTGTCCGTTATAAGTCCATTACCCATAGACTTCAATGTTAAAAAAGTAACGGACACTTGCTGTCTGTCAAGAATCCGTTTTTCTAAACGGACAAAAAAGTCCTGCATGTAGGATTTTTTGTCCGCGGAAAAAAAACGGACTTCTGACGGATTGGGTGTAAACGAACACAAACGGACACTAATGGACACAATATAAAAACCCATTGAAATGAATGGAAATTTTAAAGGATTTCTGACGGTACAGCTAGTGTCCGATGCTAAAATCTTGTAACGGACAATAGCAACGGACACTACTGACGGTCACCAACAGTAGTGTGAACGCCCCCTTAGGCTGACGCTCTGTACAGCTCTCAGCTAGCGTAAGATGCACCTGAATTATTAGGAGTCTCCTTTGCCCCAGAACTGAGATCTACGCCAGTCAGGAACTAGTTTTCAGGCTTAACTCGTACCAGCTTGAGTTACAGTAAATTTGTGGGGTTGAGGCAGCCCCACCCCAGTCCACCTTTGTCTCCACCCCATTCCACCCTCTTTCATAAAAAGTGGCGAGCGGGGCACATAAGGAACAATGTGGCACTTCTTTGAAAGATGTACCACATTTACAGCCCATGACACCAGGAAACTGACAGACTATAGATGGATGAGTAACTTCCCACCAATGAGTTTTGTAGAAGGAATTTAGGGTATGTAAAAGATTATGATACTGAGCTACATTTCTTCTTCTCAGCAAGTGACATCATATCCGTTGGTCACATGGCCATGCTACAGCTCAGCCCCATTCGAGACAGCTAATTTAAATGCACCTAAATTCCTCCTGCATAGATGGGAATTTACTAACACATCTATGCCAGTTTTCTGTTGTAAAATGGGTGTAAATGTGGCAAATGTTTTACCCTTACTTGTGCCACATTGTTCCTTTGGTACCCTGCTCGCCGTTTTTTACAAAAGAGACTAAGGTTTACTATAACTAACATATAACTCACAGTATATACCTGAAATCTAGTTCTTGACTGGTGTAGATTTCAATTGTGGGTCATGGGAACCTCTTAATAATTTAGGAACCCAAGGGACTTAAGCCTGGTCTGTTTGTGTCTGGAGACCACTGCGGTCAGTCACTGGCCATAGCAATGACCGCCACAGTTTCGCTAACACCAGTGATTGAATGCAGGGGATCTGACACAAATGGAACAGCCATGTACTGACATCAGGAATAAGCAGCTGCTTCTGTGCTTGGAGGAACTTGAAAAGGTGAGCTGCCATTTTTTATTCCCCACTACTATTTACAGCAACTTTTTAAAACTTATTGCATGAGTTAGAGAACCCCTTTAAGAAAAATAGAACCGTTGTCTTGTTACACAGTACTTGCTCCTGGGCAGGGCAACCATCTGCACTAGGTCTCTCCCTGTACTCAGGCTAGGGCTTTGGTCGCACGATCAAAGATTGCCAAGTCGCCCTGTGGCTCCTTCATTAATGTTAGAGACTTTAATTGCATTGTGACCCCTAGTGGGCCATGACTGCAACTTCGAGTCAAATATTACTCTAGCGCTGCACCTCATTTGCAGAGTTGGCCCCCTCACTGCATAATGTCCACTTTACTGGCCCCCACAATATGTTACCTTATTTTACTGGCTTCTACACAATATAACACCCCTTTTATTGGCTCCCACAGTATATTACCCCCTTTATTGGCCCCATAGTATATGACCCCCTTTACTAGTCCCCATACAGTATATTGCCCCCCTTATTGTCCTCCACTAAATATTAGCCCCTTTACTACCCCAAACAGTATATTACCTCCTTTTACTGGCACCCACACAGTGTAACAACCCCTTTATTGGCCCCTACAGTATATTATCTCCTTTACCAGTCTCCATACAGTATATTGCCCCCTTTATTGGTCCCCATTTAGTATATTTCCCCCTTTATTGGTCCCCAAAGTATAGTTTCCCCCTTTACTGGCTCCAACACAGTATATTGTCCCTGTTTTAGTCACTGCACATAATACTGACCCCTTCTTTTGGTTCCCACACATAATATTGCCCCGTTCTTTTTGCCCCCAAATATAATATTGCCCCTTATTTTTGTCCCCCACACATAATATTCACCCCTAAGTTGAAGCTACAGGCTATGGACCTTTGGACTGTGTTCAGCCTCTGTAACTTTTAATGGGGTTGTACAAGACTATGATATTGATTGCTGTGTCCTCTTCACTACTTACCAGGCACAGCGCCATACATAGTATAGTAGTGGTGCTTGTTATTAATTTATTACAGATCAACTCATTTACATGGGACTGAGCTGCTGCATGGCCATGTGTCCACTTTATGTGATGTCCCAGGCCTGAGAAGAGGAAGTGGAGGTAATTATCATAGTCCCGAATAAACCTTTTAAATAAGGTTAGGTATTGGCAATGTATCGGTATAAGTTTTGTCGTTTACCCAGTTGTATGCTTTTGGCCGTAGAGCCAAGTTTCAGTAATACTATGACACCCATGGTGTCACTAGTATGGCATAGTATTTAGAGCTGCCACCAGCTTTGGACCCAGGGACCACATGTAGTAAGCAGTGCCTACTGGCACAGGGTACAGCCACGCCATACATCATTGGACAGCAGCCTTGTATAATCTGACACAAAATATGGAGGGAACACTGAACTTTCCAGAAGTCTATAATAAAATCATGTAGTATAAACTGCTTAATGGCTTAATATTGTTTCCAGGCTGGAGAGTTGCCTCTGTTGTATTGTCCCCCAACGACACATTATAGAAACAACCCAGAAAGTGTAGTCACATTAACGTAAAAGATTATGGTCTCTTACTTTTATCTTTATAAAGCTCAGTAAAAAGTTTTGCTATTCAAAAGTGCAACGTCTGCTATAGACAATAGTAAGCAATCTTTTTTTTTTTCTGGTTATAGAAAATTTTACTGGTTGATGAAAAATTTTTAATGCATTTTTGTAGCTTCATTTTGATGAACTGTGCTTTGGCCTTCCAATGTACGTCACATTTAACGTGTAGTATAAAAGGGGTGCAATGATTTCAGCAGTGTCAGACTGAAGGGCCTGGGGCCCACCAAAGGAACTTGTTCTGGGGGCCCACCTAACAGCTTCCTGCTAATAGCCTACACCACTGACATCTTACATATGTGCTGACTATCCAGCAACCAGCGCTGGACATTACTAAGTATTTTCCCTGTTTCGTTATCCCCTATAGTACTGCGCATGCCCCAATAGCTCCGTGGCCGGTTCATGCACAGTGATATATAGTGAATCACATGGCTATAGAGCACCCCACACAAAGCTATGGAGCACACCACACAAGATTTTAGTGAGGGAGCTGTGATGTAGGCACAGCATAGGACTGCCATCAGGAATTTTGGGGTGCAATACTAGCAAAACTTGTGGGCTCCACTTCTCACCAAAAATTCTTACAGTTTCCTGTTCTGTGGCAGCCACACAGTGTACATCATGTTCCCTAGTACTCCCCAGCCCCCCCACAGCATAATGCTTCACATAGTATATAATACTCTACAGTGACCCCTACAGTATAAAATGCTCCCCTGAGCCCCCCGCAGCAGCCCCACATAGTATATAATGTTCCACAGTAGCCCCACATAATATAAAAAGCTCCCCAAAGTCCCCCCACACTATAATACCCCACAGTGGCCCTACACAGTATAATATACTCCCCAGAGCCTGCCCCCACATCAGTGTAATAGGCTCCCCACAGTGCCTCCCCAGTATAGTGCTTCACAGTGGCCCCACATAGTATAATATGCTCCCCAGTATCCCCACACAGTATAATAGGCTCCCCACAGTACACCCCCAGTATAATGCTCAACAGTGGCCCCACACAATATAATATGCTCCCCAGAGGCCCCCTATCAGTATAATGCTCCACAGTGGCTCCACACAGTATAATATGCTCTCAAGAGCCTTGAACAGTTTCAGGCAAACCCTTTGAAATAAGTTTTCACAAATATTAGTGAGGTTCGGCTTGTTCAGTGTTATTATTGTACTCTGGGGTCTCTTCAAACCCCAGAAGATAATAAGTGGAGACCCAGGGGCGGTGAGGGAAAATAAACAATTATACTCACCTTGCCTTACCTCTCCTGTGCATCCTCATGGCGTTCTACTGTCTCTGTCTTCCTCTTCAGGTCTGCGGCTGACGTCACACGTCCCGGGGTCACCGCTGAGGCTCAATCACATTATGACTGCAGCATGCCCCACGTAACCACTAACGCCCAATCACAAGCTTTAGCAGTGACCCCAGGGATGCGTCATTTCAGCCTCAGGCCAGAAATACTCAGAAGATGTTATTTTTACTCACCTCCCCAGGGAAGTAGTCTATTAGAAAGGGGCCTGGTGGCACACAACACATGACGCTGGGCCCCTTTCCATTAGTGATGTGGTCTGACACTGGCCCTGTCTGGGCCCACTTGAGGATCCCCTGCCAGTCCTGCAGTGATACTGAGCTGACAATATCCTGTATTTCATGGGACACACCACCCCATATCATTTTGTTTCAGACCATGAGTAAAATATCATTTCTCTGAATCTTAGAAAGCATACATAAGCATAACATTTTTTAATTGAAACTCTTTGCAGTGTTTTTTGAGCCAATGCCAGGAGTGGATTGAACAAAAGGGAGAAGTATAAGAGCTTCCTATATATTTCCCATTCCTTTTATAGCCACTCTTGACTGGGCTAAAAAAAAAAACACAACAAAATCTGCAACAAAAAAAAAGCTGCTTTTCCGCAACATGGGACCTCAGCCTAGACCTGAAAGATGCTCTGTGTAATGGGACTAACATGTACTTTTGTATCTTCTGATTGATGCTTGAATTGTGCTATAAAACAATAATACTGTTATACAGGACTGTGCCAAAGTTTTGGAGTTTGATGAGGTCATAACTGAAACGATTACCTACTGGGCCTGCTATCCACGCTGAACATTTTTTACGCATTGAGCTAAAGCTTGAGTTTTATGGATCCCTGTGATGCTGATGTTGTTTTCTTTGTGAAAAGTTTTAATCATATGTGGAAAAAAATTCTGCAGTAAGAATGCTTTCAGAAATAGAAGTGTTAATAGTTTATTTTTGTCAATTAACAAAGTAAACTAAATAAAAGAGAGAGAAATCACATCAATATTTGGTGTGACCGCCCTTTGGAGGAGGCATCCTTTAAGTTATGATATGGCCCCCATTGATCTCATGATTATCCAGTCTGTCTGGGATTCCATGAAGAGTGAGAAGGATTTGAGCAAGCCTACATCTATAGAAGTGCACCTAGATTTGATGGAAGGCAAAGGCCAGTGACACCAAATATTAATGTGATTTAGATTTCTCTTTTGCTCATTTACTTCATTGTGTTATTTGAAAAAAATAAACTATTAACACTTCTATTTGCGAATCCATTCTTACTTTGTAGTATTAGTATTTTTTCCACAACTGCCTAACACTGTACAGTGCCTTAATAATACCTCAGCCAGCAATGTGAGATGTTAATGTGATATATGGATTGGGCCCCATTGGTCAGACATAGTAGTGGGGGTCCCGAAAAGATTCAAACCCAGGCAATTTTGCATATTGTACTTTGACCCTAGCCAAATATTTTGATATAAAATTAATTAGAGAAATGGTCAAATAGACCGCAGAATGATCTCAGTTAACAGCAATTATCTTGTGAGAAGCATATGTTTTATACAGAGAGAGCCTCAGTACTGGGTGTTCCTAAAAAGGCCCATAGCATTTACCATAGCATTGCCAAGGACTGTGTTAGTGAGCTGTGGATCTATGTTCCTGGATAGAAATGTATGTTCTTTGAACTAGTAAATTATTTTACATTGCATTAAGCTGAACAGAGGAGCTCATCCTCATTACATAGCAGGACTTAGCTGAGCAATTTCTCTATTCTCTCTAGTCATTCTTTCTGCTATTATTCTGCATTGTATTTTCAGCAGAAATGTGAATGAGCATTGAAATGCTAGGCTGACAATGACTGTCACAGGGCGCAGGTTTCTTCCCTTCACCTTTTGCTTTGTAAAGGGTGGCGGTATTGCAACTCACATAGGTATCTTATTGGTGGTATTTCACTAAGCCTGACATTTTATGCTCCAGTCTTCCTGCATACAGCATACTGACAAAATTCATGTTTGTGTGTGTGTGTAGAACATAAGACAGACATATATCATAAGGGGATTTTTAAAGTGAGTTTTGCATGGAATCTACATTGCAATATCAACAAATTTATCAAATGTTGCATAATGTTTAATAAATTTGGTGCATCTTTAACTCATTCCCGACATCCGCTGCAATAGCATGGCGGATGTCAGGTATTTAAATATGGTGGCCACTCAGGAGCTGAGCGCCCGCCCTACCCGCCAATCATTGTTGATTGCAGACATTAACTTCCCCGGTGCCTTGGTTAAAGCTGACCCATTTTCCCGGCGGCGCATGGTTTTCACCATTTTCCCATGGATCGACCGTGGCGATCTGTTGAATGCTCCCAGGCTTGTCTCCTATTCATTTCTTTTACAGCCTGTAATAGAAATGCCATATTTTTTGCAATGCATTAGCACTGTAGTGCATTGCATTAGTGATTAGACCCCTGGGGGTCTAATAATTACAGTACAAAAAAAAAAATCTAAAATAATTGAAAAGGAATAAAAAGTACAAAAAAAAGTAACACATTAGGTATCCCTGTGCATGAAAATTCCTGATCTACAAACTTCAAAAAATATTTTTCTGGTGAATGCTGTAGTGAGAAAAAAAAAAAATCATAAGTGCCAAACTGCCGTTTTTTTGCTATTTCACCTCCCATAAAAATTTGGATAAAAAGTTATCAAAGCAATAGACATTCCCCAAAATAGTATAACTAAAAAGTACATCTGGCCATACAAAAAGGACACCCCGCACACGGAAATCTAAAAAAGTTATGGGTGTCAGAATATGTTGACTCCATGAAATTTTTTTTGTAAAATTTTGGATTTTTTTAAGGAGTCAAAACGTAAAAAAAAACTATATAATTTTGATATCCCCAGAATCGTACCAACCCATAGAATACAGGTGACATGTCATTTTGGCTGCATAGGGAATGCTATAAAAACAAAGGCCGTAACAAAGTTTCACAAACAGTTTTTCTCAAGTTACATTCTGAATTATTTCCAGCTTCCCAGTACATAGTACAGAATATTAAATGGTACCATTATGAAGTACAATTTGTCCTGCAACCAGTAAGCCCTCATATGGCTCTTTCAACCCAAAAATAAAAAAGTTATGGGGTTTAGAAAGTTGGGGAAATCAAAAATGATAATTCAAAAAATGCCTGTGGTGGGAAGGAGTTAAACAGGCACTGTCACTGCCTGAAAAGCCCAATGACAGAAATCACAATTAAAGAAGATTTGCAAGTTCATGATTTGTCGTCTGTGGTCTCCACTACAGGAGCTTTTATGCAATCCTCATGAAGTTTGTTGGTCTCAGATATGGTATTTTCATTGAGAAGATCAGGCACATGCTGGCCACCACCATTTAAGTTTGATACATACCCATATATACTCAGTTAACTTGAACATTTTGGTGCTTATTCAAATCCGTTTGGCCATTCCAAAGATATAAGTCCTTTTATTGTTGATACAAATTAGGATCTACTAGTCAAGTGGGTGGTAACTCTGTGGTTTCTCTGGGGACGGGGTCTCTGTGTGCTGTGTGTCATGCAGTGTTTCCCCCCAGTTGGCCAGTACACCCTATTTGCATCAACACTAAAAGGGATTACGCTAGGTTCACACCTGCGTTTGGGTTTCTGTTCCGTTAAAAAAGCGGGTACCTGCAGAAACCTGCGGACCCCATAGAGTATAATGGGGTCCGCCAGGTTTCCGTGCTGCTTTTAGGAGTTTTATTCAATCTGAGAACATTCTTATTTCTATTAGCTTTAAGGTCTTTGGATAACAATACTGTAACACAAGTATAGATTTTTGGTTACTCATTTCCTTTGTCTAATTTTACTTTTTGTTTAAAGATAAAATGCTGTTTGTTGTGACAAATATGAACAATAGAAGGGGCACATAATTCTAACTAGATGTGTAACAACATTATTTTATAAGTTATAGTGAATCTATCATTCCTGTTCTTAAGTTATCATGCCTCATGTCACCCCATGTCTACATTACCTTCTCTATCTACCTCAAGCTCATCTGAATAATCACATTGCATAAGAGGTAATGTGTGAAGAATTATAAGTGACATTGCGTGGGCTGAGCTATAATAATCACCCGCTTTCAATGCATTGTATTGTAAAAGACATATCAGAGTGTTTGTATCCTCTTGAAAATAATAATTTTGTATCCCACAGTTTTTTATTTCCTTTTATTTTTCGTTCTTAACTGTTTAGGATATGTGTATAACTCTCTATTAGCTTGTGTAAGAATACTTAAAGGGATTTTCTAGGTTACCTATATTATAAGCTATCCTTGGGATAGGTGAACAATATCAGATTGGTTTGGGTTCCACAATAGCGCCCCCACCTATCAGCTGTCTCAGGCTCTTGTCACACTAGCGTTTGTGGACTGTTCGGGGACTAAGTCGCCCATTCCACTTAAAATAGGTAGGACTTTTCTCTCCACCGATTAAAGTCTATGGGGTCCACAGGTAACCACTTTTTAAAGGAAGTCTATCATTAGAAAAACACCTTTTTAACTAATGGCATGTTGGAATAGCCTTTTAAAAAGGCTATTCTACTTCTACCTTCCATTCTTTTCTTCTCCCCGCCGTTTGTGATAACATCTGTTTCTTCTGTTATGCTAATTACTGTCACGGAGCACCTGGGGCATTCCCCCTACGCTCCGAGCACCCCCTCCCGTGTAACAGACCACCGCAAAATAGCTCCAATGCATTCGAGGCATCCAACGCTTTGATATACGCCGACTGCACATGCTCGGCACCACAAAATGGTGCCGAGCATGCACAGTCGGCGTATATCACAGTGTTGTATGCCTACGCAAGGCAGAAGATCATGAAGAGGGGCGTGAACAGAACTAATTAAAGGGCGGTGACAAGTTATGAAGCGAGGGGTGCTCAGAGCGCAGGGGGAACTCCCAGGGTGCTCCGTGACCGTAATTAAGATAACAGAAGAAACGGATTTTATCAGAAATGGCGCGGAGAAGAGAAGAAAAGAATGGAAGGTAGGAGTAGAATAGCCTTTTTAAAGGCTATTCCAACTTGCCATTAGTTAAAAAGGTGTTTTTCTAATGATAGACTCCCTTTAAGTGGATAGGGTTTTCATTTCTCGGGTGCCCAAGTGGACCGAAGAACGTTAGTGTGAACCTAGCATAAGAAGCTGCCAACACTGGAACTAACACAAAGAACGAAATCTTTGTTCTTTGTGTACTACAGCTCTGCTACAATTTAAGTGAATTGAAGCTAAGCTGCAATGAGCCAAAGTGGCCACTGCTCAGAGAATGGAGGTGTGCTTGCGGATACATTCTCTGTGTTATATTCAGCGCCAGTTCCTATATGATTGCTAGAGATCTGACCATTGGTCCCCACTGATTATAAGAATGAGGGTCTCATGTACCCCTGTTTGGATGGAGTGACATTAATGCCTGCAAAGTGCTTTTCCATTCCTCCCTATGGGACTAACAGAAACCAAACACTGTACTTGGCTTCTCCTCTTAGCCCTATATAGATTAATGAGCCAAAGGCAGGAGTGGATGTAACAGAAGAGGTAAGTATAAGAGCTTCTATTATATTTCCCATTCCTTTTCAAGCCACTCTTGAATTTCCCTCAAAAAAAGCAGCAAAATCTGCAACAAAAAAAGCTGCTTTTCTGCAACGTGGGGCCATCGTGTTTTTTGCCACAGCGCTTTTCACATAAAGTAACTTTCTGTCCCTATTATACTTATATGGAAAACACCAGTTTTTGCCACAGTGTTTCCACTGAGGCCAAATTGCAACGTTTTCACAATGTGGGGCCCTAGCCCTAAAGGGATTTTTCCAAGAACATAACCACATTTAGATTTGCAGACAAATAGAAGTAAAATTTTTGTAATTAGAAATATTTAAAGATTTTGCAGAGTTTTAAAGATTTTCTCTAACCATTAGTAGTGACAGTCATTTGTCTTGATCGGATGCCAATGGATATATCCATGAATGCAGGAACTTTTTATGGTCTGGCACCAGTCAGGAACCCAGCTGTGATTTCCTTATTGTGGACATTTTATCAGGCATGGACACTACATGTATAAGAAGATAACCCGGACACAATAAGAAAATCATGACTGGGATTCTGAAAAATCCCAGACCATAGAAAGTCCGTGGCCCTGCATTCATGGTTGTATTCATTGGCAACGGATAAAAAAAAAAAAAACAGACTGTAACCACCAAAATGAATAGAAAAAAATCTTTAAAACTGCAAAATTTTTAATTTGTTATATTTGTAAAACTGTTTAACTTGTAATTGTCTTCACATTTGTATATGGTTCAGTTCATGGAAATACTCCTTTAAATACAAACCAGATCTGTTTTATGGGCATATGCCTGCGCTCATGTACACTCGACTTACGTTTTAGTATTTCACAGACATAGCAAGGAATTACATAGAATGAAGGTGGTTTAATTGAGTTTCCTTTCAGTATTATTGACACTTGGCCTATGGTCTCTATTCTGTTTTGACTGCCTGACTGAATTGTCAGATTCTTTGTGTAGACTGCGCCAATATCTGATACGTGACCTCAGTTCAGGTCATTCCTTTTGTCTGTATACACTGCCTGCATTTATGGTGCTTCGCTTTCATACCTGCTCTCTTCATGCTCTTGATAGATGTTGTCCTTTAATCTTATTAGTTGTTTGTTCTCTGTGTTTTTTTATTGTTATGTCCTTGTTTGGCCTCAAATACCTCTGTCTTTATGTGTTTTCTTTGATATTTAACAACAAGGCATGATTTTATTAAAACTATTGTAGAGATAATTTTATAAGAGGAAAATATGCAGAAAATGTCATTTGTTTTCCTCAAGTTCCTCTGACACCTAGAGTTAAAGGGGTCTTCTGGTCCCAAATTGATTTTTCATACTGATGACTTATCCACAGGATAGGTCATGAGTATGTGATCTCTGGCGACCAAACACAGATCAACTGTTCTGGCAGCCGTCAGACTACAGTGAATGGGGAGAGTATGCAGGGTGCTTCTAGTCAAGTAATAGGATGGGTGCTGCAGTTCCCTGGAACCATATAGTAACATAGTAGACTGGGCTACAGTTAAACTTCTACTGCATACTGTCCCTGCTCACTGTAGTCTGAAGGCTGCCGGAACAGCTGATCTGTGTTGGGTCCCATCCACTGCTATCAGCTTTTCCAATTTGGGGCCAGAAAACCCCTTTAGGCCAGGCCCCAACATGGTGTAAATGCTGTGGTTTTGCAGCCACGGTTGAAATGCTGCAAAAAAAAACCCCAAAAACGCAGCGTTTTACAGTCCCTGCAAAGTGGATGGGATTCTAGCAAATCCCAACCACACATTGCTGAAAAAAACGTTGCGGTTTTGGAAATCACAGCATGTCAATTATACTTACAGAAATGGCAGATGTTTCCCTATAGGTATAATTGAAGCAGAAAGTCCGCAGAGGTTTCTATCTCTGAAAAGCGTTGCCACCGCAGTTTTTCCCACACTGTTTTTTTGCTGTGACCCACTACATAGGGCCTTAGCCTTAAAGGGCTATTCCCATGAACATAATCATATCTATATTTGCAGATAATTAAAAGTTAAACATTTTTGCAAATATAAGTAGTTAAAAATTCTGCAGAGTTTTAAAGATTTTCTATAACTATCTTAGCGGTGGTCTGTTGTCTTGATCGGTTGCCAATGGATACGACCCCGAATGCAGAAACTTTCTACAGTCTGGGATTTGTCAGGCACCCATTCATGATTTTCTTATTGTAGCTGGGTTATCAGGCTACAATAAGACTACATGTATCAGAAGATATCCCGGCCACATTAAGGACATCATGGCTGATTTTCTGACCTTAGAAAGTTCCTGCATTCATGGTCATATCCACTGGCAACCGATCAAGACGACAACAACCACAAGATAGTTAGAGAAAATCTTTAAAACTCTGCAAAATGTTTAATTACTTATATTTGTAAAATTGTTTAACTTTTAATTATCTACAAATTTAAAAATGGTTATGTTTGTGGGAATACCCCTTTAAGGACTCACAGACACTTGTCAATCATGGGCACCTTCTGTGCATTTCCCTTTATATACAGGGTGGGCCATAAGTATGGATACACCCAGATAAAATGGAAGTGGTTGCTGATATCACCTTAGCGTTTGTGGCATATTAGTACATGGGAGGGGGGAAACATTTGAGGCCAGGTGACGCCCATGGCGGCCATCTGCAAAGACATCATCAAACACATGGAGAATTGCACAAGAAAAACAATGGTATCTGGGTGTATCCATACTTATGGCCCATCCGGGTGTATCCATACTTATGGCCTACCCTGTAGATCATAGAAATGCAGGGAAGACAAATATCATATATTCCCTGCCGCCTATAGATTGTGTTAGTAAATGCAAAAATACGAAAGTTTTCATATAGTGAATAAAAATGCATAGATAAAATTTGTAAAATAAAATGAGTCCATCAAATCCATATATTTTTTGAAAGTAGAAACCTGACATATTGGGGTGGGGGGTGAATTTATTATCCCATCTATGCCAGAAAACTGGCGTAATAATGATAGGTGACACAAGGTCCTTTCTAAAATGGTTTCATCTCTTCTTCTGTGCCTTGTTCACCACATTCTGACATGTGGAGCGGAGTATGGGGCAGGCCGGGAACACCTTACCTCAACATATACTCCAGAAAAATGGCGTGAGTTATATAGGAAATCTATGCTAGTTTCAGACAATCATAGATTTCCATTCGGATGCACGGACATACACCTGATTTATTATGAGGCACTAGTAGGGAAACATGTAGGAAACATCTTAATAAATTCCCCTCATTGTGAATAAGTCACCCAGAACTTTACACTCATGGGCACCTTCATACGATTTTGCATGTTTTGTGAAAAAAAAAAAAAATGGTATGAAATTGACTATTTGCTAAAGCTTAAGGGCCTTTCAGTAACATGCCAAACATGCTTTGTTCCTGATCATTGCCCTGTGCTTGTCCACGATCATCCGACAAATGAGCAAATACCGCTTGTTGGAAAATCATTGTTTGTCGGCAGTACGTCTTCTCAGGCAAACAGGGATGTGTTGCTGACAATAATAAATCTATATGCTATGAATGCTTGTTCATATACAGTCATGAGGATGGCTTCATGTAAATGAAAATAACAAATGTGATCAATTTGGGCAGAACATTTGCTCGTGTAGAATGACCCTAAAATTTAGGGTACAGGATGTTCATATATGTTCTGTCATTGGTACAGGGTAATAAAAAGAAGAAAATTCCTAGTGAGGTGAGTAGGTTAAAAAATAAATATATGCACCTTGGTAATATCGTACATAGACTCCATAAAATGCTAGTCACGTTGCAGTTACGCAGTATTGTGAAGAGTAAACTTTATGCCCTGGTCATGTCAGTGATAAGTAGTATATCAAGAAGCGCCCTGTCTGTGCACCATTACGTTCAGCCCATAAACGTCTACTCGACTGAGGACAATTAAAGGATACAGTTTACGTCATGCAATGAATTGCTTTGTACACGATTCCTCAAGTAACATATTTTGTGTCCAGAATAGCCGAATAGCCCTCGCCTTAATGGCCCCTGCCAGCTTGTACAGTGACAGCTTTGCTGCTGATTCATGGGAAATTTTATTTCTCTCTCAGTGTAAAGCAGTCTCACTGAATAGCGGCATTGAACCAAACTCAATCAAGGACTCCGCAGAGAGCTGGGTATATAAATCTCCCCAGCCGCTGACTCAGTCAGCCATGGAGTCAGTTCAATCGCCTCACATGACCACATTGTTCTAATGAAATTTTCCCCAGCATCAGCTTATCATTAGCTCCTGGTGGGTATTTATGCAGCAAGATCATAGAGGGAATGTAGCATACATGTACAGAGGAATGGCAGTAAGCAGAGTATTGGTTGTAATGTGAACCCGACTAAACTCAGCCACTTAACCTGCAGGTTGGTTATAACATATGGTTTGGCCCTCTGCATAGGTTTCAAGAGTAAGCCTTATGTCCAACAGTTTGAAGATGGAAAAGTAGTTTCCCCTTACCTTCTTCCGCCTATGAGAAAGCAACCTGCTAGCAAGTTATGTAGTGCTACTCGTTGGTAGCCAACATTATCTTTAATTGTGTCTACCAGCCACAGATGCCCAATAAGTTTTTGGCTACTATACCTCTCTTTCATGACCTGGGTTGTTTTTCAGTACTAGGTTGCAGCATCCTTTAGTGTAGCTTACAAGGGGTGTTCAGGGAGTAATAGAGCTCTTGTCTCCCTTGCAATTCTCAGACACATGACCAACTCCATTCCACTGAAGTCTGTGGGGGGTCATTTACGTCACAGAACCAGAGTTGCTACAATGGAGACTTTCAGCTCCCCCCTATTGCCCTCCACAAAAGTAATGAACTGGGCCTTGGTAATATTTATTACTCCCTGTGTAACCCCTTTAATCATGACCCAGCTAGAATACTATGAGATTTCCATTGGTAGCAGCCACTACTTGCTCCTTACATCAACACGGGAATCAATTAATAGATCCCAAAAGCCTATTAACTGCTATTTTAAGCTACTTTGCAATGTTTCTACTCAAAATAAGATGCCTTTTTTAATTCCTCTATGTGGCAAGCTGCTGCTTTCTGCCTACAACTCCTAAAAACTCTTGCATGCACTCTTAATTGTCTCCCCCCCCCCCTCCACATCACTACCAATCTCTTTCCCCTGCTGGCAGCTGTAAATATTATACCTCATCAATTGTCTAGTCAGTCTCCTTCCTCCACTGGCAGCCATACATATATTCCCCAGTAGGCTCTCTTGTAGATATTTACAGATAATAATTGCAACATGTCTTCTGAAGCAGTGAAATATATACCATTTCCTATATGAAATCTCAGAAGCATGTCATATTGTAAATATATTCTATAAATTACATCTTGACAAGCCATTCCTCAGAAGCAGTCTTCTCAGCTTTGCTGTTTATTGCCATGAGGCTGCTCAGCCTTTGGATAGAAGCAATTTTATTGGTTACTGTTCAGTGAAGTCAAGAATAAAAATGTGGATACCATAAACTCAGCTCACCAGGTGGACATACCCATTGATATACACTTTGGACACCTAGTGGTGCCATAATGTATGACTATAAATAGTCACATTTTTAATATAAATGCCTCCTTCTCAGCCTTTGTAATATATTTTGCCAGAGAAAAACACACTTTTCTCTTCCCCTTCCCACTTAAACCCATCACCATTAGTCTATGGGACTTTTGCTACATTACTATTGAGTCTTGTCCTAGACCAGCCTCAATAGTAATATTCCTATGTCAAGCCTCGGAGCCTTCAGAAGGCTTCTGGCTGTCATAGGAACAGGTCAGCTCCCGCGATCTTGCCGCATGGGAGCCAGCCTGCAAAATTATACCCTGAGGGATTTTTTGTGGGGGGGAGGGGCCACACAGAAGCGCAATGCCCGCTATCAGAGTGAACTTTGATCGCAGGCATTAGCCCCAGGTCTACACTGTACATTACAGAGCGGACGCCATCTTTAAAGACCTGGGATGGGGTTAATGTTCATAACCACCTGAAATCATATATCTGCTTAATGTATTGTGATTTTAACCTCACATTTGGTATGCCTGACCTTGTAAAACATTTGCCATCACTTACCATGATAGAGGTATGTCATATTCCCAAATAGATTGTATGTAAAGCATTGTGAAATAAGTTGGCGCTATGCATAGAAGCAAAATAATGACTACATTTGGTGCATGTAATTGGCCATGCCTGGTCACAGGTAGAAGGTTGCTGAAAGGAGGCTGGATTAGGGTTCCTTCAAAAAATGATCATGGACAGGAACCCCTTTGTCAGATACCTGGAGATATAATAATTTTTTTCTGTAAGCACTGTACTTTTTTGTATATTAAATCTTCAAATTTATATATACAGTAGATCAATATGAGAGTACTTAAATAGTACCATCATATTCTGCAGCGCTTTACAGAGATATTTTCAACTTTGGCTTACAATCTAAATTCTCTATCCGTATGTTTTTGGAGTGTGGAAAGAAACACATACAAACTCCTTGCAGATCCTTGGCTGGATTGGAACCTAGGACTCCAGCGCTGCGAGGCATCAGTACTAATATTCCTATAATCCCAAAGACAGAAAATACCACTTAACTTCATTACCTTTTTGTATGCCAGTGTGTAAGAAGTTTACTATGTGGTGCCAGATGGAGTAGGTGTAAGTGGTTTGGTTATATTGGTGTCTCTTCTAATGTAAATGGTGGGTGGTAGTAGCTATTTGTGTGGATGTTTGGGGATGGGGTTGCTTCCCTCCATTGTAGCCTAGTATGAAAGCAGAATCACCCTTTAATATCACATGTATAAATCGTTGTGTGGGTGTTCAGGCCCCTAAAAAGGCCATTCTACCCATACTCTTTTCTCCAGGAGATTCTAGCTCATTATTTATTTCACTAGGATTCCCAGGAGTCAATTCCCAAGATAGCTGTCTAATATGCTACTGTTTAACAATAACATCTTATATATCATTCATTGCTGTCTTGCTTATGCATTCTACAAACTAGTTACTTTCGGTATCCTTTTCATTTGCCTAGTTCACCTAAAGAAATCAATGCATTATCACTACAAGCACCACAAACCTGTCTAATAGAATATTCATATTTTACCACCTATAAATACTATAACATTAGATCCATTTATAATACAAAGGACGAACATTGTATAAATGCGAATTCCATTGAATAAATGTTCAGAATGGTTTTAATAATCGCAAAGGACAATGTAAACCAGGGTGTGATAATTGTAATGTTCCATTAGTATATGAGACTTCACGGTAATTTGTTTTACTATATTTGCTTCAATGTTCCTACTTTATAATCTATCACTTTGACTGATTAGTGATTCTTTGTGATTCATTTAGTTATTCCTTGCAAGAAGCGGACTGAGAAGGTGATATTGAATTTCTGCAATGAATTACAGTTTTACCATGGCTAGAAGTCTGCAGTACTCTGTTCACTAGTTAGCTGATGGCTTGAGTGTTTTCTTATTGTATAAATTGGGAATGGGATATAAGATTTATCTTCACACACCTTGAAAAAGTACTTTTGGGGCTTGTAAAAACTCCATAAAATTTATTTTTGTAACGGCATTTTTCTGCTCACACATCTTTTGCTACAATTTTTTAGATAATTTTTATCCTATGGTTGAAATTTTGCTATGATTGTATAGTATAGTGTAGTATAGTATAGTACATTATAGTATAGTAGGCAAATAACGTGTATAGTGGACATCTAAATCTAGCCATCAGGGGTGCAACAGGCAACTAACTATAGAACCCTACTACAACCTGACTACTTTCAGCAAAAAGTTCAGAGAAACTTATGCATATTTTGGTTTCCCTAATGCACAGAGATAATGCACACCGCGATGTCACAGTACAGGGATAATGCACACAGCAAGGTCACTGTACAGGGATAATGTACACAGCGATGTCACAGTAGAAAGATAATATACATAGTGATGTCACAGTACAGAGATAATATACATAGTGATGTCACAGTACAGGGATAAGGTACACAGTGATGTCACAGTACAGGAATAATGTACACAGTGATATCACAGTACAGGGATTATGATGTAACAATAGTGAATTTGCACAATGACATCACAGTACCAGGATAGTGCACACAGAAATGTTACAATATTGACATAATACACAGAATGATGTCACAGTACATATATAATGTGCACAGTGCTTTCACAGTATGGATATAATTTCCATTTTTTATGTCACTGTACAGGAATATGTTTAAACTATTTTTCCTTGATGAAAAGAAAAGTAAAACCGGTTTGGCTTTAATCCCAGACAATGGGCAGATTTATTAAGACTGATGTTTCATAAACCCGGTGCACGCCCATGCACCAGAATGGAGATCTATGCAAGTTAAGAACTGGTGAAGATTTCCATTATAATTCAGGTTAGAAAACTGGCATGAGTTCTAACAAATATGTTTGGCTTAAGCTTTCTGAGGATGTGAGGCACAGAATGGCAAAACTGGTGTAGAGGAATCAAGAAATTCCCCCCATAGAAAACCAGACATTGATCTATAGGGAGCTACCTTTCAAAAGGTAGCACTAGAGTGAGTTTTCCTTTTTCCATCAAGGAAAAATTATTTAAATATTCTTTTCGCAGGTTCCTTAGCAGAGCATACATGGCCTGTTAGACTCTATGGTGGCATGTAAAGGAGGCATAGTCTGATTTGTGTAGGCAATTTAGGGATTTGACATACCTGGAGTATGCATTTTTCAGCATTTTGATTGTTTCCGATAATCAGGGATCTGATTGTTTCTTTGGATGCCAGAGTAAAGAACACTATTATAATATATACAGAAAAGATGAATAAAGAACCAGATCAAGAAGCTACAGAATATTGTTGTTAAGCCTATTTAATACTGTGCTCAATGGGGAACCTCACTGATTGTATCCCAAAGATGTATTGTATTAAATATCAGGAGCCAGTTGGTAAACCATAGGAGAAAAAGCCCTTTACAAGTGTTAAGGAAAAAGTAATTAAATGGTTGAATCCTTGACTGTAGCAGATAAGATAAACACGTAATACAAAGGGCGGAAACACATTCACTGCCGCTTCAATATTTGGATGGAAAAAGTGAGTCAGCCGCAGCTCATTAATCATCTTATCAAGGCCACTTTCTGCATTATGCCGTGATTATAGCCAAGTAGAAATCTACATTCATTGCACTTATTGTGAGCTAAAGGGTGACGGAGATAAACCTGCACAGTGGATGTAGTGATAGATGGTATATCGTCTGGATGGAAAATAGGCAGGATAATATGGCAGCCGTGCTCAGCAGGGATCACTGACATGTCACTGAAGGACACAGCATAATGAATAGAATGGACTAAGAGGGAATGTAAAAACCTTAAGATGGAAAATCTTTTCGTGATAATTTACAATGTATTTGAGTGTCAAGTAAAGGGCAAAAATAATAAAAGAAAAGTAATAGTGATTTAACATCTAGGGGATAGTCACATGAAGCTGATTTGTTGCAGAAATTTCTGCTCCGGAAAATCATTCTGAATAGGGTGGGTTTAGCTGCAAGTACATGGGTTTCTGCAGGACCAATTCAGATGCAGAAGTTTCTCCAACTATTCAGTAGGATGTCTAGAGCCATGGCTTTTTTCAGCATCCGCTCCCATCTCTGCCTCTTGTTGAATACAATGGGAGGCAGAATCAATGCGGAATCAATGCAGAATCAACCTCAAAATCAGCATAAGATTCCGCCATGTGAACATACCTTTATAGGTAATGAATAATACATTCAATTTTAGAGTAAATATACAGACAATAAATATTTCTTTATATGTTGTAGTTACTTCTTTTTTTTTTTTTAAGTTCTCTGTAATGGCCATATTGCAAGAACACAAATATTGTCCCCATCGCCTGTGTATATGTATCACAGGAAACACAAAATTTTCTGTGTCTGCTCTAGTGGTTAGAATAAAAATTTCAAGACCTATGTAAAAATTATTAAAAAAAAAAGAAAAAAAAAGCTATATATAGCCATATATATATATATAACAGTCATATGAAAAAGTTTGGGCACCCATATTAATCTTAATCATTTTTAGTTCTAAATATTTGGGTGTTTGCAACAGCCATTTCGATTTGATATATCTAATAACTGATGGACACAGTAATATTTCAGGATTGAAATGAGGTTTATTGTACTAACAGAAAATGTGCAATATGCATTAAACCAAAATTTGACCGGTGCAAAAATTTGGGTACCCTTATTTTATTGATTTGAATACTCCTAACTACTTTTTACTGACTTATTGAAGCACAAAATTGGTTTTGTTACCTCACTGAGCTTTGAACTTCATAGCCAGGTGTATCCAATCATGAGAAAAGGTATTTAAGGTGGCCAATTGCAAGTTGTTCTCCTATTTGAATCTCCTCTGAAGAGTGGCATCATGGGCTCCTCAAAACAACTCTCAAATGATCTGAAAACAAAGATTGTTCAACATAGTTGTTCAGGGGAAGGATATAAAAAGTTGTCTCAGAGATTTAACCTGTCAGTTTCCACTGTGAGGAACATAGTAAGGAAATGGAAGACCACAGGGACAGTTCTTGTTAAGCCCAGAAGTGGCAGGCCAAGAAAAATATCAGAAAGGCAGAGAAGAAGAATGGTGAGAACAGTCAAGGACAATCCACAGACCACCTCCAAAGAGGTGCAGCATCATCTTGCTGCAGATGGTGTCACTGTGCATCGGTCAACAATACAGCACACTTTGCACAAGAAGAAGCTGTATGGGAGAGTGATGCGAAAGAAGCCGTTTCTGAAAGCACGCCACAAACAGAGTCGCCTGAGGTATGCAAAAGCACATTTGGACAAGCCAGCTTCATTTTGGAAGAAGGTCCTGTGGACTGATGAAACAAAGATTGAGTTGTTTGGTCATACAAAAAGGCGTTATGCATGGCGTCAAAAAAACACAGCATTCCAAGAAAACCACTTGCTACCCACTGTAAAATTTGGTGGAGGTTCCATCATGCTTTGGGGCTGTGTGGCTAATGCCGGCACCGGGAATCTTGTTAAAGTTGAGGGTCGCATGGATTCAACTCAGTATCAGCAGATTCTTGAGAATAATGTACAAGAATCAGTGACGAATTTGAAGTTACGCCGGGGATGGATATTTCAGCAAGACAATGATCCAAATCTACTCAGGCATTCATGCAGAGGAACAATTACAATGTTCTGGAATGGCCATCCCAGTCCCCAGACCTGAATATCATTGAACATCTGTGGGGTAATTTGAAGCGGGCTGTCCATGCTCGGCGACCATCAAACTTAACTGGACTGGAATTGTTTTGTAAAGAGGAATGGTCAAAAATACCTTCATCCAGGATCCAGGAACTGATTAAAAGCTACAGGAAGCGACTAGAGGCTGTTATTTTTGCAAAAGGAGGATCTACTAAATATTAATGTCACTTTTCTGTTGAGGTGCCCATACTTTTGCACCGGTCAAATTTTGGTTTAATGCATATTGCACATTTTCTGTTAGTACAATAAACCTCATTTCAATCCTGAAATATTACTGTGTCCATCAGTTATTAGCTATATCAAATTGAAATGGCTGTTGCAAAGACCCAAATATTTAGAACTAAAAATGATTAAGATTAATAGGGGTGCCCAAACTTTTTCATATGACTGTATATATATATATATATATATATATATATATATATATATATACACACACTTGGACAAAATTGTTGGTACCCCTCGTTTAATGAAAGAAAAACCCACAATGGTCACAGCAATAACTTGAATCTGACAAAAGTAATAATATATAAAAATTCTATGAAAATGAACAAATGAAAGTCAGACATTGCTTTTCAACCATGCTTCAACAGAAGTTTTTAAAAAAGAAAACTCATGAAACAGGCCTGGACAGAAATGATGGTTCCCTTAACTTAATATTTTGTTGCACAACCTTTTGAGGCAATCCCTGCAATCAAACGATTCCTGTAACTGTCAATGAGACTTCTGCACCTCTCAACAGGTATTTTGGCCACTCCTTATGAGCAAACTGCTGCAGTTGTCTCGGGTTTGAAGGGTGCCTTTTCCAGACAGCATGTTTCAGCTCCTTCCAAAGATGCTCAATAGGATTTAGGTCAGGGCTCATAGGCCACTTCAGAATAGTCCAATGTTTTCCTCTTAGCCATTCTTGGGTGTTTTTAGCTGTGTGTTTTGGGTCATTATCCTGTTACAAGACCCATGACCTGCGACTGAGACCAAGCTTTCTGACACTGGGCAGCACATTTCTCTCTAGAATCCCTTGATAGTCTTGAGATTTCATTGTACCCTGCACAGATTCAAGACACCCTGTGCCAGATGCAGCAAAGCAGCCCCAGAACATAACAGAGCCTCCTCCATGTTTCACAGTAGGGACAGTGTTCTTTTCAAGATATGCTTCATTTTTCCGTCTGTGAACATAGAGCTGATGTGCCTTGCCAAAAATTTCGATTTTTGTCTCATCTGTCCATAGGACATTCTCCCAGAAGCTTTGTGGCTTGTCAAAATGTAGTTTGGCAAATTACTTTTGTCAGATTCAAGTTATTTCTGTGACCATTGTGGGTTTTTCTTTCATTAAATGAGAGGTACCAACAATTTTGTCCACATGTGTGTGTATACTGTAGATCTATACAGCCATTCTTAAAGTTACAAAATTATAAAATGATAAATACAATAATTCTATGGAAAATTGGTAATTGATTGGGAAGACCCCGAACCATGAAGATTAAAGAAAAATAAACAGTTACTAATATAGATATTGTTGAATTCTTACACATACCAGTCATACAGAGTTATTGGAACCTTGAAATCACTTTTTATGATTGTGACAGGAGGTTTTTCAGGATTCTGAAAAGTATATGCAGTGCATCCAAAAAAATAACATGGAGCCGCTCACACCTGGCGTCCAAGTACATGGATTTTATCAGTGAAATGACCAGAATGATTTGCAGTCAAGCATTGCATATTGAGTCTTGTTTCAAGTTACAGTGGTCCAGAGAAGACCACTCTATGTTGAAAATAAATAAATATATATATATATATATATATATATGTATATCTGTATCTATATATTATATATAATATATATTAATAAAATCCTAATTATATGTCAGTTTTGATGCATTCCCTGTATTAATTTATTTGATGTATTAAAGTGAATCTGTCAGCGATATAATATAATATGTGGATAGCTGAAGGCACGCAGATTTCAGATTAATTAAAAAGGTGTAATAAGCATCAATTTTTAATTTGATGAATTTAGAAATGTTCTTTCTGTTTTTTCAGGATGGAGTTTTAGTATGGGTTCAGCCTATCAGTTCCACAGCTGGAGAGTTTTCGTCATTGTATGTGCACTACCATGTGTCTCTGCGGTTGTGGCTCTCACATTTATGCCAGAAAGTCCACGATTCCTTTTAGAGGTAAGACCTAAAATGAGAACTGCAGTACCTAGCAAACAAAGTAGATGTATGTCAGCTGCCTGGTTTGATAGGAGCATCCATGTAATGTGAATGGGGTCCCATTGGGTGAGCAGCAGTTTTCTACTCTGTCCCAGGTGTGTACACATATACTGTTCAGCTGAGCTTGCACATGGTGGAGTCAGACAACATAGCAACAAAGTGTATGGACAAGTTTATTATTTTTTTCCATAATAAATCTAATGCTAAGAGACCTAAAGACAGAAGATTTGGTTCTGTCTACCCTAATGTCATCCATGGACATCTGCAAAATTAGACAACTTCAGGCAGAATCCCTTGACAATCAAATGTCTCTGGGATTAGTTCTGTTATTTTATGTCATCTTATGTCAGGGAAAACAGAGATCAGACAAGTTGGGTTGTAACTTACACAATCTTTTATCACTGCCAATATGAGTTTGGAGATGGGTGTATTTAGCCACATAGCTACTTTCTACAGTACATGGTTGCCAGACAGATATGTTAATAGGGGAGTAGCAATAACTGTATGCTGAATTACCAATTACTAAGCATTTATCTTAGGCTATGTTCACATCTGCCTAGGAGACTTTGTTGGAAGCCAATATACAGATTCCATTATAAATGCTGGAAAAAAAAAGTTCCGTGCACTGTGCTATTCTTTTCAGTAAAATGGTGGACACCATGGTTAAAATTCAACAGACCCTATTATATGTGAGCAGGGTCCATTGAGAGCCATTGGCGTCCTCCATGTTACAATTCTGCACTTCCATCAATTTCATTGTTCTACTCCTCTGAGGAAGTGGAACAACATAATTGGTCAACCTAGCTATGAACAAAGCCTTATGTTTACAGTCACATTTAGATTTTGCTATATTTGTTGCCATTACATTTGCATTGAGTTAATGAAAAAATTCCTATAATGCAATTGACTTCTAAAGTGACTGGTGGATATACAGGTTGACCCATTTCCAGTTTCAAATAACAAAGGCATCTCCCCAAATGTGCCCCTTTTCCAAATTCAGCTGTCACCATTGGCCTTACAGCTGAAATATCTATCATACAGTTAACGAGGTCACAAATATACCACATGGGTGTCAATCCCATATCTGTAATATCCATATGCCTTAATAGAGTATGTTAAAAGATGTTTGCCTGATAACACAATCCCTTTAATGCAATATCACAATATCATACTGTTTTATTGCAGTGTTTTGAAGAGAGATAGAGAGATAGAGAGATAGATAGATAGATAGATAGATAGATAGATAGAGAGGCACAGCATGAAGCTCCTGGGCCCCAGTGCAAAATCCATTATCAAGTCTCCCCAACTATGGTACTGGTTTCCTCATATTGGGAAGCAACACACCTAAGGTTCCTGGGCCCTGGTGTGACTGCACCCTCTACATCCCCTCAAGTTACGACCATAGATAGATTAATAGAAAAAATAGATACACAGAAAAATAGTGAGAAAGATAGAGAGATGGAGAAATATAGATAGATAGATAGATAGATAGATAGATAGGTAGGTAGATAGATAGATAGATAGATAGATAGATAGATAGATAGATATATACAGAGATACAGTGGGGAAAAAAGTATTTAGTCAGCCACCAATTGTGCAAATTCTCCCACTTAAAAAGATGAGGCCGGCCTGTAATTGTCATCATAGGTAGACCTCAACTATGAGAGACAAAATGAGAAAACATATCCAGAAAATCACATTGTCTGATTTTTTAAGAATTTATTTGCAAATTATGGTGGAAAATAAGTATTTGGTCACCTACAAACAAGCAAGATTTCTGGCTCTCAGAGACCTGGAACTTCTTCTTTAAGAGGCTCCTCTGTCCTCCACTCATTACCTGTAGTAATGGCTCCTGTTTGACATTGTTATCAGTATAAAAGACACCTGTCCACAACCTCAAACAGTCACACTCCAAACTCCACTATGGTGAAGACCAAAGAGCTGTGGAAGGACACCAGAAACAAAATTGTAGACCTGCACCAGGCTGGGAAGACTGAATCTGCAATAGGCAAGCAGCTTGGTGTGAAGAAATCAACTGTGGGAGCAATAATTAGAAAATGGAAGACATACAAGACCACTGATAATCTCCCTCCATCAGGGGCTCCATGCAAGATCTCACCCCGTGGGGTCAAAATGATCACAAGAACGGTGAGCAAAAATCCCGGAACCACACGGGGGGGACCTAGTGAATGACCTGCAGAAAGCTGGGACTAACGTAACAAAGGCTACCGTCAGTAACACACTACGCCGCCAGGGACTCAGATCCTGCAGTGCCAGACGTGTCCCCCTGCTTAAGCCAATACATATCCAGGCCCGTCTGAAGTTTGCTAGAGAGCATTTGGATGTTCCAGAAGAGTATTGGGAGAATGTCATATGGTCAGATGAAACCAAAGTAGAACTGTTTGGTAGAAACACAACTTGTCGTGTTTGGAGGAGAGTGAATGCTGAGTTGCATCCAAAGAACACCATACCTACTGTGAAGCATGGGGGTGGCAACATCATGCTTTGGGGCTGTTTCTCTGCAAAGGGACCAGGACGACTGATCCGTGTACATGAAAGAATGAATGGGGCCATGTATTGTGAGATTTTGAGTGCAAACCTCCTTCCATCAGCAAGGGCATTGAAGATGAAAAGTGGCTGGGTCTTTCAGCATGACAATGATCCCAAGCACACCGCCAGGGCAACGAAGGAGTGGCTTCGTAAGAAGCATTTCAAGGTCCTGGAGTGGCCTAGCCAGTCTCCAGATTTCAACCCAATAGAAAATCTTTGGAGGGAGTTGAAAGTCTGTGTTGCCCAGCGACAGCCCCAAAACATCACTGCTCTAGAGGAGATCTGCATGGAGGAATGGGCCAACATACCAGCAACAGTGTATGCCAACTTTGTGAAGACTTACAGAAAACGTTTGACCTCTGTCATTGCCAACAAAGGATATATAACAAAGTATTGAGATGAACTTTTGTTATTGACCAAATACTTATTTTCCACCATAATTTGCAAATAAATTATTTAAAAATCAGACAATGTGATTTTCTGGATTTGTTTTCTCATTTTGTCTCTCATAGTTGAGGTCTACCTATGATGACAATTACAGGCCGGCCTCATCTTTTTAAGTGGGAGAACTTGCACAATTGATGGCTAACTAAATACTTTTTTTTTCCCCACTGTAGGTAGATAGATAGATAGATAGATAGATAGATAGATAGATAGATAGATAGATAAAGTATTCAGACCCCTTTAAATTTTTCACTCTTTGTTTCATTGCAGCCATTTGCTAAAAGCAAAAAAGTTCATTTTATTTCTCACTAATGTACAATCAGCACCCAATCTTGACATAAAAAAACCCCAGAAATGTAGATATTTTTGCAAATTTATTAAAAAAGAAAAACTGAAATCTCACATGGCCATAAGTATTCAGACCCTTTGCTCAGTATTGAGTAGAAGCCCCTTCCTTTTGAGCTAGTACAGCCATGAGTCTTCTTGGGAATGATGTAACAAGTGTTTCACATCTGGATTTGGGGATCCTCTGCCATTCTTCCTTTCAGATCCTCTCCAGTTCCGTGAGGTTGGATGGTGAACGTTCAAATGAATAATAATGTAATAAGGTATTGCGTGCCGATAAATTATAATTATAAAGACTAGGAGAGTCACCCACCAGTATCCAGACGCATTAAAACATAATTTTATTATAATATAAATATTAAAATACACGAGAAAGACTACAACATAAATAAAGAACTAATAAACTAGCAGCAATTGGAAATTACGATCATGCTTATAACTTGAAAAAGGGGAGTTCTACCTAGCATCAACCATTTAAAGTATCAAACTCCTAATGCCACCTTGGTAACACAGCGGCCATTTCAAACTGTAACATCCAACTAAAACACTATTTGGGCTATTTAAGGTAACCTTTTAGGACTAACAGAATTTTGATATTTTGTGAGTCTGTGGATGGGAATGGCAGGTTTTTTGACAGGATCACTTGATATAGAAAAATGGCTAGTTGATACCAGAGAAGCTTTTTCGGAAGGTGATTTATCCATTCAGCCCCCCAATTTGAGTATCTCTGCTTCTTTTAGGAAATTAACTCGTGTATATAAGGATCATTTGAGATCCTTTTGGGAGGTTCAAACTTTGGAGACGTATCTGAAGAATAATATCGTTCCTCGTGGCTTACGTATTAATTTGTTTCCTGCACAACGTCTCAGATCTGAAACCCTCCTTAAAAAATGGGAGAAGGAATCTATTGAATCCTCATTAAGATTTATGAATATTTTACTGGAGGAGGAGAAAACTTTGCTCAGTAAAACCACTCAGGAGCTAAAAGAACAAATTGAAGCAATAAAAAAGTTTTCAAATAATGTCGAATTTGAAAGAAAAGAGTTAGCGTTACAGCAAACAGTAGAACACTTTATAGTGTTTATGAAAGAACGGAAACACTATCAATATAAGAGAGATATTGAAGACTTTAAAGCGGGTAGAATTTTTGATTTTTCATCAAAAAATTCTAATAGGTTGGGAGCTGACACTGAGCTCTCCTCTTCTGAGTGTGAAGGATCTGAGGGTGAACATTCTAGATCCCGAAGCCGTAAGGGTAGGAGTCAACAAGGAGGTAGAGGATTTAATCAGGCAAATTATTCTACTGATAGTCCTAGAAGAGGTAGAAGTCGAGGCAGGATTAATTCAGGTGGGGGGGGGGTTTATCTCAGGGTCCCCCCATATCAGATTACCTGTTAAGGACACGAAAATGAATAAATGTAAAGCGATTACACGGGACGATATGCAGATTATCAATCTTTCTTCACGACAATTATCGGATGTTGGAGCTGTGGGGGATTTCCTCAGGGCGAGAGGGAGCCATATGGATAGTCATAATTCCTTTGTTTTGCATTTGTTGAAATTTGTTTTGGAATGTAACACCTTTTTATTTGACCGCCACTTCTTCCACCAGCTCAGGGGGGTGGCTATGGGGAGTCCATGTGCCCCGACTTTTGCTAACCTATACCTGGGCTGGTGGGAGAAGGAGGTGGTCTTTGCGGACCCAATGGAGGTTTGGTCCTCGTCTATTTTGTTTTGGGTCCGTTATATTGATGATGTGTTGTTGATTTGGGGGGGAACAAGAGAGGAGTTTGGAGAATTTGTTGCAGCCCTAAATATTAATACGATGGGCCTCTTCTTTACTTCTGAAATTCAGGAGAGTTCTATCACTTTTTTGGATTTAACTATATTATAAAATGAGAAACGGGACAATTAACTACGACCATTTATAGAAAAGAGACGGCCACGAACTGTCTCTTGAAATGGGACAGTTGGCACCCAAATTCTTTGAAAAAGGGAATCCCTAAAGGACAATTCCTGCGACTTCGCAGCAGCACAAGATCTACGTGATAGATTTCATAGACGGGGATACCCAGATGGTGTTTTACGGGCAGCATACCAGCATGCCTTGACAGCAGAACGTAGTCATTTATTGCAGCCGAAATCAAAAGTAGGCGGACAAGAATTAAGGATTATAGCTACCTATGATAATGCCTTTTTGGAAGTTAGACAAATTTTACAGGAATCTTGGGGCATTCTTTTATCAGATCCTGATGTTGGCCCATTGTTGGGGGATTTTCCATCTGTAACATATAGATGTGGTACCAATTTTAAAGATAAATTGGTCCATAGTCATTTGTTATCTACTAATTCTGATACCTGGTTGAATAGGCAAAGAAGAAGGCTTGTGGGTACCCATCCATGTGGGTCATGCAGGGCCTGTTCTTTTATTAAAACTAGTAGAGAGTTTGTCAGTACAATAACAGGTAAAAGATATAATAACAATAAATTTATCAACTGTAAAACGGTTGGCGTGGTTTACCTTATTACGTGCTCCTGCGGAATCCAATACGTGGGTAAAACGATGAGGGAATTCCACAGGAGGATAAGGGAACATGTAAATAATGTCATCCGTCAGGATGATACTACAGTGGCACGTCATATATGGGCACATCATGGGGGTGATCCTGTGAATATTCAATTTCATGGCATTGAACAGATCATTCCTTCTCCTAGAGGGGGTAATTTTGATCAGAGGCTCCTTCAGTGTGAAGCCTGTTGGACTTTCATGTTGAAAACAGTTAAACCATGGGGCTTGAATGATGCAATTTCATATGCATCATTTATTTAAGTTATTGGGTGCTTTATTCTCAAATACTACTGCGTCTGCGATTATTGTCAACAGCCTGATATTTATGAGGAGAATTGTCCATTTATGTTGTGGTTCAGTGGTAGAATTCTTGCCTGCCATGCAGGAGGCCCGGATTCAATTCCTGGCCAATGCACCTCGAAATTTATTATACAGAATTGTTTAAATTCAGTTTTCAGTGTTTATTACTGTTTCTGCGATTATTGGGAATAGATTGATGTCTGTGAGGATAATGGTTCATTTATGTTTCAAAAATACCATAATTTGTTAAATTAAGCTTCTAGTGTTTATTCTGGCCATCATATAGTAGATCCAGGGATTTCTAGCCTGTAATAAGTGAATTCCCTTTTGAATACTTCTCCTATAGAGAAATGTGTATATGGTCTCCGTTCAGGTGGGCGGGGCTAAAGGGAGTAGGTTCAATTGATAGACCCTCTGTTATTGGTCTTTGTTTTATGCATGCTCATTGGACTATTCTTGGTCAGTGGGAGTTACTTACTATTCAGTTGAGTATGGAGTGATTGGCTGGGGGGATGTTGATGGGCGTGGCTAAAAGTATTTGAGACCGTTTGCTCTGCTGCTCCATGCGGCCAAACACTAGTGCCGATGGGGGAGTGGGAGTGTATGTTGAGGAAGGGTGATATACCTATGATACTATAGCATACTTACTTTAGTGGCTCTCTGAGATAAAGATACATACCTCTGATGAATGTGTCAGTATCGCTGTATATTCTGACACAGGAAACGTGCGATAGGTGTATACAGGTGTTAGTAGTATATCATGGCTGAAAATCAGTTGCTGTGATATGAAGGTAGCATAGAGCATTGGACACTATAACACTGTGGATAGTAGGTGTATACAGGTGTTAGTAGTATATCATGGCTAAAAATCAGTTGCTGTGATATGAAGGTAGCATAGAGCATTGGACACTATAACACTGTGGATAGTGGGCAGAGCGCTTTTTAGTCCTGAGATCTTATTTATAACACTCTATTAGGCGTGTGAGTGGGATTTCTTGGTGAAAGGTAGCTGCTGTGATATAAGGTGTTAATAGGACATTATAGATTAAACCAGCCGATATGCTAAGTGTTGGTATGGTTGCTAGGTAGAGTTTCTGTTAGTCCTAAAAGGTTACCTTAAATAGCCCAAATAGTGTTTTAGTTGGATGTTACGGTTTGAAATGGCCGCTGTGTTACCAAGGTGGCATTAGGAGTTTGATACTTTAAATGGTTGATGCTAGGTAGAACTCCCCTTTTTCAAGTTATAAGCATGATCGTAATTTCCAATTGCTGCTAGTTTATTAGTTCTTTATTTATGTAGTAGTCTTTCTCGTGTATTTTAATATTTATATTATAATAAAATTATGTTTTAATGCGTCTGGATACTGGTTGGTGACTCTCCTAGTCTTTATAATTTGGATGGTGAACGTTGGTGGACAGCCATTTTCAGGTCTGTCCAGAGATGCTCAATTGGGTTGAGGTCAGGGTTCTGGCTGGGCCAGTCAAGAATGGTCACAGAGTTGTTCCGACGCCACTCCTTTGTTATTTTAGCTGTGTAGTTAGGGTCATTGTCTTGTTGGAAGGTGAACCTTCGGCCCAGTCTGAGGTCCAGAGCACTCTGGAAGATATTTTCTTCGAGGATATCTCTGTACTTGGCCGCATTCATCTTTCCTTCAATTGAAACCAGTCGTCTTGTCCCTGCAGCCTAAAAACACCCCCATAGCATGATGCTGCCACCACCATGTTTCACTGTTGGGATTGTATTGGGCAGGTGATGAGCAGTGTCTGGTTTTCTCCACACATACCGCTTAGAATTAACGCCAAAAAGTTCAATCTTCGTCTCATCAGTCCAGAGAATCTTATTTCTCATAGTCTGGAAGTCCTTCATGTGTTTTTTGGCAAACTAAGTGGGCTTTCATATGTCTTGCACTGAGGAGAGGCTTCCTTCGGGCCACTCTGCCATAAAGCCCCGACTGGTGGAGTGCTGCAGTGATAATAATAGTTGACTTTGTGGAACTTTCTCCCATCTCCATACTGCATCTCTGGAGCTCAGCCACAGTGATCTTTGGGTTCTTCTTTACCTCTCTCACCAAGGCTCTTCTCCCACGATTGCTCAGTTTGGCTGGACGGCCAGGTCTAGGAAGAGTTCTGGTCGTCCCAAACTTCTTCCATTTAAGGATTATGGAGGCCACTGTGCTCTTAGGAACCTTGAGTGCTGCAGAAATTCTTTTGTAACCTTGGCCAGATCTGTGCCTTGCCACAATTCTGTCTCTGAACTCCTTGGGCAGTTCCTTTGACCTCATGATTCTCATTTGCTCTGACATGCACTGTGAGCTGTGAGGTCTTATATAGACAGGTGTGTGCCTTTTCTAATCAAGTCCAATCAGTTTAATTAAACACAGCTGGACTCCAATGAAGGAGTAGAACCATCTCAAGGAGGATCAGAAGGAAATGGACAGCAAGTGAGTTAAATATGAGTGTCACAGCAAAGGGACTGAATACTTATGACCATGTGATATTTCAGTTTTTCTTTTTTAATATATTTGCAAAAATATCTACATTTCTGTTTTTTTTCTGTAAAGATGGGGTGCTGAGTGTACATTAATGAGACATAAAATAAACTTTTTTGCTTTTAGCAAATGGCTGCAATGAAACAAAGAGTGAAAAATTTAAAGGGGTCTGAATACTTTCCGTACCCACTGTACATAGATATGTAATGAGAGATAGATACATAGATAGATACATAGATAGACTTAATTAATCCACTATATGCATTCAATTACTCTTTATACCCCAATATATTATTTCATTGGTATAGGTTGGAAAACATGATGAAGCCTGGATGATCTTGAAACAAATTCATGACACAAATATGAGGGCTCGTGGACAACCAGAAAAAGTATTTACGGTGAGTGTCAAGAAAGGCTGTTTCCTATAATTTGCTTATGCCTAAAATCTCAGATCAGATACTGTATGGTCTGCTGTTTTTTGGGGGTTTTTTTGGATGCACAAAAATCATAGAATTATATAAGAACATAACATACAATAAGCATCTTTCTATTTTCACTAAAACATACTGCAAATAAAAACTAGTGTGAATGAGTGTCTACAACATAAACTATTAAGATTTATTTTTCTAAATAAAAGAGCATGATAGTGTCCTCACAAGTCAGCATATAGGGCTATATAAGAAGCATAGTTATTTATGGTTATCACCTTTATTTATTATAAAAAATACTCTATCATTTTCTATGTGATATTTCCTGCTTGTTTTCACAGGTTCATAGAATTAAGACTCCAAAACAAATAGATGAGCTCATTGAAATTGAGACAGACACAGGCACTTGGTACAGAAGAGGCTTTGTCAGGGTCCGCACTGAACTGTATGGTGTAAGTAAATAAGAACAGTCAATTGACTAGAGCCAAGTAAGAACCTTATTACTGTCCTGTGAGAAATATGAGGTTTATGTAATGAGAGCAACTAACCCCTTCTAGTCAGTATGTGTTTGGCTACTCTCTTATTTTATATCCTCGGGACCTTTGCATGGTACAGGTTGTTTATGGGTAATTATGTGTGTTAGAGTCTACTCTACATGTAATATAGTAATACTCCTCCAGTGTGACATTATCATTAGTTGAAGGGGTTATTTAGTGAAAAAGCTTAGAATGGTATACAAAAATACAAAACACATACTGCACTCAACTCACTGACCCCGCCATGATTAAATTGACGTTTGGGTGTTACCCTTCCTTTTGTCAGAAGGGTTCTGGCCAAACCCTGCTGCATTGATGATACCTGGCATAGGAACCTCTGACTGCTGTGCCCAGTCATTACTTTTAGCTACAATGCTCTCATATACCTGTATCACTACGTCATCAATGTAACAGAAAGAAGAATACAGGTGGGGGAGCGCGCAACATTGGAACAGGAGCAGAGGTGAATAAGTGAGGTAAGTAGAATTTTTTTTTCTGTTTTAAGAATTATTTTTCTTTACTAGGCTACTGCTTTAAGTGACTGCACAAGACATAGAAGGTGAATTGTTAATATTGCACATACCTAGGTGACCTTTGAATAATTAAGGTAGCCCAGTTAAAGGGATTATTTGGGGAATAATAAAGTTTACTAGTGAACTCCCTGCCCATTTTACCTGTACACAGGGCAGCTGGGGAGGCTGAAACACTTGTTCCTCTGACTCCCCTGCTGTGGCTCCAACTCTAGGTCACATCCCTGACCCCACTTTTTTATTATTATTATTTATTTATATAGCCCCATTAATTCCATGGTGCTTTACATTTGAGGGTTTACATACGGTACACAAAATATACAATATAATACTAACAGTGACCAACTGGCACAGTGGGATAGAGGGCCCTGCCTGCAAGGGCTTACAATCTATGAGGGAAGAGGGAGAGAGACAGAAGGTGGGGTTAGAGGCTGCTCAGGTGGTGGTGTGGTGACAGTAGTGTTATTGGAGGTTGTAGGCCTTCCTGAATAGGTGAGTCTTCAGGGCCTTCTTGAAGCTTGTGACTGTGGGGGACAGTCTGATGTGTCTTGGTAATGAGTTCCAGAGTATGGGGGATGCACGGGAGAAGTCTTGGAGACTTTTGTGTGAAGAGCAGATAAGAGCGGAGGGGAGTAGGAGGTCTTTGGAGGATCGGAGGTTATGTGCGGGCAGGTAGCAGGAGATTAGGTTGGAGATATATGGAGGGCACAGGTTGTGGATAGCTTTGTATGTCAGTGTTAGTAATTTGAACTCTATTCGCTGGGCAATGGGTAGCCAGTGAAGGGATTGGCAGAGGGGAGCGGCCGATGAAGAACGGGGGAGAGGTGTATTAGGCGAGCAGCACAGTTTAAGGTGGACTGGAGGGGGGCGAGAGTGTTTGCTGGGAGGCCATGGAGAAGGGTGTTACAGTAGTCTAGGCGGGAGATTATGAGGGCGTGAACTAGCATCTTTGTAGTTTCAGGGGTGAGAAAGGAGCGGATTCGGTGGATGTTCTTGAGCTGGAGGCGGCAGGAGGTGTTGAGGGTTTGAATATGCGGCTTAAAGGATAGGTCAGAGTCTAAGGTTATCCCAAGGCAGCGGACCCATGGGACTGGGGTGAGTGTGGTTCTTGGTCACATGACTGACTCTACTGTGGCCCTGATAGAAGGGAGTTGGTCACGTCAGTTGAAGTGGCTGCAGGGGAGGTAGAGGAATGGGAATTTTGGCCTCCACAGCTGTCCTCTAGGCAATAAACAGGGGACTGGGGTGTATATTAGTAATAAAGCTTAATCGGTGCAGGGAATGTACTGGTAAGCTTTATTATTTTATTATAATCCCTTTAATATTCTTTACTAAACTGAGGATACCTTAAGTAAAGTATTATACAATACTTGCTTTTGGAGGTGTAGCTATAGAGGGTGGAGATAGCAGTCATATCTACACTACTAATTTTCTCCTTCAAAGAATGCTCCATTTGCAGCAATTACAGCATTGCAGACCTTTGGCATTCTAACTGTTAATTTGCTGAGGTAATCTGGAGAAATTTCCCGCCATGCTTCCAGAAGCCCCTCCCACAAGTTGGATTGGCTTGATGGGCACTTTTTGCGTACCATACGGTCAAGCTGCTCCCACAACAGCTCAAAGGGGTTGAGATCTGGTGACTGCGCTGCCCACTCCATTACAGATAGAATACCAGCTGCCTGTTTCTTCCCTAAATAGTTCTTGCATAATTTGGAGGTGTGCTTTGGGTCATTGTCCTGTTGTAGGATGAAATTGGCTCCAATCAAGCGCTGTCCACAGGGTATGGCATGGCGTTGCAAAATGGAGTGATAGCCTTCCTTATTCAAAATCCCTTTTACCTTGTACAAATCTCCCACTTTACCAGCACCAAAGCAACCCCAGACCATCACATTACCTCCACCATGCTTGACAGATGGCGTCAGGCACTCTTCCAGCATCTGTTCAGTTGTTCTGCGTCTCACAAATGTTCTTCTGTGTGATCCAAACACCTCAAACTTCGATTCGTCTGTCCATAACACTTTTTTCCAGTCTTCCTCTGTCCAATGTCTGTGTTCTTTTGCCCATATTAATCTTTTCCTTTTATTAGCCAGTCTCAGATATGGCTTTTTCTTGGCCACTCTGCCCTGAAGGCCAGCATCCCTGAGTCGCCTCTTCACTGTAGACGTTGACACTGGCGTTTTGCGGGTACTATTTAATGAAGCTGCCAGTTGAGGAGCTGTGAGGCATCGATTTCTCAAACTAGAGACTCTAATGTACTTGTCTTGTTGCTCAGTTGTGCAGCGGGGCCTCCCACTTCTCTTTCTACTCTGGTTAGAGCCTGTTTGTGCTGTACTCTGAAGGGAGTAGTACACACCGTTGTAGGAAATCTTCAGTTTCTTGGCAATTTCTTGCATGGAATAGCCTTCATTTCTGAGAACAAGAATAGACTGTCGAGTTTCACATGAAATTTCCCTTTTTCTCGCCATTTTGAGAGTTTAATCGAACCAACAAATGTAATGCTCCAGATTCTCAACTATCTCAAAGGAAGGTCAGTTTTATAGCTTCTCTAACCAGCAAAACTGTTTTCAGCTGTGCTAACATACTTGCACAAGGGTTTTCTAAACAACCATTAGCCCTCTTACACAGTTAGCAAACACAATATACCATTAGAATACTGGAGTGATGGTTGCTGGAAATGAGCCTCTATACACCTATGTAGATATTGCATTAAAAACCAGACGTTTGCAGCTAGAATAGTCATTTACCACATTAACAATGTATAGAGTATAGATTCTATTTAATTGTGAGTCAACAATGTTATAATTTTATTCTTTTATTATACAATAATATTGTTTTGCTCCAACTAATAAATAAAGTGTGTGTCTATCCTTCACAATATCTACTTCAACCATATCCCAAATCAGCCCCATCTTTTCTCATCCCATGGAAAGCAAAAAACAGTTTCTATTATAATCCTGATCTGTGTAATCCTATTCTGGGCTCAGACCTACATGTAACCAGTGATACCAATCTACTAGTATCAAAATCCCCTAGATTTACAACATCAAATGTCTGCTTAATCTGAGATTACCTAGATACCAGCAATGATACAATCTACAAATCCTTTCCTTCTGTGTCACTAGGTAGATCTAGCTGCCTTTAGATAAAATCTGCTACAATCTTAAAAAGCAAACCCAGCATTAGCTAATATTAGCTACCAAAAGTGCAAATTGCATTAATTCCGGCTCATTCATCCTTTAAAATATTAAGCAGATGGCAATTTAAGTGGAAGTGCATTGTGCCAGTCTGCACATAATGTGTATCAAACCTATGAACTTCTAGCACAAGTGTCTTCAGAACACAATCCCAGCCAAGGCTACAAGCAGATCAGTGAAGTTAGATAGGGCCATGGATGGTGCATGGGAAATGTGCTGAGAACAAGAGGACGGGTGGGACGTGCATGATGATACATAACGTACCATTGTCATGATCCTCTCATTTGGCATGTAAAAGACGTACTGTATATGAAGCCAGGGCATAGGATTAACAGGCGAGGAAGATGTCAGTTCTGGCTTGTAACACAGACATGCAGCCATGGGGTAGACATAAAATTTGTATCTGTTTTGTTATATGGCATAGGGACTTATGGATCCCATTAGGCTCAAGGGCTCAGGTATGACTACTACCTGTACACCGCTTATTGTTCTACCCCAGTCAGGCACAATTGCAGAAAAATACATTATGCTCACATAATTTATAAGAAAATGACTATTAATAAACTACATGGATACTATAACAAAATAATGAGCAGGCTTTTGTTAAAGAGGACCTTTCTTGGTTACCGATATCAATACACAGTCAGAGGTGCCAGCATCACAACGCAGCTTCATCGCTGGTCAGTGAGTAACACCCACCAATGGTACACGTCTATAGTCTTGTACTGTGAAGGGTGGCAAATCTCACCACCCAGCAATGATGCTGAGCTGTGAGGCCGGCCTCTCTGAGTAGTGGAAAATAATGGCACAGATTTTTCTGGAACAAGCACACTGTTAGCTTTGCAAGATATATATATATATATATATATATATATATATATATATATTGTGATAGTATGAACCCAGAGGGCGCTAGTGATGGCGACCCAAGGCCAGGCCTGAAAAGGTCCTCAGCCACACCTATGGGTGGGGCGTAACTCCAGAGGGGAGTGGATACAGCAGCGGAGCTGCTGTGTCGAGACCTGCAGGAAGCAGGGGGAACTGGGAACCAGGTGGGGGACAGACAAGGCGGTCTGTCCCCAGAGGACTGGGGTCCTGAAAAGACTGAGCATGAGTAAGGCTGCTTGTTGCCCCAGAGGCTAGATAGGGGTCAAGCAGTAAGTTAGTGCCCTAAACGTGGCCCAGGCTGTTTATTGTTTTGTTTATGTTCCACTCTTAAAGCTGAAATAAAGCCATTTACTTTACACGGGCACCGTCTGAATGCTGCTTCTCTGGCGCCCAGTACCACCAACACCGCTGTCGGGTCCAGGAGTCTGCCGCCTTTGAGGCTAATCCCCCCAAATTGTCACAATATATATATATATATATAGTCATATAAAAAGTTTGGGCACCCCTATTAATCTTAATCATTTTTAGTTCTAAATATTTGGGTGTTTGCAACAGCCATTTCAATTTGATATATCTAATAACTGATGGACACAGTAATATTTCAGGATTGAAATGAGGTTTATTGTACTAACAGAAATGTGCATATGCATTAAACCAAATTTGACCGGTACAAAGTATGGGCACCTCACAGAAGTGACATTAATATTTGTGTCCTCCTTTGCGAATAACGCCTCTGTCGCTTCCTGTGCTTTTAATCGTTCCTGGTCCTGGTGGGTTTTTTGCCATTCCTCTTTACAAAACAATTCCAGTTCGTTAAGTTTGTGGTGCGGCTGGGTCCGCTTCAATTATCCCACAGTGTTCAATGATATTCGGTCTGGGGCTGGGTGGCCTTCCAGACTTGTTTGTTCCTCTGCATGTGCCTGGTGTTTGGGCTGTGTTTGGTCTTGTCTTGCTGAATTCCTCCCCGGCGTACTTCAATTCGTCCTGTTCTTGTACATTATTCTCAAGATCTGCTGTACTGGTTGATCCATGCGCCCTCAACTTTAACAAGATTCCCGGTGCCGGCATTGGCCACACGCCCCAAGCATGTGGCCTCCACCAAATTTTACAGTGGGTGCGTGTTTTTCTTGGATGCTGTGCTTTTTGCGCCATGTCGCCTTTTTGTTGCCAAACAACTCAATCTTTGTTTCATCGTCCACAGGCCTTCTTCCAAAATGGCTGGCTTGTCCAAATGTGCTTTTGCATACCTCAGGTGCTCTGTTTGTGGCGTGCTTTCGACGGCTTCTTTCGCATCACTCTCCCATACAGCTTCTCCTTGTGCGTGTGCTGTTTGTTGCCGTGCACGTGCACCATCTGCAGCAGTGTGCTGCGCTCTTTGGGGTGGTCTGTGGTCGTCCTTGACTGTTCTCCCATTCTTCTTCTCTGCCTTTCTGTATTTTTCTTGCCTGCCACTTCTGGGCTTAACAAGACTGTCCCTGTGGTCTTCCATTTCCTTACTATGTTCCTCACAGTGGAAACTGACAGGTTAAATCTCTGAGACAACTTTTTGTATCCTTCCCCTGACAACTATGTTGAACAATCTTTGTTTTCAGATCATTTGGGTTGTTTTGGGGCCCATGTGCCACTCTTCAGGGAGATTCAAATAGGAGACAGCTTGCATTGGCCACCTTAAATACCTTTTCTCATGTTGGTACACCTGGCTATGGTTCAAGCTCAGTGGGTTACAAAACCAATTTTGTGCTTCAGTAGTCAGTAAAGTGTTGGAGTATTCAAATCAATAAAATGTAGGGGCCCATTTTTTGCCTGGCCTTTTGGTTAATGCATATTGCACATTTTCTGTTGTACAATAACCTCATTTCAATCCTGAAATATTACTGTGTCCATCAGTTATTAGATATATCAATTGATGGCTGTTGCACACCCAAATATTTGACTAAAATGTTAAGTTAATGGGGTGCCCAAACTTTTTCATATGACTGTATATATATATATAAAAAACAATCCAATCTGCCAGCAACTTGTAAAGATGGAAAATGTCCTTTTATTGGAAAAGCAATACACCACGTATCGGTTGTCACAGGAACCTTTCTCAAGTGCAAATAAACACATCTACTCCAGTGCAATTTATACAAGAAACCACCAATCCCCGCCCTTGTAACAAAGAGCCAATCATTAGTTTCCTATAAACATCAAATTCTATACATATATACTCATTAAAACCACATAAATTAAGATATAAATATAAACATACATAATATAGTGCATCAAACCATGGCTATAGCCACCATATTACCTGCCAACGGATATATAATGTCCTGCTCAGTTACTGCATGTTAGGGAGCGTCACACTCCGTTGGTGTCCGTCGTGTGTCCGTTGCTTTGTCCGTTACAGATTTTGCACGGACACTGTTGACCGTCAGAAATCCGTTAAATTTCCATTCATTTCAATGGGTTTTTATATTGTGTCCGTTTGTGTCCGTTTACACCAAATCAGTCAGAGTCCGTTATTTTTCACGGACAAAAATCCTACATTCAGGACTTTTGTCCGTTTGAAACCGATTCTTGCGGACAGCGTTTCCGTTATTTTTTAACATTGGGTCTATGGGTACGGACTTATAACGGACAGTAACTGATAGCCACCAGTTACTGTCCGTTTTTTGTCCGTTTACTTTCCCTGCGCATGCTCAGAGGGAACAACAAACAAAAAAAACTAGCGTGTTAGGGACATTTCATGTCCTCAGGCACATGCGGTTTTACATCCGCTGGCCGCAGCGCGCTGTTCAGCGCACTGCCGGCTTTCCCGGTTGTGCCTCGGGGCTGGGTTCGGCGGTGTTGTTTTACTGTTAGGGGCGCTGCGGGCTCCCTCCCCGCACTTCTCTTTGTTCAGGCTTGTACTGGGGGGCATTCCTCACAGCTTGGCGTCATCGCTGGGCTGTGGCGCCCCCTCTCTGTTCTCGTCTTGCCGGGTACTGTCAGGGTGCCCTCCCTGTGTTCTGTTCATTCATAGCGCTGTTGGGGGCGTTCCTCACAGCTGGCGTCATCACTGGCCTGTGGCGTCCCCTCTCTCTGTACTGGTCTATGCCCTGTACTGTCGGGGGGGCGTTCCTTACTGCCTGGTGATGACGGCTGGCGTGGGGGCGCCCTCAGTCGCGCTTGGCCACCAGTGTCAGGGGGGTTCCTCACGCGCCCTTCAACAGTAGTAGTAAAACATGTAACTTACACCGCCGATATCGCCAGCCCCGGGGCACTCCGGGGGCCGGCGTGCGCTGTTCGCGCGCTGTCGGCTTTCTAGCGGTTGTGCATTACGGCACTACCTGTGCTCATCGTTGGGTCCGTTTGTGGTGTCCGTTTTTTTTTTTAACAGACACCTTCATAAGGACTCCAACGGGTGTGACCCTGCCTTACTCTGACGTGCCAAAATAAACTCTCATATGACTACAGTACATGAATCACCTGGGTCAGTGCACAAACCTAACAGATGCCCCACCTATGTCTACATCATAGATCCATACCACAGTGGAAAACCACCGCTATCTAAAACACTTTAACTTATGTCATATTAGATCCAAACGGAGAAATATCTTAGAAGCTTCCATAAAATAGAAAAATTGAAGATCCCATATATAACTATGCCAAAATTGATACACTATAGCAGGGAAAAAAAAAAAAAATTATCATTTTATTTTTTTTATTTTTGCTATTTTATAAATATTTTAATCATTTTCCATTCCAATAAGGAAATCCATATAATAGAAATAAGGGGACAGAAGGGGCAGAAAAAGGTAGGTAAATAACTATGCTCAAGTATACCAAAAATACACCCAAAAACAGGCCTGTCTGCACTCAGACCTAACCGCACACAATCCAAACCATCCCCTTAATTTTGTTAGAAAAATCACATCAATATACAGTACAGACCAAAAGTTTGGACACACCTTCTCATTCCAAGAGTTTTCTGTATTTTCATGACTATAAAAATTGTAGATTCACACTGAAGGCATCAAAACTATGAATTAACACATGTGGAATTATATACTTAACAAAAAAGTGTGAAACAACTGAAAATATGTCTTATATTCTAGGTTCTTCAAAGTAGCCACCTTTTGCTTTGATTACTGCTTTGCACACTCTTGGCATTCTCTTGATGAGCTTCAAGAGGTAGTCACCTGAAATGGTCTTCCAACAGTCTTGAAAGAGTTCCCAGAGATGCTTAGCACTTGTTGGCCCTTTTGCCTTCACTCTGCGGTCCAGCCCACCCCAAACCATCTCGATTGGGTTCAGGTCTGGTGACTGTGGAGGCCAGGTCATCTGGCGTAGCACCCCATCACTCTCCTTCTTGGTCAAATAGCCCTTACACAGTCTGGAGGTGTGTTTGGGGTCATTGTCCTGTTGAAAAATAAATGATGGTCCAACTAAACGCAAACCGGATGGAATAGCATGCCGCTGCAAGATGCTGTGGTAACCATGCTGGTTCAGTATTCCTTCAATTTTGAATAAATCCCCAACAGTGTCACCAGCAAAGCACCCCCACACCATCACACCTCCTCCTCCATGCTTCACGGTGGGAACCAGGCACGTAGAGTCCATTCGTTCACCTTTTCTGCGTTGCACAAAGACACGGTTGGAACCAAAGATCTCAAATTTGGACTCATCAGACCAAAGCACAGATTTACACAGGTCTAATATCCATTCCTTGTGTTCTTTAGCCCAAACAAGTCTCTTCTGCTTGTTGCCTGTCCTTAGCAGTGGTTTCCTAGCAGCTATTTTACCATGAAGGCCTGCTGCACACAGTCTCCTCTTAACAGTTGTTGTAGAGATGTGTCTGCTGCTAGAACTCTGCGTGGCATTGACCTGGTCTCTAATCTGAGCTGCTGTTAACCTGCGATTTCTGAGGCTGGTGACTCGGATGAACTTATCCTCCGCAGCAGAGGTGACTCTTGGTCTTCCTTTCCTGGGGCGGTCCTCATGTGAGCCAGTTTCTTTGTAGCGCTTGATGGTTTTGGCCACTGCACTTGGGGACACTTTCAAAGTTTTCCCAATTTTTTGGACTAACTGACCTTCATTTCTTAAAGTAATAATGGCCACTCGTTTATCTTTACTTAGCTGCTTTTTTCTTGCCATAATACAAATTCTAACACTCCATTCAGTAGGACTATCAGCTGTGTATCCACCTGACTTCTGAACAACACAACTGATGGTCCCAACCTCATTTATAAGGCAAGAAATCCCACTTATTAAACCTGACAGGGCACACCTGTGAAGTGAAAACCATTTCAGGTGACTACCTCTTGAAGCTCATCAAGAAAATGCCAAGAGTGTGCAAAGCAGTAATCAAAGCAAAAGGTGGCTACTTTGATGAACCTAGAATATAAGACATATTTTCAGTTGTTTCACACTTTTTTGTTAAATATATAATTCCACATGTGTTAATTCATAGTTTTGATGCCTTCAGTGTGAATCTACAATTTTTATAGTCATGAAAATACAGAAAACTCTTGGAATGAGAAGGTGTGTCCAAACTTTTGGTTTGTACTGTATAGGCAAATATATTCTTTATTAATGAAATCTATATTCTAATACAAAAATCGACGTCCATATGGCACCCATTCTCCATGTGGTACTATTGACACAACGGGGATCTATTTTCTTTTTCCTTTTTTTATAATTCACATTTTATTGGATTTTCAAATAATACCAATGAGTATACATAGTTAAAGACAATGTACATGACAAAACAATCATTAACCAAACGATCAGATGAACTGGTGTATTACATACAGCGGTTAACTAATAACACAATAAGTAATGGAACGTGGGAGGTGGGAAAGAGACTAAGAGTCCTTAGGGTGAAAGGCCAAGTGTCTCAGAAGGTATGTTAATTAAACAGGGGGTTCCCACAGGTGCGTCCAGGTAGGATCTTTAGAGAAATCATACCATGGCGCCCAAACAGAGTTAAACTTCTGGTGGGTACGAATTTCTAAGTGGGAAAGTTCTTCCATCCGTGCTACTTGAGAGACTTTCCGTAGAAAGTGGGATACTGGAGGGGGGGATTCGGATGCCCAGTATAGAGGAATCATAGATTTGGAGATAGCCACAAGTTGAAGCCAAAGTCTTTTGTGGGACCTAGGCGGGAGGTGGGCCACAGATTCAAGAATATGCCTACAGGAGTCAGAGGCTCGGTGAGTCCACAAACCTGGTTCAGTACCTGCTGAACGAGTGACCAGTAAGGGGATATTTTTTCGCATTCCCACCAAATATGCAGGTAGGAACCTGAGGACTTATGGCAGCGCCAACACAAAGGGGATACATCCGGAGAGTACTTATGGACTACAGTGGGCGTTCTATACCATCTGGTGACCAATTTGTAGCTTGACTCCTGCAAGCGCACACATCTGGAAGGACCTGTGGATCGTTTGAGGACAGATGATATTTCTCCAGGGGTAAGGGACATTTGAAGGTCTGCCTCCCATTTTCGCACATATGAGGGGAGCTCTGTGCCTAGTTCGCTCAGAAGGTTGGAGTAGAGAGTAGATAAAGGTCTTAGTGTACCTTGCTTCCGGAGTAGGAGCTGTTCTAGCCATGAAATAGTGCGATTGTCAGGCTCCTGTTTCAGTGCTCTCAGGTACGGTGTTTTAATCGACTGATATGTTAGTAAATTAGTATGGATGGAGAGGGGGTGTTGGGTGAACTCAGAATAAGAAGGGAAGGCCCCATCAATCAGTATAGAGTCGTAAGGTAATCGCCCGACATGTTTCGGCACCATGGGGGCCGATTCTATAAACTTGGATTCCGATTGGATTAAATCCTGAACGGACATGAGAGGGGAGGGACCTGTTGGCAAAGAAAGTAGTCGCCGTACCCATTGCCATGAGTCATAGACCGCTGATGTTAGTACATTGGGGGCGAGGACCTGCTTAGCTGTTTGGCGGGGGGAGCCATAGTATTGCAGTGAGGGGGAAGTCTATAGTGGCTTCCTCCACTGACACATGTAGCCTCGAATTTTCACTCTGAAACCAATCAATGGTCCTTGCCAGTTGTGCTGCATGATAATATGTTTTTATATCTGGTAGACCCATACCACCCAACTTCCTAGGTCTGGTGAGAGTGCAGAACGCCACTCTAGGACGTGAATTATGCCAGATGTGATGATTCTGCTTAAATATGGCTATAACTCAGAGATCATCATGACAGGGAAGCCACTGCCTTTCCCGTATGTAGTCTGCTAGAGGAGGGCGAAGAGGAGGACCTTGTGGACATGCTCACTCAGTTGGGGGAGGGAAGGTCACCCCAGGAAGCGCAGTTAAACCCCCTACTGACTGAGACCCAAAGGTCACAACTTAACAGTGTGCGGTGTGCCCTCCCCGGTCTGTTTTCTGGAAAGCCAGGGAGAACTGACCGGGCTATCCACCACGTGGATACCGGGAATCATGCCCCTATCCGGTGACCGCCATATCGCGTCTCCTCGGAAGTACGGGCCCAAATACATAAGGAGATCGTCGAGATGCTGGAAATGGGGGTGATTCAGCCCTCCCACAGTGCATGGGCCTCGCCTGTAGTCCTGGTACCTAAAAAAGATTGGACCACCCGGTTCTGTGTGGACTACAGGGAGCTCAATGCGGTTACAGTTGATGATGCGTATCCCATGCCACGCATCGACGATTTACTAGACTCGTTAGGTAAGGCCCAGTATTTGTCCATCATGGACTTGAGCCGGGGATACTGGCAAATTCCCCTATCCCCAGAGGCACGGGAACGGTCGGCCTTTACCACTCCCTTCGGACTGTATGAGTTCACTGTCATGCTGTTCGGCATGAAAAATGCCCCTGCCACTTTTCAAAGGATGGTCAATTCCCTGCTGTCGGGATGTGAAGGGTTTACAGCTGCATACCTGGATAATATCGCCGTCTTCAGCTCCACTTGGGAAGAACACCTACAACACCTGGCGCAGGTGTTGAGGCGGGTTCACCATGCAGGCTTGACCATCAAACCAGAGAAGTGTCAGCTGGGTATGCGTGAGGTCCAGTACCTGGGACACCGGGTGGGTGGGGGAACCTTGAGGCCAGAGCCTGAGAAGCTGGAGGCAATCACCACATGGCCCACCCCCCGGACCAAGCGACAGGTGATGTCTTTCCTGGGCACAGCAGGGTACTACAGGAAGTTCGTCCCGAACTATAGTGCCCTTGCTGCTCCTCTGACAGACCTCACCAAGAAGAAGTTGCCGCAAACCGTCCAATGGACGGATACCTGTGAGCATTCCTTCCAGGCCCTGAAGGCAGCCCTAGCAAGCGGTCCTGTACTTCAAGCGTACGATGAATCTCGTCCACTTGTATTACAGACCGACGCCAGCACCTACGGTCTTGGTGCCGTGTTGAGCCAGATTGACTCAGCGGGGCAAGAGCACCCAGTGCAGTACCTCAGTAGAAAGCTTCTGCCACGGGAGGTGGCCTACGCCACAGTGGAGAAGGAATGCCTGGCAATTGTTTGGGCCCTGCAGCATCTGCAGCCTTACTTGTATGGGCGCCACTTCACCGTGGTGACGGACCACAACCCTCTGATCTGGATAAAGCGTATCGCAGGTCAGAATGGGCGATTGTTGCGCTGGAGCCTGGTGCTCCAGCAATACAATTTCGACATTCGGCACAAACCCGGCCGGGCCCATGGCAATGCAGACGGCCTATCCTAGCGCGGTGACGCTGCAGAGGTGCTCTCAGAAGAGGGGCACAGGCCCCTACTTCCTACAAGCCCCATCTAAGGGGGGAGGTGTGATGATTCTGCTTAAATATGGCTATAACTCAGAGATGTATTTTGATCTCTGGGTATAGTATCTCCCTTTTTACCTGCATTTGTTGATAATGTGCGCATCTATAAGCCTAGGTGTATATTGGCAGTAGTAGCAACCTGGAACAATAGGGCTTTGTATCCATCCCAGCAGGGCTCCATTGTATTCCTACACAGCTCTGAGTGATCAAAGAAACATGCATTGTCAGCCTGAACTGGTTGATCAGATATGGCTGATAACATTGTATCATTCCACTTGGTCTCAGCTCAATGCAAAGAATCTGGACTTGAATGCATTATTCAATCAGACTTGCTACCGCCGATGACCTCATTTTGGGAGGTGGCATAAAGGGTATAAAAGATGAGGTAAGAGGCAATGTGGGAGATTGGGCTGAAACTACAAGAAGAACACTATGAAGAGATTGGAGTCAGACTACAAGAGATTACAGACAGACTTCCACTGTGAAGAGCATGCAGGCGGGATTGTTGTATTAATGCCACATGCTAAGCAGCCTCCACTGGGTATTCACACATGACAGAGCATGTGTGAGTGTTGGATTATAGAGCCACATCAAGGAGATGCGTGGTAAAGTAATTATTTCACCTTTATTCCCTTTTATTTTAAGTACTGTATATTGTAACTAGTAACTGTTAATGCTTGCATATATCTACATATCTGTTCTGAACTGCCTGTGTTAGATGTTAATACCGACCCATTTAGGGGTTAATAAATATATAAAATTTAGAAAGCTTGTCTTGTATTTATCTTGTGGACCCGGCACTCACTGGCGGTGAGTGTGGTTTTTATATGAAAGAAGACTCAGGTGTGGCCACAGTGGTGTTGGCGCACTGAGGATCTTTCACACCAGACATACTTCGAAAACATTCTGCGAAGGGAGGAGGAGAATTTTTTTTGGAAGAGGATAGGGAGGGTTTGAAATAAGTATAATATCTTAGGCAGGACCATCATTTTCAGTAGACTAGTTCTACCCATCCATGAGATATATGGGACATGCCAAGATTCTAATAGAGATTTGATGTTGGAGAGCAAAGGGGCGTAGTTAGAATCATACCAGTGCCTGGGTGAGGGCGTTAAATTTAATCCTAAATACTTAATAAAGTCGTGACACAGTGGGAATGGGGAGGCAGCCTGTAAGTCAGATTTAATCGATGGGGGGCAATAGACACATAGGGCTTCGGATTTTGTGGTATTAATTTTAAAATTCGAGAGGGTACCGAAGGCCGTAAAGATCGTATCTATATGAGGTAGTGCAACAGTTGGGTTGGTAAGGATTATTAAAAGGTCGTCTGCAAATGCGGCCGTACTATGACATATCCATCCAGTTACCAAACCTTTCAGCAATGGGTCCTGTCGAATCTTCTGAATTAATTTTTCAATGGTCAGGACAAAAAGTAAAGGGGATAATGGGCATCCCTGTCTGGTGCCATTTTTAATATCAAACGAGGGGGAGAGGCATCCATTAACTCTAATCTTGGCGCTAGGTCTAGAGTACAAAGCCATAACCTTCTGAACAAACAGGGGTGGGAAGCCAAAATGCCGTAATGTCTCTGTCATAAAGGTCCAGTCTACCCTATCGAAGGCTTTTTCCGCATCTGTTGACAGAAGGACCAATAGGATCTTCTTACGCTGGGAGTGTTGTATCAAATGGAGTACTCGTTGGGTGTTATGTTTGCCCTCTCTGCCCATTACAAACCCCACTTGCTCTGGGTGGACCAGGGAGGGCAGGAAGGATTTTAATCTATTAGCTACTAATTTGGCGTATAGTTTAACATCTGCCTTCCTTAGGAATGATAGAAATATGGGCTTCCAAGGCTTCGGGAGGGAAGTGGTGTGCTTCGTCTACAGAGTTGCAAACCTGGAGAAAATGGGGGAGGAGGATAGAGCTGAATTGTTTATAATAAAAGGCTGGGAGGCCATCGGGGCCAGGAGCTTTCCCCAAAGGGGTGTCAGCAAGTGCTGACTGTAGTTCTGACAGGGTAAAGGGAGTCGTAAGGGCGTCTTGTTGTTGGGGAGTGAGCGATGGGAGGGAGAGAGATTGCAGGAAGGACCGGATTTTAGTAGAGCGATCCTGTAGCTCGAGAGGGGTCTCAGCAGGTCTAAGGTTATACAGTTTCTGATAGAAAGCACAAAATTCAGAAGCTATGTCTGGAGTGTCTTTTAGGCTACAGCCTGACCAGGAAGTGATCTCCGCTACAAAGCTTTGATTGCGTCGTTTTTTTACTAAATATGCCATCAGTTTTCCACCCTTATTACCATGCATATAGTATTTATGGGAGGATGACAGATAGGCTTTAGCAGTTTTTAGGTTCAGGCAGTCTTTAAGACGTTCTCTGCACAAGATCAGTTCTGAGAGAGCCCTCTGAGCCGCAGTTCGCTTATGCTGACTTTCCAGGGTTGCAATTCGGGCAAGTAGGTCATCAATTTCTTTGGTACGTTTTTTTCTTAACGTGAGAACTCAGACTAATGAATACCCCTCTGATCACGGATTTGTGGGCTTCCCAAATAACACAAGGCTGCACGTCAGGTGTAGTATTTTCATTGAAATAGTCAGTGAGAGCTTTAGAAACAGCTTGCCGAGAGCCGTGGGAGCAGAGCAGGGTCTCATTTAGTCTCCAATCAAAGCTACGGGGTGGGAGGGATGAAATTTGTAGTTGTACAGTGATGGGGGCGTGGTCAGAGATAGTGATAGAGCCAATGGTGGGAGAGGAGGATAAAGTTAGCTGGTTCTGGGGCAGGAAGATGTAGTCCAGACGCTGGTACGATTTGTGTGGGTTAGATTAAAACGTATAGTCCTTAACGTCGGGATTAAAGGCCCTCCATACATCTACAAGATGCATAGAGGAGAGATGCTTGGCAAGTTTACTAAGGGCAGCGAAGCTATGTGAAGATGTGCCAGTGGAGGTGTCCTGGAGGGGCTGAAGGGCAATGTTAATATCACCATCCAACACTACAAGACCCTCTGCGAACATAGAAAATCTGTCTAGAATATCGAGTAGCCATGTAATTTGGCCAACATTTGGTGCGTATACATTGCCAATGGTGACTAGGGTATTGGCAATGTAACCTTTAAGAAACAGGTATCTGCCCTGGTCATCACTCAAGTGAGCAACCACAGAGAAGGGAACGTCCGATTTAAAGGCAATACTAACTCCATTCTTCTTCGCAGCAGTATCACACGAGTGAAACCAGGCAGAGTAAGGAGATTTGGGTAGGTTAGGTACTTTACCTGTAGGGAAATGTGTCTCTTGGATGAGTAGGATAGAAGATTGTGATCTTTTAAGAGCGTGGAGTACCTGGGAGCGCTTGGTGGGAGAGTTGAGACCCTTGACGTTCCATGACGTGAACTTAACACAAGACATAGACAACAGTGAACAATAAACTGAGAAATACTAATAAGTATGTAAAACAAACACTATAGTGAGGCATTCAAATTTAAACGATTATATATAATGCACTGAGCTACAGTGTCGTATCGTGGGGGGGTGGTAGAGCAGGGAGGTCAGCCCAAAGAGCCGGTAACGGAATCGCTACGGAAGCAAAGGGCGTTATAAACTCTTTTAGGAGGTAAAGGCAAACAATATATAAACTGTATGTGAACTAGGCCCATCCCCGGCTACGGGGCAGCACGCGTGAAAAACAACATTGTAACACGTAATGAATCGCAGTCATAGGTCAGATAGTAAAAAGGATATAAAATATTTAGGACATCACGAGAGATAATTCAGTCCTGTTCCACAGGTGCCCTCTTCCTCTGGTGTTTAGATTTCGGACGTTTCCAGGCTTCCAGGAGTCTCTTTGTGAAGGTCATGGTTTCAGAGGGCGGGAAGTTCTCTGGCACACCTCTGATACGCAAATTATTCCGCCTACCCCTGTTGTCCTGATCCTCCAGATAGGAGTGCAGAGAGTTCAGATGGGCCTGGCAAGCCGTAAATGCCATAGTAGTGGCTTCGCCATGTGCCAGGAGCGAAGTCTGTGTTTCCTCTAGGTGCTCGACTCTGGAACCAATGCCCCGGACATCTTGTTTAATATCCGCTAGCTCTTTCATGACTGGTTGCAAAGTTTTCTCAAGTAGTTTCTGCAGTCCCTTGGAGGAAATGGTGACCATGGAGGTGGAGGCGGAATCGGATATGTTTCCGTCATCCATGATGCTTTCTGCGTCGGACGCCTCTGCAGGGTCAGGGGCAATTAGAGAGCGTCTTGCTGTTGATGTGGAATTGGGTGGTGTGCGCTTCTCGAGAAACTTGTCTATTTCCACTTGGGACTTCTTTGAGTGTTTCGGTGTAGCTCGTGTGTCTACGGGCTTATTCTGACCAATTTTGACCATGATGCAGCTATCAGGGCATGCTGGCCCACACCGGGAAAGAGCACAATCATGCTGGGTTAGGAAGACATATTAAGATCTAAGGGACCCTAGTAAGAAGTGGCAGGCACTCGAGGGTTAACTCACCACCCGAGTGGAGGAATCCACGTCACACAGGGCCGCTGGTAGCATAGAAGTCAAATTTGTTGTTCAGGTGTAACAGAGAGAGGCTTGGTCTTATGGTGAAAATATGAAGGCCCCAAGATGGCCGCCTCTCGTTTTGAGAGTGGCTATAGGCCCCAGGCTCCAGGCACTCCTCGGCGTTGGTCAGAGCACGGAGGGAGAGCAGAAGGAATCACCCACGCAGATGGAGAAGCCTGGCAGTGTGGACGGTGGAGTCGCCGAGGAGCCAGCTGGTAGCGGGCGGTCCCGTTCAGGCTGGTCCGCGACAGTAGAGCAGGCCCCAAGACGGCGGCTCTCGGCGCAGGGAGAGCAGTAGGCCGCAAACCCTGGATGTCCCGCAAATGCAGCCGGAGCTATCGGCGGTATCCATGGCGGTGAGAGGTGAGAGCCAAGAGACACTAGGCGGTCCGGCCTTGCTAGTGCCGCGGAGACTCCTGAATCCAAGAAGGCAGGCCTCTGTGAGGAAGGGAAGGTAGGCCTCAAACCGGAGCAGCCGGCAAGAAGCTCCGAATCGTAGCCAAAAGCACCCTAGATGTACTTAACAGGGCCTGGGGGAATGCCCAAGGGTGTTTGAAGTCAGTAGAGGCTAGGGTGGCAAAGATGATGATCAGATTAGGTGAAATACGCAGGAGAGCACCAGAGTACACGTCCAGCCACTCTGACGGCTAGCCACGCCCCCCCCCCCCCTATTTTCTTTTTCCTTTTAAGTTACAGGCATTGAGGCATCATGATACTGAGCAGGACATATACATCCACCAAACTTGATACACCCAACTAAAAAACAAACAAAGAACAAGAATTAAAAATTTGTAACAAAATTTATTCAAGAAACAGTCTAAAGTTTAAAGGGGAATACTCATTTTTAGCAATACTCTACATATGGGCTTATACCTTAAAGTCAGCATTCAAGCCCATAGGTTGCAGGGTATTTAACATATAGATCCATTTTAGCTCCCTACGTTTCAGTTCACGTTGACGATCCCCCACCTCTACGTCTCTGTGGGATATGGTCCAACACCCTGAAACGTAACTCATCCACTCTGTCGTTTCTCAGAAAAATGTCTAGAGACAGGAAGTTCTAACCTCTTTTTACGGATCGTGCTCTTATGGAGATTGATCCTAGTTCTAATCTCAAGAGTGGTTTCTCCCACATAAATCAAATTACACGGACATTGAATCATATAAATCATGTATTCGAATGAACAGGTATAACGTTCTTTGATAATAAAAGTTTGTCCCGTCTGTGGATGTACAAATCTATCACCCCGTATCATATTGGTACAATTTGAGCAGTTTAAACATGGAAAATTGCCCCGAGTCAAAGGACCTAACAATAATTGTTTAGTTTGTTTCCTTGGCCCAATATCCGCCTTCACTAAGATATCTTTTAGATTACGGTCTCTTTTACAAGACATCAATGGTGGATAAGCTAAATCAGGTATTTCAGGACAGCCTTGTCGAATCACCGTCCAGTGTTTACAAAGAATTTTGCTGACAGTACCACTCAAATGTGTGAAGGTAGATAGAAAAGGAAAATACAGAAGGAAAAATATGATGTCATTGGTATTACAGAAACTTGGTGGAACGATAAGCATGATTGGAATATACAGATGGAAGGATACAACTTATTCAAAAAAAATAGAACTAATAAAAGAGGGGGAGGAGTTGCATTGTATGTTAAAAAAGATCACATTTCCACGGAAATCACAGTTTTACAAAATGATAACTTATTGGAAAATATTTGGGTAACAATTCAGGGGAAAAACAATGATAAGGACATCATAATAGGTGTTTATTATAGACCACCAGGACAGACAGAAGACAGGGATGAGATTTTTTCACAGCAAATGACCACGCTTTCGAAGAAATTTGAAATTGTTATCATGGGAGACTTTAATTACCTAGATATTCATTGGGAAACTCACACAGCTACGAGTAAAAGCTCTATCAAATTTTTATCCTCTCTAGCAGACAACTTCATTGCCCAGTTAGTAGAAAAAAACACGAGAGGAACATCCATTCTGGACCTAGTTTTAACTAATAAGGAGGACATGGTTAAGGAATTAAGGGTAGCAGGGACATTGGGATTCAGCGACCATGCTATACTCGAGTTTGGGGTTGTAAGAAGAAGAAGACCTGAGAAGACAAAGACTAGAAGGCTCAATTTTAGTAGGGCAGATTTTAGGGGCCTAAAGATAAGGGTTAGTAGAATTCCATGGCAAAAATTACTTAAGCACAAAAATGCACATGAGGGGTGGGAAATTTTCCGTAGGGAAATCATTAATGCACAGGAACTAACAATACCTAGAAGCAAGAAAAATGGGAATCACCTAAAAACTCCAGGATGGATGACCAAAAAATTACATAACCTACTAAAAAAGAAAAAGGAAACTTACAAGTGGAAGATGGGAGCTATATCTAAGGGAGAGTATACAGCAGTTTGCAGACTCTGCAAGATAAGCATTAAAAAAGCCAAGGCTGAATACGAATTGAAGCTTGCAAAAGAAGTTAAGAGTAATGTAAAAGGTTTTTGGGGATATGTTAAGAGCAAAAGAAAAGTGAAGGAAACCATTGGAGTTCTGAAGAACGAAAAGGGTGAAAAAGTTAACATGGTGGATCAGCAGGTGGAGTTACTAAATTCATATTTTGTATCCATCTTCTCCCAAGAAATGAATGGTAATATCAACATTAATGGTGATAGTGATGAGGGGAATGAGGGCTCCAAGCTGATTATAAGTGAAGGTTTGGTAAGAGAACATTTAGCTAAGATTAAGGAAACCAAGTCCCCAGGACCGGATGATTTACACCCTAGAGTTTTAAAAGAATTAGCAGAGGAAATAACAGAACCACTTGCAATAATCTTTAATAAGTCATGGGAAACAGGAGTGGTCCCTCTAGATTGGAAAAGGGCAAATGTGGTCCCCATCTACAAAAAGGGGAATAGGGACGACCCAGGAAATTATAGGCCGGTAAGTCTGACCTCGATAGTAGGAAAAATCTTTGAACAAATCGTTAAAGAACATTTAATTAGGTACCTGGATGGGAAGGCTTTAATTAATCAGAGCCAGCACGGCTTTATGCCTAATAAATCTTGTCAGACTAATCTTATTTCCTTCTATAATAAAGTCACTGAATGGTTGGACCAGGGAAATGCAGTGGACATAGTATATCTTGACTTTAGTAAGGCCTTTGATAAAGTATCACATAACATTCTTATTGAAAAAATGATCAAGTATGGCTTTGATAAAATATCAGTGAGGTGGCTTCAAAATTGGCTTAATGATCGGGCACAACGAGTAATTCTAAATGGCTATACATCAAACTGGAAGAAAGTAAAAAGCGGGGTGCCGCAGGGCTCTGTCCTGGGCCCAGTACTTTTTAATATTTTTATAAATGATCTGGATGATGGGGTTAATGGGGAACTAATAAAATTTGCAGATGATACAAAGATAGGAGGAATGGCCAACACTAGAGAGGAGAGAGAATGCATCCAAAAGGACTTGGACACACTGGAACAATGGGCTGAGGTGAACAAAATGGTATTCAACAGGGACAAATGCAAAGTTCTACATCTGGGTAACAGAAATGCAAGAAGCATATATAGTATGGGAGGAATAATACTAAGTGAGAGTACAGGGGAAAAGGATCTGGGCATAATAATAGATCGCAAATTCAACATGAGTCAACAGTGCGGTGCGGTGGCTAAAAAGGCTAATAAAATTCTAGGATGTATCAAGACGAGCATTGAAGCTAGATCAAGAGAGGTAATTATTCCGCTGTACTCTGCCCTGGTCAGACCCCACCTGGAATACTGTGTACAGTTCTGGGCTCCCCAGTTTAAGAAAGACATCGATTTATTGGAGCAGGTCCAGAGAAGAGCAACGAAAATGGTGGAAGGTCTACAAACCATGTCCTACGAGGAGAGGCTAAAAGAATTGGGACTGCTTAGTTTGCAGAAGAGAAGGCTAAGGGGAGACTTAATAGCGGTATTTAAATATCTGAAAGGTTGTCACAGTGCAGAGGGATCTACCCTTTTCTCATTAGCAGAAGGAAGCACGAGAAGTAATGGGATGAAACTAAGGGGAAGGAGATTCAGATTAGACATTAGGAAAAACTTTCTAACAGTAAGGGTAGTGAGAGAGTGGAATAGGCTGCCACGGAGGTGGTGAGTTCTTCATCAATTGAAATCTTCAAGCGGAAACTGGATAGGTATATAGCTGGGATGTTTTAGGAATTCCTGCTTTTGCAGGGGGTTGGACTCGATGGCCCTTGAGGTCCCTTCCAACTCCAACTCAAACTCAAGTGTATCCACCTGACTTCTGAACAACACAACTGATGGTCCCAACCCCATTTATACGGCAAGAAATACCACTTATTAAACCTGACAGGGCACACCTGTGAAGTGAAAACCATTTCAGGTGACTACCTCATGAAGTGAAAAGGGATCCTAGGTCCCTTATTTCATATTTTTGGTTCAAAAAGATTAAACCTCTCAACTTCCTGTAACTGTTTCTTATGTCTATCCAATATAGATTTGGGGTACCCCCATTACGGAATTTGGAACACATCTCCACTCTTCTGTCAACTATAAGTTCATCACTAACTATACGTTTAACCCTCAATAACTGACTCCAGGGCAGTGACTCAATCATTTTTTTGGGGTGATTACTTTGGAACAACAATAAGTTGTTCTGGTCAGTTGGTTTAACAAAAATATCCGTTTTAAGAGTATTATTTTCCACATATACTAAGGTATCCAAAAATTGTATTTTTTCTTTCGAATATACCATACTAAACCCAATATTGGGCACAACAGTATTAAGTTCAGCATGAAATGCATGTAAATCCGATTCTGATCCCACCCAGATAAAGAATATATCGTCTATATACCTTAGCCAGCACCGGACACGATCCCAATGGGAAGATGTATATACCCACCTCTCCTCCAGGGCCGCCATAAAGATGTTTGCATAAGTCGGGGCCACATTGGACCCCATGGCAGTACCCCTCTTCTGCAAATAGAAATCGTCCCCAAAGAGAAAATAATTCTTCCTGAGGACGATCTCCAGAAGGGTGAGAATGAAATGGGCACCCAAGGGATCGCGTCCGGTGCTGGCCAAGACAGAGGCTACTGCCTCAAGGCCCACATCATGTTCAATAGAAGTGTACAGAGAAATTACATCAAAGGAGACCAGCCACATGTTCTCCATATACTCCATCATTTCCAACTTTCTCAAAAAGTGACTTGTATCCATAATATAGGACCTTGCTTCTATGGCAAATCTTCTCAAAATTTTATCTAAAAAAATTGCTATGTTACAAAAAATCAAGCCCATCCCCGAAACAATCGGGCAACCTGGTGGATCTAACAGATCCATATGGATTTTTGTTAGTGTGTATAAAACTGGTAATATAGGTTGTTGTACTAACAAAAACTCAGCTAGCTTTGGATCAACTATATCTCTTGCTAAAGCTGATTCTACTACATTGTTAATCAATCCCTTGAATTCAATTGTGGGGTCTTGTTTTAATTTCACATAAACTGCAGTGTCTCCCAATTGTCTATACATCTCAGAAATATATTTACTCGTATCCATCACCACCAAGGCCCCACCCTTGTCGGCAGGCTTGATGGTGATGGAACAATCCTCCTTCAACATATCAAGTTGTATCTGTTCAATATGACTCAGGTTCTTCCTAACCACAATATCATCTCTCTCTTTAAGAATTTTAATATCTTCCCTAGTCATCTCAATGTAAGCCTCAATAGCATGCCTTGCCTTAGGGGACTGAAAATCACTTTTCACAAAAAGATCAAAATCATGTAACTTGTATATCACTTGTTGACCTTCATTAGTATTAGTTGATATACCATCATTCCTATTATGTGCATGAAAAAAATCACTCATTCTCAATAGTCTAAAATGGATCTATATGTTAAATATCCTGCAACCTATGGGCTTGAATGTTGACTTTAAGGTACAAGCCCATATGTAGATTATTGCTAAAAATGAGTATTCCCCTTTAAACTTTAGATTGTTTCTTGAGTAAATTTTGTTACTAATTTTTAATTCTTGTTTTTTGTTTGTTTTTTAGTTGGGTGTATCAAGTTTGGTGGATGTATATGTCCTGCTCAGTATCATGATGCCTCAATGCCTGTAAATTAAAAGGAAAAAGAAAATAGATCCCCGTTGTATTGATAGTACCACATGGAGAATGGGCGCCATATGGACGTCGATTTTTGTATTAGAATATAGATTTCATTAATAAAGAATATATTTGCCTATATATTGATGTGATTTTTCTAACAAAATTAAGGGGATGGTTTGGATTGTGTGCGGTTAGGTCTGAGTGCAGACAGGCCTGTTTTTGGGTGTATTTTTGGTATACTTGAGCATAGTTATTTACCTACCTTTTTCTGCCCCTTCTGTCCCCTTATTTCTATTATATGGATTTCCTTCTTGGAATGGAAAATGATTAAAATATTTATAAAATGGCAAATAAAAAAATAAAAAAACAAAAATTTTTTTATTTTTTTTTCCTGCTATAGTGTATCAATTTTGGCATAGTTATATATGGGATCTTCAATTTTTCTATTTTATTTGAAGCTTCTAAGATATTTCTCCTTTTGGATCTAATATGACATAAGTTAAAGTGTTTTAGATAGCGGTGGTTTTTCCCTGTGGTGTGGATCTATGATGTAGACATAGGTGGGGCATCTGTTAGGTTTGTGCACTGACCCAGGTGATTCATGTAGTCATATGAGAGTTTTTTTTTTGGCACGTCAGAGTAACATGCAGTAACTAAGCAGGACATTATATATCCGTTGGCAGGTAATATGGTGACTATAGCCATGGTTTGATGCACTATATTATGTATGTTTATATTTATATCTTAATTTATGTGGTTTTAATGAGTATATATGTATAGAATTTGATGTTTATAGGAAACTAATGATTGGCTCTTTGTTACAAGGGCGGGGATTGGTGGTTTCTTGTATAAATTGCACTGGAGTAGATGTGTTTATTTGCACTTGAGAAAGGTTCCTGTGAGAACCGATGCGTGGTGTATTGCTTTTCCAATAAAAGGACATTTTCCATCTTTACAAGTTGCTGGCAGATTGGATTGTTTTTTCTATTAGGAACCCTTCTGGCTGGAAAGGGGTTTCTGCCGTGCAATTTATGGGACGATACCCAGATTTGCTGGTGCTGCTACAAATGCTTTTTTGAGTTATATATATATATATATATATATATATACAACATTACAGGTTATGGGTTTTAGATTTTAAGGGCACGTTGATCCAGGGTTTTATGCTGATTGCCAGATTGGAGTCGGGAAGGAATTTTTTCCCATGAAATGGGTCAATTAGCATAAGCCTCATGGGGTTTTTTGCCTTACTCTGGATCAACACTGTAGGGGACTGAAGGGTTATAGGTTGGACTTGATGGACTGATGTCTTCATCCAACCTCATCTACTATGTAACTATGTAAGTTGAACCAGTGAACAGTTCTTCATGTAACAGAAACCGCACGTCTGCTAGCGTGGGGAATATGACACCTGCCTACTACAAACCCATGTCACTACTGGGTAGGATTCTTGTGATTCCCAGTTCCTAGAACCAGTTGATATCCTAAAGAATTGATGGGATGCCTCCTTGCCTCAAGCTGACCCATCTTTCTCTGCAAACCTCTCAAAACCAAAAAGCTGCTCCTCTCAAGCAAGCTTTACAAACTCCCCCTCTGAGCTTCCAAAGCTTGGGAAAAGGCACCTTAAATAGTGTGCCCTTTCCCTTTACACATAGCCTGGGCAACTCCAGTGTCAATGGTTTGCACCACTGGAGATCAACACTCATCTCCTCCCACAGTGTAACTCTTAGGGAGCGTTCACACTACCGTTGGTGACCATCAGTTGTGTCCGTTGCTATTGTCCGTTACAAGATTTTAGCATCGGACACTAGCTGAACCGTCAGAAATCCGTTAAAATTTCCATTCATTTCAATGGGTTTTTATATTGTGTCCGTTAGTGTCCGTTTGTGTCCGTTTACACCAAATCCGTCAGAAGTCCGTTTTTTTTTTTCGCGGACAAAAAAATCCTACATGCAGGACTTTTTGTCCGTTTGAAAAAAACGGATTCTTGACGGACAGCAAGTGTCCGTTATTTTTTTAACATTGAAGTCTATGGGTAACGGACTTATAACGGACAGTAACTGATAGCCATCAGTTACTGTCCGTTATTTTATGTCCGTTTTTTTCCTGCACATGCTCAGAAAGGAGAAACAACCAAAAAAAAAATGGACAGTGTTAAAAAACGGACATTAACTGATGCTAACAGACACTAACTGATGCTAATGTGTCCGTTTTTTTAACTGAACCATTAATTGGATCAGTTAAAAAAAAGGACACATTAACATCAGTTAGTGTCCATTATGATAGGTGTCCGTTTTTGTTTTTTTTTTAACGGACACCTTCATAACGGACTCCAACGGTAGTGTGAACCCTGCCTTAGGCGTTATTCCATTCTACCTATTAATCTGGTTTCCAGAAACTTCCCAAAGCAATGACCATGCGATGGCTTGCACCAGTCAGAGTGACACACACTCATCAATAGATTACATAGGGCTAGTCATATGCAAACACAACACTATATACAATGTAACCTACAGTAGAAACAACAGCTTAGAGTGCACCAAATGTTCTATCCTGACATGTAATTCTGTTCCATCTTTTCTTATAGCTCTGTGTTGTTCCCCTTGTATTCCTCCTGAAGATTCATGACTAAATTGACATTATCCTTCCTTTTGTCAAAAGGGTGCAGCCCTAGACAGTTTGGCACAGTCAGCACTGACTAGACAGTGTGAGAGTGTACTAGGATACGTCCCCAACTAGTAACATCCAGCTGTCAATATAGAAAATAGAGGAATGGTACTCTGCAGAGTTATCTGGAAAAAATCTCCAGAATTGTTAATTTGTGCACAATATACAGTAATTATTTACTCTCTAAGTTAAATGGCCTTTGTACCCCCTTTATGTATAACCTTATACAGAGGCGTAGCTTAAAGCTACTGGGCCACAATGCAAAATCTCTAATTGAGCCCCCACTTACTATGTCCGATCTATAGTTTTGGTGTCTTCTTATATTGTAGATAGGCCTTTGGACCACGTCAGGTTTCAGGGCTCGGTAGCGATTGCTTCCTCTACACCACCTATACCTATGCCCCCTACCTGTAACGTTCCATAGCTACTCCACTAATGTTATTTAAGGAAATAACATGGACATTTTGGTCTGAATCTACGAATCACTTACGGTTCTGAAAGGAACATGTCCTACAAGGAATTATTTTGTGCTTTACATCCAAAACATTCCCTAATTTGTACTTATCTGTATAGATGAGCAGAAGCATTGTGTACGGAGTGACAGTCTAACATAACCTGATGATACTTAGTCTCAGAATAGGCCAGTACATGACGGTCCCTCCTACACCACTTCTATTTCAGATTCTGTATGAAAATTAATTAAAATAAAAGCCTGTAATTATGGTGCCCTTTAATTACTCTTATAGGGCACGCTGTATTGTGATGTACTCTATCATTTACTTACATCATCCCTAATATTATACATTATTTTACAGATTTGGTCAACCTTCATGAGATGCTTCGATTATCCTGTCAAAGAGAACACAATAAAGCTGACAATAGTTTGGCTCACTCTGTCATTTGGGTATGTTTGCCTTTGATGATATATAGTTCTGTTATATTGGTATATACTGTGATGTATTCCTTCTGTTTAGTGTATAAAATACTATATACTGTTTTTGATCTGAATTTTTACTGTTTTCAGTTAAAGGGGTTTTCCAGGACTATAATATTTATGACTTATTCTTAGAATAGGTCTTTAATATCATTTTGGCCAGGTATATGACACTGATTTGCTGTTTGAAGAAGCCCTGAGGATGGGCAATTGCCACTTTTCTCAGGCCAATGACATCGCATGGCCATGCTGCAGCTCAGTCCCATTCAAATAAATAAATGTGCAATACTAAACACAGCCACTGTACAATATACGGCACTATATGGTACATGTTGTATTTGTATTTGTATCTGCTTATCTTATCTTTGCTGCTGTAACACACTGAATTTCCCCACTGTGGGACTATTAAAGGACTATTATTATTATTATTATTATTATACTTGGTAGGTAGTGATAAGGCTACAGCACTTGTCAGAACGCCCAACCTGTTTTCAACAGCTACTTGTTGGGGTGTCAGACCTCACCAATTTTGATATTGATGACCTATTGTAAGGGTAGGTCATCATTACCAGTTTAGGAAATCCAGAATTTCCCTCTCCACCTAAGTGTCTAGAATAAAAATCTAGTGTATACTTGTAAAGCAAATACTGGTAGTGATATGTACAATAATATGGGACTGTTCTCTAGGAGCAAATACAAGACAATAAAAATAACATGTTTTTAACCTTTAAAATCAATGGTTTTTTTATGTTTTTTTTTCTGGGCCCCAAGGCATTTTTCATACTGATGACTTATTTTCACCTGACAATGGCTGTATAGCATACTGCTGCTCTGCTCCCGCTTTCTTGAATGGGAGCGGAGGTTCAGTCCCCCAGTACCACTGCAGTACAGTCAAAAGCACCTTCTGCTTTCACTGTATAGTTTCTGGGGATTCTGGGGATAGGTCATCTATATAAAAATTGCTAGGGGCCAAGAAAAACCCTTTAGGCCTAAATGAAATAGGTCTTGGTATACTGGTTTTACTTACAAAGATCCACCTGATGTGCAACGTTTTACAGGCAATCCCCCCTGGGAAAAATATGCTAAATAGTTCTCTTCCAGAAGGAAGGTTCGGATGTGTTTGGTCCAAACGAAACCACAAGGCGAACCTCGCAAGCGAATCACGCGAGGTTCGCCCAAAAAATACTCTGGCCCTACTTACCGATCCCCACTCCTGCCCACAGCGACCTCCACTTCCCCTTAAGCCCTCCAGGTGGCCCTGTGTGTTCCATAACATGTCCCTGTCAGCAATGTCCTGTTGTTCAGCGTTAGCAACGTGATATGGGACCCACAAGGCTTTCTGGAGGGTTGAAGAGGAAGTGAAGGCGGTCGTGGACAAGAGCGGGGAATCGGTAAGTAAATAGGGCCTATTACCTCCTGGAGTCTCCAGCAAGTAATGGCCTATTTTTTTTTTTTAAAGACCCTAAGGTCGCGGGCCCAGTAACAGCTTCTACGGCGGTAGTTCCTCCCCCTGTGTACTATCACGGAGTCTTAAGCCTGACAGAATGGGTCCTATTCTTGTCCATCTTGCGGCCCAGGCTCAATAATGAAATGTAAGCGTCCATGGAGGTCATAGATGGCATAGGAATATCATTCATGAGCTGTCTGTGCCACTTTCTCACAGATCCATACATGAACATATTTTTGTGCATTTAGGTTTACTGGAGGGAAAGCCCTGACGTATATAACTGTATGCCCCTGTATATCCCCGCCTGAACAAGACTTTCAGTTCACTTATAGCAAGCATCAGCTGAAATAGATACCCAACCTATTTTATGATGACAATTACTGCTCTGCTACATCATGTGCAGGCGCTCTGTGTGTGTGTGTACGTACATTTGCTTCTTCCGCAAACTGTAATGTAAAGCATTTCTTTTTCAGCTATTATGGCTTATCCGTCTGGTTCTCCGACGTCATTAAACATCTGCAGGCGGATGAATACGCCCTGAGGGTGAAAAAGTTTAATGGAGAAAATATTTCAAACTACAACTTCAACTTTACTCTGGAAAATCAAATCCATAAAAATGGAGAGTTCATCAATGACAAGTATTCATCTTCTTTTCTTTGATTGTTATTTTCCTGTTTTGTAAGAAATACCAAGTGTAAGATGCTAGAAGCAGGGGGAACCAATGCTAGCAACCCTGCCCTGCACTGGAATGATGGAAATATACTGTATACCTCCAATGTCCTAGAGTAGATAAATGCATTAAATGATCTTTTAAGATGTAGGCTCTATAATGTATGTCAGTGACTAAACCAACTGAGCCTAAGGACTCATGCACATGGGTGTATTACAGGTCAGAGTTGTATAGATCCGTAATATAAGATAGTAACATATAATATTGCATAGCTTTATTTATTTAAAGATCTCCAGAGGGGAAGTTAAAGCCAATGAAATGAGTAGTCAAGTGAATGTGCATCTTTGTCATTGTAAAAATATTCCTTAAGAAGTTTAAGTTGCACTTTGTTGGCTGAATTCTACAGGGCTTCTTTCATTTTTGAGACTAGCTAGTTCTAACATGATTCTTAAGCAGCTACAAGTTCAGAGCTCAGTAGACATTTTCTGTGAAACATCTTTCACTCCTTTATTTCAATGCTCTAGGCTTTATGCTGCTCACTATGAGGTTTCATGTCTATAATAAAGCTAGCGAAAAAGTCTTTTTGCAAATACATAATGTGCTGCGTGTGAGTAAATTGTTAGCTACTCTAACCACAGGTGTCTCAGGGGTACTTTGGTAAGAAGCAGGGGGGGGGTAGAGTAGGTCCAATAATAGATGACTGCAGGAACAGGGCTTGTTTGTAGTATGTTATCATAAAGAAGCCTGGGGCTCTTCAATCTGCGGCACAGAACTACACAGTATACAGTATACGCTGTATATACAAAACGTTAGGATAATTTAACCCAAGACAGCTAATACAATGGTAATGGGTGGCTGATACAACTTCAGATTATAAACTATTGACAAAAAAATAACACACAGAAGGAGTTGCTGGAATGGAAAAAAACTTTCTATGTGTGAATGTAATGATGATATTTGTAAATGATTACAATATTAAAGCGAAAGGAAGAGTTTATTGGGGAAAACTGTACACTACCCTGTTGGGACACCTCTAGCTTGAATTCAAGGTGAGATATGGTTGGATATGGAGGCATACAGTTTCCATATGTTATCCCACTGCACAGATATTGCAGCTGATCCTGTAGATCCAGCACACTTGTATGTTACTGAAGCTGACATCCCAGCAGTTGTGTGTGAGCCACCATTAGGATTCTGAAAAACTGCAGTTGGAAGCCTTGCCATGAGAGGTGACACATGTGGCCACAGGATATCCTGCACATAACGCTGAGCTGTTATTGTCCCTGGTATGATGAACGTAGCTACAGGAGGTGCAGAGGTAGCAGTTGCCACCAGGCCCTGGACCCTGAGGGGGCCCCAAAGGTCCCTGCGCCACATAAAATATACCACTAAATGACACAAGGTAGGTAGGGAGCCCATTACAGATTAAGCATCGGGTCCCAGGAAACTCAAGCTACACCTCTGGCTGTCAATGGTAGGACATGTAACGGGTGCCATGACACCAAATTTCCTTCTTCTAAGCACCTGGAAATGGTCCGGACAGAGACAGGGGTGTGTAATTAAGGTGCCACCGGTGTCTGGATGGTGGACAAGGGAACTGTGGGTGCTGCTCATGCTTGTCGGTGGATTAAATGATTCTCTCTACTGGTCGTCTGTCTGGGCCATCCAGAGCCTGCTCACCGATTGTGCATGTATTTGGGTAACCACTGCTCCCAATACCTTCTAACATATAGGTTAGAACAGCCTAAATGGTGGGAAAATAACCATCTTGCTGCTCACAGTCTAATAATATGCCCCCTCTCAAAGTGTGACAAATGTCTTCAAGTGTATCGTAGCAGTCAACAATCTCACAACAAGAGGTGCACTACCCAAAAGTAGCCTCTTGCTCTCTTGTGGCAAGACTCCCTGTCTAATCAGACCACAACTTTTGTGTCTAAGGGCCGGTTCACATCTGTGTTCGGTTTCCGTTCGGGGGAGTCCGCTTGGGGACCCCCCTGAACGGAAACTTATGCGCATAGAAAAGCGGTGTACCTAAGGAAACCTGCAGACCCTATAGACTATAATGGGGTCCGTGTGGTTTCCGCTCGGTTTCCGCACGAAGCAAGCAGAGAGAAAAGTGCTGCAAGCAGCACTTTCCTCTCCGCATGTTTTGAGCGGAAACCACACGAACCCCATTATAGTCTATGGAGTCCGCAGGTTTCCTTAGGTAAACCGCTTTTCTATGCGCATAGGTTTCTTTTCGGGGGGGTCCCCAAGCGGACTCCCTGAACGGAAACCGAACGCAGATGTGAATCTGCCTTTATATGGATCTGTTAGTAGCTTGTTTGACATTTGCTGCTTGTTAAGCCACATAGATCTTGTATTTTGCAGGTTCACTTCAATGAAGTTTAAGTCTGTAGTATTTCAAGATTCGCTGTTTGAAAGATGTTATTTTGAAGACGTGACATCGCTGAACACCTACTTCAGAAACTGTACCTTCATACATTCACATTTTGTGAACACAGGTGAGGATACTCTCAGAATATTGAGTTTCTATTATGACTCTAATGCAGCACACAGTCTAAGGCTACATTCACACCACCAAGGTTCAAAACCGCACACAAGTGACACCTGTTTTCACAGATCCCCCATACATTTGAGTTCATGGATGGGTCTGTGAAAATGGGCATAAATAGGACATGACCTATATTCTGATGGTCAGTTACAACAGACTGTCCAAATAACAGTAGTGTGAAAAGCTCCCATAGTCCATTAAAAAAAAGGATGTCACATAGCTATTATTCAGTGTCCTGTGAATATAGCTTACTTCCCTTCTCTCATATTCCATCCTCTCATATTTTTAAAACATGGAAGAGATTTTATAAAGTATTGGAGGTATCATATGCTATAAACTCTTATAATCCTTACTGGGCAGATCTGAATCCAGGACACTAGCGCTACCAGCACTGTTGCCTAACCGTTAGGGGCTTAAAGGGAATGTGTCACTAGAAAATGACATACTTTTTAAATCAAGTTTTTATGTTAATTTTTTTTTTTTAAAGTTAGATTTTTTTTTTTCAAAATTGTCCATGTTGCTATCTATCTATCTATCTATCTATCTATCTATCTATCTATCTATATTTTTTTAAAGTATGAAATCCTCCAATTTTCACACTAGCTAGTGAGCCTAATAATAGACTGACCTTTGTCAATTCTGTAGGGGTTTTCTTTGCAGCAGTCAACTCATTTACCTCCCAAACAGGATTACAATAGAAGATCACATCTCTTTTGATAACACCACTCATTCATATCATTGCATTCATTACTGGCAATTGATGATATCAGGGGCATAACTATAGGGGGTGCAGCGGTAGAAGTCACTACCAGGCCCTGGACCCTGAAGTGGCCACATAAAACATACCTAAAGTTAGGCCCATTTACAGATTTTGTATTTGGCCCAGGCATTTCAAGTTACGCCTCTGGATGATATCACAGCTTACTCACTCTATTCCCCTCCCTGCACAGAGCATGTCTTCTTCAATATACCTTAATAAGTTGTCTCCAGGCTACTGCTGCCTATGGCCATGACTATGAAGTATCGTAGAAGAGCAGAGAAGTTCAGGCAAGATGGCAGCCCCAATAATCATGTACAGAAAATAGAATTAAAAAAAAAAAATCTACAATGAAAAATAAATAAAAAAAAACAGATTAGAAAAGAGTAATATATTTCAATATCTGGTTTTAATAAATAAATAAAAAATGGTAAACTTTCCTTTTAAGCATACCGTACAAGATGCAGAGGTTTTGGTTGCATTTAGACCCTAGAACTTAAGGAACCCTAAGGCTCTACTACCAGGATTCATGGCCAAGCGCTGTCCATGATCTATCAAAAAGTAGAGCATGCTCTATTTTTTGCCATATCGGGAACATGGCTTAATTTTCATGGACCGACTCCCATTAATGGGTCCATGATATAACAATGATGCCACACTGGTTCACTGCTGACTTGTCTGTCAAAAACACACCTGAGAATCAGCGTGATTGTGTGAATAAAGCCTAAGTCTCTCTGTCCTAATTGAAGTATCAACAAAAATATCTATGCCCAATATGGGTGAATGGTCAGGGCCTTTGAACTTCCTATTTGTCTATGAACTACCATCTTATACCCCACAGGAGACATTTGTTGTCTTGTTGTTACCTAAGGAAAGATGCTAGACTTCTATTCAAGCACAATGACCCACTGATTTTGAACAGTGACTACTAGTGGATGGGTGGCAGCCAGCAGGTCAATATGGACCTCAATTTTGTCTAGGACTCTTACAACAGTATCACATGCACTTCACTGATGGCTATCCTGGTCCTATCTGGTACAGAACATACTGTAAAATATGTCTGATATGCTGCAGAAATGAATCCGAGCTGGACATAAAAAAAGAAACCCTGCAGCAGACGTGTACTATCATATGGTCACAATGGAAATCCTTTTTCGCTGCGGCCCGCTATGTGGGGCCTTAGCCTGGAAAATGTTTTTCCAATGACTTTTTGGCTGAGGCCCCACATTATAGAATCACAGCTTTTTTTGTTGCAGATTTTGCTGTAGTTTTTTCAGCCAAAGTCAACAATGGCTACGAAAGGAATGGGGAATTTATAGGAAGTTCTTATACTTCTTTCTTCTGCTCAATCCACCCCAGGCTTTGGCTCAAAAAAATGCAGTTTCTGCAATGTGGGGCCTTAGCCTTCATTGGTTTTTGTTGTCTTCTATGATAAGATATCATGCTGCAGCAGTTTAACCAATTGCAGAATTTTGGGTTAACTCTGCTACATCTTTATATATTTGCCAGGCTAATGTAGACTAGTTTGTAATTATATTCGAGCACCCTATAAGCAGCCTCACTGGGTTTGCGGTCTGGAAATGGGCCAGAATACTCTCTGCATGTTTGTCTATTCTTTGGATGTCGGATGCTTTACACTCAGTACAAGTATTTCCCTCCCACACTGCAAAAACTTACAGGTTATTATTTGTTTCTGATGAAATTGTCTCTAATGTATGCCATTGTGCCTGAGATAGGGAAATTAGACAGTGAGCTCCTCTGAGACAAAGAATAATGGCTACAATTGCTATAGCTTCTTAGCCTGATCCTGACTTAATGTAGTGTTAATGTATTCTAGTTGTACAGGAATTGGATAATATTTTATTCTGCAGCAGGAATATTACATTGAGCTTCTAGTATGAATAGTTAAAGGGAACACGTCACATTAAAAATGTAGTCCTATCTGTGGACAGCATGTTATAGAGCTGGAGGAGTAGAGCAGATTGATATACGGTTTTATTAGAAAAGTTCCAATATAGCCTGTCGTTTATTCATTAATATCTCTGCTTATCTGGAGTTCAGGAGTCCAGTGGGCGGTGCTACTCAGTGATTGACAGCTTCCCCTGTATGTGTGTGCACACAGAAACATCAATTACTGATTAGGACCGCCCACTGGACTCCTAAGACCTGAGTGAAGGGATGTAAGTAAATAAATGCATGAGACATTATACTGGAACTTTATAAACAAATAAAACAAACTCCGCTCCTCCTACTCTATACCATGATGCCTGCAGACTCGACTACATTTTCAATGTGAAAGGTTCGCCTTAAGGCCTGGGACCCACTTGGCATAAACGCAGCGGAGAAAAACTCAGCATTTTACAGTCTCTGCAAAGTGGATGGGATTCTAGTGAATTCCATCCACACATTGTGGTAAAATACACGCAGCGAGCACGCTGCGATTTCCAAAACCGTCGTGGTTTTGGGAAACGCAGCATGTCTATTATACCTACGGAAACGCCGGTGGTTTCCCTATAGGTATAATGGAAGCAGAAAGTCCACAGAGGTTTCCTGTGAAAAGCGCTGCAGGGAAACCCGTGATGCGTTACTGCTGTGTTTTTTTTCTTGCAGCACTTTTTTCCTGTGGCCTGCTAGCCACAAAGTATATTTATTCATAGTCGGGTTTGCAAATTTTTAACCACCAGCTGCAGCATAAATTGCTGCAACAGGCGTCTTTTGTGTCGCCCCCACCGCTTTCCTGAAAAGGGGACAGATTTATTATCATTTATGCCCAGATACTAGAAATCTATGACATGTATGAGCCAGCATAGATTTCCCTGTAAGTGCACGGCCCAGCGGAGGATGCACCACATTTATGAGACGGCGTGCCCCTCGTCCTAAATGAGGCACACCCTCCACCAGCTCAGAGGTTGAAAACACTGGTCTTCATAAATCTCCCCCAATGTGCTAATCGATCTTTTGCCAAATGATACATCTGTACCCTGCCAAGTGTATGTGGATGTTTATTAGACTCTGTTCACACATGCATGAGGATCCATTCCATCAGTTCTCCAGTGTTTTCTGAAAGCTGGAATAGTCTGGTTTGCTGACTTTCCTGTGAACATAAAAATTGGAAACCTGATGGAAACTTGATTGATGTATTACAAGGCAATGGGATCTATCAGGGTCCGGTAGTAAAGGAGTACAAGAAGTCAGACATCAGCATCATCAGGGACATACAAAGATGTATCAATAGTGAAGAAAGAATGACATTTTATGAAAGAACAACATGTCCAGTTATCTTAAAGGGAACTGCTACATCGTACGGTTCGGCTGAGGCTCCACATTTTTTGAGCCAATACCAGGTGTGGACTGAGCAGAAGGTAAAGGTATAAGAGCTGCCTTTATATTTCACATTCCTTTCCAAGCCGTTCTTGGCTTAAAAAAAAGGTAGCAAAATCTGCAACAAAAAAAGCAGCTTTTCTGCAACGTGGGGCCTGAGTCCCAAGCTAAGGCCGAATGCAGCAAATCACTGCAAAAAATGCTGCATTTTGCAACGTGGGGCCCCAGCCTCAAAGTGGTTTTCCCAAAACTGACACCTATTACCTAACCAGTGATTAGTGTCTGAACGCTGGAGTCCCTTCCCAACTGATGGTAAGAATGTGGGTCCTGTGTTGCATGTCTGGACAGGACTGATGAAGATAGCCGAGTACTGTATTTGGCTGTCTCCATCAGATGCATAGACATTCACACTAGGAATTGATGTACAACTTAGCAGGATACATTTTTCATTATATTTTTCAATGGTTAGGATCCATTCCTGGTTATAGCTCTTAAAGAGGACCTTTCATGTCCTCAGGCACAGAGGGTACGTCACTTACCACCAAGCGATGACGCTAAGCTGTGAGGAACGCCCCCCTAGTACAAGTCTGTAGACGAGTACTATCAGGGGGAAGGATGTTCCTCACAGCCCAGCTAGACTGTCAGGAACGCCCTTCTGACGATGGACAGAAAACTAATGGCACCGATATCTCCAGCCCCGGGGCATATAACGGGAAAGCCGACAGTGCCCTGTCGGCTTTCTAGCGGTTTATAAAACCGCATGTGCCTGAGGACATGAAAGGTCCTCTTTAAAGAGGAATAAAAAACACTGATAAAACCAATAAAAGATGACAAGAAATACTTATAACACAAGTGTGAATGAGATTTATTGTTGTGTGAAGTCAAGCAGGAGATTATGAGCTCTGTAATTACTGTATTAAGATTAAATAAAATTAAGTAATAAAGAGGTGTGGGGCTGGACTGGGAAGCTGTCAGCCTACCTCAGGGGTAAAGAGGAGAGCAGAAGGATCCTTGATACTGGAGCCATGAGGCCCAAGTTGTCCTGAAGGACAGGGTCTTCAGCCAACAGCTCCTCCATAAGCATGAGATTGTTGAGCTCCTGGGTCCTTTCCATGATAGAGGGGGCACAGGGGATCTCCAATGGAATGGGATCACAGCATTGAATTTTTGAGATTCCGTAGGGAACCTGGGATCACAGAGTGGAAATCCACCCGTGGAGAGTTCTGCACAGATGATCGCTAATAGATCAGTATATTTTGAAGATGCATTCCCAAAATTATTGACTTAGAGAGCAACTCCACTAAATATAGAGAATATTGACCCTGTCAGTGAGGTAACACCAACACATGTCTGGGACCCCAGGGGCATCGGTATTAGTGGGAGAAGATTTTATAAATGAGTGGGAGAGGACACATGCATTTTCCATATCCTGTGCATCAAGGGTTCAGGAACTCCACCACCCATTTATTAAAACTGTGAGCGGAGCAGACAGTTTAATAAAGAAATACATCAGGTCACAGCATTTGGGCTAGTAAGAATGGAGTCAAGGTCCGTTAAAGCGTAGGGATAGGGGCCAGATGGGAGCAGGATCCTGATTAGAGACTCAATCTGTCCATATGCCAACCAAGAGACAGTCCTCTTAGGATGAGAGGACGTAAGATGGCCAGAGAAGGGAGTGCCATTCATAATATTATGTAAATAGACCTGACCAGCCGAGCCCCAGATCAGGAAGCTGGAGGCACCAATGGCGCTGGGAAGTCTGAGTTATTAAAGAGAAGGGGACATGAATGATGTGATAATGACAGACGGCCAAGAGATCTATCCCACAGATTGGAGGAGATGGAGGAAGGGGGACTAGAAGAGGGAGCTGCATAGCCCCGACCTATGCGCAGGGGAAAGCCAGGAAACGATGAAGAGATTTGCACGTTTTTGGAGTGTAGCAGGGAACTAATGCAACCCCAGCAAAACTACCACTGCAGATATTGTATAGACAGGACTTAATTTCTACAAAGCAATAGGGCAACTCATTGAGACACTTATTTATTTTATCAACAGTCCCTATAGAACATATCCATAGAAATTCTTTTCTATTGAAATAAAATCCATATTAGCAAAATATTCCAGTAAATCTATATTACTGCAGTAATATTAATCTTATGGATCATATGAGAACAGTGACATCTGCTGTGCAACAGAGGAGCAACACTTGTAGAACTGACATTCACATACCCCAGTATAAATACAATATATTGTATATAGCAGGGGTAGGCAACCTTTTTTGTTCGGCGTGCCGATTTTAATTAAAAAATCAAAGATGAGGTACTCGGAGTGCCGGTCAATAATTGTAAGTCTGATGGCCCCCTAAACTAAAGTCATATACCACAAACCATAACACAGAAGTGCTGCCACCAGATGCTTTAGGACACATGCGTTTACTGCTATTTCCTGGGACGCTCCTGTACTTTCCGATTAGAAGCAATGAAAGTCCATGTGCAGCTCCCAATTAGTGGTAAATGTGTCCAGGAGCACCGTATGGCGGCATCCTTATGGTGAATACACACTATGTATCTGGATGCAGATATAGTCTTAGGCCACTGGAACTTTTACTTCAATGTAAAACTGCGTTCACATGGTGCATTTTTGCACACAAAAAAATGCCTGTGTTTTCTGTGCAAAAACACATCCTTAATGCAGAAAACACACAGTTATACAGAATAATGTCCCATAGCGGCCCCTGCACACGGTATTATATCACATAACAGCCTCTGCACACCGTATTATGTCACATAGCGTATTATGTGCCATAGTGGCCTCTGCACAAGGTATTATGTCACATAGTGGTCCCTGCACACGGTATTATGTCCCATAGTGGCCTCTGCACACGGTATTATGTCACATAGTGGTCTCTGCACACGGTATTATGTCCCATAGTGGCCTCTGCACACGGTATTATGTCACATAGTGGTCCCTGCACACGGTATTATGTCCCATAGTGGCCTCTGCACACGGTATTATGTCCCATAGCGGTCCCTGCACACGGTATTATGTCCTATAGCGGTCCCTGCACATGGTATTATGTTCCATAGCGGTCCCTGCACATGGTATTAGGTCCCATAGCGGTCCCTGCACACAGTATTAGGTCCCATAGCGGCCCCTGCACACGGTATTAGGTCCCATAGCGGCCCCTGCACATGGTATTAGGTCCCATAGCGGCCCCTGCACACGGTATTAGGTCCCATAGCGGCCCCTGCACATGGTATTAGGTCCCATAGCGGCCCCTGCACACGGTATTAGGTCCCATAGCGGCCCCTGCACATGGTATTAGGTCCCATAGTGGCCCCTGCACACGGTATTAGGTCCCATAGCGTCCCCTGCACACGGTATTAGGTCCCATAGCGGTCCCTGCACATGGTATTATGTTCCATAACTCTCTTCAGACCCCCGAGTATAATAAGTGCAGGACCAAGAGAGGTGACAAACATTAAAAAAACAATGATATTCACCTTTTTTTCTGCATTCTGCAGCCGCTCTGTTCTCTTTGGCGCTTCTGCCTGTAGTCAGCGACCGCTGATTGGGTCTCTGGGGTCACGTTGCGTCATTATGAGTAATGATGTCGGACATGACCCCTTAGGCCCTGTTAGCTGTCAGAAGCGCCTGCAGATCGCACAGCCGCCGCATAGCGCAGGGAGCAAGGTGAGTATCATTGTGTTTTATGTTTCATCACTTCTTCTGTGTCTCTGCTTATTATACTTGGGGGTCTGAAGAGACCCCACAGTATAATAATAGCTGTTTCATTTCGGCTGTGTTTGGTCTGATCGAAGCTGCTGGGTGAGGAATCTGCTGCCGTGCCAGGGAAATAAGCCTCGCGTGCCACTCTTGGCACGCGTGCCAGGGGTTGCCGACCCCTGGTATATAGTAATATAGTGTGTATAGTGCTTTACATTGTTTTAGTTCTAAAGTGGATTTATATAGTGTGGGATTAAATACAACTAGTCAATGTCATCTGTAAAGGCCAGAAAGTTTAAAGGGTTTTTTCCCATTGTAGACATTTATGGCATGTCCCCTGCATATGGCATAAATGTCTAATACATTCAGGTATTACATGGGTCTTGGACCCCTATTTTGTGGTCAGTGTGGCTCTCTCCTTTCACTTGTGTGCTTGCTCAGCTATTTTTGGAACTCTTATAGTAGTGAAGAGAGAGAGCAGTGCATTCATAGCCACCTCGGAGTGACATCCAAGTGTCATCCAAGTACAGTCCCATGAGGCACTTACCTCTATAGGGGCTTCCAAGCCATTCTTTTCCGATGACACAGAGCAGGATAGGATCTACTCTGTTTTCATCGGAATGAACCATTGGACGCCCCCTCAGATGACACACTCGGACATGTGCATGGAGCCTTAGTCAACATCTTGGACGTGTGTCTTTTTTTAATTGTACTAAATATATGTAACTGAATATGTAAATATATATATAATCTGATATACATCTCTTTCCACAGACCTTGAAATGTACAAGTTCACAGATAGTGAATTGATGAATTGCACATTTCGCGATCCAAAGGTGGGATGTCAGATCACATTTGATGACGACTACAGTGCCTACTGGATCTACTTTGTGAATTTCTTAGGAACACTTGCTGTTCTTCCAGGGAACATTGTCTCAGCTCTCCTGATGGACAAAATTGGCAGATTAACAATGCTGGGTATGTTATATTCTCTGACATATATTCTGCCATTAAATTCAATTACAACTGGAAAATACCCTAAATCTATAGCTAAATAATCTATTCCTAGTAATAATGGGTTTTTTTTTTAACAAAAACAGCCCCACACCTGTCCATGGTATTGTCTGGTATTGCAACTCTGTTCCATTAAGGTGAATGTGGCTAACATGCAGTACCACACACAACCTATGGATAGGTTTGGGGCTGTTTTGGAAAAGTAGCAGCTATGTTTTCTAAATTTAGATACTAATATTGTACATTTGTGCCAATGTAGAAGTCTATAGAAAATTGGTGGTCATAGCTAAGGGAAAAATGGGGCCTCAGCAAGCCGACTGTGTGTAATTATACATGGATTACATTATAATTTGCATACACTGGTATTAACACCCAATTTTACTAGACTGACGTCCTTCTTGGTGTATGAATTCAGCTCTTGCTTTGCCGAGCGGGACATCAATCAAGCCATGAATTTTACTGTGACTAGTCATTGATGACTATTGGAGAGCAGCTCTTGGTGGTTATAACCACATTTTCACTCCTAGAAAGTTGTAGATTTCTACAAGGGTGTGTCTAAAAAAAATATTTACAAGTCCATGATGCACAGATGACACAGAAAGAGAAATCCATGAGCACATTCAGGAAAGCTGCCAAAAGTAGATACAAGTAAATAAGTAGACTTTTCTCACATTTGTTGTAAGCTGTGAGATGTTCTCAGTCCAGTGTACAGGCAGATGTGTGTGGAGGCTGTGAGGAAAACCAGCCCCTCCCCTCTACATTTACTGTGTGAATTGCGAGCAGACCATCCTACCCTAGTAACAGGTTGTGAACAGTAAATTAACTAGAAGAGAGACACCTAGTGGCAGGAACTTTAGGTTTTTTAGTCAGAAAACAGCAACATTTTTAAATAAAGTGCATTACATTCTGGTCCAAAATCACACGTTCTATGAAATGAGAATATGTTTTTTGAAAAGGTAGCAACCATTTAGGTTTTGTGCAATCTATCAGAAAATGTAATATTTAGTCATAGGATTGCCCCTTCAAACATTACAAACTAAAAATAAAATTAAACATAGACACCAAACATCCCATATATTTCTCCTTTTCTATTTCCATTCAGGGGGATCTATGGTGCTCTCTGGCATCAGCTGTTTCTTTCTCTGGTTCGGTACCAGTGAGTCCATGATGGTGGGAATGTTGTGTGTTTACAATGGTCTTACAATTTCCGCTTGGAATTCTCTGGATGTGGTGACCGTGGAGCTGTACCCGACAGACAAGAGGTAAGGACATTGGCCAGACAAGCTCACGCCTTCTAATCTCATTAGCCAAGCTGCAGTTTGGGCATCAAAGTCCTTAGATTTTGAGGATGTGATTAAATGACTTATCTACACATTGAGGAATGAGATTGACGGCCCTAGAGGTTGTGTTTTAATTTTCTCCTTTATTCAATTTTGTAAAAGCAGCTGGTGTTTTGTTATGAGTGATCCGGTTTCTTCCATCCTGATAGATTATTTAATTATCGGGTAACATAATTGGCTTAATTTACATATAGTCCTCTGAAATAACACACAAACAGGCCAGCCAAAAATATAACTCACAATCCATCAAAGTAATTGGCTCCAAGCTTGTTTGGCCTGGTAGATGTATTAGGCTTGAGATAAGAAGAAGCATTAAAGTGATCAGATGCCTTAGATAACCGTCAGCCAAGCGATCATTTGGCCAACAATTGTTCCTCCATTCCCTCTACACACATACACACTCATCTCAGTCTAAGTGCATGTATTCTCGGTAGGAAGAGTGGAATAAGACCCTTCTAGACACCTCTGGCAGTGGCTTATCTCACATGAAGACAAAGATCAGGCATTTTGTTGCCTTTTTTTCCTAAAAAAGTATCACAAAGGTGCATTTAGCTATAGGGGGTGCAGAGGTAGCAGTTGCACCTTGGCCCTGGTGCCAAATGGGTCCTGACCTTCTTATATTACTCTAGTATTTTTATTGCCATATATTTGTAGCACCATGAGGTTACTAATCGCTTTTAACTGTTGAGTTATAGTTGCGCTAAAATGAATGCATATGATGTATGGGCTGAAGCTGTCCCTCAGTGGTTAAAATCAATCAGTTATGCTACAAAAAATTGCCTTCACACATGACAAAAATTTCCACAGTAATTTCCAAGGAAATCCGCTACAAATCTTGCATTTTCTTATGGATTTGCAGCTGCGTATCACCTACATAAAAAAAAACAAAAAAACTATATTCACTTCCCCTGGCACTTTCATCTAGTCTTCCACTAGCCTGGCCTTCAGTAATGACTTACTGTATTATCACATGTGACTGCTGAAACAGACACATGGACACTAGGTGCTAGGATATAAAGGCCATTGGGAGATCACTCTAGTGTTACCATGAGAGCAGCAGAACGTGACGATAGTAGATTTGTTTATTTTGTTTTATTTTTTTTCTTGTCCACCCCTGAGCATTTTGCTGCAGATGCATGACCTTTCATGTCCTCGGACACATGGGGTTTTACATACCGCTAGAAAGCCGACAGTGCTCTGAATTTCCCGTTATGTGTCCTGGGGCTGGAGATATTGGGGCCGTTACCGATCTCAGTCCACTGTCAGAAGAGCGTTCCTGACAGTCTTCCTGGGCTGTGAGGATTGCCCTCCCTGACAGTACTCGTCTATAGCGCTGTACAGTCAGAGGGGGCATTCCTTACAGCCCAGTGATGACCCTAAGCTGTGAGGAACGCCCCCCCAGTACAGGGCTATGGACGAGTACTGTCAGGGAGGGCATTCCTCTCAGCCCAGCTAGACTGTCAGGAATGCCCTTCTGACGATGGATGGTGAAACTAAGACCACCGATATCTCCAACCCCGGGGCACATAACGGGAAAGCCAACAGTACGCTGAATTCAGCGCACTGCCGGCTTTCTAGTGGTATGTAAAACCGCATATACATGAGTACATGAAAGGTCCTCTTTAAATGCTTATTAGAAGAGGTAAGTTTTCAGTGAGCATTTGACAGTTTGAAGACTTGGAGAATATAGGATGGAATGAGGGAGATAGTTCAAGAGAAGAAGGGAAGCACAAGAGAAGTCTTATATTGAGGACTATACAAAAATGATTGGAAAAGGTTGTCATTAGCATAGTGGAGGTTACATTAGAAGAAATGTAGGATGGAGCAGAATTAGATTTTTGTAGGATTTTGTAGGTTAGGGTGAAGACTAGAACCAGTACCAGCCATCCCCATTGTGATATTTTATATGGGGCCACCTTGCCTTTATAATACAAGATATATATTTAATTGCAGGTCCACAGGTTTCGGCTTTTTGAATGCACTGTGTAAGGCTGCAGCAGTGCTTGGAAACTTAATATTCGGTTCACTTGTTGGAATCACCAAAGCCATACCTATTCTTCTGGCCTCAGCTGTGCTTGTATGTGGAGGTCTGGTGGGACTTCGACTGCCAGACACAAGAAACCAGGTGTTGATGTAAACGGAAACAAAAGCCATTGCGGATACAATTTTTTCTGTATTCTCTGAAAAAAACGGAATAAAATACTCAAAATTTCATCGAGAACCCTGAAAACATCTTGTTAACAAAAATGTACTGTAAATGTCCTTGCTGTGCTGTGTGTGTGTAGAACTAGAGCTGTCCACATTCTTTTCATTCGTTAGCTTTTTTACATAGGATTTACTTCGTACGATGCCTTTTTTGCTACTTGTTTGTTTTTGTATGGCCAGTTCACTATTGGCCCATTAAAATGCACTCGGAAATCAGGCACTTATACTGAGCAAGTTATAAGATCGCAGGGATAATGCCAAAGATCAGGCCAAGAACATGGCTCTACCAATTGTGTCCATTCAAAATAAAAGTATGTCTATGACTTTCCAGCCATTTAGAATTACTATAATAGCGCAAAAAAGTATAGTCAATGCCCATACAAAACAGTGATGCTATATATGAAAGTGTGTCTATTCTAATGTAAAGATAAGCAACAGGGTGCCATAGATGGTCACTTTCTATAATCAGCGCATCAAATGCTGCATAAATACTAAAAATGGATGTACCACATGTTTAATACATGCGATTACCTAAAAAAAAACACTCAGAAACAAGCAAGTCTATTAACCAATAGTTAACTGGGGTAAATGGGCCTTTAGGCTCACCAAACAAAGCTCAAAAATTAAGTGGTATTGCCATAAGAAAGACAGAGGTTGAAATTGCACTGGGCTTCTGGTGTCAAAGGAGGCTCAGATAGGTAATGCAGACGAGGCCCAAAAAGGTAATGTAGAGGAAATCCGGATAGGTAATGCAGAGGAGGCCCAGATAGGTAATGTAGAGGAGGCTCAAAAAGGTAATGTAGAGGATATCCAGATAGGTAATGCAGTGGAGGCCCAGATAGGTAACGCAGAGAAGGGCCAGAAAGGTAATGTAGAGGAGATCCAGATAGGTAATTCAGAGAAGGCCCAGATAGTTAATGCAGAGGAGGCCCAAAAAGGTAACGTAGAGGAGATCCAGATAGGTAATGCAGAGGAGGCCCAATAAGGTAATGCAGAGGAGATCCAGTTAGGTAATAAAGAGGAGGCCCAGATAGTTAATGCAGTAAAGGCCCAGATAGGTAATGCTTATTGGATACCCAGGTAGGTAATGCAGAGGAGGTCCAAAAAGGTAATGCAGAGGTGGCCCAGATAGGCAATGCAGAGGAGGCCAAGATATGTAATGTAGAGGAGACCCATATATGTAATGTAGAGAAGACCCATATAGGAAATATAGAGGAGGCCCAGATAGATAATTTAGAGGAAGCCAAGATAGGTAATGTAGAGGCAATGTAAAAAAAGATGTGTTGACAATTTCTCATCACATAATGATGTTGGTGGGACTCTGCATCGAGGACCAGGAATTTCAACCTACATCTCTGCCAAAATTTAAGCCATGTACTGTGGACAATGGCATACACAGACTCCCAAGGTTAGCAGGGTTATTTTGCCAAATTTGACCCAATGTTTAGACATATTTAGTGAGAACTAGTTGAGTAAATCTATGCAGTATAAACTGTGATCTACACAGACAATATTAGATAAAGAACTGGCTCTCCATGAAGTCACCAGCATACCAGCATGTAACATTCTATTTTGTGTAATATTATTATAATTTTTTGTATATTCCTATTGATGTATAATTTGTTGACTAAAATATGCCAAGCAAAACAAATATGCAATGTCTTCAAATTCTAAGCAAGAGTTTTTATCATATATTGTTATTTCTATTACTTTTATTCAAAATAATGAAATAAAATAACCAGTTTACATGGGAAGGGGATGGACAAAAAAATATCTTTCTATAGGCGATATAATTTTACTGAAACAGAGCTCTAAATTCCCTGCTTTCCTTCACTTAAGCTTTGACTATAGAGCCTTTTACCAACTCCAAGTCTTTGCATCTTTCAATAGGAGCCACGTCTCTGATTCTGGCACAATTGGATTTTTTTCTCTAGTCCCCACCATTTCTAGGTAATTGGTGCAGTTAGTTTCAGCACCTGATATGCTAATTAGGTTATCTACTGTCAGGTGGGCAGTCCTGGACTAGAGCAGACAACCTGGGACTGCCCACCTGACACTATAGAGCCTAATTAGAATATTGGACGCTGAAACCAACAGCACCAATTGCTCAGGAATAATGGGAGATTAATTTATACAATTCTGAGGTTTTTAAAAACTTAAACAAAGAGGTAACCCCTTTAAATGATAATATTCTAGCTGCCTGAAGTCATCACTGGAAGGAGTTTATAGCATAAAAATTTATTTGATCTCCATTGACCAATGAGAACTGTGTAATCTATATAAGTCATGAGCTCCCCCTACTGGCAGCTATAGGCAGACAGATTTTTATCATTTAAGGCTATGACTATATCAAGGAAAGTAGGAGATTTAGAGCTCTCTCTCTCTCACTCACTCTCTCTCTCTCTCTCTCTCTCTCTAATATATATATATATATATATATATATATATACATGAATCTGTAACTCCTATGAAACTATATTACAAAATGTATTAGCCCAGTCCTTGATAAAGAAATATTCTGAGAAGCATGGAGAGTGCAATATATTACATGGAATACATTGTGTACTTTATATCTAAAGTTCATATAACAATGAGTCAAGGAATGGTCAGAATAAAGCAATCCTTCATCCTCTACAAGTCAAATGGACCAATAGTGTCAGTGCAGCATCCCGCATTAGGTCCCTGTCTGGATGAACTAGCCTCGGCTACCAACATTTGGGTGTCTCAGACTATCACACATTTCAGGCATGTAATTAGGAAGGCCGATGTGAAACCCTTTAAATATTTAAAGGGATTTTCCAGAATTACAAATTATAAAAAATAAGCCCACGTATCCTCCAATGCTGTATGACACATGATGTGCTGTCTTTGTGTATTTATGTGCATGTGGTCTTGTAACATAGTTACTTGACTGAATTATTCCTAGTCTACAACAACCGCACAGGTGCTACTATACAACTACATGTGCTTGACCTCAGACAGACCGAACATTGTGCTACAGCCAGTTTATACATAGGAGCTGGCCCACTGAGGAGAGGATATGTGGGTAATTTAAATTGATAGATTTTTTTTTTTGTAAATCCGGAACACCCCTTTAAGCCCTAAAAAACGTGAAAAAGAAGGTAAAACACCTTGTGCATCGACTGTCATGTAGATAGCTGAAGATGCACAAACAACTTGGTGAACTGCAAGTCTTACGTATTGATGTAGCAGAATTAACCTGAACTTCTGCAATTGATTAAAGAGCTGCAGCAAGATATCTTATCATAGAAGACAACAACAAACATTTTTTCATTTTCAGAATGACTTTTCATTGGTTTTTGTTGTCTTCTGTGATATCACACTGTAGCAACCAATTGCAGAAGTTTGGGTTAACATTGTTACACCTGGACTTCTACAATATTGTAAAAATAAAAAAAAAAATCCAGTATCACCTAAAATAAAAATTTATATGTACGTCATCATTTAAAATCTGATCAGGATATTAGAAAAATACAATTTTTTAGCTAATTTTTGGCTTGAAACCCATATTTTTGTTACATTTTAGAAGCATCTTTTTAGCATCCTTATCAGATTTTAAATAAATGCAAATTTTTATATAAGGTAATGCAGAATTTTTTTTTTTATATTTTAGAAGTATTACCAACCGGAGGTTCACTTCAAATTTACCAATTTTGCACATGCTTTTGCTACAATATTTGTACCCCTCATGTCAATCTCTGTGTCCTGTACCTTGTTCAGGTTAATGTGACATTGTTCATTTCTGTTCCTTTGTATGGTCACGATGAAGCAAAAATATTTTTGTAATTTCACACCAATGTTACTCTGAGCCATATAACTACTAAACTAGTAGAAAGCCGTTTACTCATTTCACAGAGGTTTTGTAGGTTTGCCTTTCCTCTAAGAGTCATTTCTGCAAGGTTCATCCTGATATTTACTACTCCAGCTCTGCATCCAAGTAAGCAAGCTTCACTAAGTGTCATGATCCCAATGTATGTTCTAGCATGATGTGTGGATTCAAAAACTTTCGACTTTTCTCATCTGCCGGAGTGGGCTGATATAAATGACTGGGGGCACTGTATTTGCCCACTAGAGATATGTGCCAAGATGGAGGCTTACTCAAAAAATGTATGTAAATCTACTGGACTAAACCATTCTGCAAAACGTTCTGTTCTGAGAAGTGAGGATCCATTAAGCAGTTGGAATATGTCCTAATGGCCTAATGTTTAGGTCAGTAAGGATCACTTACCTACTTGTGGTCAGCCAGACCTGCTTGCTTGTTGTATAACTGTTACGATCGTGAGCCCATTGTCCTGTATGCTACTGCTTTATGTGTCCAATTGCCAAACAATCCCAACCTTTTTACAGATGTTTCATGATCCGATGCTGTGTGTACAATTGTGAAAGGGCATGCTCTATGTCACATGACCGTATGTACATTAAACTATCCCGTGTGTATAAGTTTACCTGACAAATCCATCCTACTTGTAATTAAACACAAAGATATTTAATGAAGAGCAAACTGAGAAAAGAGTATTTTTCCTTCTGCTATATACAAATAAAGACTGATTCTATAATGACCATTGTGACGATGACTGTCATTAAAGCAGGGGTGCGGCCAGGGGTGTAACTTGAGGGGGTGCAGTCGCACCGGGGCCCAGGAGCCTTAGGGGGCCCATAAGCACAGGCATCAGTATTGAGATTGCAGCTTCCATCTGGCCCATAAACCAAGGAGACCCACAGATTACCCTAACCACACTATCAAGAATTCGCTGTAGTTATGAGATAGGGGGCCCTGGACAAAAGATTGCACCGGAGGCCACAAGACTTTAGTTACTCTATATGGGGAGCAGAGGTTGTACTTGCACCTAGGTACTGAAGCCTAAGGGCACCCTAAAGGTTCCTCTTCTCTATCTGAGGAGACTAATACTGCAAATGTGGTAGCCCCAAATTATGGCTATACATAAAAGTGTCTATATTAAGACTTTATCAAAAGATACAAAAACATTGTGGAATCTGGAATTTCATAGGTTTTCCCTAAGGCAGAAAAGTAGATTGGGAGGAGCTGGGATGACATATGCTCCAGGCATTGGAAATCGAGGGGGCACAAACAACCTACTCTGCCTATTCTGTATTTAGATACCTACTATGTACTTAGGCAGCAAGTTGAATCTTGCCGTGGGTCATAGAAATACTAGCTACTGCTCTGCCTAAAGAGTCTCCTTGGTAAACAGTTTAAGGCAGGGAGCCTACCAGTTTTGAAGCCCCCTCACCCACTGGGACCCTAGCAGTTCCATAGGGATAGTTTGTAAAACTCTGTGTGTGTCTATAAAGCAGTGACATGTTCTTACATAGCAGTCTTTTTCCTCTAGTGCTAAAGAAGACTTTTTGGGGACAATCCCTTAAACAGAACATTAGCTAGAGACTGCAGCTGCAGGAGGAGTGAGGACAAGTGTAGACAGTAAAAGATAAGAGGGAATTTACATTACGTTACTGTCCAGAAGTTTAACACAATGGGGAGAATTTATTAAAACTAGGAATCCTTCTGCCAGTTTTAATCCATTCCCCACCAGGCGCACAACTCACTGGAGTCACTAAGAGGCTCCGACCTCTTAGCAATTCTAGTGCATGTAGATGCGCCTGGTCGCAGATTTATGCCAGCCAGGGGCTGGTATAGATTTGTGGTGCAACTCATTCCAGTTTTCAGGAGTGCGTTATAGTAAATCTGGTGGACAGGGCTGTCCCCGTCCAGCCCACTCAGATTCACGACCCGCTCCACCCACTGTCTAAAAAAAGTGTGGTCTAGGATTTGTGCTGTCTACGATTTGATGCCTTTTCCCTTAGCCACACCCTTTTATGCCCCTTATAGAGGCCACTCCCTTTTTTGCCACAGCCTGCTGCACAGTTATCACCCAGTAAAGGGGTGTCCCCATAACATAACAGTTCGTCTACAGTACATCAATGGACTACTAGTTGGTCACAGAAAAGATTGTTTTTTACTTATCACACAGAAATGAATGTTTTCTTCCCCATAGAAAGGGGCAGATTTATGTTAGTTTTCCATGTAATGTCTGATATGTGGTCCAAAACTGCAACCACATGTGATTTTACCATGAACTGGTTAAAAACCTACAAAGAACGTGCCTCAATTTTGTAAATTTTGACTGCAGTGAAAAATTGTGATGTCTATGGCCAGTTTAATGGTGGTGAACTTCAATCTGGCTGAGTTTCTAAAACCACAGCAGCTCCCGAGCATGGAGTTTAGCTTTGGTTTTAGATGTACCTCATAAGGAGCATAAAGGAGAACTGAAATTCACTGGACCAAAGAAGGAAAACTGTAAGTAACACCTTATATCATGATGCCTGAGCACTCCATCTCCACCTGGGAGGATAGGACACACACAATGCTTTTCTTGAGGGTTTCTGCATATAGAGGTGTTCACACTGATGTTGTGAGGGTGATGACCATATCCACAAGTTGACAACACTAACAACATCAGGCAAATCCTGAGATCTACAGACGTATCGTAATTACATGTAAATGTATGCAATATATAGTAACACTGTAAAGACTGCAAGATTAGTTACACCCAACCCACCACCAAAGGACCTCTTAGAGCAGATATTTGTCCCTAAACAAGTCATAGTGATGCCTGCAATAAAAAGAAAAAATTAACGGAATATAAAATTGAACCAGACCGGGGGGAACATTATATACTATATATATAATAATATAATATACTATGTGGGGGCCCCAGGACAGCAAACTGTAACATACATCTGGGAGAAGAGGCGCCCACACATTTTGCTGGTTTGGGTACCAAAATTGTTGATGGCAGAATAGAATTAAAGGCAGAATGCAGCGCTAAAAGGCAGAGTACGAGGAAGATTACAATGGAATAAGAAAGAATACAGATAGGGACATTTAATTTACAAATGTGACTAAGTATGGTATAGGGGAGTCCCTGGCAAAATTCTCTTCCAAAAATGGGTATTGCCTTTCGAAAGTTTGGGGACCACTGTCCTATAGGAATGGTGTCAATGTAGAAATCTCCTATCATTCTTTGTTAACTCAATATCTACAATGCTTTAATTATGGGACGTGTAGTTCATTAGGCAGGCTGATGTGGTTACATGAATGATGGCCATGATGTCATCACTTCCATTCTGATGGGGATCGGGAGCAGTGTCGGACTGGGATGTCTAGGGCCCACCAGTGGAATTGTTTCTAGGGGCCCACCATCAGAACCCCCTGCAGATCAGCGGTACCGAGACAGGGCGGCTAAAGGTAATATCATGCCGGGAGCCATGCTGCTCACCCACTATACCATGTGCACCACTGCACTACCTAAACCTACTGCTACACCTTGTATGGCAAGTGAACAGCGTGGCTCCCAGAATTGTTACCTTTACCTGTAGCCGCATTGTCCTGGAAAAGCTGATCTGCAGAGGTCCTGGCTGTTGTATCATCGTAGATGTAATATTGATGGCCTATCCTAAGGACAGGCCATCAATATTAGGAAGATGGATAAATCCTTTAAAGAGGTTGTCGAAGGAATTGGAGCAACCCATGTGGCTGGCGGGAGGTGTAAAGTAAAAAATAAGTAAATTAAAAAGCACACTCACCTGTCCCCGGCACTCTGTTGTCCGCTGTCAGTGTCCATTCAGTCTCATGCCGGCGACTCCTTGCTGGGAGTCCTGCACCTCATGTGATCGCTAAGACCAATTAGGTACAGGATTTCCAGAAATGAGGCGCCGCCATGAGACCGAACAGACACAGGCAGGGGAACACGGGGTGCTGGGGAAGGTGAGTATGCTTTTTTAAAAAGTTTTTTTATTTTTACACCTCCCTGGCGGCCGACACAGTGGTCGCTCCAGTTTATGGACAACCTCTTTTAAGGGGTTGTCTGGGCCAAATTTTTCTATGGTCACTTCACTGGTCCCCCCACATAGTGACCTCTTCACTGGTCCCCCATACTGTATGGGGAACAGTGATGGGGTCATTATATTGTGTGGGAGCAGTGATGGAGGCTAACATCCTGTGGGGGGGACATTAAACTGTGTGGGGCATATTAAAGGGGTTGTCCAGGGTTAAACTTTTTTATGGCCTATGCTCAGGATAGGCCATAAATACCTGATCGGTAGAGGGCTGACACACGGCCCCATCAGCTGTTCAGAGCCACTTCCGGAGCCCGTTCTGTACACAACACAGGGCCGGAAACAGAAAGCTCCATCCACTGTATAGCAGCCCAGCGCCGTCACTGCAGCTCAGCTCCTACTGACTTCAATAAGTGCTGAGATACAGTGAAGGTGCCCGGCTAATACACAGTGGACAGAGCTTTCTGCTTCTGGCCCTGTATTGTGTACAGTACCGCATCAGAAGTGGCTCCGTACAGCTGATCGGTCCGGGGTCAGCCTCCTACAGATCAGTTATCTATGGCCTATCCTGAGGATAAACCATAACAAATTATGCCTGGACAACCCCTTTAATATACCCCCATAATGCACCACACTTTAAAGAGATTGTCCAGTATAATTTTTTTTCTTTTTTATAATTAGTCTGGGGGAGGTGAATCCCCCCTAGCCCCCCCCCCAAAAAAAAAAAACAAGCTAAAACATTCTCACCTGTCTCAGGTGATCAGGAGGCTCAGGGACCTGATTTGCAATGCTGGAACTTAGATTATAGGAGTTCATTTTTTTTGTTTTTTTCTTTGTTACCTGTCCCCTTGATTTTTTTTTAAATATCACAATATTTAATACTTGTTTCTTCAAAACAATAAGAAATCCAGCTCTGATCTAATAATGCTAATAATAATAATGAATTAATAATATTTTTATATAACACCAACATATTCCACATCACTTTACCAATCAGGGGGTACATATACAACAAAATAAGGCAGAGTAATACATTTATCATCAATTCAAGCAATAGGTTTGAGGGCTCTGCCCACAAGAGCTTACAATCTACAAGGAACTAGGGATGACACAAGGTAAAAATGCTTGATGGTACATTAGGCCAGCCATCTTTTATAAAACAAGGTAATACAAATAAAGCTGTTTGAGCTGGTCTTCAGCCAGTATCTGTGTATGTACAGATACTAAGGCTGGGTTCACACCAGCGCTTAAACTCTGTTCAGAGAGAAAAGCGCTGCCCTTTCAGGCAGAAACCAAGTGGAAACCCAGCGGACCCCATTATAGTCTATGGGGTCCGCGGGTAAATGCTTTTTTAAGCGGGTTAGATTTCCGTTCAGAGGTCCCCAAGCGGACCCCCCGAACGGAAACCCGAATACAGGTGTGACCCTACTGTAAGTGCATGGAGTGTAGTGGTCATGGTTAAGTGAAGACTTCTTTTTCATTAATCCATAGTGCAGGTAAAGATATCAAACTTTATGATATATTTTATTAAAGAAAATAGCCTGTTTCTTCACTTATTTCCCTCCTTCTTTCACTGTCCAAGTGTGTACAATACACATCTATGGACAGGGGAGGGGAAGGACATTTGCACTATAGAGAGACAGTTCTCTTTCACAACACACCTGGGTTATCGGGAATTTCTATCCATTTCTCCTGACAAAAATGACTCATTTAATGCTGCAGGCGGCCTCTTATTTCTGTCTCACCTTCTTCTCCTCCTCCTCCTCCTCCTCCTCACCCCTCTTCGTAGGCTCCATTGTAAACTGATCTGCTTGTGGACGAAGTAGTACAAAGTTTGTTCCCTTCACCTGCTCTAGTGATTTATGAAAAAAATAAATACAATTTTATTTGTGTTGTAAGAAATAATCTAAAAGAGTAAACAGAGAAAAGTTAGCTTAGGGATAATGTATGTAGAAGAGTTAGATAAGGGAATGCGATTAGCCTGCCTAAAAAGATGTGTTTTGAGGGCATATTTGAAACTGTGAAGGTTTAGTAGTAATCTGATTGTCTGGGGAACACTTTCCAGAGAACTGGTGCAGCTCAAGAAAAGTCTTCAAGGCATGAGTGGGGGGTTTACATTAAGGAGGATGTCAGTCTTAGATCATTGGTAGAATGGAGAGGACGGGTAGCATGGTAGCCGGAGATGAGGAAGGTACACATGGCGGAGAGCTATGTGGATGAGAGTGAGAAGTTGTCTTTTATAGCATATGGGCACAGGGAAGAAGCATTACTGTGGCAGTTGGACAGAAGGATGAGCTTGGCCACTGCGTTCAGGATGGATTGGAGAGGGGAGAGTTAGTAGAAGACCAAGAAGCAGGGAAACCCCACACAAACATGGGGAGAACTTACAGACTCAATGCAAGTGTTGTCTTGGCTGGATTCAAACCCAGAAGACCAGTGCTACCAGCCAACAACACAAACCATTGAGCCACTGTGCATTGAAAACATACATTGAAAACCAAAACAGCACCAGCATGATCACATTGCTGAATTATAATCCCCAATCCAGGAAATTATCAGGACAGGAACATTATAATCCTAGGGAAAAAGTTCTTAGTAGTATTAGGACTGGATAACAGAGATAAGTACACATACCACTAACCATATGCATGACCCTCTCTCCACGTCTCTGGCCGTTGTTGGATGATGATTTTTTATGTCACCGACACTGCGCTGTTTCACAGGCTAGTGATGTCACATTCTTTGGTCACATGGCTTCTTTGCAACCATGGGGATTTGAACGGGGCTGAGCTCTATATAATGTACCACTCTATACAATATACAGAACTGTGCTTGGTAAGCAACAAAGAGGCTGCTGCACTCGGCCACATATTGGAGATTCTTCAAACAGGTGATCGGTGTAGGTGCTGGTTTTGGATCACCGATCTGATATTAATGACCTATCCTAAATATAGGTCATCAATATCATAATGGAACACCCATTTAAGAAAAACTGATGTAAGTGAATGGAGTTGCAGTGCATCTCCGAGGATGCTGTGACTGCGACTTCAAAGACTGCATCCATGGGTTACAGTGTAATGTCATTACATTACATTAGTGAAGAAGTCACAGGGTGACATGGTAATATTTGGTCGCATGACAGGAGTCATGGTCAAAGTTGTTGTTTCGCTCTAGCCTAAATCTAAATGCATTTCTAATTCAGTAGAAAAAAATGTATTTTACAAAGTAAATTGTGCAATACATAAGATTGGCCACTAGATGGCACACTGATCCCTTAATTTGATATTGTCATAGATAAGTGATTATATAACTTTAACGGCAAACTGTTCAGCCCCTGAGTATTCATCCATTATACAGTGGGGAAAAAAAGTATTTAGTCAGCCACCAATTGTACAAGTTCTCCCACTTAAAAAGATGAGGCCGGCCTGTAATTGACATCATAGGTAGACCTCAACTATGAGAGACAAAAAGAGAAAAAAAATCCAGAAAATCACATTGTCTGATTTTTAAATTATTTATTTGAAAATTATGGTGGAAAATAAGTATTTGGTCAATAACAAAAGTTCATCTCAATACTTTGTTATATATCCTTTGTTGGCAATGACAGAGGTCAAACGTTTTCTGTAAGTCTTCACAAGGTTGGCACACACTGTTGCTGGTATTTTGGCCCATTCCTCCATGCAGATCTCCTCTAGAGTAGTGATGTTTTGGGGCTGTCGCTGGGCAACACGGACTTTCAACACCCTCCAAAGGTTTTCTATGGGGTTGAGATCTGGAGACTGGCTAGGCCACTCCAGGACCTTGAAATGGTTCTTACGAAGCCACTCCTTCGTTGCCCTGGCGGTGTGCTTGGGATTATTGTCATGCTGAAAGACCCAGCCACGTTTCATCTTCAATGCCCTTGCCGATGGAAGGAGGTTTGCACTCAAAATCTCATGATACATGGCCCCATTCATTCTTTCATGTACACGGATCAGTCGTCCTGGTCCCTTTGCAGAAAAACAGCCCCAAAGCATGATGTTGCCACTCTCATGCTTCACAGTAGGTATGGTGTTCTTTGGATGTAACTCAGCATTCACTCTCCTCCAAACACGACGAGTTGTGTTTCTACCAAACAGTTCTACTTTGGTTTCATCTGATCATATGACATTCTCCCAATACTCTTCTGGAACATCCAAATGCTCTCTAGCAAACTTCAGACGGGCCCGGATATGTACTGGCTTAAGCAGGGGAACACGTCTGGCACTGCAGGATCTGAGTCCCTGGCTGCGTAGTGTGTTACTGACGGTAGCCTTTGTTACGTTAGTCCCAACTTTCTGCAGGTCATTCACTAGGTCCCCCAATGTGGTTCTGGGATTTTTGCTCACCGTTCTTGTGATCATTTTGACCCCACGGGGTGAGATCTTGCGTGGAGCCCCTGATAGAGGGAGATTATCAGTGGTCTTGTATGTCTTCCATTTTCTAATTATTGCTCCCACAGTTGATTTCATTCACACCAAACTGCTTGCCTATTGCAGATTCAGTCTTCCCAGCCTGATGCAGGTCTACAGTTTTGTTTCTGGTGTCCTTCCACAGCTCTTTGGTCTTCACCATAGTGGAGTTTGGAGTGTGACTGTTTGAGGTTGTGGACAGGTGTCTTTTATACTGATAACAATGTCAAACAGGAGCCATTACTACAGGTAATGAGTGGAGGACAGAGGAGCCTCTTAAAGAAGAAGTTACAGGTCTGTGAGAGCCAGAAATCTTGCTTGTTTGTAGGTGACCAAATACTTATTTTCCACCATAATTTGCAAATGAATTCTTAAAAAATCAGACAATGTGATTTTCTAGATATGCTTTCTCATTTTGTCTCTCATAGTTGAGGTCTACCTATGATGACAATTACAGGCCGGCCTCATCTTTTTAAGTGGGAGAACTTGCACAATTGGTGGCTGACTAAATACTTTTTTTTCCCCACTGTATTATCTATTTCTGTAGTTTGCTAACCAAAGCATTGTCCTGCTATTTCAATATTACGTCAGAATAAATACAGCATCTATTCATATAAGAGTTCAATAAGTGAGGGGGATATCCTTTCCCAATATATTGGTGAGGATCAGAGACCGAGTGGTTACTAATGCGGCACAGATGCCTATTTACTCTCCATGAAGTCTGTAGACATAGATTTTATCTTCTTTAGTTAGCACTGCAATCTATCAGAGTAAAATACACAAACCAGAGTCACTGAACAAAATTACATTAACGTTTAAAAGGATTCATATCAATACAGATACTTACTAAAAAACAATATGAATTTATATAACCCACCCACCCAAAAATTAAGTCATTTTCTTACTTCCCTTAGAACCCTACAGAAACAGCCCCTAGGCCAATAGTATTGGGAATACAATCTCTTACAGCCAATCTGGGGGAATGACTTGATTTTTTTCTTACAAAATATGTGAGAATTATTCCATCCTATATTAAAGATTCCAAGTAGGTGATACACAGGCTGAACTCCATGCTGGATAGCACATATGTGATTCTGTGCACACTGACGTATCATCATTATACACTATCATCCCACATGAGAAAGGTTGGGCAATGCATTACTTTCTACATAAAGGCACAGCCATCACTACAGAACAAACTGAGCTCTTTATTGACTGCATTCATTTTGTTCTGGCCCACAATTATTATTGGAGGGAAGGGCAATTTTATTTGAAGACTACCCAGACTGCCATGGAATCCTATTTAAAGGGAACGTCCTGTTATGGACACTTATCCCCTATCCTCCTTATGAATGCAGCACCAGTGTGCTTGCGTGGCCGGCACTCCATTCACTGCTATGGGGCTGCGGGCACATTGCAGTCCCAGCAGATGATTAGACGTGATAGTAGAAATGTGGTGTATACGCTGGAGTGTAGTTGCAGTTTAAAGTATGTGGATGGCACTGGATGCAAGCTAAAAACACGTATAAATGAACATGTGAAAAATTTCAAAAAAGGTATAATGTCTCTGTGTCTATGCACTTTAGAAATGTAAATACTTAAGTGGACTTAAGAAGTAACTGTTTCAAATATTTTTGTAAAAGAACAGCTCAGGTGAATATAAGAAAGTATTTATCAGAGGAAAATACTCCTATGCCCTGTTACCAGCTCCTCTCCTGCCTGGCAAACTGCTTAGTTCAGTGACAGAAAGTCCATCTTCACTCAAGACAAGCTTCAGTGCAGCATCCTAGAGTGCTACGGCTTTAAGTGTTTGTCTTTTGTGCCTCTGGGTTATGTTGGTATGTCCTGTCCTCTGTGCTCTATGTTCTATGTACATTGTTTGTAGCTTTCCCTTACTGTTTTTCCCCTGTGGTTCCCCCAGTGTTTCAAACCTTCCCCTTGGTATAGCCCTGGCCTATCACAGGCCACTGGGTGGGTTTGAAGGAGACTTTTGTCTCCTTGACGACTGTTAAAGTCTCTGTTCAGTTCAAGTCAGTTCAGTGACAGTTAAGTTCCTGCAGTCTGCAGAGAGGAGAGCCCTGGAGGAAACTACTACCACCACCATCAGATGGTGTCCGGCCCAGGAGCGGGGCTGGGGTGCGTGGTTGAGTGTGCTCGACCTAATTGGTGGCACATCATCCGCCACTACTACTCCCATCTTCCGGTTCCCTCCATCTGGGTTTACGGCATCTGTACTGCCATAGGAGTGAATAAGAAAAAGAACTGACTTCCTGTTTCCACATAAGGTGTTGTGTCATCTGAAGAGTCTTATTGCTGGACCCATAAACCACCCACGCAGTAATAGTAGTATTGTGCAGTCTTTGCCAAATGGAAACTATCAGACACTTTATTACTGGAACTGAGACTTTATATGTGATTGGAGATAACAAGGCGGCAATAGAACACACAGGAAATGGCACATGTAACCAGTAACTTCTACCACTCAAGACTCAATTGCATGAACTAGCAGCATTGCTCCTATACGCACAGACAGCACTCCCTGCAACAGTGGTGAACCTAGCCTCTTTGCTGCCTGAGGCGGACTATAGAAAGACGCCCCCCCCCCAAAAAAAAAACAAAAAAACCTGAGTTTCCATGCTACTAGTTTAACACACTGTTATCGTTGCACAATATACACAATACACAAAGTTATAAAACAGTTTATAAGAATTCTTCTTCCTGTATTACTTCAGTATCAGATCAAAAACACGGCATTAACAATGAAAGTAACTTCACACATCTTCTGCTTGGTGGATGGACGAGCCCACGTGGCCCCCATTCTCTATAATAGGAGGCCGCAGATAGCTGAGTACTGGACTTCGGGTATCTTTGGCACTCCCAATGAAGTGAATGAGAGCCACGCGGGTTCGTCCATCCACCAAGTGACACACCTATATATATGGCTGCGGTCAGGCTGGATTCCCACCCAGTGGGGGGAAAAAACCCAATTCTCAGGCTCAGTGGGGTCTCAGCAGACAGACCCCCATCACTCAGGTATTTATCCTCTATCATTTAGGTGAATACAGGGCAGTAACATTTTGTGACTTACAGGTGACGTCTCTGACTAATCGGTCACATTTCCCGTCTCTTCCCTCTGGACCGCCATGACCACTTCTTCCAGCTGTGACTTGTCTCTGTAAAGGTTGCAACACAGACATCTTTGGCTCCTCACTTTTCCAGGCATCCAACCCACATTGTCCTCACCTACACAAAGCCCCCATCCTGCTGCTACCCCCAATTATAAAATATATGATATAACCCCCCATAATTAATAATACTCCCAAGTGCATCTTTATATTAATAATGTCTGTGTGTATCCTGTATAAATAGTGCCCCTTATTAATAATACCCCAGGTGTTAACTAATTAAAAGGTTTTCCAGGTCATTAATAAACTAATCAGTGGGGTTCAAAAACCCAGGACCCCCACTGATCAGCTGTTTGAATGGTACCTGTGTAAGCGCCATGACCGCTTCTCTGTTTACATAGTGTATTTCATCTCATAGCGGCCATGTAATGTAACTACAGCCTCGTCCTGTACATGTCTACAGTATGTGACAAGGCTACAATTACATCACACGGTCACTATAAACAGACAGCGTATAATATAAACAGGTGCCATAGCCCATGTTTATAGCGCCCCATTTACACACACTATAATGTTCCACAGCAGCGCCTGCACAAAGTATTACATAGTGTTATGGCCCGCAGCGGCCCCTGCACACTGTATTATGCCTCTCAGCGGCCCCTGCACAGGGTATTATGCTCCATAGTGGCCCCTGCACTGGTATTATCCTCCATAGTGGCCCTTGCACTGGTATTATGCTCCATAGTGGCCCCTGCACTTGTATTATGCTCTATAGTGGCCCCTGCACTCGGTATTATGCTCTATAGTGGCCCCTGCACTTGTATTATGCTCCAGAGTGGCCCCTGCACAGGGTATTATGCTCTATAGTGGCCCCTGCACTCGGTATTATGCTCTATAGTGGCCCCTGCACTCGGTATTATGCTCTATAGTGGCCCCTGCACCCGGTATTATGCTCCATAGTGGCCCCTGCACCCGGTATTATGCTCCATAGTGACCCCTGAACCCGGTATTATGCTCCATAGTGGCCCCTGCACTGGTATTATCCTCCATAGTGGCCCTTGCACTGGTATTATGCTTCATAGTGGCCCCTGCACTTGTATTATGCTCCATAGTGACCCCTGCACCCGGTATTATGCTCTATAGTGGCCCCTGCACCCGGTATTATGCTCTATAGTGACCCCTGCACCCGGTATTATGCTCTATAGTGGCCCCTGCACTCGGTATTATGCTCTATAGTGGCCCCTGCACTTGCATTATGCTCCATAGTGGCCCCTGCACCCGGTATTATGCTCCATAGTGACCCTTGAACCCGGTATTATGCTCTATAGTGGCCCCTGCACTTGTATTATGCTCCAGAGTGGCCCCTGCACAGGGTATTATGCTCTACAGTGGTCCCTGCACAGGGTATTATGCTCTACAGTGGTCCCTGCACAGGGTATTATGCCCCATAGTGGCCGACCCATGAACTATTATTATACTCTGGGGTCTTTTCAGACCCCAGAGTATAATGATTGGAGACCCAGGGGAGAATACAAACATAAAAATCAGAGTTACTTACCTATCCTGGACACCGGTGCACTCCTTGCAGCTTTCGGCCCTGTTTAATTGCGCACACACGTCACGTGATCAGGCCGGCGATGCGACCTGATGACGTCACCACAGGCCTCAAGCCTGCTCGGAGTTACATCGGATCGCAGGAGGTGAGTAACACTGTTTTTTATGTTCCCTCACCAACCCTAGGCCTCCGATTATTATACTCCGGGGTCTGAATAGACCCCGGAGTATAATAATAGTAGTATTTGTGGCCCGCGGCCTAACTTACCGATGCCCGCGGCCGCTCACAGCGGCATCCGCTTCCCTTTCTGCGGCCCATAGCAGAAGGGGAAGCGGGGGGCGGCCACGAGCAGATGCGGGGTAGGTAAATAAATAGGCCCTGACCTGCCGGGGATACTCCAACAGGTTACGGCCTATTTATATAGATAAAAAAAAGCTATACTCACCTGCGATGCCTTGATGCAGCCGCCGCCTCCTCCTCTTGTCCACGACGTCTGTGTCTCAGCGTAGGCGGCGTGATGACGTCATTGTATCGCCGCCTGTGCTGAGATGCGACGTCTTGTAAACCAGCCCAGGACAGGCCCCGCTCAGCTCTGTTTTTTTTTGGTTTTTTTTTTAAAGCGGCCTGTCCTGGGCTAGTTTACATTAAATAGTAAAAATGCTGCCCCCCGGACAGTGCCGCCCGAGGCGGCTGCCTCACCTCGCCTCATTAGCGGTGCGCCCCTGCCCTGCAATATTCACAGACTAGGTCTCTGACTTCTAGTGATGCAGGAGCTGCTTCCTAGAACAACGTGGAATGACCAGAGCAAATGGGCTCCACATACCAACTTCCTGGAAAGGCACAAAGGCCACTATTTTATACAGGATGCCTTTGCCTTGGCATAACCCAAGTTTCACACTGTAGCTGGCCTTGGTTCGCACTTCTCCAGAAGTACTGCTCCTAGGGACAGTCAATGTTCAACTCTCACATGTTGAACCTGCAAAGGAAACACTTTGCATTACCAACAGTTACACAGCACATCTGGAAAATAGTCACAAACAAGCATAACATTGAATAAACACTGTTTCTAAAAAGATGCCAACTGGTTTTGGGCATGTGAATCCTTACAGTCACATGACACAGTTGAGGACCAGAAGGGAGTGGTTGAATCAGTGGTGTAAATACTGGGGTAGCAGCAGTATCAGCTGACACAGGTCCCGGGACATTAGGGGGCCCGGCAGGCCCCTGATGGTTTTTTTTTTTAACACCAGCAGGTAACAGGCCCTATTTACTTACTGATCCCCACTCATGCTCATGGCCGCCTGCGCTTCCCATTTTGCAGAATCATAGGTGGCTGTGAGCAGTAGCGGGGATTGGCAAGTAAGGTCATGGGCTGTAAACCCCACAAACACTGCTATCATTATACTCTGGGGTCTTTTATGGGGTATAATACTGTGTGCAGGGGCCACTATGGTGCAAAATAGTGTGTTCAGGGGCCACTTTGGGGCATAATAGTGTGTGTAAGGGCCACTTTGGGGCATAATAGTGTGTGTAGGGGCCACTATGGGGCATAGTAGTGTGTGCAGGAATGCGGTTTGTGCGAGGGGGGGAGCCCCCATGTCAAATGTTCGCCTTGGGGCCCAGCCATTCCTAGTTACACCACTGGGTTGAATACATTATGCATGTAAGCAGAAGAAGGAGGCTAGTCAGGCATTTTCTGCAGGTGGTTTTGAAAAAAAAAATCAGATTAGAAACATATAAGTATGTAATATTCTGGAACTATAGTGACAAATTCTTACATCACCTGTTATTTGGCTTAACCATTTATTGAAAACTCCTTAGAAGAACACAGTTTAACACTTCAAAATATCACAAACAGGAAGAAATATGCAGTATGAGGCACTCTGTCTTCAGTAGCTCATCTGTGGGGAAGCAGTCTCCCACTCCTCACACATGTAGTGTCTGTGGATTGCTTTGGTACACAATCCTGGCTGAAGAATAGTTATAAGCTGCTATTTAGTTAAGCCACGTTTCTCAGTAACATGAACACTGAACTACTATTGAATAGTCCAGAACTTGCATTAACAGCGCACTTCTAAGGGCACCCCCTGCCTTCCATAAATGCTAGTCCTAACCAGGATGTAAACTCAAGTAGTGGTTGCTGGGAGGATCTACATCGGAGGCTTGCCTTGCTGAGTGGTGGTACTTCTCAATGCCCAGTTCAGTCTATAGTGACCTCAGTCTACATGCTGTGCAATGGAAACATGGTGCCTCCCCCCTCCACAAGGTCTTCTCCTAAAAGCTGTTACCTGTCTGGCACAGTTGCTGCCTAGCACTCTCTCTGTCTTGCACAGTCACTTCTAAGCAGTCTCTCTGGCGCTTCGGCTGTGCCAACTTGCATGAACACAATACTCTAGGCCCAGCGCCGTGTCTGCTCTCTCCCTGGAGCACCACTCAACGCTTCCTTTACCAGTTCTCAGTTGCTCCCAGACTGGGCGGATTATCTCTTTCTTCTTGCTGCGCATCCCAGGCTGCTACAGGGAAAAACCTCCTGCACTACAAATATCTGGTTTTAATTAGTAAAAAAATTATCAGCAATAAATTAACTTTAAATAAGCATTTCTATGAAATGGGCCTAAAACTGGTAAACCGAATGATCCCCTAGTGCCCATCTTCCATTTCCTGATAGTTGGGAGGTATGTTGAGCATCCATTAGAAATGCACTATATATCAGTTTAATGTATGCCAACATTTTTCAACGATACATTGCAATGACTGAAATACTGTAGTAAGACCAAACATTTCAGTATGATCCAGATCCACTGGGAATATCATTGGTTTACATTGGTTTTAGTTTATTTTTAAAGATTTGCTGAGGATTTCCTGTTTGACACATGAAGGATTAAGTTATGTGCACATAGCACAAGCCGGGCCAACAAAATGTCATAAAATAATAAAAGAACAAACTTATTTTAATGAAGTATTGTTTTGCACCCCTCTTCACTCTCATAGCACCGAAACATGTGCTCTTAATCTGCTGTCCAAAGACTCAGCAAGATTTTCAGCTCTGACAAATACAATGAGGTGTCAGATTTAATAACTTCTCATACTGTTTGGATTCTCTACAAGCTTGGGTCTTGTGCATTGCATTTCGTGACAGCATTTCATTTTCCAAGCAAAATCTGATTTGTACCCTACATTAATTCTATGAAGTCCCCATCCTCTCAGCGTTGGAAATCACTTACTATAAGAAAAAAAATCGTACTACATTCTTCCAAGGTTTCTTAGTCTGTACAGTAGACTGCATCAAATCTAGGGTCACTATGGTGCCATGATATATATTGGGGGGATTTATTAAGACTGGCGTTCTGTACATCAATCTTAATAACTCAGATGCAGTTACCGCCAGCAAGGGAATGGATTAAGAGTCTCTTAATCATTCAGAAGTTCCTGACGGGCGTAGATTTTAGGAATAACACAGCAGATTGCTGGCGTGAGTCACAGTACTTTTGTTGGGACAAGGTGTCCCTGTCCCACTCCATCCACTTTTGGCAAGGTGCAGAAAGACAATGTTGCACATATCTGGCACAAGAAGGGGCCGGGCACCAAAGATGCACCACATTTACACCCATCTATGCCAGAAAACTGGTATAAATGAGTTAGTAAATTCGCTCCAATGGTTTTTTTTTTTTTTTTTTTATTCCAGGCCTTCCTCTTAATCTCCTCCTTTTCTGTTGATCCTATTTTGTCTCATATTACAATTACAATTAAAATTTAGAAATATTTAAAGAAATTTTCTCTGCATGTCCCAGAGGATCATCCTTGCCTCGTCTCCACCTCCTCACTGTTCTATGGCTGGCTGTAAGACAACTGGCTAGAGCAGGAGATCCCTGCTCTGCTTTGTCTGCAATAGGATAAAAAAAATTGTTCAGTCCAGCCCCTAGGCTAAGGGCCCATGCATACGACCGAATGTGCATTCAAGTTGGGAGCTGAGTTTATCACAGAATGCAGCTGGATGACACTTGGAGTGACGCTTTCACGTCTATGGGGCTTTCAGATCCATTCCTTTCTGATAACACACAGTAGGGTAGGACTCTATAATCATCCATATTATTGGAATGGTAAGTGACGGGTCCGAAAAACAAAGCCAATAGTCAAATCCATTCGGGAACGCCAGAACAAAATCGCAAGACAGAGAGGAATTGAGGAACGTAGCCAGAGGTCAGTATAGGTGTAAACACAGCAAGGTCAGCAAACAAACTGGAGTACAAAGGAATTTACCAGCAATCCTGGTTCAGAAGGGAGTGGTTTATAAAGGCAGTGATTGATTAAGGCCTGAAAGTCTAGGACAGGAAGCTTCCCTATGTTGTCATGGTAACCTTAAAGCAGCAACAACAATTCCTAAAAGGAAGCTTCCCCATGTTGACACGGCAACCTTAAAGCAGCAACATTCCTGACAGCACTTAGATGTCATCCGACTGCATTCAATGACAATCTTGGGCCCCCAATTCAGCTGCACACTCAGTCGTGTGCATGGGCCCTGCCCCCACAATTGGTCTCCAGTCAAAGATGTAGCAGGAGAGTAACCTCTTTGTTATCTGCATGATTTCTACAAGATAGTTTCTTTAAGGATCATCTAGAAAATGCTGCAAAAAGACTGCAAAATAGCAAGGACAACTATATTTCTTATTTCTATTTTTAGGATTCCTTTCTAGGCTTAGTGTTTCTTTACTAAAGCAAGATGTTCAATAGGCACATAGAAGCACCTTGGCATATAGGCATAATAGGCAGGGAGACCTTTCCAAAGTTGCATGGTAGAAACTCAGTCTCCCAACATGCGTGTATACCCAGCAAGAATAAAAAGTCCCCCGTCAGCATCTTCAAATGATGGAGGAATTTATTGGAAACCAGACTATTCAGCACATATCGGCCCAAGTGAAAGAAGCCCCTACATGGGTCAGCACGTGGTGTATGATCTGGGCTCCAATAAATTGCTCCATCATTTGAAGATGCTGGTGGAGGACTTTTTTTTCTTGATAGACGGATAAATTCTATTTTTTTTTTCTCTACCATGGCCCCTCAGTCAAAGTCTTCAGGCTTTGCACCAATCATCTATGTGGAGTGGGTGAAATTTGATAAGTAAAGGTTAATGGCTGTCTCAGCACAATGGAAAAATCTGGGTCATTTGTGCAGTGGTAGTGCTGTGTGACATTTCAGAAAACCAAGAACATCTTTAGTTTCTCTGTTTCTGCACTCAGCTCAGTTTAGCTATTACAAAACTGACTGCATTGCTGTGTGAAGGAATACGAGATCCACCAGTCATCCAGATGAAAGAATATCTCCTGTTTAGATATAAACATAATGTAGCATTTAAATTATACATGGCAACTTTCCAAAATTGTTAAGCGCTGCTCACATCAGCCCCCGGCTCTGTCATAGGAGCAGAACAAAATAATGTATACAATGGAGGTCAAGAGATCCCATTGTCTATGTGTATAACTACAAATGTAGCAAAGTAAACCCGAACTATTGCAACTAAACTGCTGCAACGTGCTGCAACAGTTTAACCAATTGCAAATGTTCACCTTAACTCTGCTACAACTGTATGTCTATGTTAGGCTGCCATTTTGGTGTCTGTCATTTTTAACTATTGTGCAACGGAGGCTCCAAATGGAGTCACCAGTGTAGTTGTAAGCATAGCCTTATCAAAGAGATTTTGGAAGAAAACTATCTGCATGTAATGTATGCCCTCAAATTCTGGTCACAACCCAAAACAATAGTAAGAATGGTAGTGTACTACAGCAGTCTCTGTTCCACTAGGGGGTGCAAGTCTTTTTTTTAACATAAAGAAGCCCAGAGGTTTTTATCAAAGCAGAGAGACAGGGATTTAATTCTGGTGCCAACAGAGGAAGAGAGAAAGTCGGTTCTACAGAGCTCTCCAACAATCAGGCATTAGAGAGCAGGCAACAGCGCAGGCCAGAGTACTACAGACAGAGTGGCCAACAACTGCACCAAACAAACTGAAGGGACTACAATCACAAGCTTCAAGAAGGCCCTGAAGACTCACCTATTCAGGAAGGCCTACAACCTCCAATAACACTACTGTCACCACACCACCATCTGTACAGTCTCTCCCCTCACCTTCTGTCTCTATCCCTCTTCCCTCATAGATTGTAAGGCCTTGCGGGCAGGGCCTTCTATCCCACTGTGCCAGTTGATGAATCTTAGTATTATCTGTTTTGTACATCTTGTGTACCGTATGTAAATCTCAAATGTAAAGCACCATGGAATTAATGGTGTTATATAAATAAACAATAATAATAATAATAATAATACTTTAGGTAGCTCTGTTGTTATATTAGGGACTAAGAGACTCGGATTAACTGTGAGCAGAAAGTAAAGGGAGCCAGTTAACGCTAACAGACTGTATAAATGCTAGCCAACTACTTCCATTGCATTAAGCTGTTCAATTAAGCCACATTCTACAATATATCTATCTGCAAAGAGCCACTAAGGTAATCCTTGGTCTACATATGGGAGGAGAGGTAGTCTCCCTCCCCACAGGTGTGCTGCCTTCATCTGTCAACACTATACCTGCACTAGAATGTTCCACATGTAGCATCAGCCAAAGAATGAACCAATTTGAGGGGCCATATTCACTGCAGTTAAAGTTAGGCTGTGTTCACATAAAGTGTTTTTTGAACACAGTTGAAAAACACTTCAGAAATAAACAATTAATAGGATCTGGTTAGGTCTATATTTAAGGTCATGGATCTGTTCTGGGGTCTGTATTTGTTTATTTGTTTAAGGGTCTGGTTTGGAGACTGCAATAGCGTTGATGGTAAATGGTAAGTGTAAATAATTTAGACGTTTGCCCTGGGCTTGTATTTTGGGTGTCTGGCTATATTTTAGGGGTCTGATCTAAGTCTGTATTATGAGGATCTGGTTTGGAGGTTTATACTAAAAAGGTGTGGTTTGGGAGTATATATTTACATAAGAGGTCTATTGGAGGCTAGTTTTGGGTTTGTTTTAAGGGGGTCTGTCTGGAAACTTTAGGGATCTGCCCTAGGTTTGTACTTAGAGAGTCTGAATTTATTTGGGGAGTATGATATGGGTCTGTATTTAGAAGGTCTGTAATTATTTAGGAAGTTTGTGTTAGAGTCTGTATTTGTTTAGGTGGGTCTGGGAACTGTATTAGTTTAGGTGGTGCAACTGCGACTGAGCCCGGAGGGGTACGGGGCCCGCTGTCAGCTGGAGATGGTCAGGGCTCCAGACCACCATGATAGTCATCAGGGAAAGCCTGACTGCTATACATGTTGTTAATGGAAAGGGGCCTGGCGACATAGATGCCTGCCCAGGGGAGGTGATTAAAAATAAGAAATACCCCTCTCTCCTGGGCTTCTGACAGTCCTCAGCATCCTCTTAAGGGCTTTTCCGGCCTGTGGAGATCCCAGTGTATAATAATAGCACCAAAGCAGGGCTGAACCTCATGAATATTCGTTGAATTTCATGGGGTTCACCTGAAGTGGCTTTAGGGGGCTGTTCGGAGCATTTTATACTGTGTGGGGCCACTGTGGAGCATATTATACTGTATGGAGGCCACTGTGGAGCATATTATACTGTTTAGGGGCCATTGTGCAGCATATTATACTGTGTGGGGGCCACTGTGGAGAAAATTGTACTGTGTAGGGGCCACTGTGGAGCATATTATACTCTTTGTGGCCACTGTGAAGCATTTGACACTGTGTGTGGGTCACTTTGGAGCATATTATACTGTGTGTGAGTCAATGTGGAGCATATTATACTGTGAGGGGCCCCTTCACTATTTACATCTGTTTTATAGCAGTCTAAAAAACAGATATTGTGTGATGTAAATAGTGAAGGGTTTATGGTGCTTGCAAAAGCACTATGGGCCCTTCAAATAGTTGATCAGCAGGGGTTGTGGGTATTGGACCTCCATTGATCTGTTAGACTGTTAGGACCCTGCAGACCAGCTGTTTTCCCAAAGCACAGAGCTCCCAGTATACTATATTCTTGATAACTGCAGTTGTGGCTACTATAGTTGCATCTCTTTGAAATACCTGAGATACTTCTGCAGTGCTTATAACTGTCGGTATCAAGAATACACTATAGGGTGGGGTAGGGGGCCCCAGTCAAAGTTTGCACCAGGGCCCACAAGACTATAGTTATGATGCTGAGTTTAGAGCTTCTACTCTAGGTCTGTATTAATTTAAGTGGTCTGTATTTATTAAGGGGATCTGATCTGATTCTTTATTTAAAGGATGTCGTTTAAAGGTCTGTATTAATAGGGTTTCATTTGAGGGTCTATTTATGGGGTATGTAAATCTGAGGTCTGTGTTTAATTGGGGGGTCTGGTCTGGGCACTGCAATAATTTATGGTTTAAAGGGTATGAATTTCTAGGGAGTGTTCCTTGGATTGTATTTAGGGGTTATAGGGCCTGCATATATTTTGGGGGTCTGAACTAAGTCTGTATTATTATTATTATTGTTTATTTATATAGCACCATTAATTCCATGGTGCTGTACATTATTATATTAATTCATTGGTGCTTTACATTTCAGGGTTTACATACAGTACACAAAATATACAAAACAAATGCAATACTAACAGTGACCAACTGGCTCAGTGGGATAGAGGGCCCTGCCCGCAAGGGCTTACAATCTATGAGAGGTTTAGGGATCTGTACTTTCAGGGTCTGGTTTGCAGATTTGCACTTATGTAGAAGGTCTGATTGTGATTCTGTTTTTCTCAGGGGAGTCTAGTTTGATAACTCTAATAGTTTGGGGGGCTGTTGTGTGAATGTATTTAAGGGGTGTGCCCTAGGTTTGTATTTAGAGAATCTGGGGACTGAATTTATTTTGAAGGCTCTGACCAGGGTCTGTATTTGAAGGGTTGTTGTTTTGTCTGTATTTATGTAATTTATTTATTGAAAGAGTTTGGTCTGGGTGTTTGTTTGTTTATGGGGGGTCTGGGCTGGCGACTTGGATAGCTTAGGATATCTTAGGTTTGTAATTGTTTAGGGGGGTTGTATTTTGTATTCCTGGAGGTCTTGTCTGTAGTCTGAATTTTCTTGTGTTGCAATGAGGCTGGAGATGTCTGCAGAAGTGAAGGGTCATAGATGTTCTGGCAGCACACTCTGTAGGTGCCAGAAGTCGTCATGGCAATCTGGGTCAGATGGAGAAGAAAAAAAAGAAAGAAAAAGCTTACAATCAAGGAAGATGTCATCTGTGAGTCTATGATTACTAGAGGAGTTGTCACCTCTCCTGACATGTCTGCTGTAGTAGTCTTTTATTCTACAAAAAGTTCCCTTATAGCCCAGACCTAATTGACAATTGGGTATTACCATTCCCCTTGTCAGTAGGATGAACCTCTTCACTGTCTGATACTGTTGGTGATGATTGGTCACTGTCGGTGTATAAAGACAAAGCCCTTTGACCAATAGAATGGTACTGCCAAATTGTTAATGCTAGCACAGAAGGGTGGTGTTAATAATAGTCACAGGTGAGAAGACAGAGGTTGGGATGATGGGGGCCAAGTTTGGGGAACGACCTAGAGCCTATGGGCTACTAAATCTGCCACTTGTAAAGAAGTTTAAGTAATGCTAAAAGTTTTAATGTGTAGTTGTATTAATATTGAGTTTGTAGCTACTGAGTCTGACATCAACTAGTGTTACCTAAGTCTTAGAATAGTCTTTTTGGCACAAGCTGAGATTTTATTGTATTCAAGAAGTTTAGAAAGTGTCCAAGTTACTGTAGATGGTCTGTCATTATGCTTCCTCTATCCACTATTTGGATGAAACTAAGGTGTTAATATGATTCCAGGATATATTTTCTTTGGATTCAGTAACAACATGAGGAATATTTTTTTCGGATTTGGCAGCGGATGTTTCTGGCAAACAATACATTATACAAGACCAGCGAGCAACTGATCGTCACTGAGGAATTCATTAACGAGACAGAAAAGATGGCTGAATGCCCAAGATACTTTGTTCGAAGCAATGGGAAATGTCAATGCAATGTGAACTCTGCCTGATTTAGTAATATTTTCCTGATAATTTATTTTAAATAATGCATTTTCTATATAATCTATGTGCATGAGGAATGGTTTCTTTGGTTTCTTTGCTTCATTGGTAGATGGAATGGAACTCATTTATTTATGGAGAAACCTTTTTCCTCCCATAGATTGAGGAAGGTTTAACCAGACTTTACTAGTGCATAGCAATTACAGTCTAAAAGAATCATTTGTTCTTATTGTGAAAAGCAAATCTCTACAGAAAGTGAAGCTTTGTTGGAAAACAAATTAAATCTGTTTAAATCTTTCAGAAGGGGTCTGCGCTCTAAAGAGGCCAACAGTCATAATAAGACCCAGTACTTGGAATTGTCTACAAAGGAACTATCTTTGTTCCAGGAGCTGAAAAGAAAAAATGCAACACATACAGTCTCACCGGCTCTTTAATGCAAGGAAATCCCAATAACAGTAAAATGGGAATGAACATAGGTAGGTATATAAAGAGAGCATATATATGTGCTAGGTAGGCATGAAAAAATACAGCAAAATAAGAATGCTTTTAAAAATAGAAATAATAGGCTGGGTTTACATGGTGTTTTTCTTATTGAGGCTGTGGACCCATGTTGCTGAAACGCAGCTTTTTGTTGCAGATTTTTCTGCATTTTTTGTGCCAAAGCCAGAAGTGGATTGAGCAAAAGAGAGAAGTATAAGAACTTCCTATATATTTCCCATTCCTTTTGTAACCACTTTTGGCTTTGGCTAAAAAAAACCGCAAAAAAATCTGCAACAAAAAAAATGAAGAATTGCATGCAGATTTTAATTCCAGTAATGCGTAGCACCTGTTACTATGCATTTCATCTGTTTGATAACAGATATTCAATTGAAAACCTTTGGTTTACTGGCATAAAATACTATATATTATATATATATATATATATATATATATATATATATATAGTATATACTGATAACTGCAACTAAATAATGCATTCAGTAATTCAGTAAAAAAGTGTTATACAGTAAAGCTCAGTCCTAAGAGCTTATTTTTGGCAATATTTGGTGTGACCTTTGCCCTTTGTCTTCCATCACTTCTAGCTACACTTGAAAACAGTAATCCCAGACAGATTGGATATTTTTGAGATCAGGGCTCTGTTGGTGCCATATCATCATGTCAGGACTCTTCCTCCAAAGGGCATCAAATATTGATTTCATTTAGCCTTTTCCTTTGTTCATTCATTTCATTTTGTTAAATGGCACGAGAGTTTTCATCAGATATTGTAATATCTGCAGAGCCTTGCTGTGAAGTCTGTTTTCTGACTTTATAATCCTTCATATATAGTATCCTATCAGAGTTTCTGCTGCTAATAGCCTCATTATGGGTGCATTTCTGAGGCAGGGGGCAGGCAAATACAGAGCATGTGAGAGGCTGCTCTCCTCACATATTCATTTCTTTTCAAGTAATTCTGCCAGGAGTAACTGTAAAATAGCAAAAAATAGTTGAGAAAAGCCCAAATAACATAGTATAGGAGATCCAGGGACACTGGGCAGCAAATACAGGATATGATGCAGCTAAAAAAGAGAAATCTGAGCTTAATAAGGAAAGCTGCTTGCTGTATATGTTGTTCAGACAGAAAACAATATTTTTAAATAAAGTGTATTACATTTTGGTCACATACTCTATTAAATATTTAAATGATTAAGTTGTCTGAAAAGTTGACCATTTAATTGAAAAAAATAAACTATTAACGCTTCTATTTTTGGAAGCATTCTTAATCTGCAACATTGTTAACAGAGTTTTCTGTATTTTCATGACTATAAAAATTGTAGATTCACACTGAAGGCATCAAAACTATGAATTAACACATGTGGAATTATATACTTAACAAACTTAAAAGTGTGAAACAACTGAAAATATGTCTTATATTCTAGGTTCTTCAAAGTAGCCACCTTTTGCTTTGATTACTGCTTTGCACACTCTTGGCATTCTCTTGTTGAGCTTCAAGAGGTAGTCACCTGAAATGGTTTTCACTTCACAGGTGTGCCCTGTCAGGTTTAATAAGTGGGATTTCTTGCCTTATAAATGGGGTTGGGACCATCAGTTGTGTTGTTCAGAAGTCAGGTGGATACACAGCTACTGAATGGAGTGTTAGAATTTGTATTATGGCAAGAAAAAAGTAGCTAAGTAAAGAAAAACGAGTGGCCATCATTACTTTAAGAAATGAAGGTCAGTCAGTCCGAAAAATTGGGAAAACTTTGAAAGTGTCCCCAAGTGCAGTGGCCAAAACCATCAAGCGCTACCAAGAAATTGGCTCACATGAGGACCGCCCCAGGAAAGGAAGACCAAGAGTCACCTCTGCTGCGGAGGATAAGTTCATCCAAGTCACCAGCCTCAGAAATCGCAGGTTAACAGCAGCTCAGATTAGAGACCAGGTCAATGCCACACAGAGTTCTAGCAGCAGACACATCTCTACAACAACTGTTAAGAGGAGACTGTGTGCAGCAGGCCTTCATGGTAAAATAGCTGCTAGGAAACCACTGCTAAGGACAGGCAACAAGCAGAAGAGACTTGTTTGGGCTAAAGAACACAAGGAATGGACATTAGACCTGTGGAAATCTGTGCTTTGGTCTGATGAGTCCAAATTTGAGATCTTTGGTTCCAACCACCGTGTCTTTGTGCGACGCAGAAAAAGTGAACGAATGGACTCTACATGCCTGGTTCCCACCGTCAAGCGTGGAGGAGGAGGTGTGATGGTGTGGGGGTGCTTTGCTGGTGACACTGTTGGGGATTTATTCAAAATTGCACATGAAGGGTGGGAAATCTTCCGTAGGGAAATCATTAATGCACAGGAACTAACAATACCTAGAAGGAAGAAAAATGGGAAGCACTTAAAAACACCAGGATGGATGACCAAAAAATTACATAACCTGCTAAAAAAGAAAAAGGAAACATACAACAAGTGGAAGATGGGAACTATATCTAAGGAAGAGTATACAGCAGTTTGCAGACTCTGCAAGACAAGCATCAAAGGAGCTAAGGCTGAACATGAATTGAAGCTTGCAAAAGAGGTTAAGAGTAAGGTAAAAGGATTTTGGGGGTATGTTAAAAGTAAAAGAAAAGTGAAGGAAACCATTGGAGTCCTGAAGAATGATAAGGGTGAAACAGTTAATATGGTGGAACAGCAGGTAGAGCTACTAAATTCATATTTCGTATCCGTCTTCTCCCAAGAAACTAATGGAAATATCAACATTAATGGTGATAGTGATGAGGGAAAGGAAGACTCTAAGCTGAATATAAGCGAAGGTCTGGTAAGCCAAGATAAAGGAAACCAAGTCCCCAGGACCGGATGATTTACACCCTAGAGTCTTGAAAGAGTTAGCAGAGGAAATAACAGAACCTCTTGCTATAATCTTCAATAAGTCAAGGGAAACAGGAGTGGTCCCTCTAGATTGGAAAAGGGCAAATGTGGTCCCCATCTACAAAAAGAGGAAAAGGGATGATCCAGGAAATTATAGGCAGGTAAGTCTGACCTCGATAGTAGGAAAAATCTTTGAGCAAATTGTCAAGGAACATTTACTTCGGTACCTGGATGGGAAGGCTTTAATTAATCAGAGCCAGCACGGCTTTATGACCAATAAATCCTGATTTCCTTCTACAACAAAATCACTGAATGGTTGGACCAGGTGAATGCAGTGGACTTAGTATATCTTGACTTCAGTAAGGCATTTGATAAAGTATCACATAACATTCTTATTGAAAAAATGATTAAGTATGGCTTTGATAAAAAATCAGTTAGGTGGATTTACAACTGGCTTAAAGATCGGGCACAACGAGTAATGCTAAATGGCTTCACATCGAACTGGAAGAAAGTAAAAAGCGGGGTGCCGCAGGGCTCTGTCCTGGGCCCAGTACTTTTTAATATCTTTATAAATGATCTGGACGATGGGATTATTGGGGAACTCATAAAATTTGCAGATGATACGAAGATAGGAGGAATAGCCAACACTAGAGAGGAGTGAGAGTGTATTCAAAAGGACTTAGACACACTGGAACAATGGCTGAGGCGAATAGAATGGTATTTAGCAGGGACAAATGCAAAGTCCTACATCTGGGTAACAGAAATGTAAAAAGCATATATAATATGGGAGGAATAGAACTAAGTGATAGCACAGGGGAAAAGGACTTGGGCATAATAGTAGATCACAAATTCAATATGAGCCAACAGTGCGGTGCTGTTGCAAAAAAGGCTAACAAAATCCTGGGATGTATCAAGACAAGCATTGAATCTAGATCAAGAGAGGTAATTATTCCGCTGTACCCTGCCCTGGTCAGACCCCACCTGGAATACTGTGTACAGTTCTGGGCACCTCAATTCAAGAAAGACATCGATATATTGGAACAAGTCCAGAGAAGAGCAACCAAAATGGTGGAAGGTCTGCAAAACATGTAATATGAGGAACGGTTAAAAGAACTGGGATTGTTTAGTTTGCAGAAGAGAAGGCTAAGGGGAGACTTAATAGCGGTCTTCAAATATCTGAAAGGTAGTCACAGTGCAGAGGGATCTAACCTTTTCTCATTAGCGGAAGGAAGTACAAGAAGTAATGGGATGAAACTAAAGGGAAGGAGATACAGATTAGACATTAGGAAAAACTTTCTGACAGTGAGGGTAGTGAGGGAGTGGAATAGGCTGCCACGGAAGGTGGTGAGCTCCTCATCAATGGAAATCTTCAAGTGGAAACTGGATAAACATATAGCTGGGATGATTTAGGAAAACCTGCTTTTGCAGGGGGTTGGACTTGGTGGCCCTTGAGGTCCCTTCCAACTCCAAGAAAGAAAGAAAGAAAGAAAGAAAATTGAAGGAATACTGAACCAGCATGGTTACCACAGCATCTTGCAGCGGCATGCTATTCCATCCGGTTTGCGTTTAGGTGGACCATCATTTATTTTTCAACAGGACAATGACCCCAAACACATCTCCAGACTGTGTAAGGGCTATTTGACCAAGAAGGAGAGTGATGGGGTGCTAAGCCAGATGACCTGGCCTCCACAGTCACCAGACCTGAACCCAATCGAGATGGTTTGGGGTGAGCTGGACCGCAGAGTGAAGGCAAAAGGGCCAACAAGTGCTAAGCATCTCTGGGAACTCCTTCAAGACTGTTGAAAGACCATTTCAGGTGACTACCTCTTGAAGCTCATCAAGAGAATGCCAAGAGTGTGCAAAGCAGTAATCAAAGCAAAAGGTGGCTACTTTGAAGAACCTAGAATATAAGACATATTTTCAGTTGTTTCACATGTGTTAATTCATAGTTTTGATGCCTTCAGTGTGAATCTACAATTTTTATAGTCATGAAAATAAAGAAAACTCTTGGAATGAGAAGGTGTGTCCAAACTTTTGGTCTGTACTGTATACAGTGCTGGTCAAAAGTATTGGCACCCCTGCAATTCTGTCAGATAATACTCAATTTCTTCCAGAAAATGATTGCAATCACAAATGCTTTGGTAATAATATCTTCATTTAATTTGTCTTCGATGGAAAACCACAAAAAGAATTGTCAAAAAGCCAAATTGGATATAATTCCACACCAAACATAAAAAGGGGGTAGACAAAAGTATTGGCACCCTTTGAAAAATCAGGTGATGCTTCTCTAATTTGTGTAATTAACAGCACCTGTTACTTACCTGTGGCACATAACAGGTGGTGGCAATAACTAAATCACACTTGCAGCCAGTTGAAATGGATTAAAGTTGACTCAACCTCTGTCCTGTGTCCTTGTGTGTACCACATTGAGCATGGAGAAAAGAAAGAAGACCAAAGAACTGTCTGAGGACTTGAGAAGCAAAATTGTGAGGAAGCATGAGCAATCTCAAGGCTACAAGTCCATCTCCAAAGACCTGAATGTTCCTGTGTCTACCGTGCGCAGTGTCATCAAGAAGTTTAAAGCCCATAGCACTGTGGCTAACCTCCCTAGATGTGGACGGAAAAGAAAAATTGACTAGAGATTTCAACGAAAGATTGTGCGGATGGTGGCTAAAGAACCTCGACTAACATCCAAACAAGTTCTAGCTGCCCTGCAGTTCGAGGGTACAACAGTGTCAACCCGTACTATCCGTCGGTGTCTGAATGAAAAGGGACTCTATGGTAGGATACCCAGGAAGACCCCACTTCTGACCCAGAGACATAAAAAAGCCAGGCTGGAGTTTGCCAAAACTTACCTGAGAAAGCCAAAAACTTTTTGGAAGAATGTTCTCTGGTCAGATGAGACAAAAGTAGAGCTTTTTGGGAAAAGGCATCAACATAGAGTTTACAGGAAAAAAAAGAGGCCTTCAAAGAAAAGAACACGGTCCCTACAGTCAAACATGGCAGAGGTTCCCTGATGTTTTGGGGTTGCTTTGCTGCCTCTGGCACTGGACTGCTTGACCATGTGCATGGCATTATGAAGTCTGAAGACTACCAACAAATTTTGCAGCATAATGTAGGGCCCAGTGTGAGAAAGCTGGGTCTCCCTCAGAGGTCATGGGTCTTCCAGCAGGACAATGACCCAAAACACACTTCAAAAAGCACTAGAAAATGGTTGGAGAGAAAGCACTGGAGACTTCTAAAGTGGCCAGCAATGAGTCCAGACCTGAATCCCATACAACACCTGTGGAGAGATCTCAAAATGGCAGTTTGGAGAAGGCACCCTTCAAATCTCAGGGACCTGGAGAAATTTGCCAAAGAAGAATGGTCTAAAATTCCAGCAGAGCATTGTAAGAAACTCATTGATGGTTACCAGAAGCGGTTGTTTGCAGTTATTTTGTCTAAAGGTTGTGCTACCAAGTATTAGGCTGAGGGTGCCAATACATTTGTCCGGCCCATTTTTGGAGTTTTGTGTAAAATGATCAATGATTTGACTTTTTCTTCATTCTCTTTTGTGTTTTTTCATTGCAAGCAAAATAAATGAAGATACTATTACCAAAGCATTTGTGATTGCAATCATTTTCTGGAAGAAATTGAGTATTATCTGACAGAATTGCAGGGGTGCCAATACTTTTGGCCAGCACTGTATATATGAAATCCAAAATCACGACTGCCCCAGCTTTTACATGGGTTCCAATCCCAGGTAACAGACAAAATCCATTATAGATAAATATCACAAAAATATGCAGCACTCTAATAATAAAGTAAAAAAAATGAGGGAGTTTTTATTACCCCATACAAGCAGCTCAAGACACTTTTTCAGCTCGAATGTTGCTTGTATGACGTAATAAAAGCACCCTCATTTTTTTCTTTTTATATGTGTGTGTATATATATATATATATATATATATATATATATATATAAAATAGTGCCAACATAGTGCACAGTGCTGCCTATCCCTTGTGACTGAGACCTGAACGTCAATATGTTGGAAATGACAATTAAAGCTAGGTTCACATCTGCATTGGAGTCTCCGCCACAGATTCAGTCTAGAATCGGTGGAGAGGAAAGTTCTGGAAACACACAAAAACCTAAACAATGCAGACATTTTAGAGCTTTTTTAGGAAAAAATGCCAAGCTAAAACTCTGAAGTATGGGCAAGGTAGGTTTTGTGGGTACCAGAGCACTGCATGGGTATCCACCTGTGTAATAGTAACATAGGACATACACTACAAAATGTATGACTGCCACTGCCACTTTTCTGAGAAGCTTGTCATTCTAGACGACAATAAAATTAGAAGGTATGTAATATTAAAGAATCCCAGCACCTCACTTAATCTCCTCCATTCCTGTGCTTCTATTTTGCCCCATGTTTAACCCCTTCCTGCTGCAGGCATTTTTTGCTTTTGCATTTTTGTTTTTCACTCCCCGCCTTCCAAAAGCATTAAAGAGGACCTTTCATGTCCTCATCAATGTGCCGTATTATATACCACTAGAAAACTGAATTGTCGGCACTGTCAGCTTTCCCGGTATGTGCCCCGGTGCTAGAGATATCAGTGCCTTTAATTTCGGTGCCGATATCTCCCCACTATCAGAAGGGCGGCAAGGAGCACCCCCTCTGACAGTACAAGGCTATGTTAGAGTACAGTCAGGAGGGTGTTCCTCACAGCAAAGTAATGACGCGAGGCTGTAAGGCCGTCCGTCTGACAGTGGGGAGATATCGGTGCTGAAATTAAAGTCACTGATATCTGATATCTCCAGCACTGGGGCATATACCAGGAAAGTGCACTGAATTCAGTGCACTGTCAGCTTTCTAGCGGTATATAATACTGCACATTGATGAGGACATGAAAGGTCCTCTTTAACTTTTTTAATTTTCAGAGCCATATGAAGGCTTATATTTGCATTCTTGCATCTTCCGAGAGCCACTTCCTTTCAAGACACAATAATAATAATAATGATAATAACATATTCCACATCACTTTACAATTTGTAGGGTTCAAGTACAGACAAAAAAGATACATTACAAAGAAATAGTCAATTCACACACTGGGACTGAGGGCCCTGCTCGCAAGAGCTTACAATCTATGAGGTAGAGGGGGTGACACAAGAGGTAGCAGGGGCGGCAACAGACGTAGCATTGCTTATACAATGGTCAGACAATTTTGTAATAGAAGTTATTGTAATTACACATATATAAAGCTGTATGAGCCGTCTCCAGTCATGTCCTTTAAAGTGCAGATGGTGCCTGGACATATAAAGTTAGTCTGATACGGCATCATATCCTGTGAGGTGATGTGGGAGCGTGAACAAATTTGGGCATTCTAACTAAGGAAGGGTTTACATTAGGAATTGTGATAGACCTGTCTGAAAAGATATGTCTTTAGTTTGAGCTTGAAGCTGTAGAAAGTGGGAGTTAATCTGATTGTCCAGGATAGAGCATTCCAGAGAAGTGGTGCAACTCGGGAGAAGTCTTGTATATGGGAGTGGGAGGTTCTGATAATAGAGGATGTTAGTCTTAGGTCATTGAGTGAACAGAGAGCACGGGTTGGGCGATAGACAGAGATGAGGGAGGAAATGTAGGGAGGAGCAGCATTATGGAGAGCCTTGTGGATGAGGGTGATAAGTTTATATTGTATTCTGTATTGAATAGGCAGCCAATGTAGTGACCGGCACAGACCAGAGGCATCAATGTAGCATCTAGACTGATAGATGAGCCTGGCCGCCGCATTCAGAATAGATTGTAGAGGGGAAAGTTTAGTAAGGGGAAGACCGATTAGTAAGGAGTTACAGTAGTCAAGGCGAGAGTGAATCAGGGCGACAATAAGTGTCTTTAGTGTATCTGTGGTAAGGAAAGGGTGGATTCTGGGGATGTTTTTGAGGTGGAGATGGCATGAGCTTGCGAGTGATTGGATATGGGGGTGGTGAAGGAAAGGTCTGAGTCAAACATAACCCCGAGGCAGCGGGCATACTTCCTAGGAGTTATGGTAAGGCCAGAGACTGCAATGGAGATAGCAGGGACAAATCTATTAGATGATGGTGTGGGGGAATAAGCTCAGGGGACCCAGACAGTCAGAGACAGACACAAAGGTTCAGTCCAACAGGTATTATCCTGTGTGTTTATTTTTTCAGGAAAAAACAGCAAAACAAATAAGCCTTAACTTTCAGGCAAAACAAATAACAGAGCTCCTGCTCGTCTGAGCAACTAGCTATACAGGAGGCTCTCCTATCTGTACGTGTGGCTTACTTCAGCCACCCGGTCAATAAATAGCGCAGAGCAACGGCAGGAATTCACTCCAGAGTCTCACCAGCCTTTTCAATGTGAGGGCAGAACCCGGCTCCTCCTTTCTCCCACAAGAACTGCTCAGGACTGAGAACTTAGCAACCTTTTATAGGCCTTTGATGAGGCCAAGGTCCCACCTGTGTTCCCTAGTAAGACAAGAAGCAGTTAACAAAATGATTTCTCACAACTGAGGTTTTGTTACCTGTGTTGTAAACCCACTTACCACACATATGTGAGGAATCTGGAGGAGACATAGCGACCTTCCAGAACCTTACCAGTCACTTTCTCACATACCCTCCCCCTTTGTTCGGACCTATAGGGGTGAACACTTTTCGCCACCATACAGTGTGCCCTGGACAGAGCATCCACATTCCCCTGTAACCTACCGGATCGGTGCTCTATGTTAAATTTGAAATTTTGCAGGGTGAGGAACATTTCTCGGACATTTCTCTCTTTGGCCTGAGACATCCATGTGAGAGGGCAGTGGTCAGTAACCAACCTAAAACATCGGCCCAGCAAATAATAGTGTAGGGACTCCAGGGCCCATTTGATGGCCAAACACTCCCTTTCTACAATACTGTAATTTTTCTCTGCAGGTGTAAGTTTTCGACTCAAGTACGTGACTAGATGTGCCTCACCTTCAATAACTTGTGAAAGCACTGCGCCTAACCCTACATCAGAGGCGTCAGTCTGTACCACAAACTCCTCGGCATAGTCAGGAGTAATCAAAACTGGTTGCTTACATAAGACTGATTTTAACTCCTGGAATGCCCTCTCAGCCTCTTCGGTCCACTTGACCATACTAAATTTACCTCCCTTGGTGAGGTCAGTCAAGGGAGCTGCCATAGAAGCAAAATTGGGGACAAACCTGCAATAATACTCCATCATTCCCAGGAAAGCCCTCACTTGCTTCTTACTCAAGGGACGGGGCCAGTTCTGGATAGCCTCTATTTTATTAACCTGAGGTTTTATTATCCCCCTTCCTATTTTGTACCCCAAATCCCTGGCTTCTTCAAGGCCCAAGGCACACTTCTTGGGGTTAGCAGTTAACCCGCCTGCCCGAAGGGAATCTAGTACAGCTAGGACTTTAGGCAAAGTGACTTTCCCAATCAGGACTGAAGATGACAATATCATCAAGATAGGCTGATGCGTACCTGCGATATGGCTTAAGGATTTTGTCCATCAGTCAAAGTTGCGGGAGCACCGTGTAACCCAAAAGGCATAGTCACGTACTGAAACAGACCATCTGGGGTGACAAACGCTGTTTTTTCTTTAGCGCTCTCTGTGAGCGGTACCTGGCAATACCCTTTTGTTAAGTCGAGAGTAGAGAAATACCTGGCAGATCCCAACCTTTCAATCAGCTCATCTACTCTTGGCATTGGGTAGGCATCAAACTTGGAATTTTTATTTAATTTACGAAAATCGTTACAAAACCTGATTGTACCGTCAGGTTTGGGAATGAAAACAATTGGGTTTGACCATGCACTCTTAGACTCTTCAATAACCCCGAGGGCTAACATATCTTTTACCTCCTTTGATATGGCCTGTCTACGAGCTTCAGGTATTCTGTACGGACTTAGATTGACTCGTACCTGCGGCTCGGTGACAATGTCATGCTCTATCAGATCAGTACGCCCAGGTAAGTCAGAAAATACATCATTATTTCTCTGTGCAAATTCTTTTGCCTCTTGTACCTGTACCCTGGATAGGGTCTCAGCTATTTGTACCTCAGGAAAATCCTTACCTTGTGCACCCCCTGTTTTAGCAGTAACCTCTCTAGGGGCCCTTATGGCAGACAAGGATTCTCTGTCTTTCCAGGGTTTTAACAAATTCACCTGGTATATCTGTTCAGGTTTTCTCCTGCCTGGCTGAAAAACTTTGTAGTTTACATCAACCACTTTTTCAAGTATTTCATAAGGGCCTTGCCACTTGCCTAGAAATTTACTTTCTACTGTGGGCACTAACTAACATTAACACTCGATCACCGGGGCTGAAGGTTCGGAGCTTAGCCGTCCTGTTATAAACACTGCCCTGAGCTAACTGGGCTTGCTCCATATGCTCTTTTACAATTGGCATGACTGCCGCAATTCGGTCTTGCATTTGTGAAACATGCTCAATGACACTCCGGTAAGGAGTTTGTTCCTGTTCCCACGTTTCCTTAGCAATATCCAGGATTCCCCGTGGGTGTCTACCATACACTAATTCAAACGGAGAGAAACCTGTGGAGGACTGAGGTACCTCTTGGATTGCAAACATGAGATATGGGAGCAAACAATCCCAATCCTTGCCATCTTTGCTTACCACCCTTTTCAACATTCCTTTAAGGGTTTTATTAAATCGCTCAACCAGCCCGTCTGTCTGGGGGTGATACACAGAGGTTCTCAGATGTTTAATACTCAGGAGCTTACACATCTCTTTCATTACTCTGGACATAAAGGGGGTCTCTTGATCGGTCAGTATCTCTTTAGGAATGTCTGTCCGTGAAAACATAAAAAAGAGCTCCTTTGCAATTAATTTTGCTGAAGTATGCCTGAGGGGCACAGCTTCAGGGTACCGGGTAGCATAGTCTAATACCACTAGTATATACTGATGTCCCCAGGCAGACTTTACAAAAGGACCCACCAAATCCATGGCTATACGTTCAAATGGCACCTCTATAATAGGCAGGGGTACTAAAGGACTCCTGAAGTGTGTCATTTGAGCGGTTAATTGGCACACCGGGCACGAACTACAATAATCTCGCATATGTCTATCCACCCCTGGCCAATAAAAACGCTGTACTATACGCTCTTTGGTTTTCTCACACCCCAAATGTCCTCCCAGCACATGCTTATGGGCTAATTCTAGAACCACTTTTTGAAAGGGCTGAGGTACCACCAATTGCTCAATAACGTCACCTCTTATTTGGTCTACCCTATACAACAGGTCTTGGTTCATGGCAAAATAAGGAAATTCTCGGTCAGCCCCTGGGTACTGGGACTTACCATTTATCACCTTAACATTTTCTCTGGCATGAGACAAGTTTGGATCCCTGAGTTGAGCTGTACCAAAATTGTCATGGGACACCTCAAGTTCCGGCATTTCCGGCACTTCTGTCTGGTCTTCAGTGTCGCCAGCTAGCACAGTCAGAGAAAAGCTATTTTCTTCTGGGACTACTGCTATCGCTGGAACTCCACTGTCCGGATCAAAAGGGTCAGGGTCCACCTTGTGCACACTTTCACAGACAACATCATTAGTACATGGAACCTTCTGGTTTTTCCACAGGTTCCAAAACATAGGAAAATCTCTTCCAATAATCACATGGTGGAACAAGGACTTGACCACGGCAACCTGGAGACAGGCCGTACCACAGGTAGTGACTATAGTGACCTCTGCAGTGGGGTATTCTCTGATTTCTCCATGGATGCACAAAACATCAACAGTACATCACTTGTATAATGCAGGATCCACCAGAGTGGCACGTACCAGGGTCACCATACTCCCAGAGTCCAAGAGAGCGGAAACAGGGCACCCCCCACAGTTACCACACACATTTGGGGGGGTCACAGTCTGTTGCAAGTGGTGCTAGACAGGCAGGGTGAGCGAAAAGCGAGACTCGCCTAGAACTACTACAGTCCATGGGCTCCATTGTTAAGGGGTAGCATGCAGCTATATAACCTAACTCATGGCACCGCCAACATCGGGTACGGGATTGGTCCCCATTTTGAGTTTTGGGGTTACAGGTCACAGTCCCAGCTGCCTGTTCCCCCTGTGAACGTCCTTCCATCCTTACCTTCCTCACACCCCTAATGGTTGGTTCAGTCTTACCAGTTCTTGGGGGGGGCTGGTCTGGAGGGCGTCTGCAGGAGCTCCTCTGTGGCTCGATACCTTTCCACCAGGGAAACTAGCTGATCCGCCGTCGTAGGTCCTGCTTGGCCAACCCAGCGTTGGATTTTAGGTGGGAGCGACCGGGTGTACTTGTCCAAGACCACCCTTTCCACCATCTGTGCCAGGGTGATCTCTTCAGGCTGTAGCCACTTTTTTACCAGTTACACGAGGTCATGCATTTGAGACCTCGGTGGGAGATTTTCGGAAAAAGTCCAGTGATGTACCCTTCCGGCTCGCACATGCATATTTACTCCAAGACGGACCAGGATCTCATTCCTCAACGTGGGATAGTCTCTGGCAGCTGTCTCACACAGGTCGTAATATGCCTTCTGGGGTTCCTCGGTTAAGAAAGGCGCCACGACATCGGCCCACTGTTCCTTTGGGAGCTTTTCACGTTCAGCAACCCACTCAAAAACACGAAGATACGCCTCTACGTCATCAATGGATGTCATCTTTTGCAGTGAAGTTTGCATAGCTGCTCGAGCAGTGGGTCTCGCCATCTGGGTCTCAGCAGAAGTTTCTCCTGCCGCCTTCTGGGCAACCAAGGTCTCAGTCAATACAGTTAGCTGTTTCATGAACAACCCACTCATTTCTCGCTGCCATTTTTCAGACGCCTCTATGGCACGCTGTTGACGCCTTTCAGCGTCCAACTGGGCTTGTTCAAGCAGCTTAACCAAGTCTTCCATGGCGGCAGTGTCCTTTTTTGGTTCTCCTACTGCCTTCACCCAGGACATAAGGTGGAGAAAAAAAAAAAAAGTATCTGTCTCTTTAAGACTTGTTTTAAACTGGGTCTGCCCGCGTCTGAAGCACCAAATGTGGGGGAATAAGCTCAGAGGTAGCTGCAGCGGACCCAGACAGTCAGAGACAGACACAAAGGTTCAGTCCAACGGGTATTATCCTGTGTGTTTATTTCTTCAGGAAAAAACAGCAACACAAACAAGCCTTAACTTTCAGGCAAAAAAATAACAGAACTGCTGCTCGACTGAGCAACTAGCTATACAGGAGGCTCTCCTATCTGTACGTGTGGCTTACTTCAGTCACCCGGTCAATAAATAGCGCAGAGCAATGGCAGGAATTCACTCCAGAGTCTCACCAGCCTTTTCAATGTGAGGGCAGAACCCGGCTTCTCCTTTCTCCCCCTGGAACTGCCCAGGACTGAGAACTTAGCAACCTTTTATAGGCCTTTGATGAGGCCAAGCTCCCACCTGTGTTCCCTAGTAAGACAAGAAGCAGTTTTGTTACCTGTGTTGTAAACCCACTTACCACACATATGTGAGGAATCTGGGAGAGACATAGCGACCCTCCAGAACCTTACCAGTCACTTTCTCACAATGGAAACAGCAGTAGTTCAGTCTTTGAGAGATTCAGTTTCAGATAGAGCGAAGACATGATATTTGAGACAGCAGAGAGACAGTCACTGGTATTCTGTATTAGTTCAGGGGTGATGTCACAGGATGATGTATATAATTGGGTGTCATCAGCATAAAGATGGGACCGGAAGCCAAATCTGGTGATGGTTTGTCCAATGGGGGCTGTGTAGAGGGAGAACAGCAGGGACCTAGAACCGAGCCCTGAGGAACCCCAATGGCAAGGGGAAGAGGAGAATAAACAGAGCCCGCAAATAATACACAGAAAGTGCAGTCTGAGAGATAAGAGGAGAACCAGGATAGCCCATTGTCCGTGAGGCCGACTGAGCGAGGTATAGTGAGGAGGAGTTGATGGTCAACAGTGTGAAATGCTTCTGAGAGATCCAGAAGAATAAGAAGAGAGTAGTCACCATTAGATTTAGCCGTCAGGAGATCATTGGAGACTTGTGAGGGCTGTTTCATTAGAGTGCAGAGTGCGGAAGCCAGATTGTAAGGGGTCAAGAAGAGAGTTAGCAGAGAGATAGCTGTTTAAACGAGAATAGACCATGCGTTCCAAGATTTTGGAGATGAAGGGGAGGTTAGAGATGGGTCAGTAGTTAGCAGCATAGGATGGGTCAAGGGAGGATTTCTTCAGTAGTGGGGTTATGACAGCATGTTTGAAAGAGGATGGATAAATTCCAGAAGAGAGAGAGAGGGTTAAATATTTTAGTAAGGTAAGTCGTGACAGCAGGTGACAGAGATTGGAGAAGGGGTGAGGGGGAAAGGGTCCCTACTGCAAGTTGTAGGGCGAGAAGAAGAAAGTAGCTGAGAGACTTCCTCTTCTGTAACAGGTTCAAAAGAGGAGAATGGACAGTCTGAAGTGCGGTTGGTGAGGGTATCAATGCCGCCTGGAGATTGGGCAGTTATTTCCTGATGGATATTATCACTTTTGTCATGGAAATAAGTGGCCAGGTCATCTGCACTAAGGTCTGTGAATGGCATCTGCATCTTGGGAGTGAGTAAGGAGTGAAAAGTTTCAAAGAGCCTTTCAGAGTTACAGGAAAGAAAAGAGATGAGAGCGGTGAAATAGGCTTGTTTGAGGAGGTGAAGGGCAGAACTATAGGTTTTAAGCATAAATTTGAAGTGGAGGAAATCTGCAGGTGTACGTGATTTTCTCCACAGACGTTCAGCACACCTAGAGCACCGCTGAAGAAAATGCGTCTGTGGCGTGTGCCAGGGTTGCTGCCTCCCGCGTCTAACTTTTTGAGTGGTGGGGGGAGCTGCCTCATCCAATGCACTTTTAAGAGTTTCATTATAGTCACTGGTGGACAGATTGGGACAGGAGATTTAGGAGATGGGGGACAGAAAGGACTATACAGTGTCTGAGAGGTGCTGTGTGTTAATAGCACATAAATTCCTATATGTATAATGAGTAGGTGTGTCCTGTGAAGGAGAGAAAGCACTGATGGTGAGAGACAGAAGGTTATGGTCAGAGAGTGGCAGAAAAGAGTTAGTAAATTTAGAAACTGTAAGGAGTTGATGTAAGAAAAGATCAATGGTGTTGCCATCTACATGTGTGGCGGAAGAGGAAAGTTGTGAAAGACCAAAAGAAGTGGTTACTTAAAGAAACTGTGAGGCAGCTGGGGAGACAGGTGTGTCAGTGGGGATGTTAAAGTCACCCAGGATGAGGGTAGGAATTTCACTGGATAAAAAGAGGGGAAGCCAAGAAGCGAAGTGATACAGAAATTGGTAGGGTGAACCAGGTGGACAGTAGATCACAGCTATGTGTAAGGAGAGTGGGCGGAAAAGTCTGATAGCATGTACTTCAAATGAGGGGAATGTGAGTGAGGGTACTGGTGGGATGACCTGAAATGTGCACCTATATACTTATATAGGGAAGCAGAGGTTCATAACTAGCACTAATTTAAGTCGTTAACCAATTAATCAAAAAACTGTGACACATGAGGAGACCAGACTATGTAGAAACAAACACACACTGACCAGAGAACTACCATAAAATCACTGAGCATCAAAAGACTGACACTAGTACAGATAAGGAAAAAAATGGAATTGCAAAAATACAACCTGCAAGAAATGCCAGGATAGGGTTCAGTAAACAGGCAGAGTTGGGTTGAAGAGAAGATGTACCATTGAAGGTAGATACAGGATTAGTTGAAGATACAGGTGCATCTCAATAAATTAGAATATTTTTTAAACATTTCTTTCTTTCAGTAATTAAATTAAAAAAGTGACCTCCTATATTTTCTAGATTCTTTACACACAGAGTGTTCTATTTCAACTGTTTTATTTCTGTAAATGTTTATTATGGATTACAGGTAATGAAAACCCAAATCTAAGAAAATTTGAATATTATAAAAAAGTTCAGTATTGTAAATTCAGTGTGTCACCTGCCAAGGTTTCCTAAGCCTTTAAATGGTCCCTCAGTCTGGTTCAGTAGGACACACAATCATGGAAGACGCTGATTATGAATTGTATTACTGAATTACTGAAATGAATGAACGTTTCAAAAATATTCTAATTTATTGAGATGCGCCTGTAGATACACAGCAACCAGAGTTGGGTTGAAGACAAGATGTACCATTGAAGGTAGATACAGGATCAGTTGAAGGTAGATACAGGATCAGTTGAAGGTAGACATATTCTTTAGTTCCAGGTCACTCCTTATTTATCACACAGATGAATCTCATGTACTGTACATAAATACTTGAGTGGTTGCTATGTACACACCTTCACCTCTCGGTAAAGTCTATAGGTCATGTTTAAGTTCATTATATTGCATCTAATGTTAATCTTTTTACAGACATTTTGGACTTGCCTATTGCCTTGTATCTAAGCTTTGAAACGCAGAAGTTTTTGGTAGGTAATACAGATGTATGGCTATGTCTTCAAAGAAAAAAATATAATATTAACTTCAATGGTTTGTCTTCTAGACTTGCTTAAAAGTGATAGGTGTAGGTCTGACTAATGAGAACTTCTATAATCCTGGCTCAGATTTCCATTCTTGGTGGAGAACTGCTCTTCCATGCTCAGAATGGGGAGCACAAACTCCATGATTTCAGGCTTGGTGGTTATCCTAGTAGTCCGGACCCCAACAATTACACTATTCTGGCATGGCCAATTGACATATTCTTGATGTAACATATAATACTACATCTCCTTCATTCATAATGCACATAACCATAAGTGTTTTCTGTCTTGTATGTTGTTACTATAGCCACCATCATTATTACTATTAGATAACATCAATATATATGACAGAGCTGAACAACTTGGAGAAACAGCATAAATACATGCTATTACTTAGGCCTTCATCTCTCACCTTAAAGTGAGTTTCCTGCTCACAGGCTCCAGAAATGGAAAACCGATTAATAAAATGCTGCAATCGTTGAAGGGGAAGTCCGAGAGTTATTTATTTATTTTTTTTAATTCAGGGCCACTCCTTACTCTTGGTTCACATGACCATGTTTCTCATGTGAAACTTGGTGCATGTGTTTGCCAGACTTACCAGCCTGTGCATCATGCTTGGAGAGGGACTCCTAGCAATACAGTTATCTATGATACTAGGAGTCCCTGCCTTCCAGCAACATACAGTCCTGTATTAATTCGGTATAATGGTAGGAGTCCCTCTCCTGGCATGATGTTCAGGCTGTTAAATCCAGCGAACACCTGTGAAACTTGGTCATTTGAATCTAGGGTAAGGAGGATAGGTCATAAATATCTGGTTGGTTGGGGGCAGCCAGACCCCGCATGGATCAGCTGAGAGTGTGTCTGGACCATATACAGTCATGGCCAAAAGTTTTGAGAATGATACAAATATTAATTTTTACAAAGTCTACTGCTTCAGTTTTTCTAATGGCAATTTGCATATACTCCAGAATGTTATAAACAGTGATCAGCTTAACAGCAATTACTTGCAAAGTCAATATTTGCCTAGAAAATGAACTTTATCCCCCAAAACAAATTTCAACATCATTGCAGCCCTGCCTTAAAAGGGCCACCTAACATCGTTTCAGTGATTGCTCCATTAACACAGGTGTGGGTGTTGATGAGGACAGGGCTGGAGATCAATCTGTCATGATTAAGTAAGAATGACACCACTGGACACTTTAAAAGGAGGCTGGTGCTTGCCATCATTGTTTCTCTTCTGTTAACCATGGTTATCGCTAAAGAAACACGTGCAGTCATCATTGCACTGCACAAAAATGGCCTAACTGGGAAGAGTATTGCAGCTAGAAAGATTGCACCTCAGTCAACAATCTATCGCATCATCAAGAACTTCAAGGAGAGAGGTTCCATTGGTGCCAAAAAGGCTCCAGGGCGCCCAAGAAAGACCAGCAAGCGGCAGGACCGTCTCTTAAAAGTGTTTCAGCTGCGGGATCGGGCTACCAGCAGTGCAGAGCTTGCTGAGGAATGGCCGCAGGCAGGTGTGAGTGCATCTGCACGCACTCTGAGGCGGAGACTCTTGGAGCAAGGCCTGGTCTCAAGGAGGGCAGCAAAGAAGCCACTTCTCTCCAGAAAAAACATCAGGGACAGACTGATATTCTGCAAAAGGTACAGGGAGTGGACTGCTGAGGACTGGGGGAAAGTCATTTTCTCTGATGAATCCCCTTTTCGATTGTTTGGAACATCTGGAAAACAGCTTATTCGGAGAAGAAGAGGTGAGCGCTACCACCAGTCTTGTCTCATGCCAACTGTAAAGCATCCTGAAACCATTCATGTGTGGGGTTGCTTCTCAGCCAAGGGAATCGGCTCTCTCACAGTCTTGCCTATAAACACAGCCATGAATAAAGAATGGTACCAGAATGTCCTCCAAGAGCAACTTCTCCCAACCGTCCAAGAGCAGTTTGGCGCTCAGCAATGCCTTTTCCAGCATGATGGAGCACCTTGCCATAAAGCAAAGGTGATAACTAAATGGCTCAGGGAACAAAACATAGAGATTTTGGGTCCATGGCCTGGAAACTCCCCAGATCTTAATCCCATTGAGAACTTGTGGTCAATCATCAAGAGACGGGTGGACAAACAAAAACCAACAAATTCAGACAAAATTAAAGCATTGATTCTGCAAGAATGGACTGCTATCAGTCAGGATTTGGTCCAGAAGTTGATTGAGAGCATGCCAGGGAGAATTGCAGAGGTCCTGAAGAAGAAGGGTCAACACTGCAAATATTGACTTGCTGCATTAACTCATTCAAACTGTCAATATAAGCTTCTGTTACTCATAATATGAATGCAATTATATTTCTGTATGTGATAAAAACATCTGACAAACACACATAAAAACCAGAGGGCAGCAGATCATGTGAAAATATAATATTTGTGTCATTCTCAAAACTTTTGGCCATGACTGTACTATAAACTCCATTGAGCCAGAAGTAAATAACTCTGTGCCCTGTATGGTGCTTGGGTGACAATTCTGCAGCTCAGCTCCCATTGAAGTGAATGGAAGCTGAGCTGCAGTAACAGTGTTTGGCCACTATACAGTGTAAGGAGCTATCTGCTTCCAGCTCCATACACTGTATAATACAGGGACCAGACATATAACAGCTGATCCGTGCACAAGAGCTTACAAACTTATCAAAATACCCCTATTCCCCACAAACAAAGTACAACCGAGTAAATATTGTAGTAGGTCAGCTTGCAAGCCAAAGAAATGTGACAATGTATAAGATGTCGCTTCTAGACTTCCTCAGAAACTCCTCTCTGGGAGTTACAAGTCTATAGAACTCTCTGAGTCTTAGTCCTTACTACCGAATAGGTAGATAATTCACCACTAGTGTGGCCTGTGAAGATGAGTATGCCTAACTAGTCTAACTACAGGCCCTTACTCAGTCCCAAGCAAAACATTGTAATGCGGTGCATGCACGATTACTTCTCTTACTGATCCAGCTTTGTTGTGTACCTTTTCACCTTGGTCTGGAGCAGCTGAAAGCAGGGCTCATCCAGAAAACATGCGATCACACTGACAGGGCCACTTCTTAGCCGGGTCCTTGATAGCAATCTTCAACTTAGGATGCTGTCTGAACAAACCCTGGAACAGTCTCTGCTTCAGCACCCCCTTGTTATATCTCTGATCCCTTAGGAATCTTTTTCCTCTCACTTCAGTCCTTCTTCTTCTAAAAGCTCAAAAGCACACTCCTAAGATGGATGCCACACACACTCTGCTGTTTCTTATACCACCTCTGCAGCACAGGGTCTCCACGTCACTACTCCAGGGAATTACAGAATTACAGTCCTTCCCATTTCTGAGGTAACAGTGGCCTCTCGTGGTCAAACAACCAAACGTCAGTTTATAAAAAATAAAAATAAACTTATCTACAGAAACAGGTACACTCATAACATGAGGGCTGTTTCCCCATCTTACACTTTATTCACATCAACACAGGTTAGAAGTTTTCTGTAATGTCCTATATGATCCTGCTGATGCTTCTGAGTGAGACAGAGAGTTATGGAGCAGATTCGCCTCTTCTTTCTGTGTGCTGTCTATAGGAGCTCTGAGACAAATGAAAATCAGAGGCAGAGTCTGTAGAGAAAACTGTAAAAATACAGAAAACAAGTGATATAATGGCCGGTAATAGTGGTATTTCCCATGTACTAATGATTTCTGAACAGTTTGTTGAAAGGTTAGGTACATTTTAAGATGGGAAAAGCTCTCATCATTGCAATGCTTAAGATTTTGCTTGGTTTGCTGGCCTCAGACAGTCTATCCAGCTGAATCTGAATTTGTTCCACGCTTTTATTGTATACAGAGAGGAAAAGCAGGAGTGACAAAGCCATTCACTAGTAACATTCAGCTTCCAGATCCAGATGAAGCTGAACAAAGCCAAACTGTGCGTCTTAACATCTTTTATGTTGGGTTCTGAAAGAAAGAAACTGTGCTGGGAAAACGTGATAATAGTAATGCAGGCAATCGTAATGACATCAGATCATTGCCTGGGATTCCACAGCTGGCAAAAGTCTTGTTTTTGTGTTTTTTTATGCAAGATGTGTATGTTATGTCATCAGCGCTAATACTAAACACAAATCCAATAACCCAAGCAGGGGATATTTTCTCAGGGAATATACTGTATCTGAAACCACAAAACCTCTTATATATGCAAATGTTGTGGTACTATAGTAGATTACACTATTGATATGTTGGTTCAGAAAACACATTTAAAAAAACCTTTCTAGAGAATTCTGGGCTAAAAGAGGGTGATATCTATTAGCCAGAGCAAAAAGACATAAAGCGCCCATCCATTATACTGACAATTCATTGATATTGAAGGATTTCTACGGTATTACGATATTGATGACCTATCCACCCACGATCAGCCCTAATTCACTTGAATGGGGCTGACCTGCAAATATGCCAATGGACCGATGAATTTGACATCACTGGCCTGTGAAGAAGAAGAGCTGATCATAGGTGTGCCAGTTGTTGGATCCCTACCAATCTAATCTTAAAGATAGATCATCCTATCCAAAAGAGGATGCAATGAAATGTAACATGCCCATGCAATTCATTGATATTGAAGGGTTTTTTCCAGTATTATGATATTGATGACCTACCACTAGAAAATGTCATCAATATCGGTTTGGTTTTGGTTGGTGGGGGCGACACCAGACACCCCCATCAATCAGCTATACTGAACAGCTGATATACAGAGAATGGAGCAGGAAGCAGACAGCTCTGCTCTCTGTGTAGCGGCTACACCAGGTTACTGAAGATCAGCTCCCATTCAAATAAATAGGATCTGATCTGCAGTACCTGGTCTTGCCACTACACAGAGAATGGAGCTGTCTGTTTCCTGCTCCATTCTCTGTGTATCAGCTGCTCGGAATGGCTGATCAGTGGGGACCCAGGTGTCTCCCCCCCACCGATCTGATATTGATCACCTAGAATACGTGATAGGATAGGTCATCAATATTTTTAACCCGAAAAATCCCTTTAAATTTACACCACCTAAAACTAGGCAGGTAGAAGTTGTAGAAAATTTATCACAGTGGATCATGTTTTATGATACATGAGGCACTTCTTTCTAGGCACGTTTCCTTATGTCACCTTTTAGTTGGTTTACTTTATAAAAAAAATTTTGTGGCAAAATTTTCCTGCATGTTTGTGCAATTTAAAGTAATGTCCCATTTCTAACAATTTTTGGTTCAAATTGAGTCAGAACATTGGCTTTTAGTTTAGTAAATATCTCCCAATGTGAACAAAACCTTCTATAACTCTACAAGCCCTCTATAACTGTCCAGTAACTACTGACTCATTTCTAATACACTGACCCTAAAAGAAAGCACAGGTGGTATTTGCTTTCTACCCACATTCCCTATGATTCTGTGCCAGGAAAAAGACAGAATTTGGGTAAATGTGCTGATTCGGTGCTGTGACAAGCATTCCTTATGTGGGGAGGGACAAATCCTGTTTATTTCTCGTAAAACAACTTATTTATCACAAGTGGCAATAAATGACAGTGAAGGCAGCAAAGACATCTGTTCATGGGCATTCGTTCTTTCCAATGTGAGATCTTAGAGATATTGCGGCATGATATATCCCTGACAATAAATCTACAATCTTGGTTTCTTCCCATCAGTTCTGCTCAGGGTGGGTTCACACTTGCAGCGGCACTCCGTCTGCCGCAAATCCGACCTAAATGTTGGAAAACTGGATAGGCACTGGATAGGGAAAGGTTTGCGACGCTTTGCTTACAAAACCATTCACTTGAATGGGTTTTTAAAGCAATGTGCGGGTGTGCGCTTACACCCTCTGCACCGCAAACCGTTTTTTTCGTCGGAAACAAAGTACTGCATATCCGACTTTGTTTCCACCGAAAAAAAATGGTTTGCGGCGCAGAGGGTGTAAGCGCACACCCGCGCATTGCTTTAAACCTTTCCCTATCCAGTGCCTATCCAGTTTTCCGACATTTAGGTCGGATACAAACAAACTGTAGGTCAGACCTGGCACCATTTTCTGATGCTTTTATAAGTTATAGAAAGGGTTGGATGATTTGGTGAGTGACCAGTTGGTGAACTCAAAAAATGACGTTCAAGGGCTTGTTCACACAGAGGAATTTGAAGAAATTTGAGGCAAAAAAAATTTAAGCCGAGCCTCTGCTTTCCGATGTAGGTTTGCCTTCTGATACGTCTTATATACAATGACACTAATCTGGTATGAGGCTTCACGCTGGGATTCTGTGGTGATTCACCCTCGGAAGCCGTGGCAAGATTGAGCAGGATCAGATGAGATGAGATCGGCCTCACAGCTCAGTGTCATTGCTGTACATGGCGGTATACTTTTTTAGACTTGTGCTATAAGGGGGGGGGGGATTCCTCACTGTTCAGCAATGACGCTGAGCTGAGAGTCTGGCCCCTCTGACAGTGTAGCCAAAACTAAGAATGGGCAAGGGGGCACTTACCTGTAAAACTAACTAAATTCAGTGCACCATCAACCTTGCAGAGACAAATGAGAAAACAAATCCAGAAAATCACATTGTCTGATTTTTAAAGAATTTATTTGCAAATTATGGTGGAAAATAAGTATTTGGTCAATAACAAAAGTTCATCTCAATACTTTGTTATATATCCTTTGTTGGCAATGACAGAGGTCAAACGTTTTCTGTAAGTCTTCACAAGGTTGGCATACACTGTTGCTGGTATGTTGGTCCATTCCTCCATGCAGATCTCCTCTAGAGCAGTGATGTTTTGGGGCTATCGCTGGGCAACACGGACTTTCAACTCCCTCCAAAGGATTTCTATGGGGTTGAGATCTGGGGACTGGCTAGGCCACTCCAGGACCTTGAAATGCTTCTTATGAAGCCACTCCTTCGTTGCCCTGGCGGTGTGCTTGGGATCATTGTCATGCTGAAAGACCCAGCCACGTTTCATCTTCAATGCCCTTGCTCATGGAAGGAGGTTTGCACTCAAAATCTCACGAAACATGGCCCCATTCATTCTTTCATGTACACGGATCATCCTGGTCCCTTTGCAGAGAAACAACCCCAAAGCATGATGTTGCCACCCCCATGCTTCACAGTAGGTATGGTGTTCTTTGGATTCAACTCAGCATTCACTCTCCTCCAAACACAACGAGTTGTGTTTCTACCAAACAGTTCTACTTTGGTTTCATCTGACTATATGGCATTCTCCCAATACTCTTCTGGCACATCCAAATGCTCTCTAGCAAACTTCAGACGGGCCCGGATATGTACTGGCTTAAGCAGGGGGACACGTCTGGCACTGCAGGATCTGAGTCCCTGGCGGTGTAGTGTGTTACTGACGGTAGCCTTTGTTACATTAGTCCCAGCTTTCTGCAGGTCGTTCACTAAGTCCCCCGTGTGGTTCTGGGATTTTTGCCAACTGTTCTTGTGATCATTTTGACCCCATGGGGTGAGATCTTGCGTGGAGCCCCTGATCAATGGAGATTATCAGTGGTCTTGTATGATTTCCATTTTCTAATTATTGCTCCCTCAGTTGATTGCTTCACACCAAGCTGCTTGCCTATTGCAGATTCAGTCTTCCCAGCCTGGTGCAGGTCTACAGTTTTGTTTCTGGTGTCCTTCCACAGCTCTTTGGTCTTCATCATAGTGGAGTTTGGAGTGTGACTGTTTGAGGTTGTGGACAGGTGTCTTTTATACTGATAACAATGTCAAACAGGCGCCATTACTACAGGTAATGAGTGGAGGACAGAGGAGCCTCTTAAAGAAGAAGTTACAGGTCTGTGAGAGCCAGAAATCTTGCTTGTTTGTAGGTGACCAAATACTTATTTTCCACCATAATTTGCAAATAAATTATTTAAAAATCAGACAATGTGATTTTCTAGATATGTTTTCTCATTTTGTCTCTCATAGTTGAGGTCTACCTATGATGACAATTACAGGCCGGCCTCATCTTTTTAAGTGGGAGAACTTGCACAATTGGTGGCTGACTAAATACTTTTTTCCCCCACTATATATATATATATATATATATATATATCTGCTATAGGGGATGCAGGGGTAGCATTCCTACCTGGACCCAGTATTAGAAATGCCACATGCTACATTGGGGACCCCGTAATAGATTTTGCAGTTGGGTTAAGAGGGTTGAAATTAGGACTCTGGAGAAGGGGCAAGACTTGCACCAAGAGAGGAAATATTGTAATTCCCTTTTGGGTGCTCCTCTGTTTATCTCTCTGTTGTCATCACATTTATAGCTTACTTTGTGGATCTGCAGATGTTTATTTTTGCATAAGGATACACTTTATGATCGATACGTTGTGATTCTCCCACTTAATGCTATAAAGTAATGATGAATCATCCAGTGCTGATAAAACAACAACTTTACCCGAGGGAGTATTTAACAAAGACGGAGTTCTCGAGAATGGGAATCTCAGTGACATCACAGACTCAAAAACAGAACCAGATGAAGTGTATCAGGCTGGATGTACAATGTGCAGCCAACCAGCTGTGGAAACAATAGCTGTTCATAGACAGTCACCAGCTGTTTTAGCAAGTCAGCCGGAGTGTTCCTGGACGCTTTATTTGACACTTGGAATGTATCCCAGCGGCTTTCTCAGGTTTTTAAGGCAGAAATTGCTGCTCTCAGAGACATCATTCATAGGATTAAAATCTGCTGTTTCAATATTTGGCTTTGGAAATAATATGTTTTAACAATGAAGAAATGAGTTGTGAGTAATCTGTCTGAAGTACGGACGCATTAAAAATGACAAACAAATCATTATTAACAGTTTCAGTGAAAATCACTATTAAAATATTTGGAAATGGGTCATCTGAATTATATGCACACATATTACTATATGGAACAGCCTAATTTCCTCAGCTAGACTCTTAACATTTTTACTTCCAGTCATATCTATAGATTGCGCCAGCATTTCTACATTAAAGGGATTCTAGCATTAAAAAATCGATTTTTAACTAACACCACGTCGGAATAGCCTTTAGAAAGACTATTCTTCTCCTACCTTTAATTTTCAGGTCCACACTGTCGTTTTTGAATTTTATCTTCTTTCTTCAGAAAGAAATTAGTCTTCAGAAAGCATAGGGGGCATTCCCCCTGTGCTGAAAGCACTGGCTTGTCATAGGTTTCCAGCGCCGCCTCTCTCTTCTGCTCCTGACGCGTCTCCTCCTCTTCACTCCTCTTCTTACACGAGACCACTGCAAAATTGCCGGCGGAACAGCTGAATGCGCATGCTCGTCGCCATTTTGCGGTGGTCTCTTACACGAGACATGCGCAGTCGGCTGTTCCGTCAGCCATTTTGTGGTGGTCTCGTGTAAGAAGAGGTGTGAAGAGAAGGAGACACGTCAGGAGCAGAAGAGAGAGGCGGCGCTGGAAATCTATGACAAACCAGTGCTTTAAGCACACGGGGAATATACAACCATTTTGAAAATATTTTTTGTATCTGCAACTCCCATCCAAACCCATGTGTTTCCATGGCAACAGACTACAAACAAACACTATGTGCATTTAGTCTCCTTTTCATCTGCCTCCTATTTTTGGGGTTCAAACCACTATTATACTCTGGAGTTTCTGCAGAGAAGGCCCATGGGAGGTTCGGCAACATAATTATCTATATTTACCCACAAATGTGCCAACCCACAAATATTATTTGAAACAAATCTTGTGAGGTTCGCTACATCTTTACAGATAATCTAATATTATCTAAGGGTCCTATTTCCCATCCCGATATTCAGGGCAATTATCGGGTATCCTGGGGACACTGCTTGGCGTTAATAGTCATGCTCATGAGGATGAGTTAAACTTTGTTAAAATGGAAAGTCAGAACTAAATTAGATTATATATATAGGATTACTATGAGTATATGTGTTATTGCGTGTCTGACATGCCCATTAAAACAGCATATTATCCTGCTGAAGAGGTAAAATGTTCATTGGCTAAAGGGTTTGGATTAGGATGGCAAACCCTGCCATATTCCCCATTAGAGGGTGATAGCCTCCTTAGCACCTCCCTCAATGAGGCAGAACAGGCAGCAATTATAAAAGCACCTCCCAGTCTGGCAGATCCAGGCCATTCAAGAATTGTGGGGTCCTCTATTCATCTGAATGGTTCCAATGTTATACTGTATTTACTCTGCAACAGTCAGAAATATATGGTCAGGTGTGGCATCCCTCAGCAAGAACAGCTGATCGCCAGATGTTAGAGAAACCGTACAGCCATTTAACTAGCACTTGTTTTCATGAAAACCTACTTAAAGATGACCTTTTACCACCAAATCCTATTGACAGGATAAATTGTCAATATCAGATCGGTGGGGACCCGACACCAGGATCTCGCGCCCTTGCGGCTTTAACACATTGGTGGCTCAGTGCAAGTGACACTACACTTAGGCACACACCTTGACTATCAGAGGATAGAGTGACAAATCTGGCAAAAAATTTTTTTGTGGTAAGCCATGCCCTTAATTCTACCCATGCCACCTTTGACCTTGCCCATTCCTACCTTATCCCTTTGGGTTTCACACAGTAATAATGTCCTTCTTTGTGTAACAATAATGATGCCTCTTTAGTTACCTTCACAAAGTATAATGCCCTTTTAGCATCCTCCAAAGAGTATAATGCCCCATTAGTGATCCCACATGTTTAGTGCCCCTAAAATGGCTCCCACACAATATAATGCCTCCTTAGCAGTCCCCAAACAGTATAATTACTACTGCCCTGCATAATATCGTGCCCCCTGAAATATGATGTCCCATTAGTGCCCCCACAAAGGAGAATGCCCTCTTAGCAGCCCTCACAAAGTATAATACCCCTTTGGGGGCACGCGTACAATATAATGGCCCTTAGTAACCTCCATACAGTATAATGACCATTTAGTGGCGCCACACAATATAATGCCACCTCAATGACCCACTACACTGAAGTCATGTTAGAAATATAAACAATGAAATTGATGCTTCTGTGGCATATAATCCCTAAACTTTTATCATAGAGGACACTGAAGTAACATTTATTTTACAACCTCTTCTAGGTAACAGTGGCCAATATGGGAGATTTATTGTTTAATGCTCCCTGAGACACTCAGGCTACAAACACAGTCACCTGTAACTCACCTGGTTCACGTAAAGGTAAGGCAAGGTAGGGCTGGACAGTTCCTGCACACACACAGGGAGCCCGTCCAGAGTATGATGAAGACTCGCAAATTAAGCCCCACCCCCTTGTACAAATCAGGTTAGTTTGCTGAAGGCATATTTTCTAAAAATTACCAGCACTTAATGGAAAAATTAAATAATGGTTTCAGGGCTTGGAACCAACCAACCTAATATTCGCCCTACCCAGTAAAAGAAAGAGCAGGTTATATATTATATGTGGACTGATGTGCCCAGAATAGTTGTAAGAGAAGTCATTCAGAGACTAGACCCAGTTCTGACAAGTGAGTTTACATTTCTGGTTTGGAGCTTTAAATGGTAAAATTCTTTGACTACACTTTCATGTATCACTGACTACAGTTATAAATGTGAGGTTCTTAGCGCACAGTTAGGTAACTTGTGCAAGCCCATCTGCCATGTCATGGCAACCTCATTCAGATGGGTCCCTACAATAAGGCTTTTTTTGTATAGTATGTGCTGTACCTCCCCTATAGAAAACCCCCAGAGTTCTTAGAGACTGCACAATAAAAATGAGTATATAACAAAATTATCTACTGTCCTATATGTAAAGTGTTAGTGTAAGCCACTAAGTGTTTGATGAGCTCTATAAACGCATACTGTATATAGAGATTCTTATAGCATTATTACACTTCTTGCAGACAAGTGGCAATGGAAAAAAAAATGATTTATATCAATCAACTGTATACAATTCACTCACCTTACACAAACCGTATATAGATATACTTAATACATGAGTGGACACGACTTACAGATGTGTCAGTGCATACATATTTATACACAAAGCACATACACATATTGCATATAGAAATGCCAATTACATAAGTGGACACTACTTACAGACATACCTGTGATGTTCTGTTGCACTGCCTGGCAATTCACTTGAATTGCCACATGGTCCCTGTGTGCATTTACATTGAAGGGCCCCCCCGTACAGAATCTGCACCTCCATCATTTCTTGTCCCTCCCATCCCCTCCTATCCCCTCTGCTGCTGCCTGGAAATTTTAAAAAATTAAGAAATCTGGCATAAGTGATGAGGAAAATCTATGCCAGCTATGAGCTGACGTACATTTCCCTCCAGGTGCACAGCACAGTAATGGGGCTATGAAGACTAGCATGAGTGATCAGGGAAATCTAAACCAGTTTCTAATGGGCATAGATCCCCATTATGGTGCACAGGTGTGCCTCCTCATAAATAAGCTGTGCCCTGCTGCATCTGTCAGGGGTTTTATTAAGACTGGTGTATGAAATGCCAGTTTTAATAAATCTGCCCCATTGTGGCGGGTGGTGATAATGAATATCCTGCACTGTGCTATGATACCTGTCCACACCATTAATAAACAGGACACAGGCTATAACCATGAGCTATATTGTATGCTAGGAGATCTCGCCTGAGCTCTAACTCTGATTATCAAATCCCCACATCATAGCATTGGTGCGGCTGCTAATATTCGTGGGCTTCGATATGAATTTTTTTTATACTGCCCAACCAATGTAATTATTATCCCTTATCTATTATCATCATTGTATCACAGTACAGGAATAAGTCATAGCTGCCTATTTCAATGGCGGTGTCGGCTCTTTAGTGATCGGCCCAGAGATATCTATGAAATAGAGATATCTAGTTACAGACAAGTCTAAGTATATACACAGTTGTGCTAGAAAGTTTACATACCCCGGCAGATTTTTTGGCCTTTTTTCATAGAATATGAATGATAACACAAAAACTTTTTCTCCACTCATGATTAGTGGTTGGTTGAAGCCATTTATTGCCAAACTTCTGTTTTTTCTCTTTTTAAATCATAATGACCCTGCTCAAAAGTTCACATACCCTGGTGATTTCGGGCCTGATAACATGTCCAGAAGTTGACACAAAGGGGTTTGAATGGCTACTAAAGGTAACATCCTCACCTGTGACCTGTTTGCTTGTAGTCAGTGTGTGTGCATAAAAGCTGAGTGAGTTTCTGGGATCCAGACAGACTGTTGCATCTTTCCTCCAGTCACTGACGTTTCTGGATTGTGAGTCACGGGGAAAGCAAAAGAATTGTCCATGGATCTACAGGAAAAGGTAGTTGAACTGTATAAAGCAGGAAAGGGATACAAAAAGATATCCAAGGAATTGATAATGCCAGTCAGCAGTGTTCAATCTGTGATTAACAAATGGAAACCCCCACAGTCAGGTAGACCAACCAAAATTTGAGCCATAACTGCCCGGAAAATTGTTTGGGATGCAAAGATAAACCCACACATAACACCAGCTGAAATACAGGACTCTCTGAAAACTATCGGTGTGGCTGTTTCAAGATGCACAATAAGGAGGCACTTGAGGAAAAATGGGCTGCATGGTCGCGTTGCCAGAAGAAAGCCATTACTGCTCAAATGCCACAAAGAATCTCGCCTTCAATACACCAAACAGCACAGAGACAAGCCTCAAAACTTCTGGAACAAGGTAATTTAGAGTGATGAGACAAAAATCAAACTTTTTGGCCACAACCATAAACATTACATTTGGAGAGGTGTCAACAGGGCCTATGATGAAAGGAACACCATTCCTACTGTAAAGCATGGAGGTGGATCACTGATGATGTGGGGATGTGTGAGCTTCAAAGGCACAGGAAAGTTGGACAAAGTTGAAGGAAAGATGAATGCAGCACATTATCAGCAAATACTGGAGGCAAATTTGCACTCATCAGCCAGGAAGCTGCACATGGGACGTACTTGGACGTTCCAACATGACAACGATCCAAAACACAAGGCCAAGTCGCCCTGTCATTGGCTACAGCAGAAGAAAGTGAAGGTTCTGGAGTGGCCATCTCAGTCTCCTGACCTCAATATCATTGAGCCACTCTGGGGAGATCTCAAGCGCGCAGTACATGCAAGACAGCCCAGGAATTTATAGGAACTGGAGACTTTTTGCCAAGAAGAATGGGCAGTCTTACCATCTGAGAAAATAAAGAGCCTCATCCACAACGACCACAAAAGACTTCAAGATGTCATTGATGTTAGAGGGAGCAATACACGGTATTAAGAATTGGTGTATGTGAACTTTTGAACAGGGTCATTTTGATGTTTTTGGTTGTCATTATGATTTAAAAAGAGAAAACACAGAAGTTTGACAATAAATGGCTTCAACCAACCACTAACCATGAGTGGAGAAAAAGTTTTTGTGTTATCATTCATATTCTCTGAAAAAGGCCAAAAAAAAAAAAAAAAAAATCTGCCGGGGTATGTAAACTTTTTAGCACAACTGTACATATATATTGACATGGTGTAAATAAAATGGAAAATACAGTACAAACACCTTACACATACTGTATATAGAAATGCTTATTACGTAAGTAGACACTACATATTAAACTTGTATATAGAACATACACTTTACATATATTGTTTATGCAGAAACCTATTACAAAAGTATATCTAAATATACAGTCATATGAAAAAGTTTGGGCACCCCTATTAATCTTAATCATTTTTAGTTCTAAATATTTGGGTGTTTGCAACAGCCATTTCAATTTGATATATCTAACAACTGATGGACACAGTAATATTTCAGGATTGAAATGAGGTTTATTGTACTAACAGAAAATGTGCAATATGCATTAAACCAAAATTTGACTGGTGCAAAAATTTGGGTACCCTTATCATTTTATTGATTTGAATACTCCTAACTACTTTTTACTGACTTACTGAAGCACAAAATTGGTTTTGTAACCTCACTGAGCTTTGAACTTCATAGCCAGGTGTATCCAATCATGAGAAAAGGTATTTAAGGTGGCCAATTGCAAGTTGTTCTCCTATTTGAATCTCCTCTGAAGAGTGGCATCATGGGCTCCTCAAAACAACTCTCAAATGATCTGAAAACAAAATTTGTTCAACATAGTTGTTCAGGGGAGGATACAAAAAGTTGTCTCAGAGATTTAACCTGTCAGTTTCCACTGTGAGGAACATAGTAAGGAAATGGAAGACCACAGGGACAGTTCTTGTTAAGCCCAGAAGTGGCAGGCCAAGAAAAATATCAGAAAGGCAGAGAAGAAGAATGGTGAGAACAGTCAAGGACAATTCACAGACCACCTCCAAAGAGCTGCAGCATCATCTTGCTGCAGATGGTGTCACTGTGCATCGGTCAACAATACAGCACACTTTGCACAAGGAGAAGCTGTATGGGAGAGTGATGCGAAAAACCGTTTCTGAAAGCACGCCACAAACAGAGTCGCCTGATGTATGCAAAAGCACATTTGGACAAGCCAGCTTCATTTTGGAAGAAGGTCCTGTGGACTGATGAAACAAAGATTGAGTTGTTTGGTCATACAAAAAGGTGTTATGCATGGCGTCAAAAAACACAGCATTCCAAGAAAAACACTTGCTACCCACTGTAAAATTTGGTGGCGGTTCCATCATGCTTTGGGGCTGTGTGGCCAATGCCGGCACCGGGAATCTTGTTAAAGTTGAGGGTTGCATGGATTCAACTCAGTATCAGCAGATTCTTGAGAATAATGTACAAGAATCAGTGACGAATTTGAAGTTACGCCGGGGATGGATATTTCAGCAAGACAATGATCCAAAACACAGCTTCAAATCTACTCAGGCATTCATGCAGAGGAACAATTACAATGTTCTGGAATGGCCATCCCAGTCCCCAGACCTGAATATCATTGAACATCTGTGGGATAATTTGAAGCGGGCTGTCCATGCTCGGCGACCATCAAACTTAACTGAACTGAAATTGTTTTGTAAAGAGGAATGGTCAAAAATACCTTCATCCAGGATCCAGGAACTGATTAAAAGCTACAGGAAGCGACTAGAGGCCGTTATTTTTGCAAAAGGAGGATCTACTAAATATTAATGTCACTTTTCTGTTGAGGTGCCCATACTTTTGCACCGGTCAAATTTTGGTTTAATGCATATTGCACATTTTCTGTTAGTACAATAAACCTCATTTCAATCCTGAAATATTACTGTGTCCATCAGTTATTAGATATATCAAATTGAAATGGCTGTTGCAAACACCCAAATATTTAGAACTAAAAATGATTAAGATTAATAGGGGTGCCCAAACTTTTTCATATGACTGTATATAGGGTGCAGACACCTTAAACATATTGTATAGAGATTTCATATTGCACATATCTTACATATTCAAATACAGATACCCAGTGGCGTAACTAGGAATGGCTGGGCCCCAAGGCGAACATTTGACATGGGCCCCTTAATGTCCCGGGCCCTGTGGCAGCCATTACCGCTGCTACCCCAGTATTTATGCCCCTGCAGATACCCATAACATAAATGGAAAATACCTACAGACATGTATATATATTGTGGGAGCCATCCTGTTGTTACAGTAGCTGGTAGCCTTATGAAGGCTTCCCGGCCTGCTATAGGAGTTTTACTATTGAGGCTATATAAACTATATAAATTTGGTATCCCCAGAATCATACCAACCCATAGAATACAGGTGACATGTCCCTTAGGCTGCTCAGAGAATGTCGTAAAAACAAAGCCTATAAGAATGTCGCACAATCGCAATTTTTCTCCAATTCCCCCCTATTCTGAATTTTTTTCCAGCTTCCCAGTACATTGTACAGAATATTAAATGGTACCATTACAAAGTACAATTTGTCCTGCAAACACTAAACCCTCATATGGCTCTGTGAATGGAAAAATATCAGTTATGGGGTTTGGATGGCGGGGAGTCAAAAATGAAAATCACCCAAATGGGAAGGGGTTAACCCCTTAAGTGCCAAATCTTTTTTATTTTTCTGTAGACATGTTTATTTCTGTGTTTATATTACTGATTGATTAACTTTTATTAACACTTTCTAGGGAGTGAAATGCACTGTAAATATTTGCATTCCAAATTAATTTCATTTAATTTTATTCAATAGGTTAGTAAAGTTCTGTCAACACCAAATACGTATAGATTTTTTTTTGTTCCACTGCTTTGATAAAATTATATTAACTCTCATGGCAGAAAAAAAAAGCTATTTCTCTGCTGTTTTTTGCAAAGATACAAAAAAGTAAAAAAAAATTACAAAAATGTAATATTAACTTTAATATATGGGTCATGATAAAGGTAACATTATATACATGATATATGGCACAGGTAATTGTAAAAAAAAGGCACCTAATAAGCGTCAAATATCATTATTATCCCCTAGGGTTCACCAAAAATACCACTGAATAAAAGAGAGGTTGCATATACCCAAATACCTCACAGCTACGAATATAACTCCTACATGTGTATATACAGCAGAGTAGCCCAAACTGAAGATGCCAGCAATGCCCAATACTCAATAGAGAGGGCTATGCCAAATTACCATTGAGGTCCATATTGATTTTTATGTAATATTGGTGGCTGGGGGCCTTATGTGGGGCTATTTAAGGGAAAATTAAATTATGTGGTTCAGGGGCATTTACAAAAAGATGGAACAGGGACCCCTAATCGATTAAAACAGCCCTATCAATGGTATGGGCACAGACATACCATTGGTCATAACTGTGAGGCTGCACAGGGGCCCAATAGATTAGGGAGCCCTATGACTTTAACAGCAGCTTTCTACTGTCTATTAGATTTTGGGTAAATGTCTAAGCCATTGAACTTCATAGCTAACAGTTACTTGTGATTGAAAGATATAAGGGGATGCTGAGATATTAAAAACAAGGGGTCCTTAACTGTCCATGCACAGGGGCCCTCAGTTGTATGTATCCACCCCTGCTTACAATGTAAAGGTAAAAAATATATATATCTATATATATAGATATATATATTTCCGTACAGATGGTAATGTGTACTATTTGCATGGACCAGCGTGCTGAGGTGGCCACATTTGCATTTTGTGATCACAACCCTATCCTTTATGGATAGCTGTAAAAAATAAAAATAAAACTTGCGAATGCTTCATCTTACGAGGAGATTGCTAATGCATTATGTTTGTTCTTCAAGTTTTTCTGTGAAATGCCATCTCCTCCATCCAAATCGGCAAAGATATTTTTATAGTTGTTATGGTTACCGGCCTTTTAAGTTCCTCAAGTATCACATGACAGAATTCCTTCTTTGCAGCTTATGTAATTGTCTGAGCAATTTGCAGCGACAGGTTATCTAGTGCAGTTTATTAAGACTGACGGATGGGGATATTTATTCCGGAAACGCGAAATGTATGGAGGCCAGTGATACAACTGATCCGAGGACATGTGTCTGATGGTAAAGTCATAAATGTGACTATGCGGCTAGCTTTGTAAATAAAAGATAATGAAATAGTTAACGTGTCGGCTATGATGCCTGAACATGATATTTTATAGTCATTGTTCACCACTGTAAGACCCCATGCACACAGCAGGGAGCCTGTGAGGTGGGACACAGAGTCTTGTACAATGCTCCAGAAAATTCCATGTGTACGGAGCAATACTCCCTCAATGCTCTGTACACACAGTATGCCATAGAGCATTGTGTCTACTTCTGTATGCCTCCTAGTTGTATACTGAGGTACAGCAAGGGCCCTTTTACTCCTGGAGTTACTTTTATATGACTTCATACAAAGTTGTACAGGGCCACAGTAATTCGGTGTACATAAACCCTAGAATATATTATTATACTCATACTGTATATTACACCATATAGTGTAGCATAATAGTATTTTCTTAGCCTACTTATCAGAACGCTAAAACTGGAGATACAATAGTCATATTAGACACATAGGAGGACTTTATTAAGCCTCTTACACCTTTTTTTCTTATTATTCTTTAATGCTTCAGGCCGGGTCTAATCCCATCCACACATTGCAGGAAAAAATCTGCAGTGGAAATGCTGCAATTTCAAAAACAATGCTCGCAGCATGTCAGTTATACCTACGGAAATGCTGGTGTTTTCCGTATAGGTATTATAGAGGCAGAAAGTCCACAGACAAAACTCTGCGGACTTTCAGTGAAAACCTCTGCGTTTCCGCCACATTCTTTTCCGCAGCATTTTTTTTACAGCGATTCGCTGCGCTGGGCCTTAGCTTTATGCTGTTTGTGCAGGATTTGGGGGTGTTTTTCATGACTCTTGCATCTATTTTCTTCTAATTCTATCCCTTCCTCTTACTTTTTACATTGCTGTGCAAGCTTTATCATGTGTTTGCGCCTATTTTGAAGGCTTTTAGGGTAAGGCCTCACATAACGGGCTGGAGCAAAAAAGCGCTGCAGGAAAAACCATGGCAGCAACGTATCACATCTTTTGCTATAGCACTTTTCACAGAAAATCTGCAGAGGTTCCCTCTGCGGACTTTCTGCTTCCATTATACCTAGAGGGAAACCACTGGAGTTTCCGTAGGTATAATTGACATGCTGCGATTTCCAAAAATACGACAGTTTTGGAAATCGCAGTGTGTCCATTGCACATATTTTTCGCAAGGTGTGGATGGGATTCGCTGGGAGCGAATCCCATCCGTCTTGCAGTGGCTGTAAAACACTGCATTTTTTTTTCTGCTGGGTTTCCGCCACGTGGGTCCCTGGCCTTACACAAGATTTTTTGTTACTGGGTGTGGTTTATCTGTAGTATCAATGTATTTATGACATGCCCCTTTTTTATTTTTTTTAACCACTTTTGGACTGCCCATTGGGTTTTTACATCTGAAGAGTGGTTGTCTTGTTCTGAAATTGTGCAGCTGCAGAAACAGGGAGCCGGCTGTAACTACAGCCGGAGCTCCCCTAGAGAAGGCAGGGAAGGTTTATTACCGTCCCTGCCTTCCTGATCGCTGTGTACACAGCGCCCTATCCGCACCACTCCCGCCACATTCTCGGAATGTGGGCATTACAGGAGGGGGTGGGGATCGGGCCTGGCTGATTTACTAAAACTCATGGCAGTTTCCAAGAGTGAGTTAGAATGGATAGCTACGCAAGATTCTACCTGGCCTAGATTTCCATTCTGGTGCAGGGACCTCCGCAGACTCTTCATAAATCACTCAGTCCCTGCGCCAGATGGGCTGTTTATTAAGACTGGCATACGATATGGCAGTCTTAATAATCTGCCCTATCATTTTTAGGAAATTAGGCACATGGAAATATACTGTACCTCAGAAAAAGGATTTAATGGATGTAATGCTATTTGTATTTACTGTATTATAGAATTGCTATATAAGAAATTTTAAAAGCCTGCCGCAGTGTCCAGGCCATGGTCAAGTCCTGGAGGTCACGGATAATGCAACATCATCAAGAGAGGGAATAGTCAGAAGAGCAAACCAAAATCAATAGACCACAAGATAAGTAGAAAACAGGGAAAGGAACTGGGAGTAAGTTCTGAGAACACAGAGCCAGGAAAACTAACACAGGCACAGGCACCTGAGCAAGGAAAGAGTCCAGTTAAAATACCCGCCTCCGCCCTTGATAGGATGCTGATGTACAGTCCTGATTGGCTCTTCATCTCAAACCTTTAATTGGCTGACGAGACCCAGCCAAAGTTTGGCTGGTAGGCATATCAACCTGAAAACAACAGTCTTGAGGCAAATGCAGATTATTCTTCCCTAACAATGCTGCACAGAAAAAAATAACGACTGCTGGATGAACCACAGATATTTAGATTAACATGTGTACAGTACACTGACAAGCAAAAGGGTAACAATGTTTTGAACTTGTGACTTTCAGGCTCTATATCTCACCATCCACTACAGCTTCAAACATGAGACTACCATCATTTTATAGACAATCATCTTGGCTATCTCATACATAAATTTGACTTGCAACTATTTAGCATATGATTAGTTATGCAGATTCTTGTCATGTAACTGCATTGTAACTGTTTTGCTCCTAAAAATCTAAATTTTAATTAATTCAAATTAATTATGTAAATCCACCTTTGACTTTCAACATTGCCTGAATCCTTCTGGGCATGTTCTCGATCAGTTTCAAGCATGTCAACCATAGTCTGATCACAGGTCTCTTCTACGGGTTCCCAATGTTAGTGTATACTGGTCCACTCACTTGGGTATGAATACAACTTTTTCTTCAACCCTACCCACAAGTAGGTTGAGGTCTGGGGACTGTGGGACTGATCCAGAACCTCTACTTCACTGTCATTGAACCGTTTCTTTACTAATCTCAAAGTATGCTTTGGGATATTGTCCTTTTCATACCCATAGTACTTGAGTGTACAAAGTAACTATTCTTGTAAGATGCTCACATATAGTTTAGGATTAAGACCACCATCAAGTATCTAGCACCTTTGGCTGTGAAACAACCCCATATGATCAGGCTTCCTCCACCAAACTTGAAAGTTCCTTCTTTTTTTTTGATCTGTTAGACCCCTTTTTCCATTGTTTCTTCCAGACCCATTTACACCCATCGGAGCCCAGTCTATTGACTTTCATCTCATCGCTCGTTTCCAATCTTCTACTGTCCACTTTTTGTACTTGTCTGCAAACTCAAGCTGATGCTTTTTAAGACAATATTAAAGTTGAGGCTTCTTCACTTTTTTTCAGGCCATCATTCCAGACTTGTGTAATGCACGTCGCACGGTGCTTGCATGGACGTCTGTGATCTCACTATTACGAAGCATACAAGACACCTCCATTGCCGTGCCAGAATTGATAGACCTTGTTATGTCCTGATATTTTCTCTAGAAGGCCACCTCTTGGCTTTTGAATGGATGGACGGACTTCATTTCGTATATTTCCACGGCACTACCATTATGCAGTTTGGCAATTTTCTTGGCCTAGAGACCACTATCAATGAGCTGGATGACACTATTTCTCTTTTCTTGGTAAATCTTCTTCATAGCTTATCCTCGATTTGAACCAGTGACCTTTTTCTTGGAAATCAACCTAATAACACCCTGAGCTATTAGGGAATGTGAGAACAGATTGTAATTTGTAGTATACAAGAAGATAAAGATTTTTCCACCACCAGGAGCAAAACACTAACAATGCAGTTACATGACAAGAATCTGCATAACTAATCATATGCTAAATAGTTACAAGTCAAATTTATGTATGAGATAGCCAAGATGATTGTCTATAAAATGATGGTAGTCTAATGTTCTAAGCTGTATTGGATGGTGAGATATAGAGCCTGAAAGTCATAAATTCTAAACATTGTTATGCTAGGTTTGCACTAGTGTTCGGGTCTCTGTCGATCGGGTCTGCATGGGGACCCGTAAGATGGAAATCCTATCTGATTAAAAAACGGTTACCAGCAGAAACGCACAGACACCATAGTCTATAATGGGGTCCGCCGCTCTAAGGAGGACTTTCCTCTCTGCTAGTTTCAGTATAAAACTGTCGGAGAGAAAAGTCCTTCTTGCAGGACTTTTCTCTCCGACGATTTTAAGTGTAATCTGCAGCGGAGTCTCTTAATGAGACTCCAACGCAAATGTGAATCCAGCCTTACCCTTTTGCTCGTCAGTGTACATGCTGAGTCTGGATTTTTCCTTAGCAACAGAAAAGTCGCTAACAAGGTATATTAGAAAACTGCTCAAAATCCACTCCCCTACACATTTATAAAAAAAAACAAACAAAAAAAAACAGGCATCAATATTGGGTGAGATAAGGTGAGTATAAGTGTAAGATAAGTTAAGTGTACCATGGATTGCAAGGAACAAAGAGATATTTTACATTATGCAACATTTATCAACCACCTAACACAATGTAAAATTAATGCACCCTAGGAGTCAAGCAAGTAATGTACAGTAAATGCAAAATGGTCCAGCCACATGACCACTAGGATTGGTTTCGGATTGGCAATGAGTCAATTCTTGGCATGTCACCTTCAAAGATTACATCATAGTTAGAAATCATATTACTGTAAAATTTGTAATGACATCCACTACAGGAACATCTTCAGCAACCCTAAAGCTAGATTTACACTACTGCCCCATCTGTTGTTGTGATCCATCAGAAGACCAGAAAAATTGCTGATAAAGTTTGCCTGATTGTCAAATACCAACAGAAGACTTTCTAACTAAGCTTTTTGTGTTACATTTCTTTTATGGATGGCATCTGCATCTGGCTGGTTTGTATGTATAGAAGTAATCAATACTGATATACAGCAATATATATGATGGCCATTTGTATAGGAATGAATGCAGTAATGGCAGTGAGGCTATTCAGTGCACACACCGGCCCCTTATCAGCCTACGTTCCGAGCTTCCCAGTGCTGGTGAGCTCATAACTTTCTGCAGTCACAAGGGGAGTTTATTATATAGGTGAAAGACAAGGGTTCACTTGGAAGATAAGCGTGAAATGTGACGTGTGAGCTGTGTAATGTGTGTCTTATATGCTCTAGTTATGCACAGTGTAAGTGAAGGGCTGTAGCTGTGTAAAATAATATCTTGCTAATTGTAAAATTCTTTACAATTGAATGAAATTCTTACTCACGTGTTGACCCATAAGGTAACATTATAGAGAATTCAGCTTCTTATAAAAACATGGAAATTTATTGAAGTCTTCATGGAAAAACAGATACATGGAAAACTTCCAGTATAACAGAAATATCAGTCAATGTCTTACATCATAGGAGAAGTTCAGTTAGGTTTCTTCAAGATGGTTCTCTTGCACAGACATCTTGGTTCTTGCTTATTCATCAATGTGTGTTGGTCTTCTGTAGGACAATTCTGCCATCCTTCCAAGGGGTCAGAGGAAGTAAGACAGGCCGAAAGAGACAGGTCGGAAGAGAGAGACACACCAGACATGTGTGTCTGTCAATCATTTATATTCATGAGAGGGGGGTGTTCCCCAACATCCTTATACTTTCTACTACTGTATTTGGACAATACTAGAATAGTATACCCTAACCACACCCATGCACCATAAGATACAAGAGTTTTGTCAGCAGAATAGCCTTAACACTATGAATATTGCACTCTAATAATATTTAACAAGTTGTAAGATGTTTGTATAGGTATTTCTAGTCAAGGGCAATTACAATTAATTACGAAGAGGGATTTCATGTAGACAACATAATGGGAAAGGAAAGGTTTAACTAGAGGTTCTGTGGAGGCCGGGCTGCACAATCACGTGGCCCACAAAGGTCAGATGGTGAAGAGAGAATGTAAAAACATCTCGCTGAATGTATCATTTTTCTACATCATTACTATTTCTGTGGCCTCCACTTGTATGCACACATCGGTGTTTCGGTCAGTGATTTGCACCAAGACCGCGAAAGGATGAAAATCCCAGAACTGGTACAAATCTTTCCATTATACCTTGGTGTAGTTTCTACTCCTGGTTTTGGCTCACAATCACTGATACAACTCACTGACTAGGGATGAGCGAACCGATTAGTTTAGAAACAGATTTGGCCTAAAATTTTCAATAGCTTTGGGTTGACCTCAGACCCCAGAGCATAAATTGGGACCATGGGGAGGGAAAAATAGGGAAATATAACAAATATTTATACCTTGCCAGTGCACCCCATGTGACCACTGAGGCCCAATCACAGGCATCAGTGATGACCTCAGAGTGTGTGACCCAGCCAAAGGCCGGAAGAAGATGCCAAGAGATCTAAGGACCAGGAGAGGTGATGCATGGTATGGGTTTCTTATTTTTCCTCCCCTGGGTGGTCACTTGTTATACACTGAGGTCTCCTCAATAATAGCACTTCTGGTACTACCCAAACAAGTTCAGCCTGAAACTAATGAATATTGGTCAAAACTAAAGAAAACACAGTGGTGTGAATAAGGCCTTACTCGCAGACAGCTCTGTTCTCTGTGTACTGGCCAGACCAGGGTATTACAGTTTAGCTCCCATACAAGTACATGGGAGCTGATCTGCAGCAACCTGGCCTGGCCACCACACATAGAACAGTGCTGTCTGCTTCCTGCCCTCCTTTCTGTATATCAGCTGCTGAGAATAGTCTCAGGTGTTGGACCTCAACCAATCTGATAATGATGATCTATCCGTAGGATAGGTCAGCAATATTTTTAGCCCGGAAAACCTCTTTATCTTAGATTCACACAACCGTGGTAAAAAATGGCTACGAAAAATGTACATGTTGCCGTTTTGCACCTGAGGGGGGCCCGTTTTTTACAGATCCCTCATACATTTGAGTGTTTTGAAGGACTATTAAAAAACAGACTGTCAAAAATGAAGCCATGTGAATAGCTCTCATTTACATACCGTGAATTTAACGCAGCCAAATGACGGCCTATATTCAATGTGGCGTTTTGTCATGTGAATGTAGGCTTTTAGGCTGAGACTGATTTTGCTGTATTTTTATGAGCCAAAACCAAGAGTCGCATCAACAAGAATGGAAAATACATAAGAAGCTCTTATACTTCTCTCTTCTGCTAAATCTACTCCTTGCTTTGGCTCAAAAATCACAGTCAAATCTGCAACAAAAAAGTAGCTTTTCCACAACGTGGGGCCTAAGCCTTAAACTGGCCATACATATTGGTATATCTTCGTTGGCTGACATGGCCTGTTCGGATGAAACAGCCAGTTATTGGACATGTAGATGCCGCAAATGGTTTAGTTGATAACACACTGGCTAAGGTGAATATTTTAGGCCATCTGTCAGCTGGAAATGTTTGACATGATATATAGCTTTTGGCCGATCACTGTGCTTCTGTTTTTTGCTGGCCCTCTGAAGTCTAAAGTATATGGCCGCATTGTAAGTCAATCAATTTACCAGTCTCTATTCTGATTCTTCGTACATCAGATATGATATCGCATCTTGGTTTCTGTTATATAAAGAACAAGGCACAGGTTGAGGGCACAACAGCTGACCATGAACAGAATTGTTTTTCATACAGTATGACCAAGGATTGTGAAGAAAACTTTGATCTGAAATTTGTACATTTTTATTATCAAATATCTAAGGATACAGGTCAAGGTAGTAATACGCCAGGAATACAGTAAGTGCGCATACATCAAGAAAATCCTTCACTTGTATGTATACTAGTAAATCTGTGAAAATCTCCGGGATGAAATAAAAATTAACCCCTAAACTAACCCCCCTCCCCCCCCGCCTAACTTCTAATTTACTTTTATAAAAAAAAAAAATGTATAATTACCCATATCCCTGGGGCGGTCATGTGACCACCCCAGGCACACTTTCTGATAATCCGGTGACGTTCCGTTTGCCCATTTCCAAACCGGAACGTCACCATTACTCCCCGCCCCAACCCCATCATACTTAGGTATCTTCCTCTCCATGAACGGCTCCTCCCCTCTTCCTCTCTGTTAGCGCTTGCGCAGTCTGGAGGTGCCTGTGACACATGAGCAGTAGAGATGGCACTCCATCTCTACTTCGCAGGCGTCAGAGGCACTTCCAGTCTGTGCTTTCGCTAGCAGAGAGGAAGAGAGGTGTCTCCAGCCTGCGCACAGTGAAAGAAAAGGAGGTGCCATTCCCAGAGAGCAAGACAAGTATGATGCGGTGGGGGTGGGGTGGGATGAGTTAGTTAGTTGGGAAGGGCTAGTAGTTGGCGGGATAGTGAGGGATACAGGGGAGGGGTGTAACGGAGTGAGAGAGGAGGGTGGCAGTGAGAGGGAGGTAGTGTGTGGAAGCTACACAGGAAGCTATACCATGTAAACAAATGCATACCAGGAAGATACCAGGAGCTCCCAGAGAAACCCAAAAATCACTCAAAACACTGATAAAGGTATATGGGGTATATGGGTGTACTTATTAATCCATTAATAGCAATAACAGACCTTTTTTTGCCCGGAAAACCCCTTTAAATACTATAGATTTTGTACCATTGGACATTATTATATCTCAAGAGTCAGAGTAATGTCTAAGGGCTTAATCACACAGGTGAAAAAACACCCATGTGAGAGGACGAGTATATTTACATGCTGAGTATATTCACATCTGATCTGGTCCTTGTGGTTCCTGCTCGGTCAGCTTGCAGCACTTTCCTCTCCGCTTGCTTTGTGCGTAAACCGAGCGGAAGCCACATGGACCCCATTATAGGCTATGGGGTCCGCTGGTTTCCCAGGTAAACCGCTTTTTTATGCATATAGGTTTGGGGATCCCCCCGAATGGAAACCCGAACGCAGATGTGAACCGGGTCTAAAAAGAACATTCTATATTTGTCCATTTTAATGGATGTAAAAACAGATTGATGTCTAAGTCATGTCCATTGAACTCTGATCAGCAGGTTGGGTAAAAAAAAAAAAAAGACGAAAAAAATTAAATTCATCTGTTTTTAACAGTACAGAGTTTGGATTATGTTTTGCTGCTCCTGTTGTAGAACAGAAATCAGAATTCATGGCATTGATGTGGACTCCTGCCCTAACACATCTGGAGTTAGATCTGATGGCAGGTTTCTGCTATGCTTCTGTAGATGATTTTGGAATAAAGACAATACAAGTCAATGGTTTGGTGTTAACCAGCGGTGACCTTGAATAATGCAGAATACACTGGTAAAGATTTTGCAGGTTTTTATCTGCTTGTGACAGTTTCTCATTACAATTGGAGCTTTTTCATTAAAAGTATGTTATCAGCAGAGTGTTTGCTTTGCCTCGCCTAGTCTCAACTATCAGAGAACCAGTATACAGTCATGGCCAAAAGTTTTGAGAATGATACAAATATTAATTTTTACAAAGTCTACTGCTTCAGTTTTTCTAATGGCAATTTGCATATACTTCAGAATGTTATAAAGAGTGATCAGCTTAACAGCAATTACTTGCAAAGTCAATATTTGCCTAGAAAATGAACTTTATCCCCCAAAACACATTTCAACATCATTGCAGCCCTGCCTTAAAAGGACCACCTAACATCGTTTCAGTGATTGCTCCATTAACACAGGTGTGGGTGTTGATGAGGACAGGGCTGGAGATCAATCTGTCATGATTAAGTAAGAATGACACCACTGGACACTTTAAAAGGAGGCTTGTGCTTGCCATCATTGTTTCTCTTCTGTTAACCATGGTTATCTCTAAAGAAACACGTGCAGTCATCATTGCACTGCACAAAAATGGCCTAACTGGGAAGAGTATTGCAGCTAGAAAGATTGCACCTCAGTCAACAATCTATCGCATCATCAAGAACTTCAAGGAGAGAGGTTCCATTGGTGCCAAAAAGGCTCCAGGGCGCCCAAGAAAGACCAGCAAGCGGCAGGACCATCTCTTAAAAGTGTTTCAGCTGCGGGATCGGGCTACCAGCAGTGCAGAGCTTGCTGAGGAATGGCAGCAGGCAGGTGTGAGTGCATCTGCACGCACTGTGAGGCGGAGACTCTTGGAGCAAGGCCTGGTCTCAAGGAGGGCAGCAAAGAAGCCACTTCTCTCCAGAAAAAACATCAGGGACAGACTGATATTCTGCAAAAGGTACAGGGAGTGGACTGCTGAGGACTGGGGTAAAGTCATTTTCTCTGATGAATCCCCTTTTCGATTGTTTGGAACATCTGGAAAACAGCTTATTCGGAGAAGAAGAGGTGAGCGCTACCACCAGTCTTGTCTCATGCCAACTGTAAAGCATCCTGAAACCATTCATGTGTGGGGTTGCTTCTCAGCCAAGGGAATCGGCTCTCTCACAGTCTTGCCTAAAAACACAGCCATGAATAAAGAATGGTACCAGAATGTCCTCCAAGAGCAACTTCTCCCAACCGTCCAAGAGCAGTTTGGCGCTCAACAATGCCTTTTCCAGCATGATGGAGCACCTTGCCATAAAGCAAAGGTGATAACTAAATGGCTCAGGGAACAAAACATAGAGATTTTGGGTCCATGGCCTGGAAACTCCCCAGATCTTAATCCCATTGAGAACTTGTGGTCAATCATCAAGAGACGGGTGGACAAACAAAAACCAACAAATTCAGACAAAATTAAAGCATTGATTCTGCAAGAATGGACTGCTATCAGTCAGGATTTGGTCCAGAAGTTGATTGAGAGCATGCCAGGGAGAATTGCAGAGGTCCTGAAGAAGAAGGGTCAACACTGCAAATATTGACTTGCTGCATTAACTCATTCTAACTGTCAATATAAGCTTCTGTTACTCATAATATGAATGCAATTATATTTCTGTATGTGATAAAAACATCTGACAAACACACATAAAAACCAGAGGGCAGCAGATCATGTGCAAATATAATATTTGTGTCATTCTCAAAACTTTTGGCCATGACTGTAGATTGAAAGTTAAAGCAGTTATATCTGCTAAAGTCTGATTAATCCAGGCTACACCAGAAGGTTAATTATAGAACTAACTTATATTATTTGGATTGATCAATGGAACTTTTTTTTTTCTCTTTCCAACACACGTATCTGGTTCCTTAAAGAGGTTGTGCCATTAAGACACTTACAATACCGTTCAAAAGTTTAGGGTCACTTAGAAATTTCCTTATTTTTGAAGGATAAGCACAGTTTTTTTCAATGAAGATAACATTAAATGAATCAGAAATACACTCTATACATTGTTAATGTGGTAAATGACTATTCTAGCTGCAAACGTCTGGTTTTTAATGCAATATCTACATAGGTGTATAGAGGCCCATTTCCAGCAACCATCACTCCAGTGTTCTAATGGTACATTGTGTTTGCTAATTGTGTAAGAAGGCTAATAGATGTTTAGAAAACCCTTGAACACCCTTGTGCAAGTATGTTAGCACAGCTGAAAACAGTTTTGCTGGTTAGTGAAGCTATAAAACTGACCTTCCTTTGAGCTAGTTGAGAATCTGGAGCATTACATTTGTTGGTTCGATTAAACTCTCAAAATGTCCAGAAAAAGAGAACTTTCATGTGAAACTCGACAATCTATTCTTGTTCTTAGAAATGAAGGCTATTCCATGCGAGAAATTGCCAAGAAACTAAAGATTTCCTACAATAGTGTGTACTACTCCCTTCAGAGGACAGCACAAACAGGCTCTAACCAGAGTAGAAAGAGAATTGGGAGGCCCCGCTGCACAACTGAGCAACAAGACAAGTACATTAGAGTCTCTAGTTTGAGAAATCGACGCCTCACAGGTCCTCAACTGGCAGATTCATTAAATAGTACCCGCAAAACGCCAGTGTCATCGTCTACAGTGAAGAGGTGACTCAGAGATGCTGGCCTTCAGGGCAGAGTGGCCAAGAAAAAGCCAAATCTGAGACTGGCTTATAAAAGGAAAAAGATTAATATGGGCAAAAGAACACAGACATTGGACAGAGGAAGACTGGAAAAAAGTGTTATGGACAGACGAATCGAAGTTTGAGGTGTTTGGATCACACAGAAGAACATTTGTGTGACGCAGAACAACTGAAAAGATGCTGGAAGAGTGCCTGACGCCATCTGTCAAGCATGGTGGAGGTAATGTGATGGTCTGGGGTTGTTTTGGTGCTGGTAAAGTGGGAGATTTGTACAAGGTAAAAGGGATTTTGAATAAGGAAGGCTATCACTCCATTTTGCAACGCCATGCCATACCCTGTGGACAGCGCTTGATTGGAGCCAATTTCATCCAACAACAGGACAATGACCCAAAGCACACCTCCAAATTATGCAAGAACTATTTAGGGAAGAAGCAGGCAGCTGGTATTCTATCTGTAATGGAGTGGCCAGCGCAGTCACCAGATCTCAACCCCATTGAGCTGTTGTGGGAGCAGCTTGACCGTATGGTACGCAAAAAGTGCCCATCAAGCCAATCCAACTTGTGGGAGGGGCTTCTGGAAGCACGGGGTGAAATTTCTCCAGGTTACCTCAGCAAATTAACAGCTAGAATGCCAAAGGTTGTAATTGCTGCAAATGGAGCATTCTTTCACGAAAACAAAGTTTGAAGGAGAAAATTATTATTTCAAATTAAAATCAATATTTCTAACCTTGTCAATGTCTTGACTATATTTTCTATTCATTTTGCAACTCATTTGATAAATAAAAGTGTGAGTTTTCATGGAAAACACAAAATTGTCTGGGTGACCCCAACCTTTTGAACAGTAGTATATCTCCTATCCACAGAACAAGGAATTGCTCCAGGCTTGATCACCGGGTTTCCCAGTGATCAAGAGGACTGGGAACCTAAAGTCCCCCTAAAGTGTCCTTGCCTTCTATAGGGCTGCGGGTGCTTTTGGAGATACCAGTCAGGGCAGATGCATAGCAGTGTGTGGAGCCCCGGTGCACTGGCACACCATTCACAAGGATCAGTGATCTGACAATTATCCCCAGTCCTGTGGATAGGGCATAGGTTTCCTTAACAGCACAATCTCTTTAAGTACAATTAGTACCTTATACCTACTGGCCTATTTACATGGGTTGATGCGAACTGAATGGGGGATGACCGATCACTACTACAATTGTATCTTCCACATTCAGCCGATAATCTTGCTTGTGACACACTACATGCACATGAGCAGTAAACAAAGCTTACTTAGCCTAGTGTGAATGGGGAGCTAGTAAAAGTTAGCCACCTTACAGCGCTATACGGGGTACTGCGGTGACCAGATGGAAGGTAACGCTGCAGTTGGGATTGCGGGGTGCAAACAGCGCAGACTTGTCACGGTCTCTGGGCACGAGGGCGCAGCGCTGGTGCTGTCCCACGTTACCACCACTGGTACCGGTGATGAGGGGGGCTGCACAAATGTTGGTGGTGATTGTTCCCCCGGGCGCTTCCCCTATACTGTGCCGACTGGTGGTGTTTGGGTCGCCCTGATGTTGTCGGTGCAGAGTCAGACACAGAAACGGTTGTAAAGTTGAACTTTTACTTCCATGGGTGTGGAGGCACAAATGCTTAAACAGTTTCTTCAATCCAAAACAACGGGGTACGCCTGGTGACACAGCAAAGTCCTGGGGTGCAGGGTAGACTTGATGAAAGGTGTTCCTAGCCCCTTATACTTCAGTGTTACAGCCCTAAGGTGCGTCTGGGCTCCTATTTGGCTCATAGGAGGATGCCCACCATGATACTAGTACATAATATTCCCCACTCACGTTATGTGGTCCTGATAGCTCAGAGTTTCGGGGTGCAATAGTCAGGGTGGCAGGATATTCCACAGGTCTGGCCTTGGCCTCTGGATCCTGTGATACTTGCTATGGAGCACGTGTTCCAGAATGTTCTCTCCACAGTCTCATGCTGACAAGATAATGATGCTTGACTTCCTTCAGGGCGATGGCTAGGCAGACAGGGGACAGGATCTTCTGAATAGCTGGAGTATGTCAGCTCTCCAACCTTCCTGGGCCTGTCTAGGACTTGAGATTCCTGCACTAAACTCACTGCTTTCTTCACAGGACATCACACTTATCTCCTCACCTCCTCCTCCTAACACTCCACACTTCTCACTCCTCACACGCAGGACCTTCCTGCAGGGGTGTTACCATGGGGACCCAGTGATCAGCTGACTCCTCCCCTTTTCCCAGGCGATGTCCTCCCATTGGACATTTGGTTACTATTCAATCCTATGGGAGGTGTAATGCATGTGTGAGGCTCACTAGGTGGCGCTGTGTTGTGTGAGACTCAGGACCCCCTGCTATGTCACACAGGCTATGAAGCAACAGGAAATAATACAATGCACAGAGATCACCCTCAGCCCAGCCATAGCCAGCTCTGGGATGCCACATACTCCCCCTCTTTCACTGAGCCGACCTCGGCGACGGGCTGGGGTGAAGGTGAGAAATGTAACATAACGTTAATAAATACGAATAAAGTGCAAATGTCACTAACAGTTTAGAAAAATATAATACCTAGAAACTTGAGGTAAGACCTCCCGGCATAGTCCTGGAATGTCCATGAGAAGTCTGAAGGGTAACGGAGAGATAATTAAACTCAGACTTATGGAACCTTTTGGCGGTACCATCAGACAGTCCATATAGAAACAACAGTAGTGCAAATGGGTCCAGAGGCTCTCTGGCACAAATTTTGTGAGTGTCCATTATCATGAGAGTCTCTCTGAGAAACAATAAACAGTCCTTTCTGTAAGGAAGAGTAGGCACTCTAGCACGAATGTCCATACCGCAATGGGGTAACAGAACTTCCTTGGCTCGGTGAGCCAGGCACTATGGCTTGGATTGTTGCATATAAATGTAAATACTATATTACATGGAAAGATATTATATATATACTGTATATACACACAGGAAAAACATTAATGTAATCAGAGCAGGAATAACATATATACAGGAGCAGAGACAGTTAACCTCTTTTACCCAAGGACAGCCATGGCATCACTATAGCGTGTTGGAGGTATGCCTTTTGTGGTACGCTCAGAACGCCTAAGTGGAACAAGATTTGAATCAGGAACAGAGTCACTGAAATCAATTAAATCATCTGTCGAAGGGTTCTCTTGCACTAGAGCAATTGGTGGATAACAGCTAGATGGTAGTAGTTTAGGCGCCCACATAAGCTCAGTTAACGTTGGGGGTCTCTCTTTCGCTTCAGAAGGTGACAAGATCTCTGTACTCGTTGTCTCAGCTGGGGGCACCTCTGTGGGTAGTCCTTCTTTAAGGCACAGCTTCAGACAGTTTCGGTGTACTACTTGGGGCTGTCTCCCAGGTTTAGAGATCTCATACACGTCGGATTCAGGATATGGTATGGAGATGACACTGCATGGTTCTTTCTCCCAGAATGGATCCAATTTCCCATTCCGATGGTTATTCCTTAACCATACACGGTCGCCAACTTTCAGGGGCGCTGCATGGGCATGATGGTTGTAATCCTCCTGTTGTCTCCTACGAACCTCATCCATGCGCGTTTCAACTATCTCTTTAGCTTCCTCCATACGTCGGCGGTGTTCAACAACCCAGTCTGTTATGGGTAGTGGATTGATGATGTCAGGGACCTTCACACCAAGGGTTAAGTCTGAAGGAAGTTGACCTTGTCTTCCAAACATTAGATAAAATGGTGCGTATCCCGTAGATGTTTGGGGTGTGTTGTTGTAAATATAGGCCAAGTCCTTGATACGCTCAGGCCACTCAACACCAGGTGTAACTGCGGCTGTTCTTAGCATGCCGATGATCACTTGATTTGCCTTCTCGCACATACCATTCCCTTGAGGGTGATACGCTGTGGTTCGCAACTTCTTGCAGTCTTGGAACTGACACAGCTCACGGAACAATTGGGATTCAAACGCCGATCCACGGTCGGTGAGGATATGCTCAGGACAACCGTAATGGCGGACAAACTCTGCGTAGAAGGTCTCAGCCGTAGTTCTTGCTGTAAGATCTCTGACAGGCACGATGACAAGGAACTTGGAGTAATGATCCACCATTGTCAGAGCGTAGCTGTAGCCGGAACGTGTGGGACCCAACTTCACATGGTCCAGAGCAACAATTTCACACGGCTTTTGAGTCTTAATTGGATGTAGAGGGGCCTTCTGATCTCTTCGACCTTCCTTGGTGATACTACAGGCGGGACACTCTCGGCACCAACTCTCAATGTCACTCCTCATCCCAACCCAATAGAAGCGACGACGGATGGTAGCTTCAGTCTTTTGTACCCCGAAGTGACCGGATCTGTCATGATACGCCTCAAGTATCATCTGTGCGTCTCTTCTTGGTACGAGGATCTGATGAAGCCTTTCACCTGTGACAGGATCAAGAGTGTTTCTAAGTAGAAGACCTCGTTGGACAAACAGGCGCTTCCTCTGTCGCCAAAGGCGTTTTAATTCCACGTCATGAAGACCTCTCTTTACACGGGTTGGTATTCTTCCTGTAAGCAGGAAATCTGACAATTCTCCTAAAACTCTGCTCTCTTCTTGGAACGTTTTCCACAGAGATGGCTCCTGGAGGGATTCGGCAGCTGTTTTCGCCAGAGATTCTCCTTCTACAGGGACACCAATAGCAACCTGTTGGGCAAACTTGTTGTAGAATGGTGGCATCTCCACCTCTTCCCAGATGTCTTCTCGGGGTGGTTCTTCTCCCACAGGCAACCTTGAGAGTGCATCAGCGTTAGCGTTGGACTTGCCACTGCGATACTTGACAGAGAACTTGTAATTCACGAGTCTTGAGGCCCACCGTTGTTCAAGGGCTCCCAGTCGAGCAGTGTCCAGATGCGCCAACGGATTGTTATCTGTGTACACGGTAAAGGGTGTGGCAGCCAGGTAGTCTTTAAACTTCTCTGTCACGGCCCAGACAAGCGCCAGAAGTTCGAGTTTGAAAGAACTATAGTTCTGGTCGTTCTTCTCCGCGCCTCTCAGACTCCTGCTGGCGTAGGCGATGACTCGCTCTTTGTTGTCCTGAACCTGGGACAACACTGCACCCAAACCTTGGTGACTTGCATCTGTGTACAAGCGGAATGGCTGACTGTAGTCAGGATAGGCTAGAATTGGTGGTTGTTAGAAGTGCTTTAAGCGCTTGAAAGGCTTCCTCTTGACGTGCTGTCCAGTCTACCGGAAGCTTTCGGTTGTAGTTTTCTCTGGGACAACCGCGCAACAACTCGTTCAGAGGCTCGGCTACTTGGGCGAAGTGTGGTATGAAACGCCGGTAGTAACCTGCGAATCCAAGGAAGCTTCGGACTTCTTTGACGGTAGTTGGTCTTCGCCAGTTCTGGACTGCAGTGATCTTTTCAGGATCAGGTTGGACGCCTTGTGCGCTCACGACATGCCCAAGGTAGTGAACTTGGGGTTTCAACAGGTAGCACTTGGAGGGCTTCACCTTTAGGCCGTGCTGTATAAGTACCTTGAATACCTCAGACAGGTGACGAAGGTGTTCTTGGTATGTCCGGGAGAATACAATAACATCGTCCAGGTACAGTAGCACACTCTGGAAATTCTCATGGCCGAGGCACCTCTCCATAAGCCGTTGGAATGTGGCTGGGGCATTACATAGCCCAAATGGCATACTATTGAATTCAAAGAGTCCCATCGGGGTCGTAAACGCAGTCTTTTCACGATCTTCAGGCGCCATAGGGACTTGCCAGTATCCACTGGTTAAGTCCAGGGTCGAGAAACAGGTAGCTGATCCCAAAGCCGTTAGAGATTCCTCAATCCGCGGCAATGGGTATGCGTCTTTGTGCGTGACGTTGTTGAGTTTACGATAGTCCACACAAAATCGTAGGGTTCCGTCTTTCTTCTTGACAAGGACTAGCGGGGCTGCCCAGGGGCTGTTACTCTCCCGGATGACATCAGCATCTCGCATCTCTTGGATCAACTTTTTCACCGGTTGGTACATCGCGGGTGGTATTGGACGGTGACGCTCCTTGATTGGATGGTGGTCGCCAGTCAGAATGCGATGTTGTATGGTCGTGGTCTTACCAAAGTCCAATGGGTGTTTGCTGAATGCCTGTTGGTAACGCTTGGCCACATTGCGAACCCCATTGATGTGCTCTATAGGGGTATTGGCGTCTCCCACGTTCAATTCATCCCACCAGGACTTCGTGGCTCCATTCTGAATGTTCTCAGCAGCTTGGGTGGAACGCTGTGTGGCGGTAGAATCACCAGAGAGAATGTCTTCTTGTGCTAACCGGTGTAGCAGGGCCACAGAGTGGAACTTGTGGAGGTTCACGGGAGCATCGCCCAAGTTGACTAAGCGGACAGGAACACGTCCATTGGAAACTGTGACAAGGCTGCGGGCAGCCATGACAAGTGGTTGGCCATCTATCTGTATGGGTTGTAGCAAGGCCTCGTAGTCCTGATTTTCTATGCCCGGACGGGCACGGCACCACACCATAGTTTCTGTTCCAGGCTGTAGGGTTACTGGACGGGTATCTTGGATCCGGACTCGACCAATTTCACCTTGTTTGTTGGCGAACTTGTGCTGGGCATTGAGTACACGAATGGCCCGCTGAATGGTCTGCTGGTCACTGGGAGAAGCTGTAAGGAGAGAGGCATGCAAGGCATCCAACACTTCTGCAAAGCAATGGCGTAAAACATTCATGCCTAATATTACAACTGCAAACCTATCATCCTCTACATCAGTGACAATTACACCCTGTCTAGGCAGTTTCAAGTCCCCAATCTGGATAGTGGGTTCCCAATAACCCTGCTGTGGTATGGGCTGTCCATTGCTGGCACACAGATTTATCCATGTGTCAGGTGTTCTATTCAACACACCTAAGTCCCAATGTTCAAGGAACACCTGCTTGCGCAGGGTTGTTACCTGAGATCCAGTGTCCACCAACGCTGTCAGAGGGATGCCGTTCACCCGGATTGTGATGTGTGGGCAGGCTGAGACGAAGCGTGCCAATGGCACTGAAGATTCACCTGGGCCCTTCTTCTTTCCACCCGAGGGGCGGCCCGCTGCCTCGGGGGTGGCCCGTTTAACTGAAAACACTGAGGCCTGGTGTGTCCATATCTATGGCAATAGGTACAGTATGGCCTCTCACTCTGCGGAGGTTTCACTGAAGACGGACGTCTGGGTGGCGACTCAGGTGAGATGTTGAGACTTCGCAAAGGATCACTGGACGATGAAGACGGCTGGGTCAGACGATCTAGACGGACGGTGATCTGTTCCATGGCACGGGTCAGATGATCCACTCGGGCCAGAAGGTCATCTCTGGAGTCTGCTGGTGTAGTCTGCGCAGTTTGGGCAGCAGGTGAGGTACCCAGAGGTAGTGGCAGGACAACTGGAGCAATGCTTGTTGAGGGTCCAGGTGAGGGAGCACAGATGACTGGGCTCGGCTGGGGCTGCTCCTGTCCCAAGACCTGGATGGCAAGGGCCTTGAAGTCAGCAAACGTGATGCTGGGATGTTGTGCAGCAAGCATTCGCAACTGACTCTGGAGCAATGTGGTACCCGCCCCTTCTATGAAGCGGTCAAGCAAGATTTTATCAGAGTCCACATTTTCACGTGGATCCACTTGCACCACAGCTCTGAACGCCTCTTGGAGGGATAAAGCATAGTCCCACAGGGTCTCACCAGGTAGTTGTCGTTTGGAAAAGAAGCGCATCTTTACCTCGGAGACAGATCGCACGTCAAAGTTCACCTGGAGTTTGTCCAGAATTTGCCCAGGGGTTCTTTTGTCAGAGGCAGGCCAGGATTTGACCTCCCTAGCTGCAGCACCCTCAAGCTGGCCCAGCAGGATCTGTATCTGCTGTTCTGTATTCAGAGGATAGAACTGGAAGAGAGACAGCATCTTCTCACGAAAGTCCCTGAGGGTATGCGCCTCCCCTTTGTAGCGCGGCAGCCATGGTGCGCCAGGGTAAAATGGCATGGAGAATGGTAGGCTGCTTGCCATGGGCACTGCTGGATCACTAGAAACAGATGGCATAATGTCACTTTGCTCAGTCATGTTGTTTGCAGGTATGACTGAAATTAGGTCGCCGTCTCTTTAAGAAACTCAACTGCTTGCTGGCAGGGAATGGAGACTACAACTTGGAATGCCGTCCCTTTAAGAATGCTGTAGCTATTAACAGAGTCAATGTGATGCAGGCTGACGGTGTGCTCCCCCTCTTTAATGGTGGCACTCCCCACAGACACTGTACACGGAAAACACTCGCTGGGGCCATGGGAGGACTGAAGACAAGGACAGGGAGGCACAGTACTCACTGACAGCAACTGCAGCGTGGACCAGAGATCAGCGGTGCACAGCAGGGACGGTGATGCGGCACCGGAGAGTCAGAAATGGCGCCGGCACGTTCGCCTTTCACTTTCTTGTATGGGTGCGCTGGAGCATTGCGCTCAGCATTCTGGGCTCTCCTAAGATGGCGGCAGATGGGTCTCCTGGCCTCATGGGCAGTGCTAAAAATCTCCCGCACTTTTGCAAGGTACAGTTAACCCTTTGTGGGCGTTCTTACACAGCGATGTGGCGCAGCAAACAAGTCCTGGGCGTTTTAACTCTTCCAGGGCTGTAACACACTGAGAGGACAGTCTTTAGGGCTTACTTCAGGGGTATAGGGCTCCCCCCTCTTTGTGGCAAGCACTCTCAGGGAATAAACTTGATCTTAGCAAAGTCCACAATAAAGACCGATGCTCTGGAGACAATTTGGCGCACTTTTCGTGGCGACTTTCTCAAAATGGCACACACCCGTATCCTGTTCGTGACGCCAGTTTTTCTTGCGGTGACCAGATGGAAGGTAACGCTGCAGTTGGGATTGCGGGGTGCAAACAGCGCAGACTTGTCACGGTCTCTGGGCACGAGGGCGCAGCGCTGGTGCTGTCCCACGTTACCACCACTGGTACCGGTGATGAGGGGGCTGCACAAATGTTGGTGGTGATTGTTCCCCCGGGGCGCTTCCCCTATACTGTGCCGACTGGTGGTGTTTGGGGCGCCCTGATGTTGTCGGTGCAGAGTCAGACACAGAAACGGTTGTAAAGTTGAACTTTTACTTCCATGGGTGTGGAGGCACAAATGCTTAAACAGTTTCTTCCATACAAAACAACGGGGTACGCCTGGTGACACAGCAAAGTCCTGGGGTGCAGGGTAGACTTGATGAAAGGTGTTCCTAGCCCCTTATACTTCAGTGTTACAGCCCTGAGGTGCGTCTGGGCTCCTATTTGGCTCATAGGAGGATGCCCACCATGATACTAGTACATAATATTCCCCACTCACGTTATGTGGTCCTGATAGCTCAGAGTTTCGGGGTGCAATAGTCAGGGTGGCAGGATATTCCACAGGTCTGGCCTTGGCCCCTGGATCCTGTGATACTGGCTATGGAGCACGTGTTCCAGAATGTTCTCTCCACAGTCTCATGCTGACAAGATAATGATGCTTGACTTCCTTCAGGGCGATGGCTAGGCAGACAGGGGACAGGATCTTCTGAATAGCTGGAGTCTGTCAGCTCTCCAACCTTCCTGGGCCTGTCTAGGACTTGAGATTCCTGCACTAAACTCACTGCTTTCTTCACAGGACATCACACTTATCTCCTCACCTCCTCCTCCTAACACTCCACACTTCTCACTCCTCACACGCAGGACCTTCCTGCAGGGGTGTTACCATGGGGACCCAGTGATCAGCTGACTCCTCCCCTTTTCCCAGGCGATGTCCTCCCATTGGACATTTGGTTACTATTCAATCCTATGGGAGGTGTAATGCATGTGTGAGGCTCACTAGGTGGCGCTGTGTTGTGTGAGACTCAGGACCCCCTGCTATGTCACACAGGCTATGAAGCAACAGGAAATAATACAATGCACAGAGATCACCCTCAGCCCAGCCATAGCCAGCTCTGGGATGCCACAGTACCGTGCGCAACAGACATGCACATCAGTGCTGAGACTGCTGATGCTTTCACTTAAAGTGGTTTTCCGAGATGTACAATACTAGTACAATTCCAGTCCAAAGTTTGGTCACACTGTTTCATTCTGTGTTTTTTTTTTAAAGTATTTTCTACATTGTAGATTCATGTTGAAGACATGAAAACTATGAAGGAACATATAATGGAATTAAATAGCAAACAAAAATGTGTTACAGGGGTTAGGCCTTGAAAATTATTTATCCTCTATTCACAAGATAGAAAATAAATTGCTGATTGGTGAGGTCTGAAGTAAAATGTGCGCCCACACCCCATTCCTTTCAGTCAAAGCGCCAAAAATAGACAAGTGTAGCACTTTGGCTATTTCTGTGCATCCTTTGAAATAAATGGAGCAGAGGCACGCATTCTGCATCCATTATTATATTCTGAACTGGAGCACCCATGTTCTCGGGAATGGTGAGAATCAGACTTCCACCTATCAGCAGTGTATCCTCTGCACCCCCTGTATAACTTTGAGGGGTGCAGAGGATACATTCTGAGTGGGGCTCAAAAGCCTTAGGAGGTTCATAGGGTGCCTTTTCCAAATGTGAGGAGAGCAGTAGTATAAATGATACATTATATATTAGGGACATGGGACTAATTTTGCACTGGGGACCAGGGTTTCAAGATAGCCTCTGTGATCAGCAATTTAGCCTCTATACGATGGATAAATTTTTGTGGCACAACCACTTTTTAAAAGACAGAATATTTTTAAAATTTTAGATTCTTCAAAGTAGCACCCTTTGACTTTGATGACAACTTTGCACATGCTTGGTATTCTTTCATTCAGCTCTATGAGGTAGTCACCTGGAATGGTTTTCCAACAGACTCAACAGCTCCATAGATGATCAGCACTTGTTGGCTGTTTTTCCTTCATTCTGCGATCCAACTTATCCTAAACCATCTCAGTTAGGTTAAGGTTGATTGGTTCTGGAGGCTATGTTATCTGATGCAGTACTTTTTCTTAGTCTCATAGCCCTTACATAGCCTGCAGGTCCCATAAAGCGCAAACTAGGGAGGATAGCATGTCGCTGCAGAATGCTGGGTGGCCACGCTGGTTAACTGTGCCTAGAATTTTGAATAAATCATCAATGTCCCCGACAAAGCAACCCCACACCTCCTCTTCAATGCTTTGGGGGGGGGGGGAAATCACACATGTAGAATCCATCCACTCTGCGTCTCACAATGACAAGGCGGCTGGAACCAAAAACCTCACATTTTGACTCAACCAACCATACAGATTTCCACCGGTCTAATGTCCATTCATTGTGCTTTTTGGCCCAAGCAATTTTCTTCTTCTTCTTCTTTGTGTTCCTCAGCAATTCAACCACAAAGGCCTGATTCTCGCGGTTTCCTCTGACCATTTGATTTTGAGATGTTTGTTACTTGATCTCTGTAAAGCATTTATATGGGCTCTAACCTGAGGTACTGATAATTTGGGGTTTCTGAGTCTGGTAACTCTACTTAACTTATCCTCTCAGCAGAGGTAACTTTTGGTCTTCCTTTCCTGGGGAGGTGCTTTTCATGACTGCAGTTGAGAATACCTTCAAAATTCTTGAAATTTCTTTCTTTACATGCATGCAGGACTTTTTCTCCAGTTAGAAAAGTAAACAAACACGATGGAAGACAGAAGGGGAACAGATACCAATTGGGGGGGCTCCGTGTGCATCAGTAACTCTATTGATGGTAAAGTCCGTTGCTCCATACCTCGATTGTCCCCAGTGATGAGCTGTCCATGGTGATCTACCCTCCAGTTCTGGTGATATTGTATTTGTGATACATACAGTAGAATAGCTATTTTGGTAGTAAGAACTCTGCCTGGTCCCCAGAGGCCAAGCAGTGTGTTAGTTGTCAGTGGCATGAGACTTGTGTTTCATGAGCCAGCAGCACAGATATGACCCAGGAGACAGATCAGTAATTATTGTGCTCAGTCCTTGGTAATCTAGAAATATCTATTGCAGCAAATCTATACAATCCATTATTATTCAGCAATAGATATTGTGGCCAGTCACTGGTGACTAAGCTTCACAGTTGGTCTGTGACATTTATCCTCGATCTCTACCTTGATCTGTGGCTTGGTCTGGACTTTTACTGATGAAATACAGATCTGTAATTTAACATAAATAATTTTCCAAAATCTGCACCCAACATCCAAAAAAAAAAAAGAACGTGGCAGATCAACTTTTTCCACAGATATCTATATGCAGCACAAAACTTTTTAAAAAGCCATACTCACCTAACCAATCCCTAGCTAATCCTTTTCCAGCTTTGCATGGTCTCCTGCCATGGACCAAGAAGTAGGAAGGGACTGTGCAGCATCTGAAAAGGAACAACAAGAGATCAATCAGGTAAACATGGCTTTTCTCTAAATTTTCTGCATCATTTTGAGCAGGTTTAATTTAATTTTTCAGTGTACAGCCCCTTTAAGCTTAGTAGTCACATATAAAGGAAGGAAAAGTATAAAGAAAAATCTGATACTTATCCATTTTTGAATCCTCTGCTATGTTTGGCTGAAAAACTGCATAAAACTGCATGTAATCCAGCCAAAATGAGTCCCAAAGTTGCAATTTTGTTTAAAGGGAGTCTGTCACCATATCATATAGTGTTTTTCCCTTGTGAATCGCTGCCTGTGTTAGTGCTGAGAGAGCTTTGCTTATGTCAGCATACACATGAGCTCTTTGGAGCAATTAGGGCGTTGCTGTTGCTTCAAAGAGATAAGCGGCAACACCATCATTGCTCCAAAGAGCTCATTTACATATTGACAAAAATTGCGATATTTCAAGAACAGAGGCATTGATTCATTATGGGAAAACATTTGATTCAGATAAAATATCATAAGATTTGCACAAAACTGAGGAGGAATTTTGGACCAATCCAGCCTGTAAATGTGGTTCATTTGGTCAATATTTCTGGGATGCCTTGTGTGCACAGTCCTCTTTGGGTCATGCCATAATATTTTAAAAGGGTTATGGTCAAGACTCAAACGTTCTACTTTTTCAACTGTTCCTTTGAGTTGATTTACTTGTGTACTTTGGGTCATTATCTACTTATAGCACCCAATGTCCCATCAGCCTCAAGTTATAAACTGCTCCCCTGACATCCTTCTGTAAAATATTTAGATACACAATTCATTTTTCCCTCTATGATTGCAAAGCATCCAATATGCATCAGTATATGCAGTATTGTTTTTGCTCCAAACATGGTCTAGTGCAGGGGTAGTGTGATGAACCGACCCTCAGTTTTATATCTTTCTTGGAAGTGTGTTTTACTTGCTTAGGTCAGTCCTTCCCCCACTTGGAATGCGGTGCTTTAGTTGAGTCCACATTGCTGGACGATACGCTTCACTGGTTTTATGTGTGTTCATTGGAGATGGCTTGCTATAGCCAGGCACTTTTATTATCCCTGGCCAGATGGGATGGGGGATAGAAAGCCTTAACTTCACCCTTCTCTCCAAGGGTTCTGCAAAGGTGGGAGAAGGGGGGCTGCCTGGGAGCAAGGGGTGGGTGGAGCACTAGCCATATGCAGTGGGCAGACCTGGATTCTGGGGTCATTCAGCATAGAGGCAGTAAGGAGCTCTGATCTGGGAGAAGATGAGAGGGCCTGCCCTACTGAGGAATGCTTTGAGGGCCTAGTTCTGGACAGCATGTAGAAGGATTGTTTTATGCAACTTGCTTAAGCTTGCGCCCTAGGCCCAAAACTCTGCTGTGGCCTAGAGAAACGGACTACAAGTCTATTGTGTTGAGCATGGAAGAGAGACAGCTAGGACAAAGCTGTGTGCTCAGGTATTTTTTCTAATCTTTATTTCCTTTTATTTTGGTGTATTGTATCATTTCCCTTTTGCTTGTATGTTTATGCTTGATCATATTAATATTGTATATTTCTGTATATGCTATTAATTCATACCGACCCACTTGGGTTATTAAACATATAAAATTTATATCGCTCATTTCATTTTATCCTATGACCCGGTCTACTCACGGTGTGTGAGTGGGAGGTTAAGAAAGAAGTTTGATCGCAGGCGTGCCAGGCGGCTGGGCGAGGCGATATTCTTCACAGTGGTGGCAGCGTGGTGGGATATTAGGGTAACAGTGTGTGGGTGTGGTATCACGCAGACACTGGGGATTGCGGCAATCCTATGGAACGAGCGCGGTATGAGATCAAGCTTAAAATACGGTGAAAGTTTGGTACAGTACTGTTCCCTCCCTTCTTCTTTTTTCTGTCCTATCTTTTATTTGGCAACGGCTTCCAGTGGATGGCTGGTGGGACCAGAAGCATAACCAAACGTCTGCAGGACTTGGTTGCTGCTGAACTCCAGGAGATGGCAGATATGGAAGCTACCATAGCCATGCAGGAGGCGGAGCAAAGTCCTGAGAGGCTGGCACCAGACAACATCACCATGCCAGACAGTTCTGCAGGTGCCCGGACCCCAGAGGTAACTGTGCCTGGAGGGACCAGTAACCCCAGTTCTGTGGGGGTAACGGACTTATACTTGCAAATGGCCTTACAGCAGATAGACGCCAGTGACTATAGCGCCCGTCTGCAGGTGATTCACCAGTACCAAGAAGCTGCAGAGCGCCGGGCAGAGAGAGAAGCTGCAGAGCGCCGGGTGGAGACAGAGGCCGCTGCTGCTGCTGCAGAGCGCCGGGCGGAGAGAGAGGCCGCTGCTGCAGAGCGTCGGGCGGAGAGAGAAGCTGCAGAGCGCCGGGCGGAGAGAGAGCATCAGCTTGAGCTAAAAAAGCTGGAACTTTGCCAGCAGGCGCAACCTTCCCCTGCACCAACTCCAGGAGCCCGAGCACTAAAGATCCGATCCGAGGACTTTCCAATCTTGGAAGATAACGGGGACTTGGACTCGTTCTTGCGGGGATTTGAGAGGGTGTGTAAGCAGCATCATATTCCCCAGGCAGAATGGGCCCGTTACCTGTCTCCCCGGCTGAAGGGAAAAGGCTTGGATGTTTCCACGAGCTTACCAGTGGACGCGGACTATGAGACCATCAAAGCGGCGCTGATCCGGAGATACCGGCTCACGCCGGAGGTGTACCGCAAAAAGTTCCGGAATATCCAGCGGGGTCCCACAGAGAGCTATGCAGATGTTCTGCACCACTTACAGGTTACATTCTGGCAGTGGATCAAAGGACTTACTGTCACCACGTTTGAGGGAATTGGGGATCTTATGATAAAGGAACAATTTCTCCAGGTGTGCCCTCTGGAGGTCCGCCAGTTCGTGTGTGATTGGAAACCCAAAACAGCAGACAAGGCTGCAGAGATTGCTGACGACTATGTGTCCACCAGGGAGCAAGGGTTCAAGAGAGGAGCCACACTGCAGAGACCCCCCAAGCGGGAAGGAGGGGCAAAGCTGGAGTTCATCACAGCCTGCGGTCTCCAAGTGGGGTAAGACAAACTCTGTCCCGGGTGCCCCCTCTACTTCCCCTGTCCCAAGAACTCTGGGCGCCCCGGGGACCCCCTCTAAATCCCAAGGAGAGGTCCGGCGATGTCACGCCTGTAACCAGCCAGGACATTTCAAGGCAGAGTGCCCCAACCGCTCTAAGAACCCCCCTGTTTTCCCAGCCACGGCAGCTGGCCCATCTGTATACTTGGTGGGGAGGGAGGGGTTGCAATCCAATGCCAACAGTCAACAGGTCATTGTGGGGGGTAAAGTGGTCATGGGATTTCGGGACACTGGGGCGCAGATTACTCTGGTGCAACCTGACTTGGTCCCTGCGGACAGTATTATCCCTGGAAAAACTCTGACCCTGAAGGGTATTGGACAAGAACGCGTAACTGTGCCCATGGCTTGCGTCCATTTGGACTGGGGTGCGGGAAAAGGGATGCGTGATGTGGGGCTAGTGTCTGATCTGCCTGCCAATGTACTATTGGGAAGAGATTTGGGGCCCTTGGTGTCCCAATATGGGGTGGGAGCAGCCCCACCTCGCTGTGACAAAATGTCTGTACTGAAGGATGATTTTAATGAGGTGTTGAAGCCTGTCACACAGGCAGAGGGAGGGGTTAGCCTTTTGTCTCACCTTGCTGTGTGTCCAGCTAAAGTAATCAGTGAGCATGTGAATGAGACATTGTGGAATGCTGACCTGGCTGTAGCCCCGCCCACATCTGCGGGTGATGAGAGCCCCCTCAGTGTGACCCTGGCTCAGCCATTCCCCCATGCAGTTCACTGTGAATCAATGAATGAATGCAATGTCAATGTAATTGCTAATTCTTGCCTTGCAGGTTTACAGGGTAGCTCTTCTGAGATGCTGGGGGCAACCCCAACTGAGGACAATGTGCCAGGTGGTCAGGTGGGTCACGGGGATCTCAGGGCCGATCCGGATGAGGAACGGACTGCTGGTATTGCGGTGGTGACCCGCAGCCAGAGTGCTAGAGGGGTGGAAGGCGCTCCGACCCCTGAGCCGTTCCCTCTGTCACCCGGAGAAGGCACTGAGACCGCCATGACTAACCTCCCCACACTGGAGCCGGAGGAGCCCGGCAGGTATATGACATGCACATCTCTTCTGTCTGGTTCCAGTCAGGAGTTCAGGGACGCTGTCCAAGCTGACCGCAGTCTGGATGCATTGAAGGAGCGTGCTGGTCAACCTCCCTTGGAGTCGGACAAGGACCGCGTGTACTGGGAGCAAGGGAGGTTGTACCGGGAAACGATCCCCACAAAGGGAAAAGAAAGTCGGCTCAGGGAGAAACATTTGGTGGTACCCCAACCCTATCGGGTGGAGTTGTTGCGGATTGCTCATGATATTCCCGTGGCAGGCCACCTGGGGATCGCTAAGACCAAGGCTCGCCTCAGCCACTTATTCTACTGGCCTAAGATGGGGACAGATGTAGCTAAATACTGCCGTTCATGTGACACTTGTCAGAGGATGGGCAAGGCGGGGCAAGGCTCCAAAGCACCAATGATACCTATGCCCATCATAACCGAACCTTTCCAGCGGGTGGCTGTGGATCTCATTGGACCCCTGTCCATTCCCAGTCGCACCGGGAAACGTTTCATATTAACGGTAGTAGACTACGCTACTAGGTACCCGGAAGCTGTCGCGCTGTCTTCCACCCGGGCTGATGTAGTGGCCAAGGCTCTGGTAGGCATCTTCGCCCGTGTTGGATTTCCCAGAGAGATGCTCACAGACCAAGGTACCCAGTTCACATCTGCCTTGATGCAAGGCCTGTGTAAGGTAACAGAGGTGCAACATCTGGTGTCCAGCCCGTATCACCCACAGACCAATGGCCTGTGCGAACGGTTCAACGGCACCCTGGAGCAGATGCTCAGGATGTTAGTCGAGTCCCATGGGCGTGACTGGGAGCCTTATCTCCCGCACCTGCTGTTCGCTTACCGGGAGGTGCCGCAAGCCTCAACAGGGTTCTTCCCCTTTGAGCTCTTGTACGGGAGACGTGTACGTGGGCCCCTAACTCTTGTGAAAGAGTCCTGGGAAGGAGAAACAGCCATCCAAGGTGTGCCAGTCGTGCCCATGGCCCAAGTGCAGACGGCATGGGGTGCTGGAGGTGGGACCCAAGAAGGGGGTGTGTCAAATGTATTACCTGTCAATGTATTGTGGAGGGATGGTTTGGGGAAGCATAATCTCAGTCATTTGCCCAAGGTATCACCATCACCCACCCAAGTACAGGAGGAACAGGGTGTAGGCCCAAAGGGGCAAGGCGTCTGGGAGGGAGGACAGGGTCCAAACATACCTGTGCCAGAACCAGAGGTGCCCCTAGGTTTGGAAGCAAAGGGGGAGGTGCAGAATCCCCTAGAACTCTCCCAACTAGCGGCTAGTGTGGGAGAGACCCTGAGAGACTGCCGGGAAGGGGTCTCTAAACTGGTATCACAAGGGCCTGGGGTTGCGAGTGTGGATCTGCGGGATGCCAGCACTCAGCACGAGGTCCCAGTGCAGGCCGGGGGGTAGCCAGGTGGGCGGAGACTGCCGGGATGGGGTCTCAGCACCGGTACCACAAGGGCCTGGGGTTGCGAGTGTGGATCTGCGGGATGCCAGCACTCACAACAAGGTCCCAGTGCAGGCCGGGGGTAGCCAGGTGGGCGGAGACTGCCGGGATGGGGTCTCAGCACCGGTACCACAAGGGCCTGGGGTTGCGAGTGTGGATCTGCAGGATGCCAGCACTCAGCACGAGGTCCCAGTGCAGGCCGGGGGTAGCCAGGTGGGCGGAGACTGCCGGGATGGGGTCTCAGCACCGGTACCACAAGGGCCTGGGGTTGCGAGTGTGGATCTGCAGGATGCCAGCACTCAGCACAAGGTCCCAGTGCAGGCCGGGGGTAGCCAGGATTCTGGGGTCATTCAGCATAGAGGCAGTAAGGAGCTCTGATCTGGGAGAAGATGAGAGGGCCTGCCCTACTGAGGAATGCTTTGAGGGCCTAGTTCTGGACAGCATGTAGAAGGATTGTTTTATGCAACTTGCTTAAGCTTGCGCCCTAGGCCCAAAACTCTGCTGTGGCCTAGAGAAACGGACTACAAGTCTATTGTGTTGAGCATGGAAGAGAGACAGCTAGGACAAAGCTGTGTGCTCAGGTATTTTTTCTAATCTTTATTTCCTTTTATTTTGGTGTATTGTATCATTTCCCTTTTGCTTGTATGTTTATGCTTGATCATATTAATATTGTATATTTCTGTATATGCTATTAATTCATACCGACCCACTTGGGTTATTAAACATATAAAATTTATATCGCTCATTTCATTTTATCCTATGACCCGGTCTACTCACGGTGTGTGAGTGGGAGGTTAAGAAAGAAGTTTGATCGCAGGCGTGCCAGGCGGCTGGGCGAGGCGATATTCTTCACAGGTAGGCAAGCTTTTTTGTTCGGCGAGCCGATTTTGATTAAAAAAAAATCAAAGTTGAGGTACTCCGAGTTCCGGTCAATAATTGTAAGTCTGACGACCCCTGCACACGGTATTATGTCCCACAGCAGCCCCTACACACAGTATTATGTCCCATAGCGGTCCCTGTGCACGGTATATGTCCCATAACGGCCCCTGCACACGGTATTATGTCCCATAGTGGCCCCTGCACACGGTATTATGTCCCATAGTGGCCCCTGTATACGGTATTATGTTCCAATATCGGCCTCTGCACGCGGTATTATGTCTCATAGCGGCCCCTGCACATGGTATTATGTCCCATAGTGGCCCCAGCACACAGTATTATATCACATAGTGGTCTCTGCACACGGTATTATGTCCCATAGTGGCCCCTGTACATCATATTATGACCCATAGCGGCCCCTGCACACGATATATGTCCTATAGCAGCCCCAGAGTATAATAAGCGGAGGGCCAAGAGAGATGAAAAACATAAAAAACAACGTTAGCTCACCTTTCCCTGCGCTCCGCAGCCGCTCTGTGCTCTTCGGGCGCTTCTGCCTGAAGTCAGCGACCGCTGATTGAGTCTCAGGGGTCACGTCGTGTCATTATGCGTAATGATGTTGGACGTGACCCCTGAGGCCCTATCAGTGGCTGCGGATCCAGGGAAGGTGAGTTAACATTGTTTTTTATGTTTGATCACCTCCCCGGGGGCTCCGCTTATAATACTAAGGGGTATGAAGAGACCCCATAGTATAATAATAGCAGCTTCGTTTCAGCCGTGTTTGGTCCAATCGAAACTGCTTGGTGAGGACTCGGGGTGCCCGTGCCAGGTAAATGAGCCAAGAGTGGAATGCATGCTGGGGTTGCCGACCCCTGGTCTAGTGCTTGAACAAAGCTACTCCTGTACTAATAATGAATTATGACACATCTCAAATTTGCCCAAGACCACCTTGATGTTCCTCAATGCTTATAGGAAAATGGTCTTTAGACAGGCGAGATAAAAGTGGAAATTTTTAGCACAAATACACAATGGTAAAAAGACCCGTGCTTAATTGACAGGTAGAATAGTTCCTTAAAGGAACATGTTGCAAAAAAATGATGTAATGTTTTTATACTGTATTAAACATATTTTTAAAGAATTGTTGGTAATATTTTTAATTTCCCATGTTATTATGTATAGCATGCTCTGTGACCTGCGTAGAAATCACCTATTGTGACTGGTGGATTCTGTATATTATCTGTATACTGTGACAATTGGGGGGTAGGTTAGCATCAAAGGTGGCAGCTTCCTGGACTTCACAGAGGTGTTGGTGGTACTGGGTGCCAAATAAACAGCATATCAGGTAGTGGCAATCCAAAATAAATGGCTTTATTCAGCTTGTGAGTGATAACAGGAACAAAACAAAAAACAGCCTAGCCCACACACAGGGCACTACCTCACTACTTGAACCCTGACTCACTTCTGAGGGCAAGATTTACTGAGGTTTCTTCTTAGTGGTCTGGCTCACACTAGATCTTAACTAAGTTCGTTATGAACCCAGTTCTCTTGGGACAGACCACCTGTCTGTCTCTAACTGGTCCACAGTCCACCTGCTCTCTGCAGGTCACCAGCAGCACTCTCCTGCTGTCTGCACTCCCTCTGGAGTGACGCCCCACCTATGGGTGTGGTTGAGGACCTTTTCAATCCTATTTTTGGGTTGCTCACCAGTGCCCTCTAGGTTCTCGCTTTCACAATACACATGATAGCTGTTTTCATCAATTTGCTGATAAGTGAGGTGGCTGCTGCAAAGAAATCACCTACAGAAAACAGGAAGTCTCAGAATATTATTTGTCTTAGTGGCCACAGACAGGATTTTTTTTTTTGTTTTAAATATAGATAATCACATGGAAAATTTATTAAAAAAACTCCCCAAAATGTTCATTTTCTGGCAACACATTCCCTTTAAGTATTAATTGTTGTGGGGGGCCCAGCATATGACCTTGTACATGGTATACAAACATATATAGGCAGTGTCACAACAAAATGTACACACAAATGTCACCATACCAGATCAAAACATGTTTAAGATGTCATGTAATAGATTGTGATCTACTCAAATTTTTCAAAATAAGTTTTGACTTGTATATATGTATCAGCTATGCTGTGAATGAAATGCTGAATCTACAACAATATGACCCCATTGTGTCAATCCAGGAATATTACTCCATGCATTTTTAGTAACAACCAACCCAATTGTAAGGGGTTTTCCAACACATGATAGGGCTAGGGCTACATATGGTGGCGTTAACAAATGTTACTCACCTCTTCCTAGTCCCCCACTGCTCTGGTCCAGATGCTGCCTGGGTTTACAGAGCCTTAGGCCAATGATTGGCTGAAGCAACCATCTCCACATATTTCTTATGTGTTGGGAATAGCAAGAAATGCAGCACTGGGAGACCCACACAGAGGCTGGACTGTGGGAGATGGGGAGAGGTGAGCAACCTTTTGTTATGTTAATGCACTCATATGTAGCCCTGCTGAACTTAATTTTAATACCCTGGAAAACCATCTTAAGACTAAGGCCCCCCATGGCAAAACAGACCTACAAAACACAAAATGTTTGTGTTTCTTCAACATTGATACATTTCTTTGTCATTGAGTTTTTACTGTGTTTTTCTCTGCTTTTTTCCATAGGGAAAACGCTGCGATTCTGCAGCTAAAATTGACAAGATGCGTTTTTCAAAAATGCACACGTTCTAGAAAAAAACACTATTCTGCAGAACTTTCTTGCCACAAAGTATAATTGAGATTAACCAAAATGGTAAAAAAACATGTTTTTGTTGCTGTGTTTCCGCAGCAGCCAAGACACTATGTTCTACATTTTGGTGCTGTAGACTAATTCAGTAATGACCAGAAAGTAAAGTATGACGCAGCTATTATAGGCCTTAAGGAAACGGCAATTGTTTAATTTCGAACCATTGTGTTCTTAGAGACATAACTTTTTAAGCGGTTGGTGGAAATAGCAATTCTCATTTTTTTTGTGCTTTGTTTTCACAGCATTCATTGTGCAGTATATAAATGCAGTTAGTTTTGGTGTCTGATATGCTATTTAGACTCTATACTGACAGGTGAGTGATGTCAGGCAGGAGAAGACAAAGGTGTGATTCAGAGCTCTAATCAGAGGCAACAAGTGTCAGAGCTCAGAGTCATACCCCTTGGCGGCTCCTGCCTGACACCGCCACCTGAAAGTACAGAGCCTAAATAGCATATCAGGCACCAAAACTAACAGCATTGATTGCTCAGGAATGGTGGGTGCTAGAGAAAAAAATTCCAAGTGTACTAAAAGCAGTAGAGCAGAACCTATTAAATGATGCAAAGAGCTGACCTTAGCAAAGGTGGCGAAATGTCCTTCATTCCTTAGGATAGGTCATCAATCAAACATCGGTGGGAATCCAACAATTGAGCTCACGGGTGAGGAGTTATTTGAAAATTGACTGAAAACTGAGCACAGACCCTGTTCATTGCATAGTAACTGTGCTTCATATTACAGCTAAGACTTATTCACTTGAACGAGGCTGAGTTGCACACACGCCACGTGGCGAATGAATGTGATGTGACATATCCTGTGAATCAAGGCTCATTGAGCACTGTTGTTGCTTCAAACTGGAGGTCCTGGTATTTGGACCCTGGTGATCTTTCATAGATGACCTGTCCAATGCAGGGCCGCTGGAAAGTCCTTGCTCTGCCATAGAAGACTTACAGTAATGACTGTGCGGTGGGAGGTATATCCCGTTATGTCCGGAGTACGCAGATGAGTTGAATACAATGGTGAATGAAGCAGGAGCCATCAGCAGACAGCTCCTGCTTCACCACTGTACTCCCCGTGTGCTCCAACTCTGGATCTGTAGACTTGTGATGACATCACTCACAATCGCTCCTGCAGCTCCCTGAAGACTCCATCACTGAGACTGCAGACAGAGCAGCAGAGGAGCGAGGTGAGGTGAGTAGCAGTGTTTTTTAACATTAAATTAGAGGCAGATGAAGGGGGGGTACATTAAACTTGGGGCAGATGAAGGGGGAACATTAAGCTGGTGGCAGAGATGGAGGGGGAACATTAAACTGGGGGAAGACAAAGGGGGGCATTAAACTGGGGGCAGATGAAGGGGGGACATTAAACTGGAGGAGCAGATGGAGGGTGACATTAAACTGGAAACAGCTGGAGGGGGACATTAAACAATGGGGATCACTGGACGGAGACATTAAGCTTGGGGCAACTGGAAAGGGACATTAAACTGGGGGCAACTGGAGGAGGACATTAAACCATGGGAGTATCTGGAGGGGGACATGTCCGCCTCTAGTTGCCCCCAGTTTAAGGTCACCCTCCCGCTAATTTATTGTTCCCCTCCAACTACCCCCAATGTTTAATTTCACCCTCCAGCTGCCCCATAGTTTAATGTCCCCCTCCAGCTGCTCCAGTTTAATGTCCCCCTCTAATTTCCGCCAATTTAAACTGGGGCACGAGGAGAGGGACTTAATTCTGTGGGGCAATTGGAGGGGAACATTATAATGTTAGGGTGACTGTAGAAGCATTATACTGTGTGGGGGCACAAAGAAAAATGGATGAGAATTGTCGGAGTCAACGTAGAAGTGGGTGGAGCTAAACTTGCCACAGTGCGCGTAGCTTCTTTCTGTCCTTTGAAAGCTGGGAGGTATGGGGGCACTTACTTCTGAACTTGGACACATTATTTATAAGGGGAATTATCTATAGTGGGGGAGATATTATTTTTAAGGAGGGTTATTATAAGGGAGAAACTATAAGGGGTTATTATAAGGGGGAATGTTATTACAATGGGGAAATATTATACAGTGCCTTGCGAAAGTATTCGGCCCCCTTGAACTTTTCAACCTTTTGCCACATTTCAGGCTTCAAACATAAGGATATAAAATTTTAATTTTTTGGTGAAGAATCAACAACAAGTGGGACACAATTGTGAAGTGGAACGAAATTTATTGGTTATTTTAAACTTTTGTGAAAAATAAAAAACTGAAAAGTGGGGCGTGCAATATTATTCGGCCCCTTTACTTTCAGTGCAGCAAACTCACTCCAGAAGTTCAGTGAGGATCTCTGAATGATCCAATGTTGTCCTAAATGACTGATGATGATAAATATAATCCACCTGTGTGTAGTCAAGTCTCCGTATAAATGCACCTGTTCTGTGATAGTCTCAGGGTTCTGTTTAAAGCACAGAAAGCATCATGAAGACCAAGGAACACACCAGGCAGGTCTGTGATACTGTTATGGAGAAGTTTAAAGCCGGATTTGGATACAAAAAGATTTCCCAAACTTTAAACATCCCAAGAAGCACTGTGCAAGCGATCATATTGAAATGGAAGGAGTATCAGACCACTGCAAATCTACCAAGACCCGGCCGTCCCTCTAAACTTTCATCTCAAACAAGGAGAAGACTGATCAGAGATGCAGCCAAGAGGCCCATGATCACTCTGGATGAACTTCAGAGATCTACAGCTGAGGTGGGAGAGTCTGTCCATAGGACAACAATCAGTCGTACACTGCACAAATCTGGCCTTTATGGAAGAGTGGCAAGAAGAAAGCCATTTCTCAAAGATATCCATAAAAAGTCTCGTTTAAAGTTTGCCACAAGCCACCTGGGAGACACACCAAACATGTGGAAGAAGGTGCTCTGGTCAGATGAAACCAAAATCGAACTTTTTGGCCACAATGCAAAACGGTATGTTTGACGTAAAAGCAACACAGCTCATCACCCTGAACACACCATCCCCACTGTCAAACATGGTGGTGGCAGCATCATGGTTTGGGCCTGCTTTTCTTCAGCAGGGAAGATGGTTAAAATTGATGGGAAGATGGATGGAGCCAAATACAGGACCATTCTGGAAGAAAACCTGTTGGAGTCTGCAAAAGACCTGAGACTGGGACGGAGATTTATCTTCCAACAAGACAATGATCCCAAACATAAAGCAAAATCTACAATGGAATGGTTCACAAATAAACGTATCCAGGTGTTAGAATGGCCAAGTCAAAGTCCAGACCTGAATCCAATCGAGAATCTGTGGAAAGAGCTGAAAACTGCTGTTCACAAACGCTCTCCATCCAACCTCACTGAGCTCCAGCTGTTTTCCAAGGAAGAATGGGCAAGAATTTCAGTCTCTCGATGTGCAAAACTGATAGAGACATACCCCAAGCGACTTGCAGCTGTAATCGCAGCAAAAGATGGCGCTACAAAGTATTAACTTAAGGGGGCCAAATAATTTGGCACGCCCCACTTCAGTTTTTTATTTTTTACAAAAGTTTAAAATATCCAATAAATTTCGTTCCACTTCACGATTGTGTCCCACTTGTTGTTGATTCTTCACCAAAAAATTTAAATTTTATATCCTTATGTTTGAAGCCTGAAATGTGGCAAAAGGTTGAAAAGTTCAAGGGGGCCGAATACTTTCGCAAGGCACTGTAAATAATAGCCCCCTTAAAAATAAAAGTTTTCCCCTTATAAACAATAGTTCCACCTTAAAAAAGCCCTCCTTAAAAATAAGTTTCCCCCTCATAATAATTCTCCCTTATAAATAAAGGGGAACTATTATTTATAATGGGGGGGGGGGGCTATTAGTTATAAATGGGGACTGTTATTTAAAAGGGGTAACTATAAGGTAGTACTATTATTGATAATGGGGACTTTTATTTATAAGAGGGAACTATTTAGAAGGGAGAACTATTAGTAGTAAGTGGGACTATTATTTATAAGGAGGGACAATTACTGATAAGGGGCACTATTTATAAGCATTATTATTTATAAGCAGGGATTATTATTTATAAGCAAGGAATCTTAGCCCCCCCTTTTAAATAATAGTCCCTGCTTATAAATAATAGTCCCTGCTTACAAATAATAATCCCTGCTTATAAATAATGACTGCCATATAAATATTATTGATAAGAGGGCAGTTACCTGTGAACAGGAACTATTATTTATAAGGGGGGACTATTATTTATAAGTGCAGCAGCATGGCCACGTATATTGTATGGGCCATTAAGAAGGAATTATACTATGTGGTGGCCATTTTAATTTGGGTGGGTCAGGTATGTGTAAGTGGTGGTGATGGAGGGGGGCCCACTTATGAAACATTTGCACTGGGCCCACCAATGGGTTAAAACGGCCCTGGTCCAGTGGGTAGGTCAACAGTCTTATAAGCCTGTAAAAACCCTTTGAGTGTCAGGGTTAATTGTTTGGAGGTTCCCATTTGTGTGAACTGTTAACTAGAAAAAATCTAGTTGTAAGTTGTATGTGCACTGTTAGTGGGATAAGCGTGTGTCAAATACATCTGACGCCACTTGTCACCTCACCACAACTCGTATGTGTCATGTCTGCGAGTTGACTATGTTTTACTGCCATTTCCCAGCTCTAAAAAGGTTTCAGACACCAAGTAGCTGTAGCCAAATCACTGCTCTAAAATGTAATGTGACCGTTAGGGCAGCAGCACACGACCGTGTTTCACCCATGAAACATGGTTCGTGTATTAGGCCGGTTGCAGACGACCGTGCTGCAACCGGCCTGCTGTGATTTAAAAGCACGGGCTGCACATGGGGGACATGGGATGACCCCGTGTGCCACCCGTGCACAGGTCGTGCTTCCGCGGCTCCTTTCATTAAATGAATAGGAGCCACGGAAGCACGGGACGCAAAATAGGACAAGAATAGGACATGTCCTATCTGATCCGGCCCGGACTGTCGGCGTGCACACGGGACTGTGAAAATCACAGTCGTGTGTTCGGGCCCATAGAAAAGAATGGGTCAGTGTGCTTTCCTGTCGTCTACAACGGGCCTTAGCCAGATTTACTGGCTTGGACTTCGTGCTGGGAGTGGGTCTCCTAGCAGTATAGCTATCTATGATGCTAGGAGTCCCGCTCCCAGCACGAGGTTCAAGCCAGTAAATCTGGCTAACACAAAGACGTGTGCTGCTGCCCTTAGACTAGTGCTAGACAGCAACATGTGTCACGTGACAAAAAGTTGCATAAAATTTGCACAATAAGATGGTCTATATGGTGTCACTTTCCAACATGCGATATCATGAGTCAGAAAATAGTATTCAACTTTTTTTACCATAGACATCAATGGAATTTGCATGTGACATTTCTTTGACTTGACTGTGTTTTTACAGCTCTAAAAAAAGTCTTTTTTAGCCCAGGGCCCCATGTAGAGGAAACGTGATGGCAAAAACCGCAGTGGTTTACATTACCTGCAAAGTGGCTGGGATTCTGGCTAATCCTATACACATATTGCGGAAAAAAATCTGCAGTGGAAATGCTGTGATTTCAAAAATGCTGGCATTTTCCATATAGGTGTAATAGGGACAGAAAGTCCACAGAGGAAAACTCTGTGGACTTTCTGTGAAAAGCACTGCGGAAAAAAACGTGATGCATTTTGGCATGTAAAAAGCCACACTTTTTAGCTGTGGCTCACTACATGGGGCCTTAGCCTTAGGCTGGGGCTACTCAGCTGCACGACCAAACATCACCTTGTCGCTCTGTGACTCCTTCACCAATGCAACTTTGACTCCTAGACGCTAAAAAATCCAGCAGTGCTTGTTCCTTTCGTGACTATAAGTCGCAGTCACAGCATTCTTGGGGTGGTACTGCAAATCTATTCAGCCACATTGGTGATGGAGTCACAGGGTGACATGGTGATCTTTGGTCATGACCAAAGTCACCTTGTAGTCCTAGCCTAGGCCTACATTCACACAAATGAGGTACAAAACAACCGTAAAAAATGTACATTGTTCACAGCCGTTTTGCACCTGAGGGGCGCCCGTTTTCACGGATCTCTTATACATTTCAATGTATTGAAGGATCCGTGCAACGGGTACATATAGAACATGATCTATTATAATTATCTATATTACTATTAATTATTATCATTATATATGATCTGTTATAACTGACTGTCAAAATAACGGTCATGTGAATAGCCCCCATTCATAGACATTGAATTTAATGTTGTTGCGTGATGTCTGTTAAAAAAAGGACATCACATGGCCATTATTTACCATTTGTTTTATGTTCATTAAAAACGGATCAGTTGGTAGGGTCAAAAATACCAATAAAATACACCCATTTTTCACTGATGCAAAAAGGATGACACTCAGAGAGCAAAAACGGCCATCAAAAATGGACATGTATGTCTGTCTGTTAGGCTGTATTCACATGACAGTGAAAACTGGCAGTGTGACGTCCATTTTTTTGACGGACGAATGGGGGTTATTCGCATGTTATTTTGACAGTCAAAATATAGGTCATGTTCTATTTTTTGTTTCGGATCCCTCCATACACTCAGACTAGGTTGACACCAGCGCTAGGTCTCTGTTTGGGGATTCCGTTCCCCATTCCTGCAAGCAGGTCTTTTCTCTCTGCATTTTTTGGGCGGATACTGGGTGGAAACACAGCGGACCCCATTATAGTCTATGGGGTCTGCGGGTTTGTGTGGGTAACCCCTTTTTAAGCAGATTGGGTTTCCGTTTTTCGGGTCCCAAAGCAGCTCCCGAACGCTAGTGTGAACCTAGCATCAAATGCATGGGTGATGCGTGAAAACAGGTGCCCCTTGGGTGCAAGACAGACGTGAAAAATGGATGTTTAGATCTGTCAAAAACATCACTGTCATGTGAATAAGGCCTTAGTGGTGGGACTTTTTGTCGAGTGACACATTACGCTGCGTAGCCCTAACCTTATTGTTTGTCGCAGAGTCACTGTATATTTTTTAAATGAGGAAAACCATGGAAGAACAGTATGTAAAACCCACCATTTCACGGGTTCCCATAGAAACGTCTCCAGGTAAATACATGTACGCACAGAATAAATATATAACTAACATATATAATCTAATAAATAATAGCTCAATATAGAAATAATTTACAGATCTTGAAGTAAAAATAAACAGAAAACATTTCACTCAGGGAATTGTATTCTGCATTTATCCTGTAAATGTTAATTCCAAGTATAAAACTCAATGCTCAGTTTATCACTTATAATTCAGAGTTTTTCTGTGATAAGAAAAATCTAGTAGGTGGCGCTGATAGGTTACTGCTGCTCACAACACAATGCACTCAGCACAAGGGAAAGTCTATAGAAAGGAGAGAGAGAGAGAGGAGGAGGAGGAGGGTGCAGGCAGCAGCACAGGGGAGAAGGAGGAGGAGAGATCTCACACACTGTTACACAGCCTGAAAGCAACAGGCAGGACAAAAAGGGACCTGAGTGCAGGATCCTGGGACCCAGCTACCCCTGAGATCCACTCGTCTTCACTGGATTGAATCATCTTTACAAGGGGGAGAAGTGAAAGGTGTAGCAGCTGCTAGCAGGATGCACCATGAGGAGAGCTCACCCTTGCTTAGACCCAGATATGGCTGTAAGTGCATGCAATGCTTTTACCCTTCTCACCTGCAGTAGAGGGCAGGGCTGGGGTGCACATGTCCTGCACAGACCCCAGACTCAACATTATCATCTTGCATGTGCTATGATTACTTGTGCCTCACCTGTTGCTTTAAAGTCTCATTCAGTCTCAGGGTGCTATTATGTTCTCTCAGTGGAGCAGCAAGTTTTTTGGAGGGATGTGCAGAGTTGAGCCGCTCTTTTCAGCCATGTGTGAAGCTGTTGATTTAGATCTGCTCTATGGTCCTGTATTGTATCAGCTATGCCAGGTGTTACTTTGTTACCTGCTCTGTTACAATGTTGCAATGACTGTTTTTATTATACAAAAAGTTGTTTTGCTTTCTTATGGATGGGAGAAAAACTCAACTTTACTGTTCCTATCACCTGCACTACTGCAGGAATGTAACTGGATTTCATGCCTTCATTGTGTAGCAAGTCTTCTGGGGGTCAGAAGTTTGGAGGACTTTCTAATCTTTGTGTTTTGTTTGCTTTAGAATCCAAGACTTATTGATTAAGGGGTTCGCTCATGTCTTGGGCACTGTTTACATTAGCATTTTATCCTTTGTGTCAGAGGTTCTGGTATTTTTGACAGCAAGACTAGTATAGCCTATGCTTACCATAAAAAAAATTCTGGATCTTCACAGTAAACTGACCACTGTTCTTAGTCAATAAGATTCATTGGGATCTGAAAATGGATCACACGACCTTCATTAGGCATGAGTGCTGCCTGGAGACTTGGTGTCATGGAAGTGCGGTGAAGCCGCAAGAGATTGGCGCATTTCCATAGTGCCAATTCTCCAGGAAACAGTCGTGCCTAGCGAAGGTCATGTCACCAAAACTTCCCCTATTGACTGCCATACACTGAATAAACTTTATCTTCAAGCATTGATGTCAAGGTGTGCAAAGTCCATTCATTTACTGTCACTGGGTTCGGACCCTACTTCAGCACACAGAATACTGTTGGTTGTCTGAAAATGGATCAATCATTGCAGTATATATTCTGTTAAAAAAAGCACGAATGTGAATGGTCAAAGAACTTTTTTTTTTTTTTTTCCATATCAAAAAATTCACTATTAAACATTGACTTGTCCTCTACTTGTTCCTGGTGTGACAAATATTAGGGTCAGCAGCTGCTGCAGTGGGTGGTCATCCAACTTTCCGATAGCAAATCTGTTTACTTGTGTAAGGTTGTAACCCCCACTCCAATATGACTGTATAAATAGTTAGAATTTCATGCAAGTGATTGAGAAATTTTGGTGATAACCCCTTTGCACATCGTGTTGCTAACTATATTGCTTGTCACCTTCTATGCTCTACAAGTATAATAGAAATAGGTTTTTTAGTAGTCAGGCAGAAGAGGACAGCTCAAGGGCATATTTGCTGCTCCTACATTTTCATTGAAATTGTCTATTTCTAGAGCCTTCCTTATCGCATCCGGATCTTTTATAAGAATGTTATCCGTTGTCTCGCTGTGAGATTGGTGTAGTACAGACAAGCTGATTAAGAGCGATCACATTGCAGATTGACTGACTTCAGAGAGCATAGAGTTTCATTCTGACTGGCACCTTCTTTCGTGTACTTTGGTCAGAGATGTTCCCTCCCCCTGGTTGTATATGAGTAGACAATTGCTGTGCTTGCTGTTGAGTTACCTGTGAATGTATTCTATGTCTGTATATAAATACATTACCTACAGCTAAGGGTATGTGCACATCTGTGCTGGAGATTCTGTTAGGAGCCTGTCTTCTATCAAAAACTGGAGATGACAAAGTCCTGCCTATAGGACTTCAACCAGCAAAATAATAGTTACCTCAACAGATATCTAACAGACCCCATTGTCTATGCAGTCTATTGGGATCCATTTTCATCATATGATGGTTCCATCCACATTGGGATTTCTAATCTTATCGTGGAACAGAGAAATATAAATCCTTAAATAGATGTAAACATAGTCTAAACCATTTCTGTAAAATAATACCATAATGTCATAATCATCAAATGTGTAAATTTAATATCTGTTCACACAGCTCCTGTATTAGTAAAAGGGACATTACCATCATGTAAGGTTCTAACCTCATACTATGACATGCTATAACATTGAAATTAGTGGTGGTCCAATCTCTAGGTTCCCCGCTGATCCGAACCCTTTATACCTACATATCCATGCATTCAGTTCTCTGTGCAGGGAATTTCAATACTGCTCCATTCTAGTGAATAGGACTATGATGCTGTTCCCTGCCCAGTGGGTGGTCAGGAGTTCTGTGGTGCAAGGTAAAACGTTAAAGTAGCCATGGTACATTCATTCTCTGGATAGTTACTGTAAGCAAATCACCACTGATAAAGAAATGTTGGCAAACTCCCAGCAGTACAAAGGTTGTATATATCTATAATTTGGACATATTATATGAATGTCAGCTGAAACCATAGATTTCTGTGGGGCTGGCCGACTATCTGCTGTATATTGTCAACATAGACATAGACAATCCTTTGTTATGAAGAGGTGTAAGACATCTACAGAGGTGGCTAGCTAAGTCTTATTCCCCTTTCCCTATTTAGAACCCATGCTTGGTCAGCCAAGTGTACACATGTATAGGGGTGATTGAGAGGAATAGCTGTTGGTTGACAGCTATTTCAAGTTCATGGACAGCTTTATTCCAGAGGAAAAGACATATGGGTGCATTACATGGACAACCAAATTATTTGAAAGGGTTGCATGTAAGACTTTTATAGGATTTTTGTCATTGAACACACTTATTCCCTATCCACAGGACAGTGAATAAGTGCCAGATTACTGGGGTCTGACCACTGGTAACCCCAGCAATCAGAAGAATGGGGGGTACAAAAGTCCTCCATACCTCCTTCATGCAAATGAAATGTGTGTGCATTGCACTGTACTTCTGGAACTGTAATCTCTGGCAGCCCTATAGAAATGAACAGAGTGCTGGTCACGCAAGTCCACTGGCACTTTATTCACGTGGGGGACATTCGGGCACCTATTGCTGGGTGACCCGACAGTCGGACTCCCAGCGATCTGACGTTTATCCTCTATCTGTGTTCATATCCAGCCATGGACAACATCTGCATGGACTTTGTATGTTCTCCCTGTGTTTGCGTGGGTATCTTCCAGGTACTCCGGTTTCCTGCTCCACTCCAAACACATACTGATAGAGAATTTAGATTGTGAGCCATACTTGGGACAGTGATATCTGTAAAGCGCTATATTGGCGCTATGTAAGGCTAGGCTAATATCTGTCTGCATAGGAAACTCCGCTGAAAATCTGCGTAGAGAAAAGTCCTATACGAAGGACTTTTCTCTCCACTGGTTTCAGTATAAAAACAGCGGACGGGCTCTCCATTTGTTCCCCTGGCAGACCCGAATGACTGAGAGCCCAGCGCTAATGTGAACCTAGCCTAAGTAAGCAAAATAAATCATAAAATTTCATTTGTGCTGCCAGGTTCTCCTACAAAATACAGCTGGCTTCTGGCGGGGGGTCTCCGAAACAGATATATTTGGATCAGCTTATTTTCAAAACTTTTGAACAGAAAGGGATTTTAAAAAGTGGACATCCCCTTTAAGAAAATGTTTAGTGATAGATAAGTTGCCCATGACAACCAAACAGATTCCAACACACACTTATCAAAGATCCTTTGGCAGATGAAAGGTAAAAACTGACTGTTTGCTCTGGGCAACTGCTCCACGTTTTGTTTGCACTAGTGTGAACTGTGTTTAACGTGCCAGGTTTTCTGGTGGACTCATGCCATTCTTTGGTGGGTAGTGTAACTTACATATTTGATAGTTGCTCTTCTGTAGTGTGTAGTATGCACTTTAAGGTGTTCGTGAAGACTATAGTACTATGTAAAATGTCCAATGCTTTGTATATCAGCTTCTCTTCTTTATGCTGTGGTTCACAGTAAGTGATATCACTGGCTGGATGAAATGGCACTTTGTAGATAAGACTTAGTTCTAATGGAAGCTACATTGTAGCATTCCCGTGTTCTGAGGGATATTGATCTTGTGAACATAGGTTTAACATGCTATATGCTCCTTACTGCTGTAATTCTTCTACTTCTGTCCTTGAAAAGGTTCTTGACACTTATTTCCATGTTCAGCATTGTGAAACCAAATTATTAGTCATGCTAGAAGTAGACACTGTAAACTCTTAAATAAGTGGAGCTGCAATGTCGATAGCAGAACATAGGTTAGCCATGGACATGACATCCCGATCCATATGTATGTTCTGAATGGAGAGAGAAGAATAAGCTGTTGTCACAGATCTGGTGTTGGCTTATCACCCCTGAACAAAATGATTAGGCATGTTGAACTTCAACAGGCCAGATCTTATCCATTACGTGCCATTATGGTAAGGCAGGAGGCCTCCATACATGTTATATAGTTGGTCAAAATCAGTATGTCCTTCTCACAGAAGCGGAGAGGGTAACATGACTGACAACCTCAGTGGTCACTTGATAGGGACCGGTGACATCACTGATATACAGCACTGGTTCCTTATAAGCAACCACAGATTGGTCTCAAAGGTCATGTGAGCCTCTCTGATTCCATCCCGGCAAGTCCCGGCACTGGAGGGAAAGGGGACCGGAACTGTTACGTAGTAGATGAGGTTGGATGAAGACATCAGTCCATCAATTCCAACCTATAACTCTACAGTGTTGATCCAGAGGAAGGCAAAAAACTCCATGAGGCTTATGCCAATTGCCCCATTTCATGGGAAAAAATTCCTTTCCGACTCCAATCTGGCAATCAGTATAAAACCCTGGATCAACGTGCCCTTAACAAAATCTAGAACCCATAACCCGTAATGTTGTTCTGCTCTAGAAAGGCATCCAGGCCCTCTTTGAACTTGTTCAATGAATCCACCATCACCACTTCCTGGGCAATGGACCACCAGGCATAAGGGATTATGGTTCTATTTTTTTTTATATTCCTCTGTAAAACTCTTCTCACATTCACATTGGGAGTCTCAGATGCTGATACAATAGGTTTTTTGGGGCGGGATTTTGTGGAAAGATAGTGCTGCATAGGTACCCACACTAGTCTGATATTGATGACCTATCCTAAGGATAATCTGTCAATGTCTGTAACTCAGAAAAACCCTTTAAATGGGGAGTAGAGCTGACAGTGTTTATATAGTACTTTGCATGCAAGTAAACTTTTACCAGTTGGAGCCTGGCATTGTTTGTGTTTTTCTGGTAAAGTACATTTCTTCCCCATAATTTGCAACATTCCTTTGTCCAGTGGGTCTACTGAAAAACTATATTCCCTTGTTGAAAGTTTTGACAAGTAGTCAGTCCTAATCTGAAGTTTGTTAGGACTGCTTGATAGGCTATTGGTGCCATTTTTTTTTATATCTGATCTTAGTACACAGTCATGAATGTTACTGTTGGCCAAAAATACTGTTGAAAGCCATAACAATCCAGTGTCCTTGGCCAGTATATCTGCAGAGACCATACATAATGCAGCGATATTGAAATGTATTGGTAGAAACTGTATACCTTCTACCACGTGTGTTTGCTTTTTAAGATCATGTTCTATTTTGATAATTATGTAACTAAACAAACTTTTATGTTGCTTTGTCTCATTAACCCGCCATACTATGCATTCTGTACTGAGACTGAAACTGATTCTTTTACTGAAGCTTGATATTTACAAGAGTCTTCTCCTGGGAAAACATATGCATCCGGAGAATGACTCTACAAGCCTAACCTTGCAGCAGAAGCCAGCAGTGTCTGCATGTGATTTGTACACTTGTACTATGATCTTGTGATTATTTATTCAGTTGATAAGGCGGCTCGCTGTTCTTTAGTGCAACATGTTAAGTAGTTTCTTTCCTGCTGTTCACAGAAGATTGTCAGGAAGTGGTTTGGGTGTCACTAGCTGACTGATCTGCTGTGACCAAAGTGTCATGATAAAAATGAAAAAGCAGGTTATCTTCAAAAAAAAAAAAAAAAAGAAAAGTGCAACGGACATGGCCATGATGTGGCCGTATTATAAAGTCAGTATTATGGACGCGCAACATACAGCATCTTAGATACCTGGGATGCTGGTAGTTTGGGTCATTAGACCCTTGGTTGGGATGGGGTTTGTGGCTGTAATAGGGACTGTACAGTACAGCTACATTATAGTCATCAATTCTCCTGATATTTCTGGTTTAGTAAATACTTGTATTTCCTTGGAAATAATGATTGTTGGAATACTTTTTCCTAAAACTCTGAATTGTACAATTCCTCTGTTATGTCTCCTGGAAAAGTATTAGCGTGTGAACAACTGAGTGTCACTACAGACTGTGTAGAGCCGTGCCTGTTATCTAGGTGAATGGTAACATCCAGTTGTCAATTTATTCACATATTTTAGAGCCGCCTGGCCTGCCTTGACTCCTACCCTGCTCTGTCCACTGTCTTAAAAAGTGGCGAGTGGGGCGCAGGAACTGAGAGGTGCAATCAAAATGCACCAATTTGATGCGTATTTTTTGCCACTTTCATGGCACAGCCTGGTTAGAATTTCTGGGCCGATGTTGATGAATATGATGGAAGGGACTGGTACACTGTTTGTATGGTATATCTGCATTAAAAACTGTTCCCCATTTTCCAACTTGCCCCAGATCTTTAGGAACTAATCTCTGGTCAACAGTGTGTACATGGATATCGCAAATCGCCTATAAATAACGTTAGGGGAAAAAAAAACAAAAAAAACACGTAAAATGCTTGAAAGTGCTTACTTACTAAAAATGCTTGGATCATTTGAATGGAGGTACAGTCATGTGATCCTGGAAGTTTAGTAGCTCTTTCAGAAAGCTGTAAAGTGTTGTTGTCCTACTCTTCAGTTTTGTGGGACCACCACTGGAACATCATCCTCGTTCACCTCCAGCTCTGCCCCCACCTCTGTAGTATGCTTTTAGCCTCTTTAACCAATATGACCACTAATGTGCCAAAATTCCAGGCCCCTATTCCCCAGGAACACATTGACACACACATGAATGGGAGGCAACTTAAAACTTTGTGAAAAACTACTAATTTTCTAGAATCTAGGGCTAGGAGGGCATCTTTGCTAATGGAAACTACTAAGTAAGTTCTCTTGGCACACCCTTTATTAATAATTGCATTCATTTCCATGGTGTCGGACTGCTATTTGTACAACTTTACTATTTACATATGTTTTTTCACAGAATCATTTTAGTTGAGAATGTACTTTAACCTGTAAGTGGTTTATTCTCCTTGCTGTGTTGTTTGCAATGCCTCCTATAAATGGGCAATGAGTCCAGGAGTCCTGGCTGAGGCCGATAACTCGTACCTGGTTTATGTTCACGTCTCCTCTCATCATTATGCATAAAGCACTTGATCTGCCACGATGGATAATGAGGTAAACATGCCTGAAGAATATTTACACCGTCTTCTCCATAATCTGCTGGGACTCATGAAAAACAGAAAAGCTTAACAACTGTAAGGAGTATATAAACAGCAGATGTCAATGGCTACATTAAAGCAACATCTCTCCTTTATGGGCAGGTTTTTATGGTGAATTTGCAGATCCCTTTAGTGTTCGGAGACTGTTTTACGCTTATGATTTGTGTTAATGTCTCGGCATATTCCATAAAGGCATGATAATCAGACTAGGCCGGATTTTCTGACCTTTCCATTTTTGCATTTGTCTCTTGCAATTTCGGTAATGCTGAACCTTCACTTGTGTAAAGGGCCGGCCTAAAGATGGCCTTACACCTTTAATAGCGGACTGCTGATGAGAATCCCTTTTGACTTCCCCATACACATACATACAGTCATATGAAAAAGTTTGGGCACCCCTATTAATCTTAATCATTTTTAGTTCTAAATATTTGGGTGTTTGCAACAGCCATTTCAATTTGATATATCTAATAACTGATGGACACAGTAATATTTCAGGATTGAAATGAGGTTTATTGTACTAACAGAAAATGTGCAATATGCATTAAACCAAAATTTGACCCGTGCAAAAATTTGGGTACCCTTATCATTTTATTGATTTGAATACTCCTAACTACTTTTTACTGACTTACTGAAGCACAAAATTGGTTTTGTAACCTCACTGAGCTTTGAACTTCATAGCCAGGTGTATCCAATCATGAGAAAAGGTATTTAAGGTGGCCAATTGCAAGTTGTTCTCCTATTTGAATCTCCTCTGAAGAGTGGCATCATGGGCTCCTCAAAACAACTCTCAAATGATCTGAAAACAAAGATTGTTCAACATAGTTGTTCAGGGGAAGGATACAAAAAGTTGTCTCAGAGATTTAACCTGTCAGTTTCCACTGTGAGGAACATAGTAAGGAAATTGAAGACCACAGGGACAGTTCTTGTTAAGCCCAGAAGTGGCAGGCCAAGAAAAATATCAGAAAGGCAGAGAAGAAGAATGGTGAGAACAGTCAAGGACAATCCACAGACCACCTCCAAAGAGCTGCAGCATCATCTTGCTGCAGATGGTGTCACTGTGCATCGGTCAACAATACAGCACACTTTGCACAAGGAGAAGCTGTATGGGAGAGTGATGCGAAAGAAGCCGTTTCTGAAAGCACGCCACAAACAGAGTCGCCTGAGGTATGCAAAAGCACATTTGGACAAGCCAGCTTCATTTTGGAAGAAGGTCCTGTGGACTGATGAAACAAAGATTGAGTTGTTTGGTCATACAAAAAGGCGTTATGCATGGCGTCAAAAAAACACAGCATTCCAAGAAAAACACTTGCTACCCACTGTAAAATTTGGTGGAGGTTCCATCATGCTTTGGGGCTGTGTGGCCAATGCCGGCACCGGGAATCTTGTTAAAGTTGAGGGTCGCATGGATTCAACTCAGTATCAGCAGATTCTTGAGAATAATGTACAAGAATCAGTGACGAATTTGAAGTTAAGCCGGGGATGGATATTTCAGCAAGACAATGATCCAAAACACAGCTCCAAATCTACTCAGGCATTCATGCAGAGGAACAATTACAATGTTCTGGAATGGCCATCCCAGTCCCCAGACCTGAATATCATTGAACATCTGTGGGATAATTTGAAGCGGGCTGTCCATGCTCGGCGACCATCAAACTTAACTGAACTGGAATTGTTTTGTAAAGAGGAATGGTCAAAAATACCTTCATCCAGGATCCAGGAACTGATTAAAAGCTACAGGAAGCGACTAGAGGCTGTTATTTTTGCAAAAGGAGGATCTACTAAATATTAATGTCACTTTTCTATTGAGGTGCCCATACTTTTGCACCGGTCAAATTTTGGTTTAATGCATATTGCACATTTTCTGTTAGTACAATAAACCTCATTTCAATCCTGAAATATTACTGTGTCCATCAGTTATTAGATATATCAAATTGAAATGGCTGTTGCAAACACCCAAATATTTAGAACTAAAAATGATTAAGATTAATAGGGGTGCCCAAACTTTTTCATATGACTGTATGTGGCTCTGTGTACACAGGACAAGGCAATGTGCATGTGTTCTATGGCAATGGTTCTGTCTCCCTTGAGAACAAAAGGATATTCCTTGTTGATATCCAGCATGTCCAACCCTTTTTACCCTGACTCCTGCTGTCATGGGAGAGTTAGGACATTCCTATAAACATTAGATGGTTGGCTGAAATATGTATGTGTATGGCAAACTTTAGGGGTGTATGACCTGTGTGTTTGCATAAGGCCCATCACCTCATACTATTGCCATAGGTGGCATTGCCATTGTGGCCTGGGCACCAGATGCTTGCATTTCACCCCATATCACACAAAAAAAAACAAAGAAAAAAAACACCTGTATTTCGTGTGCAACCCCTTTAACAATGCAAGAAAGTTGCCGTAAGGGGTGTTTCTTCCATATGATTGCTTTGTAACTTTGACCTGGTTTTACCATCTATGACACTGTGGTCTTCCCCTACACATTCAATCCATGACCCTTGACCCAACTCTCCACCCCCTTTTTTGCTAAAAATGTAGGTCCGCTGAAGGGTAACAGGTGTGAGGCACCCAAGAGCCAAGGGGATAAAACAGCCCCCTCCATTCATAGCAGCCACATGGTCTGCCTCTTTGTTACACCTATGATTTTGGGCTCAACAATTAGGTCATCTACATTCTCTTGTATAGAAAGTTAATTTAACTAAATGTAAACCTTCATTAGCACTGTTGTCTTGCAGTGTTGGAGTCCTGGGTTCGAATCCAGTCAAGGACAACATCTGCAAGGAGTTTCCATGTTCTCCCCATTTTTGCAAGGGGTTCCTCCGGGTACTCCGGTTTCTTCTTATACTCCAAAGATTTATTAATGGGGAGTGTAAATTGTGAGCCCTATATGGGACTGCAATTGAATTAATACGTTTTAATATTTTAGTGTTTGTGTTTTGTATGACAAACATATGTGAGGCTGGCTATAAATAGGGCTGCAATTTAGACTATATGGACCCCTACAGTCCAGTGCCAGGGTCCTTTGGACTTCTTCCTCTTCCATTTTTGCCTACAGATTATACCCTTGTGTGAACATTTGATGGAGACCTACAAGAGGCAAGATGATTTCTGTAATATGTCAGCCCGTGTAGGAAAGAACTAAAAAGAAAGATATAATCTTTACATAAAACATGTATTTAGTGGGATCCTATTAAGAGTATTTATTGGCAGTTACCAGGACAGTGTGGGCGCTTTTTCTCTTTTTTTTTCCCTGGGCCCCTGATGGCAGCCCAGAGTATACATATAGTGATAATGGCTAAGTCTGAATAGTCTCACATTAGCATTGTATGAAGGGTGGTCAAAAAGAAATTTCTATAATGGCAAATACCAGAACTTTATATTGATAGGATGGGAATAGTGTTTTGTTTTTTAATTTAAAAAAAAATCTCTTTGTGCAAAGTAATAAGTTGCTAAATCTTAAGGGTTTTATTCTGTAGGCAATACATAAAAGATCCTACACCTGAGTGTAGCTATAGAATAACCTGATACATAGTAAATGTCATCCAGTAAGTTCAAGGCTTGTAATGAGTGTAAATGTGCAGAAGACCTATTACCTCCTTTACCTTCTGCACAAGTTGTGGCTTTTTCCTATAAAATAGTTGGGTGTAACTGTGTGAAAAAGTTTAATGCTAACCCAGTTACCATTCATTTGAGAAAGTTATAAAGGTGAATTCAGGGTCAGAACATATACTGGCGGGATGTCATTTTTGTATAGAATGTATGGGTTAAATGGCTTTGGAGAAGCTTGTAAAGTAAAATTCACAAATATCACTGGTGTCTATAGCGAGCTAAATTCCAGGAGGTGGTGCTAGGAGCAAGTTCCTCTTTTCCACCAATGAGGTCTTATATGCATATTCCTAACCCAGAATTCTTAGCAGGCATATATGGTCTAATACGTGTCTATACTGTCTCTCCCTAATGAGACATATTCCCTTCTGGAATTCAAATAGGTACACAAAGCATAGAGGTAGCCCCTGCAACTGATCATTGGGCCCCATGTACCCCAGCTACAGTAACATTGACTCCTTAATCTTCATGAATGCCACGGTTCAGTACACTACAGATAATAGAGCAAATGACTAGCATACAGAATTAAGTCGGGAAAATAGTAGGGCTAGACCATCGACTCTGACTCCTTTATTTTACCATAGCCAGATTCCTTCATAAATGGCTGACAGTCATGGTCAGATAGAAGCCGTAAAGATCCTCTAATTCATTAAAAAGCCACTGAGTGACTTCCTATAAAGTAAATATGTAACAAACTATACATCTAATTATTTATTTATGAAACATTATTTGTATCAATTGTACAATTAAAAATAATCTTGTATTTTGAAGCCACAGTTGGTAATTTGTTTTTCCGACTCCACCCAGAATTGGTCTTGACTCCGACTCTGACCTCACAGTCCTGATAAATAAGCTTTTGCCCCTCCTTTCTTTTCAGGACACATGCACACTGGGCTGAGTGTGTATGTACATGGTAGCTGACAGCTATGTAATTTGTATGGCCAGGCGCTTGAGGCACTTTGACACGGGGGTCCCCTTCCCCTTTGGATGCCTCTGGCATACACATTTCTTCTGATTTCTATTATCCCTGATATTTTCTTTCACCAAGTCCATTGTCATTATTACTGGTCTGCTTTATTGTGCATGCTGAATTATGTATTAACCTGAAAAGCAGAACAACTCCATCCATCACGACGAGGGCACATTTCCTCAGAACTAAGTTTTTTCCCAGACAATCCTTCTGTTCCTCCACAATGAACAAGGGGTGTAAAAGGCAGCGCTGTATATCAAGTGCAGAACACTCAAACTTCTTAACTGGGAAGGAAGATGACCTGGTAGATTAGTCATCTTGGAGTCCATGCTGTCCCTCATTGAACCACCTTTAAGACATCGATCTTCCTTATGAACTAAGAACATTGCTGTAAAGAAAGAAAATCTATAACACAATACATGCCAGCCCTCCAAAAACCATTAGAAAATGTGAAGATGTAAGTAAAAGTCGATTCACGCAATGAATCTCAAAGTAAATGTCAGAAATTCTGCTTTTCTCCAATAAACATTAGCATGACATATGTTGCTGTGTAGTCTTAACCTTATTGTTAAGTATGTTTATACCTATCGTGACTTTAATTCACATTGAAGAAGCTTGGTTGTCAGCTGTTAGTACTTTTGCCTTGGAGCACTGTGCTCATGGCTTTTATTCCAACCAATGTGACACCCACATGGAGTTTGTATGTAATACTTGTGTTTCTCTGGCTGGTCCAGTTGTACCAGGCCTGCCAACCATCTAATATGATTGGGGGTCTTCAGATTGTACCCTATGACAGATGTTTCAGCATGTTGAATTTCAATATGCCCAGTCCTCTGCAGGGTAAGCTGCAGCCAGAGGACCATATTTGGCGACTGGAGTGTGAATGCTTGTATATAGATAGGTTAGAAGGTTGTGGCCGTACATTGTCAATACATCTTGACTGAACACTTGTTTGGCCAATATGTAGTCATCCTGTTCAACAGACATACCCACATATGTGGTTCAGCGAAGCATGTCTGTGTTTTTAATGGGGTGAGTGGAGTGAGCTGCTGCCAGAAATCTCTGGCAGTGGCTTATTTCCAAGGAGAACAAAAGGATTGGGTGTTAAAATGTACCATGCAGGTGATGGATGCCGTAATAACAAAGTTAGAAGTGATAAGTGGTTTATTGAAGATGTACAGTAGAATGAAGCACGTTGAAAAGGGTAAATGATAACATTAACCTCTCTGACTTGTGTCCTTCGGCCGCCAGCCCTGTGCCAGGGCAGTCTTCTCTCCCCACCTGGTGCTTGTTACACAGCTACTGTGTCCATCTCCTTCACGGTCACTGCCATCCATGTGCCAGGTGCTGAGTTGCCATTACATACACTTCTGCACTGAGGCCCCTCTTCTAGGGCTCTCCAAGTGCCAATGTTTTATAGCCTGCTCAGTCTGTCTTTCTAACCTTAAGGCTGCATCCTGATCTCAGACAGTCGGTGCGGCAACAAACCACTGTGTGTCAAAATTTGGGTTCGGTAAGTCCTCCTATGCTTTGGCCTCTCCTGGATTCCTGTGCTGGCCAGATCTGCCTGACTCTTATGGCTTAGCGACCTGATCAGGTACACTCCTCACTACAGAGATTCAACATTTACTATCCTTCTTTTCCGCCAACATAATCTGCTTGGTGAAGAGTCAGGAGACCCCAATACTCATAAGATATTCAGCTGCCCCTACCAAAATTGGGTTTGGCTGACGTTTCTATGTCAGGCGTTGACCCGGGAGGAACCCAGGGCCGCAAGGTGCGTTCGAAGTATCAATGATCAATGTGTCCTGCAATTCACACTAATTCTCACAGCTAGCTGCGTTCTTCATCGACGTGCGAGCCGAGTGATCCACCACTAAGAATTGCAAAGCAAAGTTTCTCTGTGTAAAGGGCCTTTAGGTATATGGCCACCTAAATTAGATATAGGTAAAAAGACACTATAGATAAGGCTCCAGTTGTGACATTTAATAGGCACTTAAAAGGATTTTGCAGCCTTTAAATACAAATGACCTATCTTTATTTCTACTCCTATAGAGGCCTTTCCCGAATACTGCAGCTTAGCTCCAATTCAAGTAAATGGATACTAAGCTGCAATAAACTGCCACTATAGAGTGTATGGAGCCATCTTTCGGCTCTCTACACTGTGTAGTTCCTGAGCTAGAAACTGCTGATCAGTAGAGGTTCTGAGTGTCAGACACCCTGCCATCTGATGCCAATAACCTATTCAGAGGATGGGTCTAAAGGCTGGGAAAAAAACTCTTTTTAAGGCTGACGCCCCACTTTGTGGAAACACAGCTTTTTCGTTGAAGATTTTGCTGCAATTTTTTGAGCCAAAGCCAGGAGTGGATTGAGCAGAAGGGATTGTAGCCATGGTTGGCTTTGGTTTAAAAAGAAAATGCAGCAAAATCTGCAACAAAATGCGTTTCTGCCTCAGTTTAAATGTATTTTTATACATAGCAAATTTCTTAGAGACTTCTGTGTTTGAATATCCATACATGTCAATGGAGTTGTTTCTGCAGCAAGCACATGGATTTCTGTAAACCCTTGTCAGATGGAATGATCATGGAAATTTCTTCAATAAATCTGGCATGGCGGAACATATCCTTGTGCAGACTTCTTGTGACTGCACACATGTTGCTTTCCCGCCTGACTTTTGGGCAATATGTATTTTCCCAGTGCAGTTGTTTCCAAAATTCAGAAGATGGATACAAGTTTTGATAAGCATATTTGTATAGAAAAAAAAAATTGAAATCTTTAACGTCTCAAGAAAATGCCCTGAATGGGTAGGTCATACGCATACATTACCTGTTTAGCTGCAGAAGTGATAGACTGTTTTTTTTCCTGGCCTTAGAAGCTTTGGCAATGCAGTGTGCTTATCGCTACCAGTCCTTTGAACGTTGTTAATGGTTAACTAGAAACAAGGACTTGAAATGACCGTCATGTAGTCATACTGGGTGCACAGAGCCACAGATGCTGTTCCTTCTGCAGACTGTATTGTTTTCAGATCCCTGTCTTAGGTTCCCTCCCTCTCATCCTCGCCTTGGGATCTCGACAATAATGCACAATACACTTAGAAACAGGAAATGTAAACACTGTGGGAGAAGATTTTAGCTGTAAAGCGTATCCTACCGCTTCCTGCTCTGTGCTACATGTGACCCTGTCATATATTTTTAAGCTTCGAACAGGCACATCTTCCCACATGAGACACTGCAGGCTATGACCAGAATACCTATAAATACACTTGTTTATCTATTAAGGGGTTCTTTGGTTTTATTGAATGTGATGCTACAATATATGTGCCGATACTTTGTAACACATCCTCTACATTTGTGATTTGCCTGACCACAGCTGCCGATGATGATATATTCATGTCTAGAAGCCATAGTCTTTGAAGAGCAAACACCATCCGTATTAGACAGTAGTATAATATCTACAGTGTCAAAACCAGGAAATGGTGACCGTTCTGTGCCAGCTCCTAGGTTAACATTATTATTAAAAATGGGTGAATCCCCCAAAGTTTACTCCAAATTGAAAGTGACCCAATTGCCCCAAGTAGAGTTATTGGAATTTTTGAACATGAAGTTTTACACCACATTTCCAGAACAGTCCAACTAGTAACTTTCGGTCGCTGACCTTTTTTCATTGACTGATCTGAACTTCCAATTGGCTTAGTTTCAATGACTGATGGTAACCTCCTAGACCTCATGAGCTAAAACAGCCAATGACGGATGTACGCAGATTACAGTCATTGGTTGGTTTGGATCCGCTATACTCGATGATATAAAGTAGGTCAATGACCTATTTTCAATGACTAGAAGTAATGACGCTATTTTGGTGATTTGGTTTGAAACTACTCGCAAACATTTTAGATTTGTGTTAACTTACGTTGTCGATTCGCTCCTCGCTACTTATGATATTCTGTATCGTGCCCCAAACTAAATTCTTTTTCAGTCTAAAAATCCTGTGTACTCTTTTCATATTTACCATCAGAACCAGGCTTATGTTAGACGGTGAACTGTGCAGTAAGGATCAATACACATTGTGTTCACAGTATATGACAGATGTAATTGGCTAGAGGATTTCCTCTGCTTCTCACATATGTCACTGTTTAGACATGCAGTCTCTCACAAGTTCCCATGCCTTTAAAAAGAAGAGGTTGTCTCTATTTGGCATTGTTTTATTCCACACAGCTGATAAAAATATACCAGCCCAGCATATACTTTTTTGGCCTGTGTTGGATGAATGGATACACGTTGATGCATGATTTGGGAGATTTTCTAGTACAAATGGACACTGCATGTAGCCTAGCATCTGTGTCTTTCCTCTTCATCTGTGTCTACTGGATTTGATGTAAAGTTTTATATTGTATGAACTACTATGTAATATATGTTTAACTGTAAATGCTATACAGCAGTACCCTATGGTGCTATATATACTACTAACCTCAACATGCTAACATAATATACTGTATAGTAACCAAATAACAAAAATAATGCAATCACAGAGCCATATGTCTATATAATACTGCTATACAATACAATTCATATTAAGATTAATGGTGGTCACAGACCACTGATACCAAGCCTAATGTGGCATCTACTTCAATACACCTCAAAAGTTGGCCCAATTTACCATGTTGCCCACAAAATTTCTTCTATTTTTCTGAATCCAGGATCATGGCTATCGATGAAAATAGAGATTTGTGTATAACCAGCTTTAAGCTACATGGATATGAGAAGGATGTAGAAGCTCCATTCTGAATCTATGATAATATGTATCTGTAGGTGGTAGTGCCAGCATAGTCACTGGGTAGAAGATTTATGACGTGAACTTATTCCAGGAATAGCTGCCTCCTACCAATGCTACAGATACATGAACCACATATATTCTGCCTTGTGCACTACTGAGTGTAAAATGTAATAAAAAAATGGTATTGCAGATATTCCAGTACTATTTCATGTATTTCCTATCGAAGTGATGGCACTTTTAGTTCTACTTGAGTCTGCGGGTTAGTTTGACCTCAGGCTTCTTAGAGCTTATCAGTAACAGTAAGTAGTGAAAGTTTTTGTTTTCTTAGAAAACTTTTGTCTTTTTTTCTGTCTGTTCTGTTTGCCAGCGAGAAACTGCAGTAGACATTGCAGTGATATAATCCTTTAGTCTCAGGGGATCCAATAACGGTAGGGGTCCTTCTAGGTTGGTTTCACACAAGTGTTTTTAATGGCATTTTTTTGTCACAGTGAAAACTCTGCAGATGTTACAGGTTATTCCATAGGAAGTTATAAATAACCTGCACACACAGCTTTTTTTTTTTTTTGTCTGTTAATTTCAGATTAAAAACAATGGACACCCAACAGACCCCATTGTAGTCAGTGGGGTCTGTCGGGCTCTGTACGTGCCGCCATTTTAACAGTCAGCCCGTCGCAGATGTGAACCTAGGAAAACTTGTTCCTAGAGAAAGCGCTGTTTAACAATGTAACAAATTGATCATTTCTCGTTTAAAGGGCCTTCACTTTGCCTGATATAAACTATATCAAGTGAGCATAGCGGCCCCTCACCAATCAATAAGCCATCAAAAAAAATTTCAGAAAAATCCTTTCAATGGTGTTGGAATTTGTCTTATAGTTCAAGAGTCAGGTATTGCTGATCAGTGGGGTAAGACCAATCTAGCATGCAATATCAAATACGGACCTTTCCAAGTCAAACTTAAAGGGGCTGTCCAGGATAAAAGCTGCGGGTGCTTCTGCCGCAAGAAAACACTAGAGCACTGAAGATGCTGATGGAAGAGAACAACAGATCCATGAAGGCCACAAAAGGAGCCCAATGGACCTCATTGACCTCGTTTGTTTGTTTAAACTGAAATCTATGGACCAAAAAATTGGATTTGCAGCATTTTTCTCATCCAGCAATTTCTGATGGATCTGTGCTGGACGGACACCCTGCGCCGCTGTGAATGTAGCCGTACGGTAGTTCTCAGTTTCTAAATTTTGCCCATTTTCCTCCTTGAGTAAATTGACAAAATATTAAGGTCATCTTCAGTTCAGTCCACACTCCCACTTGCAGTGTAATTGAATTATCTTCATCAGATTCTCACGTTATCTGGGTGACCACTTTTGTTTATGTCTACTGTATGATAGGCATGTTGTAGATGGAGATAAGTCACAGGAAATGGTAACCACACAGCAGGAGGCAGGTGAATTCTCCATAGTCTGCTCTCTCCAGATAATCCTTATCATACTGTAGATTACAGATTCTTTTGCAACCTCCACCCAATTCCAGGCCACCTACTTAACTGCAATTTAGTTGTTAGTGATCATTATCTGCTTTCCTTTCTGCCAAGGAGAAAGTTTTACCCACAAGACAATGAAGATCAGATACAGATTTATTGAATACTTCTATTAACTCTGAGTGTCAGAGCCTTCTTTTTCTGTAAATTGTTCATTTTGTTACGGTTAAAGTATACCTAAACTTTCAGATAACTTTTGATTTTCTGGCAGAGTTTGTGATTTTAATAAATATGGTAGTATACTTTTATTAACAGATTTTGGCTCTTTTTATGGGAAATCCTGCACTGCGCTTCTGTCCCTTTACTGTACTGTAGTCTTGTTTCTCTCAGTGGAGTATGGGTATACAAGCTATAATAAAGCAGGAGAATTAAGTCTGTGGGGGTCACTTTAAATATAGCTCTGCCATTAGAAAACCTGTAATAGTGCTTTTGGTGTCATAGGAAAGATGACAGCTTAGGCTCCATTTCAGATTGGATGTAGAAAAAAAAAAAAAGCAAACTGATGGCTATCCGTTTATATAGACATCAATGTTAAAAACGGAAAAAAAAAATAGTTTTTGTCTGTGTTGTTGATAGTAGATGAAAGTAGAGAGGTACAACTTCACTAATCCTTTCCCAGATCCTTTTGAAAATGTTCTTATTTGCCTAAGGGCAAGGCCACAACTTTATTAAACATAGCCTGGTAAACAATGTATGGTTGATGACCAACAATCTATTAACATAAACATAACATGGATACCTCCTACTGTAGCCTTCACCATCACTACTGCCTAAGGGTGAAATCGCAAAACCAATACTGGAGGAAAGCAAATGAGAATAGTCAAATTAGGATACATAACATTGTAGGAGGCAGCTCAATATATGCTATTTATTATAAGCTAAGACTTGGACTATTGATGTCACATAGTAATTTAAGGGTGTTGTCCAAGAGTATTCCATGGCTTATTTTTTTATGGCCTACCTTTAGGATAGACCATAAATATCTTATCAGTTGGGTTCTGACAACTGCTTTATCCTAAGGATAGGCCTTAAAAAAAGCAAACAAACAAAAACCTGGACAACCCCTTTTAATCTTGATGACCCGATATACCGAGTCCGAAGCGGATCATTCCATATGCTCTGTAGTGGCCATAGTGTAGATATCGACTGATAGCTGGGGGTGCCCCAATAATCTCATATCCTAAGAATAGGCCATCATATTAAGTTTTGGAGAATAACTTTTAAAGTAGTTTTATAAAGATTATAAAGTAAACCAGCTAGAGAACCAGTGCTTTCCAGTACAATGCCCTGCTGATCAGCTCCTACTGCGTTGACTTGTATTAATTGGCCTTATAGGGGTTAACCACATACTTTTTAAACACAACTCCTTTGGGTCTTTATTTGAGTCGAACCCTAGTTTTCTGGGCTTGTTCTGACCCTTGGTCACATGATTGGAGCCAGTATCTGAGATTTTTTTTTTTCACTCCCTGCTCTCCTGTGGTCAAAGGTAGATAGCTATCTGTACTATTGGGCTATACTATACTATACCCAGGATGGGTGCAGCAGGGTATTGGTGACGTGAGTGTGGTGTGTGTTTTGGATTTTTTTTATTTATTTTTTTTTATTTTATATTCTATTTATATAATACTTATATTTTAAATTTTATTATTGTTTTTACCCAATTTTGAGTCTTATATAACTAAATCTTTATTTCCCTGCTTGGAAAATACTGTAATTTCAGCTCAATATGCTAGAGGCAGTAGAAATGAGTTGCTATTTTTCGATGTCTCCGGGCAGCTTATAAAGACATCAGATTGCCATTAAATCCCATTGTAACCAGTTTGATCCATAGAAAAATATATTCTATCTGTGGGCAACTTTTGAACCTTTTTGTAAGGTCTAATTTTATCTTAACCTGACAAATGCAATTGTTGAGAATGTAAGATGACTGATCAGTCAATCTTTACTGATAATGGACACTTGCCTTAAATTCATCCTGCTGATACTTGCATTCAGAGGTCTTGCTGTGGCTCCAGTTGCCTATTTTGTAGGTGTGCTCGCTTTGCCCAACATAACACAATTTTTAACATTGAGCATAGCCCTAGATTAAGTCTAAGAACATGTTCTGTACTTTGAAACCCAATTCTTTAGTGTTACACTTTTTTACCTTTTACAGCAATGACTCATGCCATGTTTCTGATCTCGCCATGAATTGTGCTCCACATTTCCTGTGCCAATTATATCCTTGTAGTAGAAGCCTAAATATACTAAAGGAGAGGTCTTAACACTTGAACAGTTTAATGTCAGAGCAGCTTGTATCATTTGGAACAAACAGGGATTACCTGTCCGACCTCCTGGGGCACAGCTAGAACCCAGATTATAAAAGAACTTTAATGTTTTTTCACAATAATTGTTAGAAGCAAATACGATAGGAAAAAAAAAAAGCAGAACATTTATAATGACATTGTGTCTTTTATTGATTTGTCTGTTGTACTTGAGGATTCTCCTTCATTAATTCTGTCTTATTAAATGTTTGTATAATGTTGTACCGTGTTAGCCATTGAAAGTAGTGGAAGAGTGAAGAAATCAGGCGATACCTTTTAGAGGCTAACTGAGTATATTTGATGGTAAGCTTTCGGAAGTACTAGCTCCCTTCATCAGCTATAACACCATGTCTGAGGAAGGGAGCTAGTACTTCCGAAAGCTTACCATCAAATATACTCAGCCTCTAAAAGGTATCGCCTGATTTCTTCACTCTTCCATTATTAAATGTTTGAAGCTCTTGGCCTGAGAAATAGGGGCTCCTGAGCTACACATGTTGAGCACCTTGACTTGGTTGAATATTATGTAAAGGGGTGGTCCAACAATTCCAATTTATTACGTATCCATAGAATAGGTCATAACTATCTAATTGAGGGATCCCCACAATCACAAGTGTCTTGTGTACTCTTCTATAGTAGATTGATGGTCACTCTTACACACAGTCTCTACAGAACTAATGGAGGTAGCAGAGTACAGTATTTGGATATCTTCATTAGTCCTACACATATGCCTGTTGCATTCAAATGGGGGGCATGAGACCCCAGTTTTGGTTATTGATTGGGGATCTCAAAGATGGGTCCTCCAAGTTATTAGATACTGTTAATAGGTAATAAAGGGATTTTTCCAGAATAACAATTTTATTATTCATATGCCTTCCTCCTAAAGTTTTAGATTGACTGTAATTTCATTGTAATCCTGCTTGTGCTGAGATGACTGCTGAAAAGTGATCTCTCTGGAACAGGAAGTGCTAACCTACAGAGAGGGTCATTATGAAAGCTGCAAGATTTTAGTCTTCTAGTAACATGTAAAACTTTTGACTAAACTTTTTCAGAAAATATTTTTAACAAACGGTTTTTAAAGAATAGATCATTTAGTGACAAAACATTTCATAATGCCCTTTAAAATACTTTCTTTAGACTAGCTTCTGTAGTCAAAAAGATCGGGAAGACATTTCATCTGCCAGTGGAGGTCAGGGGTACATTAATAATGAGACGCTGCATTGTATTTTTGTCTGAAATAAAAATTATTGCATTTGTCTTTTTAATGATTTTTCTATTTTTTTGTAATGCCCTCATTTCCTCAACTGCCAGCACCATTTTGAACCTGGCTATCCTAGCAACTATGATCATGCCATGTTCAAAGTTACTTAGTTTGTTTGATTTTCCCATTCTAATATGGATTCGCACTTAGTGACCTGCAAAAAGGGCAGATGTCTCCAATAGAGCGGCACCTCAAAGTAGCTCCAATGCCAGAGCTACAGCCACAAAATCAAAGTTAGCTGCTATTTCCTTTGAGATGGGTAATCCTAGGACCTTTGAGAGTACTGTACCTGCCGATTCATGCTCGGTCCAGCTATATTGGCAGGGATAGATAAAAGCTTTCATATTTAGAGTCATTTAATATCTTTGTATCTTCCTACCAGTCTTGACCCTGATGCAAACTGCATAGATGGATTGTCATGTAGTAGGTGAACCTACACCTGTATGAACCTATATCTATATAGCTTCATATTTACCAAACTATTTAGTCAGAATGGGCAAAAGTCCATGCAAAGAATTGTACTTCAGAGGCAAGCCGTCAGCTGTCATATTTTCTGCTATAGAAGATTGCTGAATGTAGATTGATACAGGAAATTTCTTGGCATGGGACACCGATGACCTATATAGAAAGATGGGAAAAGTAGGATGAGGCAGTTTTTCCGATACTTTACTGCTGGGCCTTCTTGTGATACAAGTAATCTCACAGTGGGAGGGCCACATAGTTCTATACATAAGCTATATAGAATTACACTGTGATTACTACAATTGTCAGGTTAAGGAATGTATATTAACTGCGTTATTCATACAACTGGATTTATCTCCCGAGGGAATCCCGTAGTCACTTACAAAGTGGATATTGAGCACTACCACAATTTGATCTTTGTCCTTTTAGCTTTGCGCTCTGGATGCAGAATGATTGTGAGTAATGTTCTATTTGTACTAGAGTGAGTTAGCTCAAGGAGGGAACATATTAGCAGATGTGTATCACTGCCAAGTAAATCAGCTTTTCCATGAATGCACTGGATCTTATCTGAGATTCAAGGAGTTACAACATCATTCTGAAGCCCGGTGAGAATACAGCATAAGTAATAAAATATGTTCAGTAACAATGTGCCTAAAATGGAAAACTTCAAAGCCACGAGATGCAATAAAATATGTTCCATAGAAAGGTAATTCAGAAAGTGAATACAGGGCATGATCCATTTAGATTATACTTGGCACCTTGCAAACCTGGCCTGAAAAAAACCTCTTACAAAGATAAAAGATTCAAAGGATGTTGAGGTTCCTAAACGCTTAACCTTAAATTATAGAAAGAAACGATTTGGTAGCTTTGCTTGAAATGGATGCTCAGTCCTCTCCCCCGCCCCTGCAGTGACCTAAAATAACAAAATATGCATGCTCACCTCTCTGGGGTCCCCAATCCCCATTTGGGTTTCTGATCTGCCTGAACATTGGCTGTCACTTGAGCAATGCAGTCAGTCCATGGTTCAGAACTGATGCTCTGCCCTCTGTACCGACAACATGTTGGCATTGTCATTTTGCAAAGGTCATGTCTTCTGCATCCAATGGATTGTGATTTGTGCCAAAATTGCGTCCAAATATTTGCACAGTCTAGGCCAACCAATATGTGGTGTAAGCTTGTAGACAGGCAGTCTATGCCAGATTTATTACATTGAATTTCTGTGTTATATCTATCACATTTTCAGACTGCCTGTCTAAATTTATGCTAACTATTAGTAAATGAGGGCCAATGTGTTATATTTAGCAAGGGTTCACTGCATGACATCTGCCCCTGCTCCTCCCCTTCTGGAGACAGGTTTAGTGAATTACTTCCTCATTCATGGACTCCAATTTTTACTTGCTTTCTTCCATCTTCATCTGAAAGGGATCCCCTTGAAGACCTATTGTGCGTCAGTAGTGCACCAGTTGGTCAGTGTGGCCAGGGCATGTAGGCATGTATCCGTTCTGTGGTAGTCTACTGAGCCTTCATCTCTCATCTATCTGTGACTGAATAATGAAAATAAATCACTGCAAGAATTTGTTCCATCGAGTCATTTTCTATTAATTGGAGACATTGATTGATTATCAGTATTGGATTTTTATTGATACATCTTCTGGCTATCAAATAAATGAACACTGAGCAAAACTGATACAATGGAGTAGATCTGCACCTAGAATGTGGAATAAAATTTTTCAGAATCTGGTATAAAATGTTGTAGCTATTTTAGGCTTTTTTTCTGGCTAGTTTGACAATGGGTCGTGGTTTGATGTGCAACGTTTTGTGCCAAAATTGCGTCAAAATATTTGCACAATCTAGGCCAACCAATATGTGGTGTAAAACTTTAGACAGGCAGTCTATGCATCAGATTTGTCGCACTGCCTGATTCACTGTGTTATATCGATCGCATTTTCAGATTCCCTGTCTAAGTAAATGAGGGCCAGACAAGGTACTGCAGATCATTCATTTGAATTGGAGCTAAGCTGCAGTGACTCAGTTCTACCACTACACAGAGAGCAGCGCTGTCTGCTTCATGCCACACTCTGTGTATATCAGTTGTTAACTAATCTGTGGGGGTGTTGGATTTGAGACTCCCACAGATCTGATATTAGTGACCTCCCTTTAAGATAGGTCATCAATATTTTTTGACCAGAAAACCCCTCTAACATAGTAACCAATATTTAACTTTAGCAGCACAATACTTAGCATTGTCAGGAGATTCTCATGCACAGTTTCCGTCACTTGACCCAAGCATGTAATATTAATGACTCCTATTGAAATCCGGTCTATTTGATGTTGAACATCATTGTGCACAACTAACATGGAAAATTATCATATTAACAGTTAAACAACTTGGTTGCCAACCATTAGATTTCTACCCATATCATAATGAACCAAACTGCATCAGGAAAAAAATATGATAGAAAATCCCAGCAGGTTCTCAATTACTCTGCCCCTTTCCTTTTTTTATTAAATTTTTTGGGTCAGAAATATAAAGAAATCTTTTCTATTTAAGATAGGAGAGAAAATAATTTTTACTGGTTTTGTTTTTAGTTGGAGGGAGTTCTCTTTTAACCTTCAATACTGTGCAAAAGTTTGAGGCAGGTCTGAAATACTGATGCAAAGTAAGAATGCTTCAAAAGTAGAAGTGTTAATGAACGAACCCGGCAGAGAGAGGTTATTCCAAACATGTTGGAGAACTGTGGATGTAGACTTGTTAAAATCCTTCCGTTTCTTCATGTATTCCAAGACAGACTAGATGATGTTTAGATCAGGGTTCTGTGAGGGTCATATCATCACTTACAGGACTCCTCCTCCAAAGAGTGGTCACACCAAATATTGATGTGATTTAGATTTTACCTTTTGTTCATTGACTTTCCATTTTATAAATTGTCAAAGATAAACACTTCAATTTTTGAAAGCATCCTTACTTTCCAGCATTTTTCCACCATACTGTATACTGGTCATACACATAGGATAGTTGTCGGCCTAACACTTATTTGCCACCTCACTCGTTCCCTTCATACACATGGACACTTGGTAGAACGTCCATGTACCCTGAATAGGCATAGAAGAGAAAACCACTGATCAACACCTCTGGCAGTGGGTTATCTTCGTAAGAACCTCTGCCATCATGGGAAGCTCCACCATGCACATTACATCTGCACCAGAGTCTTCCTTGGAGACTCTGTACCAGTGTCTGACAAAAATCGGAGTCCTGCACAAAGACTTTTTCCTCCGCCGGTTTCAAATTAAAAACAACGAACACCTGATGGACCCCATTAAAATCAATGGGGTCCATTGGACTCTGTCTGTTGTGGTCTGCCTCTCTGCTGTTTGGGTCCCCCAATAACAGAGAGACAGTGCTAGTGTGAACCTAGCATAAGATGATTGGCCAATCACACTGAAATTGGCGGGTTTATCGTATAATCTTCTAATGTGTATGGCAATCTATATAATGGTATATTGTGAAAACCAATGAAAACAAGTAACCCACAATGCCCAACTATATTTGCACCAGGGGCATAGCTATAGATGGTGCTAAGGTAGTATTTGCACCTTTATGATGCTAGGTTCACACTAGCGCTGGCTCTCCATTGTTCGGGTCTATCCAGGGTGAGAGGCAGACCATTAAGACAGCAGTTATACATGGAGCCTGGCAGACCCCATTGACTATAATGGGGTCTGCTGCGTGTCCTTCACATTGAAACTGAACGCTTCAGAGGAAAGTCCTCCGTGCAAGACTTTTCTCTGTCGATTTTTGGTAGACTCTGCAATAGGGAACCTAGCCTTAGCAATCGCCTACTGTATGGTAGAGCAGAGCCTGCAGCAGATTTTGCATTGGGACCAGGCGCTTCAGTCCAGGTTCAGCACAATTTCTAATATCTATAATTCACTTAAGCTTTTCATTTATTTTTTTTAAGAACACCCTGACATTTTAATGATTATATTTTCGAGATTCACATTCCTGACCCATTTGTAAAAGCCACTTCTATAACCTCGCTGTGTTAGGAAAGCAAATCTAATTATTGTACTTTCTTGCTTTTTTATGTTTCCTACTAGACCTTCTTCTATTAGCTGGTACTTTAGGATAGCTGGCACTTCACCTTAGGTGTTCACTTCACTCTCATGTAGTCCCTGAGGTCACCTGATTGACTCAATAGATGATTTTATTAATGAGAAATTCTATATTAATTAAAATCCCCACTTGTTATCTTCTGGAAATGTCAGATAATAAAAATAACTACATCTAGTATGGCAAGAAAATCAGCATGCAAAACATGCTCAGCCGTCTCCATGGCAATCTTAATAAGCTGGTCTAGACCTCAGTCGACAAGTGATTCTCGTACTTCTGAGCACTGTTTGAGCAAAGCCCCAAGTTCACACTAAGGAATGTTTGGAAACTTTATCCTCGTTTTCATCAAACTATATCTATCTGCAGAGCAGCAGTGATGGGTGTATAGTCAACACATTGTGTCAATGCTTATCTTGTGGTGTCAGGGTGACAGATTTTCCTATTTCTCACCCTTCATCTTCTTTCAGTAGGAATCACATGAAGTTCTCATCTTTTCTTGTGCTATACATCTTGTATTTCTATGCAAAAAGTCTTTATGACCATGCTGCTGAAACTCAGAACTGTCTTACAATTCAAGTTTGCTGCATGTTCCTTCTCATAATCTAGTGGCCTTCCTTATTTATTTTTGCTTACTTGTATAGGGCCATCATATTCCACAGCGCTTTGTAGACATTGATGGTCACTGTTCCATATAGGGCTCACAATCTACATTCCCTATCAGTATGTCTTTGGAGTGTGGGAGGGAACCGGAAAACCCATGCAAACACGGGAAGAACATACAAACTCCTTGCAGATGTTGTCCTTGGCAGGATTCGAACCCAGGTCTCCAGCGCTGCAAGGCTGCAGTGCTAACCACTGAGCCACTGTGCTTCCTTAAGTGGACATATAGGATTTTTGTTGGCGATTCCAGATGATTTTTGCGACCATGACTACCGATCTTTGTCTATGGTGGCTGTCTGATAGTCCTTCATCATCAGCCTTTGGGAGAATCGGATCAGGCACGTTTTTCTTTCCATTGCTCCTTTTGAGAAATTGGGCGCCAAGTGCATCTGACAACTACTTCTATTCCAGTGGCATAACCAGAAGCTCCTAAACCTTTAGGGGAATGATCACAAGGAGGAATGTTCAGCAGATTTTGAGGGAGATTCCACCTCAAAATCAGCTCCAAATGCCAGCCTTAGTCTGTCTCCATTATTTTAAATGGGAAGCAGTGGTGGCTGTTTTCTTTTTTTGTAAAAAAAAGTGTCTGGCTCGATCCACAGACTCTGCAACTAATTCAGCCACAAAATCCACTCTGCGAGGCTCAGGCTGACTATGTCCATTGTTTCTGAGGCTAATCAATAAGTAAACCCGCGGCGGAAAGCCAAAGCTCTACTCCAGCTTTCTTGCCATGAGATGCCCATGGAAAGATAGTGGAGAGGAATGTAAGGTGGAATTCCTCCTCAAAGCCCTCTTCACTTTCCACCAGACAGAATGTGCAGTTGGGTCAAAGTTTTATATAAAGAGGACATGTCACCAGGTCACCCAATGGCATGCATCATCTGATAGGTGCTGTTACCTTGAGTATTTTGGTGTTTTTTCTGAATCTGTAAGCTGTTCCAATTATACAAGCTCTTTTAGTGATGATGCAAATTGGGCTAGACTACCCAGGTGGGTGGTAACACTGCCTGACTTACAGCACCCAGAAAAACCACATTGTTACCGCCCACTTGGTTAATATACCCTAATTTGCACAAATGCTAAAAGTCCCTAAATCTTTGTAATGGCTGAACGGAATGGAGAACACAACCTTTCAGGTGATGCCATTGGGCTTTTCAGACCTGGTGTCAATTCCTTTTTTAAAGCTTAAATGGGTTTTCTGTTTTTTATCTAATAATTATATATAATATAATTGTATTAATAACATAATTGTTATATAATGAAATTCTATGCAGTTTTTGTTTAGAGTACTGTCCATAATCTTTTTAGAAAATGAAATTACTTTTTCCAGCAAATCTTGGTTGCTGGAAACTGGAAAAGCTCTTCAAAAAAAGGCCAGTTACTGGTTGTGACACTTTTCACATAGACTGCTTTATGCATCATATAAAATGTCTCCAGCATGAAGACCATATGGAATGGACTATAAAACTGTCTTATGGGTGCGACACAACGAGGTCTAGTATGTTCTTTGTGTACTGTTATACGGAAGCTGCATACCTCAAGGGCTTTTCTGAGTTATTCAAAAATTTGTCCAACAGGAATTGTGAAAAATTAGAAAAAAGACTATAGAGTTTAATCCCTTGCCATTCCAGCGCTGCCGCTCTGGTCCTTTTTGCTGAGCTTTGTTTACTTGCCTGCAGCCAAGTGAACAAAGCCCAGCAGGAAGAACCGGAGTGATGGCTGTGGAGTAAACGGGTGAGGATATCCTCTATTCTGATTTTATCACAGTTCTTAACACTGGGCACATTTTTGTACAACTCTTGTTACATCCCTTTCCATTAATAATTGCTCTAAGACTTTGTTGACAAAAATTCATTACAGATCTGTGTAACCTCCGGAGAATAATTTAACATGGCTCCTTATGGATCACCATATGACAGCACATGTAATGCCTCTGGGTCTGTTGTAGTCACAGTAATGCTGTTTGCCGCCTTCTACATACAACCCGCCATGTGTCTGAAGCTTAACACTTCATTCTTCCTACAATGTATCAGCTGTCTGGAAATGTCTCTGAAAATGATGACATTTGTCTCTGTATATGTAGAACTTTTCAAGCCCCAATACTAGTATAATTGTCATTTTATGACGTGTGAGCCATGATTTGTATGTCTGTTATATTGGAGGATGTGCAGCAGATGATGGGTAGCTGTCATTTTCACGTACTGTGGACATGCTGCAGGCTATGTATTAAATCCGGGCTGTTTGTCACCCTGGACATTTTTCTCCAGTCACAAAACCTGAACTGCAGGTTTTATGAATCTCCTGGTGAATTCCAAGTCTACAGTGTTGGAAAAATTGTATACAGTGTATAGATCTGAAGAAATTTAACTATAGTATAGATGTGAAGCAGTGGAATTCTTGCTTTAACCATTTGAGAACACAGATTTTTTTTTTTTCTTTCTTTTTGCATTTTCATTTTTTCAAATTTTTTTTTTAAATTTTTCTGTTCTTTGTAATGTCACCATTTTTTTTTTTTTATTTATTTTTTTTGGCCCTCCTAGGGGGCTCAAACCTACGATCTTTACTTTACTTGTGCAATAGCTTGCAAAACTAATGTATTGCAATCTGTGCCAAATTGCCTATGTAACTGCACTGTGGCAGGCGTAGGTGTTTCCAGAGGGCTCCTTCGATCATACTGCAAGGATGCTTCCCCCGTTCCTGGAAATAAAATAGAAAATGAAAGTAATAACCCAGATGTCATGGTCACATTAGACCATGTGGTTTAATGCCTGTGATCTGCTGTGTAAAACTGCACAAACCCCTCAGCTATGGCACCCGCTCAGCTCCTGAGCGAGCACCATATTTAAGTGCCCAGCATGTGCCATAATAGTATGTTGCACATTGCTGAGGGGTTAAATTACCACAATAGAAATGGGGGCAGACATATACCATTGGTGCAGGGCCCAGTAGGTTAGGGGGCCCCATGTCCTCGCCAGCAGCTTTTCCGTGGTCTGTTAGATCGAGAGTAAATGCCTAAGCTAATGAATGTCACGGCTAATGATTACTGGTGGTTTGGAGAGACGTAAGGGAGGTGGCTCTATGCTGAGGTATTGGGGCCCATAACTGCACATGTGTCTTTCTAGAATAGTTTATACAATTGCTATTCCAAGACATGCAATTACATAAAAATTAATATAACAGTATTACTATCTAAGGCTACGTTCACATCCTTTGGAGACTCCGTTGCAGTGTCTGCCAAAAAAAAGTCCTGCACAGCGGTTTCAGTTTAAAAACAATGGAACCCATTATAGTCAATGGGGTCCACCGGGCTCTTTACATAACTGCTGTTTTAGTGGTTCACCTCTGTTTGGGTCCCCTGATGGACCCAAACAATGGAGAAGTGTTAACCTAGCATAAGTGGTATATTGCTTTTCTGCCCAACCTATAATGTTAATTTTGTTAATATGAAGTAGGAATTTTCAGTTTCATTTATTGATTATAGCTACACACTGACTGTCTGCTAAATTTGTTGCCTAGCAACATGCACTGTAGCCAGCGGGTGACTGCATCGGATTCAATGCTACTGGACTAAAACACTATTGGGTAAATATGCTTACTAACCCTCTATGCTGTAGGTGCATCTCTCTTTTTGACCCTTTACAGTAATCTGGAAAATTTGCTGATCCATTGTTTTGGCAGAGGCTTGTTGTACATAAAAAAAAAAAAAAAAAAAAAAAAAAGTCCAGATTTCCACCAATAAAACGGAATTGTTTGTAGTTTTGCTTCCTTTTAAAGTTATTACTTGTGCTATCTTCTATGATCTGTGCATTGTTTGTTTGTTGTTGGGCTACATAGGGGAGACTAATATTCTGTACATGAGTTAAAAAAAAAAAGTGGTAGGATGGTGGGAAGTGAGGACCGAAATGAGTCTTTAAGACATTAGGAAACAACATGACAGTAATTTGGGACTATGGCACCAAAGAGGAGTTCCACTTGTGAACATCTGCTAATGTGTCAGACTGTGTGTCACAAAACCTGAGCCTTTTGTAACTCCTTTTAATGATGTAGTTTACATGTCTCTAGCAGTTTGGTGCTATTCTTTTCATCTGTGTGTTACATTGCACACCCCCTGAGCAGTGAACTCAGCCCTGCACTTGCTAAAACTTTCATGGTGGCCATTGATAAAGCCTATGAAGTCATTTAGTAACACCGGCAGAGAAAATCTCACTTGGCTCATGTGGGTAATATTTCATGTGGCTGTGCTGTAAGTACCTGACCCAGTCAGAAAACAGAGCACTATTGACAGACGTGGAATGTAGTTATCAATATTATCCTAAAATGCATCCTCTTGGTAAAATTGGTGCATTTTTTATTTTATTTAATATTGACTCTATTTGGCTGCATCAGTTTTTTTCTGTTGTTAACTTCCGTTTGTAGTATCCGTAAAACTTATCTGTTAAATGTATGATCAAAACTTGATGTGAATGACCTCTTAGGCTGGGGATTTGCAGGGTGAGTTTGCAGCAGGTTAACCAAGGTGGAATTGACATGAAGTAACCCACTGCAATTTACGGTATCAGTGTAATGGATGGGATTTCAAAGAATCTCATCCACACACTGCAGAAAAAAATCCCGCAGGGCAAAATGTCCTGTGCGTAAGGTTTTCAGCAAGCAACATTTCAATTATTGCTGTGTTGTCGGCTATGATTTTCATCCTTTGCAATGCACAGGTTAAAAGCTGGGCCAATCGCCTTGGAATCATGTCTAAAAACCATGCCCTGTAGGATGTCTACTTTGGGGTGGCCTGTGCCTAAAACGCAAAAACATTTCTTCCATGTAATTAATTTTTTGGTGCAACTTTCACCCGAGTACTAGTACATATTGCTCAGTAAGTTTACAGGTGGCAATTGTTATAGATGGACACAGGGGTGTAACTTGAAGGGGTGCAGATGGTGCAGTCGCACCGGGGCTCAGGAGCCTTAGGGGGCCCGTAAGCACTGGCATCAGTATTGAGATTGCAGCTTCCTTCTGGCCCATAAGCCAAGGAGACCCACAGATTACCCAAACCACACTAAGGTTGATTAAACTCCTTAGCACCCGTAACCATCACTATCAAGAATGTGCTGTAGGGATGAGGTAGGGGGCCCCAGACAAGAGACTGCACTGGGACCCAAAAGACTTTAGTTACGCCACTGGATGGACATTAGCAGTATGTGAACAATATAAAGAAGGGAGACCCGTGCTAATGTTAATTTTTCTCTTTTTTTTTTTTTTTTAACTATTGGAAATGAATCTCATAAACATGATGTAATATCTTGAGACTTTTTTGATTGAAAATAGGGTTCATTTGAGACCTTTTTAAGCTTCTTGGATAGCCTGTATACAGCATGAAATTGTACATTAAACCACAATTTCAGTTTTGTCACAGCAGAAGTTGGAAGCTCATGAATGTTTTGTTCGGGTTTCTCTTCTCAATATGTAAAAAAAGAGGAAGTTTTTGCATCTAAAAATAAAAATTTTCTGATTAATGTCTTTGTATAAGCCTTGATAACAAAGCATATAACCTGGCACATGCTGCTTGCACCATACTAGCAGGGTTGTTCACGCTTCTTGTTTGGCATGGTATGTAATATGCACACTTCCTAGTACTAGTATAGTGTGTAGACTACAGGGGCGTAACTTGAGGGGTGCAGAGGGTGCAGTCACACCAGGGCCCAGGAGCCTTAGGGGCCCATAAGCACTGGCATCAGTATTGAGATTGCAGCTTCCATCTGGCCCATAAGCCAAGGAGACCCACAGATTACCCTAACCACACTAAGGTTCATTAAACTCCTTAGCACCCGTAACCATCACTATCAAGAATGTGCTGTAGGGATGAGGTAGGGGGCCCCGGACAAGAGACTGCACTAGGGCCCAAAAGACTTTAGTTACGCCACTGGATGGACATTAGCAGTATGTGAACAATATAAAGAAGGGAGACCCGTGCTAATGTTAATTTTTCTCTTTTTTTTTTTTTTTTAACTATTGGAAATGAATCTCATAAACATGATGTAATATCTTGAGACTTTTTTGATTGAAAATAGGGTTCATTTGAGACCTTTTTAAGCTTCTTGGATAGCCTGTATACAGCATGAAATTGTACATAAACCACAATTTCAGTTTTGTCACAGCAGAAGTTGGAAGCTCATGAATGTTTTGTTCGGGTTTCTCTTCTCAATATGTAAAAAAAGAGGAAGTTTTTGCATCTAAAAGTAAAAATTTTCTGATTAATGTCTTTGTATAAGCCTTGATAACAAAGCATATAACCTGGCACATGCTGCTTGCACCATACTAGCAGGGTTGTTCACGCTTCTTGTTTGGCATGGTATGTAATATGCACACTTCCTAGTACTAGTATAGTGTGTAGACTACAGGGGCGTAACTTGAGGGGTGCAGAGGGTGCAGTCACACCAGGGCCCAGGAGCCTTAGGGGCCCATAAGCACTGGCATCAGTATTGAGATTGCAGCTTCCATCTGGCCCATAAGCCAAGGAGACCCACAGATTACCCTAACCACACTAAGGTTCATTAAACTCCTTAGCACCCGTAACCATCACTATCAAGAATTCACTGGTGGGATGAGGTAGGGGGCCCTGGACAAAAGATTGCACCTGGGCCCACAAGACTTTAGTTACGCCACTGTTAGTCTACCATATTTTATGGGGTCTACCATAGTATGTTGAGGTCTGACGGCTCAGACCAGCTTATAGTGAGAATGGGGACCTATTTGTTTCCCTGTGCATTTACATGGAGGACACGTGTGGCCACTCCTTCATTCACTTCTATGCTACTACTAAGAAGGCAATTCCCAGCATCTCTTAGAAGTGAATGGAGCATTTAGGGGATGTTGTGGGTCCCCATTCCACTGACTGCCAGTGATCAGACGCCTATGCCCAATCCTAGGTATAGGATACGCGTACACAATGGGGAAAACTCTGTAAAGGGATTAAAAAGGATTGGAAAACATTGCTGCTTTCTTATAGAAAGATCTCCACATCTTCTCCGGCAGTGGTATCTCATCAGTTGACCATGCTGTAGCTTAGTCCCAATCAGTTGCTTGGCCATGTGACTAAGGACCAGTTCACATCTGTGTTCGGTTTCTGTACAGGGGAGTCCACTTGGGGTCCGTGGTGGTTTCCGCTCAGTCTCCGCACGAAAAATGCAGAAACATGCGTAGAGAAAAGTTCTGCAAGAATGTGGACCCCATTATAGTCTATGGGGTCCGCAGGTTTCCTTATGTAACCCGCTTCTCTCTGCGTATAGGCTTCCCTTCAGGGGGTCCCCAAGCGGAGTCCCCTGTACGGAAATCAAACACAGATGTGAACCGGCCCTAACAGACGTGATGTCTCTTCCTGAAAAGAGGGAGTGAAGCCATGTTTTCTAACCCTGGATGACCATTTATATTAGTCCAGGTAGCCCACACATAGTTTTTTTATGTGAAGAACTATGTTTTAGACTAAGGAGGCTTATAGACAGAATACAATTTAGACTCTTTCTAGGGTTAGTCTGGTCCAGCAGAGGATCTCCTGGTGGACACCTACCTCAAGTCTCCCTACTTTGAGCCAAGTCCACTCTTTGTTCCTTAAATGCCTTCCTTTTTATTGTAGAAGATTAGTTTCTGGAGCATTATAGCAAATTTAGTAATGCAGATCTCTTTGGATCCTACCTGCATTAGAGACAACTTGCATATTCTTTCTTGATCGGGTGCTATTTGGATCTTAAACGTTTCTATATTCCGATGATTTTTCTGCTAATGTGTGAATTGGAAACACTTTAAATGACTTATTCGGCATGAAACAATAGATCTTTCACACAATGAACCAAAAGTGTTTTGACTCTCCAAAAAGTTGGGAAAATAAATGTATGATGCAACAAACCACCAAAAGTTCGACGCCTAAGTTTCAACAGAGGTTACTGTGCGGCCAGTAATGATATCCAGCTGAAATGAATCTGTTTCGCTTACTAAGAAGTGAAAGCATCGATGGCCCTGAGACTGGATGGGGCTATAGCTACATCATGTACATTGTGTGGCCTCATCCTAGCAAGGATTGGGTATGCGGTCCATGAGCGCTGACTTCCAAATGAGATGTGTAAGGTTACTTTTAGAGCACTAAGTTGTGCTCTAGCAATATATCATGAGCCTATATGGTCAAAACCATCTTGTCGTGGAAGACATCATGACAGTCACATACTACTACATATGATTCCTGCAGGAGATGCTTTTGCCTACAGAAGTAAACCTGTCTAATGGTTAAAATTTAGAGCGAAATGTGCTCTCTGCCATTTTGTTAAACTGTATTGACTCTGCATAGAAAACAATGTTCATATTACTAAAAATAAAATGGTAAAGAAAAAAAGCTAGAAGGACATCTACAGCACTTTCTCCAAGCCACTTCAAAGAAGAAAAAAATGTGGCATTGTGCCTGTTAGCGCTCTGATACTTCTCAACATGATTAATTCCTCTTGTCAGGGCTAAGGTATATCATTGTATAATTTGCTAGATGAATGGTCGCTCCATCAAATTAGATTCTTTTGCTGAATACATTAACATTCAGCGAGTTACTATAGTTTCTAGGAAGATCAAGCTAAGTTTAAAGAGAGAGGAGAGAGATCTGAATGGATATGAAGAGCAGGATTGAGACCTGTGTTCTTCAATTCTTGGAAGGGGTTGACATCTTCCCAGCGAGCATTAGGCACACATTCCAGGCTTCTAAATTGATGATCTTCGCACAAAAGTAGACAGCAAGTTTCCCCTTCCATTCAGTGACTTGGGAGCTCTTAAATCCAGCTAGCATGATTTTCTGTAAATATAGTCTTAAGAAAGAAAATACAGAAAAGAAAATCTCTCTGAATCATTGACCTCATCGGATCCAAGGTACTTCCAGTCTAGACAGCTTCTCCTCCAAACTAAAGGCTTTTCTTGCCCTAATATACTTCTATACATACAAGGGAGAAAAGAGGAAAGGAAGTGACAACCTCTGGGATGACTAAATAGTCATGATAGCAAAACAGCAATAAACTATGAATTCTACTATAATCTGTTGTAGACCAGAGAGACCACCCATTATCCTATTCAGAATCTGCCTGGAGGCCTCTAAGGAGGTTGTCTAAGATCAGAAAAACATGGCTCCGTTTTTTTTTTTTTTTTTTTTCCAAAAACCGTGCAATATCATATGAACTTCAATGTAGCCAAGCTGTAATACCAGGCACAAAAGAAAAAAAATAAAGAAGAAAAAAACCATACTATTTGGTGTCATTTGGAAATTCAGAATGTGATGTGAACAGATCCGATGTAAGGAGTGATATTTTGGGATTGGGGTGTGAAGAGAAGATAATTCACAAGTGCTGACAAGTATTCAGTGGGGTTATGCAGTGGTTCTTGAGATATATTAATGGCATTAGGTCACTTTTCGTGACATCTTATGAAGTCTTTTCCCACTACATACATTTATGGTATATATACATGACAAGTGTGACAGGTTTTGGACTACTCTTGTCTGAGGAACAGGGGTACCTTGCTGTTTATTTAACTCCCATATGCGGTTTACAGTCTCCCTTTGGATATAACTACTTTGCAGAAGAGAGGCTAAGGGATAAGCCATCTATATCGAAAGGGGAAAACCCTTAAAATATGACTGACGGTAGGTTCACACTAGCGTTCGGATCTCCGTCATTCAGGTCCACGTGAGGACGCAAAAGATGGAGACCCTGTCTGCTTAAAAAGCGATTACCTGCGGAACCCATAGACTATAATGGGGTCTGCCGGGTTTTCACTGGTTTTATACTGAAACCGATTGAAAGAAAAGTCCTCCTTGCCCATCAGGCTCCAGGGCCCAGTAGCAATTCCTACCTCTGCACCCCTATAACTATACTCTTGCAAGGGAGGGCAAGTGACAAGGACAGAGGCTAGTCTGAAGCTGTTAAACCATGGTTTAATGGTAAATTCACAGTTCTCATGAAGTTGTATTAAGCCTAAACCAATTACAAATTATACCGGCTAATAAATGTAACTATGATTTATTGTATGTAACCACTCAGTGATATATTATTCTGCTTCTCTTGTACAAAGATGTTCATGTTGAATATGGACAAATCCCGAGACAATCTTAAAACCACAAAATGTCTGTATTTCTTCTCATTCTTGCGTCGTGTTCTGTAAATGACTGAAATATAGGTTGTAAAAAAGATGGATATTACGTTGCAGACCCTTGGGGTATGACCACAGTCAACATTTGAAATAATGCAGCTCACTCTTGCTCCTTGTGTCCGTCATCTCTTGGGTGTCTTATTTTACATCACCTATGAACTCTGACCGACATGTACACTTCATGGCAGTTTTGGGCTTTCTACTTGGACTATGGTCTTCTGTTTTACAAGCTTAATAAACTTATTTTTTTAGTGTTTCTGTGTTATGTTTATAGTTTTAGAAGTATAGAGCTGTCCTTAAAGACTGTAATTTATTGCAGTACTAGGATTTTTATTTCAGTCTAAAGCCTCTTCCTGTTGGACATTTTCCTTTTTATAGATATGGACTAGAAATTTCTAACAAACTGTTTAAAAAAAAAAAAAAAAAAAGTTTCTAATTCATTGTGGTTTGAACTGTAGGTTAACCTTTTGATAAACCAAAGGTGATTATTCACGTGTATAGTATAGAATAGACTTGGATTCTGTGTACAGTTGTTTCCTTATTTTATGGCCGCCTACACATCAAAAATGTGCATGGCCCCTGTATTTTGGGCCTGTAGGCATTCTGTGTAGTGCCATATGGTTACTCTATGAGCATTGCTTTAAGACTAGATATACAGTGGGGGAAAAAAAGTATTTAGTCAGCCACCAATTGTGCAAGTTCTGTCACTTAAAAAGATGAGAGAAGCCTGTAATTGACATCATAGGTAGACCTCAACTATGAGAGACAAAATGAGAAAACAAATCCAGAAAATCCCATTGTCTGATTTTTAAAGAATTTATTTGCAAATTATGGTGGAAAATAAGTATTTGGTCAATAACAAAAGTTCATCTCAATACTTTGTTATATATCCTTTGTTGGCAATGACAGAGGTCAAACGTTTTCTGTAAGTCTTCACAAGGTTGGCACACACTGTTGCTGGTATGTTGGCCCATTCCTCCGTGCAGATCTCCTCTAGAGCAGTGATGTTTTGGGGCTGTCACTGGGCAACACGGACTTTCAACTCCCTCCCTAGTTGTGTGTGGCTTGGTGTTTACCCATGTGGCCTCACCTGTTGCGAGTCTGACCCTTTTTTTTCCCCATCTGTTTCATGTTGAGAGGCAGAATATTTTGTTCATAAGCTGGGTTTCACTAGGCCTGAGTCCTTGCTAGGTTGTCCAGGATACATCCTTGCATAGGCTGGAGTAGGTGTAGTGCACTATATTGAACTGTACATAGAGTAAGTGAAGCTTTTTGCCGGGGACCCATGTTGCGAAAATGCCATGGAAAAAAACGCTGCATATTACAGTACCTGCAAAGTGAATGGGAATTTTTTTTTGTTGCAGATTTTGCTGTGTTTTTTTATTTTTTTTTTTTTTTTTTTTGTAGCCAAACCCAGGAGTTGGCTACAAAATAAATGGAAAATATAAAGGAAACTTATACCTCTCTCTCCTGCTCAACCTACTCCTGAGCTTGGCTCAGGAAACCACAGCAAATTCTGCAGCAAAAAAAAGCACCTTTTCCAGATCACTGGGCCTTAGCCTAAAGCAGGGCAAGGCAAAGATTGTTCTTGTAAAACAGTCCCCTTTTAAATTTAGTTTTTTTGTTTTTTTTTTTGGTTTTTTTTTTATAGTAAGGGTATATTCAGACATTGCAGTTGATGCTTGACTGATGGTTACGTTTGTAAGCTGCATACTGTGTTAATGCGATTTGGCACTGTTTTTCAATGTGGTAATCAGCACAAATTTTTTATTTACAGATAAAATACATTTATTTTATGTTTCACTTTTAAAAACTGCACGGCCAACAAACCACATTGTAAAAACTGACTTTAGCCATGACATGCCCTGCATTGCATCTAATGAAAGTAAGTGTGGTCACAATGGAAATTGCAACTTGGAACATGACTTGATGGATTCTGTAAAAATTACAATGTGACCACATATACATTCAATAGATGCGATGCAGGCAGGATGATACAGTGATCTATGGTCATGTGATATATAGTGCGGCCAAAGACACTGCTCTAACCTATAATAGAAAATCACTAGTAACCTGTTTGAAGTGCTGGACTGCTTTTTTTCAGGCTACTTGTGCAATCATATGGAAAGTGATTTTTTTTTTTTTTATTGTATTGTAGCCTTAGCCAAAATGGTACATGACAGAGCAAATGTAACTCTAGACCCAGTTCTCAAGTGTCTTTATTTGCTCTGCTGATGACCTATTCATGAAAGAAATCTGGAATGTCATGTCACATGAACATACAAGTTGGACAGGACTATAAAAATAAGGTCCTATGTTTGTATTTTCACCGCTGTGCGACACTTTGCATTTTCATAGTCCCCATTACTTGGCTTAGAAGTCTCATGTTGGTGTCAGGTGTCCTTTAAATTGTATTCAGATGCTAAGCGTGTTTTTTCAATGTGAACATACAGAACGTAGTAGAGGTGTCAGCAGACCATGTGTTTCATTTCTACCAGGATGTGATGTGTTTTGCAGTGACTGCACTTTTCACTGATTGCTAATCTACTTAACTATTCGAGAACTAGAGGAGGACACGCACTACAAACAGCGTTGGCAGCGTACACAATATTTCATGGACTAGATGAGTTGCAAAAATTATGACAGCTATCCTGTTCTTCTAAATAGAGCTTGCAGAAATCATTGGATTTGCTGTAAGTAACAACCCGATTCTGATGGAAGGATCCAAATTTTATTTGCAGAAATCTCTGCAAGAAATCTGCCGTATGTCAGTCATATCGCTTCAGATAGCTTGTGTTTTGCTTCTAGGTAAGGCATGTGTCTAAGGAAGGAAATTACATATCTAATGCATTTTTGCCTCAGTCATGAAATATGACTAGATTGTGAAAAAACAGATAATAAAATTATTTGTTTTTTTTTTTCCCTTACAAAGAATAACTTTGCATGCAGCTGGCTTCCATCATAAATAGGAATTTGTCTATTAAAGTCACTCTTAATATTTTAGAAGTCTCCTTTATACTTGGTTCACCCCTTCTCTATGTTCTTCTGATCCATTGGAGGACTGGAAGAACCAAAAAACAGACACAATCAGATGCGATACATGACCGAACCCGGCCCCATTGACAATAGTGGGGTCCGATGAAATCGCTGGATGAAAAAGTCAGACTTGCAGGACTACAGGAATATTATTATTATTTATTAATAATAATAATAATAATAATAATAATAATAATAATAATAATATAATGTTTATATAGCACCATTAATTCCATGGTGCTTTTACATTTGAGTGTTTACATACAGTACACAAGATATACCACACAAATATAATACTAACAGTGACCAACTGGCACAGTGGGATAGAGGGCCCTGCCCGCAAGGGCTTACAATCTATGAGGGAAGAGGGAGAGAGACAGAAGGTGGGAGTAGAGGCTGCTCAGGTGGTGGTGTGGTGACAGTAGTGTTATTGGAGGTTGTAGGCCTTCCTGAATAGGTGAGTCTTCAGGGCCTTCTTGAAGCTTGTGACTGTGGGGGACAGTCTGATGTGTCTTGGTAATGAGTTCCAGAGTATGGGGGATGCACGGGAGAAGTCTTGGAGGTGTTTGTGTGAGGATCGGATAAGAGCGGAGTCGGAGGTCTTTGGAGGATCGGAGGTTACGTGCGGGCAGGTAGCGGGAGATTAGGTCGGAGATATATGGAGAGAATACAGTCACTACACCGGGGACATAGCCATCTGCTTCCAGATTCATCCAGTCTATAGTGTTGCTGCTGCTGCCAGCTGCTTAAAACAGAGGATTGGTGAGGGTGACGGGTGTCAGAGCTCCATTGATCTTACAGTGATGATCTATCCTAAGCTTAGGGCATCGATATCAAAGGCCTGGACTACAACTTTAAATACATTTTGTGGTTAAATGTTTAGTACATAATGTAGATATTGTAATTTTCCAGTTTTAGATTGATTTGATAACTCAATGATGACTTTATACCTCCATTACATCATACAATAAACAATACATTGCACTAATACGTTGCCATGACTACATTTAGAGATCTAATTATTTAATGCTTATAATTGTATTATTTTCTTGTATCGGAGTGATCGGTTGTTGTGCCAACAATTTGTGAGTCAATTATTACACATTTTATCAATTAGTTACAGTAAAAAACAGGACCCCCCCACAGTCCTCTGGATGCATGTAGCCAGCTATGTTTGTAAAGCTATTAAAAGTAGGAAGTCTTTATAAAGTACATCCTGTAGTTTACCACTCCATTCTCATCCAGATTTTGGCACTGATGTTAATTCCAGTGTCCCCATATCATTCATTTGGGTTTTAGCTGCAGTTCTGTGCTATAAGACTATAAATCAGATTGGTATGGTTATAAAGTATGTGGTCCTGGCCTGGATAAGACAGCATTTGGGACCATGGAATAAGGCTGGAATCATATATGCAGATTTTTTTTTTTTTAACCAAGGCCAGGAGCGGATACCAAAGGAATGAGAAATTTAGTGGAAGGACTTACCCCCCCCCCCCTTCTTCCTGCCATTTCCACTTCTGACTTTGGCTCATAAAACTGCGTTTGCCTTCATCCTAAATGTGCAAACAACGGAAAAACACCACAGGCACCTCAACACTGAAGTGTATGGAAACTGTGATGGCCGTGAATTCATGAATGAAGGTCTCGGGATCCCTGTTCTTCCAATAGATGAGGGCAGATGTATAACTTGAAGCTCCTGGGCCCCACTGCAAAATATGTAATGGTGCCCCTACCTACCGTGTGCTATTTAGAATAGTGGTATATTTTATGTGGGCCCCCCTCCGGGTCTCTGGCTCGGTAGTGACTGCTGGTTCGGATAGGAGTGAAGGGAGTGAAGCTGAACTCTAATACAATGGTTTATAAGATTTGAAGCAGGATTTGAAAGTAAGAAATCATGGAAATCTTGAATGTTGTAGTGAGTGGTAATCCTACTGTACACACACTAATACAGAGAAATCTGTCAATCCTCACGTGGGCAGGGTAATCCAGACTCTTACTATCTATCCTAGGAGTCCTGTCAGGATTTATTCTGCTTTTTTACTAAGAAAAAAGAAATCTGTATATCACACAGCTTGTTATGGTCACAGCTCAGTAGTCAGACATCTCTCTTGTAACAAACCATGCACCTGTGTGTCCATCTCATGACCATGGACTCCTTTTTATCCACTTTGCAGTAAGCAAAGAATGACAACAAGCAGAGATCTAGAAAACCATAAGGAATTGATCAGCTGTATAATTTGGGCAGAATTCCCCTAAATACCAGTCCTGGATTCTAGAGTGTGAAGCCTTATCTGAAGGATTGGTATTATTTGGTGAAGCCAGTTTAATAAACCTTCTATAAAAGAGCATTTGGTAACACAGATGGCGTGGAGTGTTGCTGTCTCTTTAAAAATATTACAACGTAAAGGCTTGTCATAGATTTTCCGACATTAGGTTTGTATACAGTGAGAGCAAAACCACTTACTCATCATTTGTACAAGACATTGTCATGGATTTATTCCTAATCCCGCTCTTTTTGCTGGTTTTTCCTGAGAATGCCTCTGGCAATGTTTATAAATGAGAAGGAAACGGTTACTAAAATGTTCCGAAAAGTCACTGTGATCTGGTAAGAAATGGAAGGATTTCATCGGTAATGATAGGTTATATTGAGTAAACCTATTTGCCACTTAATAGGGAACTAGAATTGTGTAATGGCTATAATAATTAGACTACAGGTATAGTATCATCCTATATATATTCTATGCCTGTAGTAGTGATATTTTCCCCTGAACTATGGTGTGGTTTTGTATATGTAATGCCTTTTTGTATAGTCATCTTTTCCAGAAAGGTTTATAATTGCCCTCCAGAGAGAACAGTGGTCATCTGATCATCACAAACTGTCATATTGGACCAGTTCTTTCTCTAGAAAATAAACCTGTATTTGCTGAAATTGAAATACCCTATTAATCTTTGTATGATGAAAATTTTTACAATTTTCCAACATGCCTTCGGTTATCAGTTTTACACAATTTTCAAGATATGTTTGCTTTTCAGTAGAAACCTTCATTGTTAAATTTCAGTGGATAGAAACCTGCCCTGGTCATGTGATGGACACTCTGTTGCAGAATGGACTATACTTACCATCTGTATATCATAACTGTGTGTTCTAACAAGGCTTAATCATTTAAACACCTATTAAATGATGGAAAGCTTAAAGAGGACCTTTCACCACATCCACCAACTCCAGTTCTTAGCATTTGTTAATAGCTGCTACTCCACTGATTCTAGCACAGTTGGAATTTTTTTCTGTAGTCCCCACGTTCCTGAGCAATCAGTGCTGTTAATTTAGGTGTCTGATATGATATTTAGGCTCAGTACTGTCAGGAGGGCGGTGTCAGGCAGGAGTAGACAATGGGTGTGATTCTGAGCTCAGACACTGGCTGTCTCTGATTGGAGCTCTGAGTCACCACCTAAATAGCACATCATGTACGAAAACTGACTGCACTTGTTGCTCGGGAATGGTGAGGGCTAGAGAAAAATTCCAACTGTGCTGAAATCAGTGGAGCAGCAAATATTAACTGATGATAAGCACTTGAGTTGATGGAAGTGGTGAAAGGTCCTTTTTAAGGCATACATAAACTTCTTCTAAAACTTCTTTGAGCTGTCTGTGTATGAACAGGATCACTGAACACGGAGTGATAAGTACAATTTATAATGAAGACTATGGAGAGGAGGAAGAGAGAGAAACTGGTCAGAGAGACATACAAACGTGGACAAAATTGTTGGTATCCCTCGTTTAATGAAAGAAAAACCCACAATGGTCACAGAAATAACTTGAATCTGACAAAAGTAATTTGCCAAACTACATGTTGACAAGCCACAAAGCTTCTGGGAGAATGTCCTATGGACAGATGAGACAAAAATCTAAATTTTTGGCAAGGCACATCAGCTCTTTGTTCACAGACGGAAAAATGAATCATATCTTGAAAAGAATATGGAGGAGGCTCTGTTATGTTCTGGGGCTGCTTTGCTGCATCTGGCACAGCGTTTCTTGAATCTGTACAATGGAATCTCAAGACTATCAAGGGATTCTAGAGAGAAATGTGCTGCCCAGTGTCAGAAAGCTTGGTATCAGTCGCAGGTCATGGATCTTGCAACAGGATAATGACCCAAAACACAGCTAAAAACACCCAAGAATGGCTAAGAGGAAAACATTGGACTATTCTGAAGTGGCCTTCTATGAGCCCTGACCTAAATCCTATTGAGCATCTTTGGAAGGAGCTAAAACATGCTGTCTGGAAAAGGCACCCTTCAAACCCGAGACAACTGGAACAGTTTGCTCATGAGGAATGGCCAAAATACCTGTTGAGAGGTGCAGAAGTTTCATTGACAGTTACAGGAATTGTTTGATTGCAGTGATTGCCTCAAAAGGTTGTGCAACAAAATATTTTTTTCTTTTTTAAAAAATTCTGTTGAAGCATGGTTGAAAAGCAATGTCTGACTTTCATTTGTTCATTTTCATAGAATTTTTATATATTATTACTTTTGTCAGATTCAAGTTATTTCTGTGACCATTGTGGGTTTTTATTTCATTAAACGAGGGGTACCAACAATTTTGTCCACATGTGTAACAGTTTACAGCATGTAATGAGCCATTTATTTTGCAAGAGAACTGGGTAATAATTCACCTAATAATCTATCTCTGTTCTAAAATAAAATGGCTATTGTATAATAGAGAGTAGTCTTTTATCTTGTTGCCTTCCCTGTTCCTCCAGAAACTGTCCTCCACCCTCCCTCTCCATAGACTTCTATTTCCTGTTGCTTAATACTGAATCCCCAGATCAAATCCATACACAGTACGGGGGAAATAGGTGAAGAAGAAACAGGGAATTTTCTTTAATAAAGTATATTACAATGTTTACTATTATTGCCTGCACTACTCATTTTTTTTAAACTAAAGAGAGAAGTTTTAAAAGTTTGGTTACACTTTAAAGATGGGCTGCGCTGTATGTACAAATAGACTAATTTTTGGCCATTATACAACTTGTATTCTACATTTTCCAACCATTTTCCCATATGCAGGCTGCTCCTCTAATTTACAGTTGTCCTTTAGTTCATTGGTGGTGACTGGTTAATATGTTTCTCTTAGAAAGCACATGGAAAAAGCTGGAGATTCTCCTCATTCAATCAGAAATGGCATGGGGAACATTATAGGAAATATTGAACAATACTATAATCTCTCTGTCTCTGTCTCTCCTATTGAGCTCAGCTCTGCTCTTCACTTCTTCCCCCTCCATAGACTTGTATGGGCAGCTGTAATTGGATACCTCAGTAAGCTGACAATCTCCAAAATCCGATACAGCAGAGATTTTACAATGAGTGAAAAGTTTAGGAGTTGAGGGAGCTAGGAAAATTAACTGGTAAATTTGATTTTTTTTTTTTTTCCTGTGATATGTAATAAATAGGTTATATTCCCTTCTACTATTGATATGATGCAGATTTGTTGAAAAGTTAATGGTGTCTGTTTAAAACCATGAGAAATTCATACCGAGAGTTTTCTGCATTGCTTAGATGTTACATAGAGCTATTCCTAAACATTCATAACAGAGCAGACTGTGGGATTTCCTGAAAGATGGACTTCCTTCACTGCTTATGCTACAGCGGTAGCTGGTTTCTGCTGCAGCAAGCTACCTCTTAGTTGGAAAAAAGCTGCCTAAAGCTGGCCGTACACAGTAGATTTTGGACATCCATGATGCAGCTATCCAGTCGATGATGGGAATGTTGGTATGAATGATCCCACCATCGGAATCATGGGGCAGTTTAGTTGTGAAAAAAACAAACAAAAAACAAAAAAACAAAAAAAAAAAACTATTGGCTGAACCTCAGCTAAAAGGGGCTGAAGCAGAGAAAATGGAAACTTTTTTTTTTTTTTTTTTTTTTACCTCATTTTGTTCTGCAATATGCAGCCACACAGGATAAATGGGCTGTCTCATGAGATGCAGATGCTACAGGAATCAGGTGATCACTGCACGTCCCGCTCCCGGAACCCCTGGCAAACTGCGGATTCTACTGAGGGAATCTATGGCCAGACAAGCTTTCTCCCTGCAGGGTAGTACAGTATAATACTACATGGCAGCTTTGTAGGTTAATGTAATGCAAGGATGGCTTAACCCTATCAGAAAAGGCCCTCCTATAGTGGCTCTCTCTTTTGGCTCTCTAAGGGAGTTCCCAGACTGTCCCCCAGCTATGACATCCATATGTTCTAACAGGGCGTATGGATAAAGTCTGTCTTCATGAGAAAACCCCTTTAAGGAAGTGTAGGATTTTATTTTAAGTGTTTGTAGTGTTTGCTGCATCTTACTTTTTGTTTAGTTTACTTTAATGTCTCTTTCAAGTAATCCCCTAAGAAATGGTCTTAATGTCTGAGCTGAATGCACAGTTTCTTTCCATGACAATATTACTGTACGCCTGTTCAATGTTTATATATATATATATATATATATATATATATATATATAAAAAAAATCCTTTCTGAATTGGAGGAAAGCCCTACTCAAGAGATGACTTCACTCTCCAATATCACATTTATAGAAATCTGCAACATCCATATTTAGAGCATGACATTTAAATTCAGTTGCCATGGGACCCTGTTGCAGCAATATGTCTCTGGCAGCTATATTTCGCATTATATGCGGTATAACACTTTATCTGACATTGCGGCTTCAGAAGCGCTTAAGATGTTTTCATCATCATAGAAGATGTTGTTTTCCTTTGAATCCAAGAGCAGCATTGGATAAACAGGAAGAATTGCTCAACAATCTAAAATAATATGTATGTGAGAGCTGAGATACAGAAGACAGTATTTCTCTGAGATTACTTCACTGCTATGTGCAGAGCAATTTTGTAAGTTTTACATAGATTTTTTTTTTTTGGATGATGGACGTATGCCCCATCTTTAATGCAAATAATAATGTTCCTGTAGTAACACCTAAACATATGGAAAACGGGTAAACTGCCTAACACTGTCCTTCGAACTTATATGTGTTGTGGTTGAGTAGTGGACTCTTAGCAGGTTGATATTGACCAGAACATCTCCCCAAGAGTTGTTTAGGCTATGTACATACTGGTCAACTCTCCCAGAATGTCCAGGTGGCTCCCGAGGAGAGGGGTTACCTCCTGGAAGAGTGGGCAAATCTACCGAGACGGTTGAATGCTCCAGCATGCACCAGGCTATCTGTGACTTTACAGGCGTCATAGGCAGTTTTTGTCATGTCCCAAAAAGGGAGCATGGTACAAAAAAAAAAAAAAGGTGGCATGACCTACACAAAAAACGTGTGCAAAGGGGGGGTAAAAAAAAAAAAAAAAAAAGAGGGTAGGCCACTATTCTGGGCAGCAACTACCAAATGTTGGCAAGTATGGTTATTGATATTGATGACATGTCCTTAGGATGGATCAACAATATCAGATTGGTCGGGGTCTGACACCCCATACACCCCACAGATCAGCTGTTCTCAGCAGACTACAAAACTAAAACAGACACTTTCACAGCAACCTTTTAGCTCAAGAGAAGCTGAACAGCATATCTGCTACATAGAGAAAGGTGTTACTTCCAGCTCCATTTTCTGTTAGTTCCAGCACCAGCAGTTGCTGAGAACAGCTGATCGGTTGGGGTGCCAGGTGTTGAACCCCCACCAATCTGACGTTGATGACCTTCCCCAAGGATAGGTTCTCATAATGCATAACTCAGCAAACCCCTTTAAGGTGACCATACATATTCAATAACTGCTGACTGAAAACTCATTGACCACTATTCCTTCCAATCTTCTCGTACACATTCACACTCTGATTTTGAATGGGAAGAGGTTAGAAAAGTTGCTGCCAGTCATCTCTGGCGACAATTTATTATCCTTGGGAAGAAAGGATCTGGCAAGTAAAATTCAACATGCTCAATCCTTATTGGTTGAATGAACATTAGATTGTTCCCAATTATTATTGTCATTGATTGATGGCAGGTTTGTCCCACCTTTCTCATGTAAATGGTCACCTTTAGGCTCCAGGCACATTGCATGTTCTTGTGTACATTTTTTTTTTTAATTATTATTATAAACAGTGGGATACATCTAATGGTTTAAATGCATCCTGTATATGGAATGTACACTATAAATATATGACTTGAGAAGAAATGTAGTTGTCCTTTTTGTAATACATTTGCAAGTAGATTGTATGTTTTCCCCGTGTTTGTGTGGGTTTCCTCCGGGTATTCCGGTTTCCTCCCACCCTCCAAAGTCCTATTGATAGGGAATATAGATTGTGAGCTCTATATTGGACAGTGACCACAATGTCTGTAAAGCGCTGTGGAATATGATGGCGCTATACAAGTAAGAGAAATATATTATTATTTATTTAAGAGGTTCTATATGAATGAGCTGTTGATAGAAATAGCATGAAGTATGTGTTGTCAGTGTCAGTGTGTAGTCAGACACTGAGCTCCAGTATCTACAGGATATATTAGATTGTAAGACAATTCAGCAGAGTTTTTGTCTTCAGAGTTTTAAATATTCACAAGTCTTATGTAAATCTAAGACTTTCCAGACTGGCTTATATCCTTCTTTCAAGACTCACAAGGTGCAGATTTACATACAGCTCTTGAGTTTTTGCAGCTCTAAGTACATGTCTGTTATGTAATTTTATAATAAAAAAAAGAAAATCCTTCTAGCCTGCATCATTTGCATTAGAACTTTTCGATATTACATGAAAAAAATAAAAGGAAAATTAAGTGTATTGTCTGGGTTAAATTAATTCTTTATTCCCAAAAATACTGGGTTTATGTCATGCTCAAAACATTGATGTGATATTGATGACCTATCCTTAGGATAGTTCATCGGTAGGGGTCTGACGCCCATCACCCAGCTGTTCTCAGCAGCTGATAGAATAGGTTCATTTTTAAATTGATTAGGTGCCTGTCTGCCCTGTCCTCTGGATAACTCAATATTCCCTGGAGATAGAAGAGGGAGACTTAATCTAGTCAAATGATCTGGCCTGTACAATTTTTTTAAAGTGGACATTTACCACCTCCTCTAACGCCAGTTTTTAGCATCTATTAATAAGCACTGCTCCACTGATTCCAGCACAGTTGGAATTTTTTCTCTGGCACAAACCATTCCCAAGCAATCAATGCTTTTATTTTTGGTGCCTCATATGCTACTCTCTCTCTGTACTGTAAGGAGGGCGGTGTCAGGCAGGAGCAGGCAAAGGGGCGTGATTCAGAGCTCCAATCAGAGGTGGACAATGTCAGAGCTTAGAATCATACCCCTTTCCTGCTCCTGCCTGATCCCGACCTCCTGATAGCTGATAGCCTGAGAGCTTAAGTAACATATCAGGTACCAAAACTAACAGCATTGATTGCTTGGGAATGGTGGGTGCTAGAGAAAACATTCCAACTGTGCTGGAATCCGTGGCGTGACACCTATTAAATGATGTAAAGAGCTGGACTAGTGAAAGGATCTGTTTAAATGACAATGGCACTGTGCTATTATAAAGCATCCAGATAAAGCTTAGATTTCTTCATCATTACGTAAGAAACATAAAAGGTTTTTTAGAACTGTAATATTGATGACCTGTGTTTTAGGATAGGTCATCAATATCAGATGGGTGGGGGTCCAAAACCCAGGACCCCTACTGAGCAGCTGTTTTGAAGAGATGTCAGCTTGCATTGGGGCTAATCTGTAAGCAGATTTGCCTCACATCAAGCTGCAAATTTGCAGCAGAAATCCAAGGCCAGCCTTTGATTCCTACCTCAGATTCAGCATGGAATTTTACCATACAAAAAATAACTTGTGTAAAAAGAGTTGTATGCAATGGACATGCTGTTTCTGACCCTATACCATATGCCATTTACAAAACCATACAAAAAAACCCTCATATTCTGAACTTATGTTGGTTATTGTCCTATAGAAATCGTAACAAAAGGATGGTATACGCTGGCTGCCATTTATTTGAGAAGGATTTTATACAACCGTGCTGCACATCCTTTGTGTGTTCATGCTTGCCGTGGTAAATCTTTAGTTTTGCATTGGCTACACTAATGCAAATCATATTTGCTCTCCCTGGCTATTGAATGTACAGTAGTTAGCGAGGACGCTTGATCTGCTGAGAACAGAGAGCATCAGTTCCTTTGGTGTTTTTCTTGTACTATGGCCAACACATTGTGTTAAGCGCTGTTGAGGCTCTCTGGCTGGCTGGAAAAGTAGAAATACATCAATTATTTCTCAGCAGGAAAACAAAAGGTACAATCTAGAAACAATGACCTTTCTATATTTAAAGTTTAAAGGGGTATTGGCCGGAGATCAGTTTTTAGAAGACTTTTGGGTGAAGATTCTTTAGAGATTTATGCTGTGGCTGCCGCAGTCAGATATTTAATATTTAATTTTGACTTAAGTTCCAGTTCACAGACTAGCTTACATTTATATTCATAAGATACATAATGAGATTCACACTTATGATTTCTCATTGTATCATACAGCAAAATAAGGAATAACAATGAAAACATACTTCAAAATAATGTAACAGATAATGTACTGTATATCCGTCCTCATCTCCACTACCCAGATGGCTTCATATATGTTCAATCTTCAAATGAATTGTCTGTACTTTCTAACCGTACTTATTTTTTTTTTTTTTTTTTTCTGTGTCTTTTCGTATTGCTTCATATGTTTTTTCAATTATTACTTGCTTCACAGCAGATTCTACATTCGCTATATTCACTAAGCTTGCAGCATTGTGCAGAGTTGTCACATCTGTCCCTGTGCCCAGTGGGGCTTAATGTGACCACATACTTTAGAAAGCAGTAGGCCATCTCTTCCCTTACACATGCATGCTCAGCTGTGTGTGCATAACATCTTTATAGACAAGACCAATCTAATAGCTTATCCCCCTTGAGTACAAAGACTCAGGCATCTGTTGTCCCATCAAAGTAGAATCTTGACCGGCATACACATTAGATGGTCAGCCAGTCTCTACAAAATTGGTGGGTTTGGATGACATTTATCTAATGTATATGGCCACCTTTACAGTCTAGACCAACCAATTAGCCTAGTCATATGTTTTTGAAAATCGGGATGGAACCGAATAGTCGCAGGGAACCTATGCAAGTGATGGGGGTGCAGGGAGTGGGTAACCAAAAAAAGCTTTCGAAAAGCCTTTAACAATTCTGCAAATTCATTCTCCACTTTGTATTATACCTTGACCATATGTTCAAAAAGGTTTCTGGCCATTTTTGTTTAAAAGGTGTTGCTTCCTTGAGTGAAGTATTTAACGTATTTTTCGGACTATAAGACGCACCTAGGTTTTAGAGGAGGAAAATAGGAAAAAAAAATTTTGAAGCAAAAAATGAGGTAAAATATTGTAGTTGTAGTTTTGCAACAGCTGCAAGGCCACAATTTTATAGTCCGAAAAATACGGTACATCTTCTTCATATGTACTTTGCTTTCTCTACTGTATAACTTCATTTAAGCCTTTTTATGATGTATGATATGATCCTAATCTGAATTTTTATAGTGTACCTCCAATTATAAAGCAAATTTACACATATGAGTAGTACAGATGAATTTAAGACACTTTATAACATGTTATTCAAAATATATTTCCCTCTCCATTTATCAATTTGAGTTACTTTTTACATAGAAGCCTACGGAGAGAGCAAGGGAGAAAAGACACACAAGTAACTGCAGTTCCTAAACTTTGCTACACTGTGAATGAGTGAGCTGTTTTGACATTGCTAGCTTTCAAGATAAGGCTTCACCACTGCACTGAATGGGACAATAAGTCAAATAGGTGGCAGAAGCCACCTCCTCTCTCCATAGATTTCTGTGTGTGCAGCTAAAGACAGGTACATATGTTGTAGGGATTACAGTCTGAGTGAAAGTAAAGATGAGGTGAGCTTCCGAATAAGTGCAGATGAAAACATATTTCTTTAATAAGATGTATTACAAAGTTCCTTACCTGTACTATTCCTTTCTGAAGAGTGATTTTATAAGTGCAGGTATGCTCTAAGGGGTTATCCAGATTACAAAAATTACCTGCAAATACATCTACAGCAGTGCTGAATACTCACTGTTCCTTTGTGCAGCCTTTGCTTGGCTTCATTTTCCTTGCTGCTCCTTTTGTATCACTGTTATTTACATGCAGTGAATCTGTGACAAACTACATTTCCTATGATTTCCCTCTCCCTTCTCCACTCTTCCCTGCAATAAAATTGCAGGTAATAAATCACTCCCACATCTGAGGTCACAGGCTGCTTTGATTTTTTTTTTTTTTTTTTTTTTGTTTGCAAGCTCACTTCCCCCTCCCTCTGCGAGCAGCAAATACAGAGTGAGAGCAGGCAGATGAATCATGGGAAATGTAGTTTGTCCACACATTCACTGCATGTAAGTAACAGTTATATAAGGAACAGCAAGAAAACTAAAGTCAAAGAAAGGCTGCACAAGGGAACAGTGAGTATTTAACATTGCTGTGGATATGTTTATAGATAATTTTTGGAAACTGGATAACCCCTTTAAAGGTTTGACCAGATAAGGCTTTCATTGCCAAAATCAGCTATTTGCTAAAAGTGAAGTGTGGCAGACCAAAGGTCATCACCTGATCGCCACAATGGCTTTTTTATAAATGGTAGTTGGCTCTATTGTAACAACCCCTTTACTTTTACATTTACTTATGGCTTATTGTTATGTCCTGTCATATGTGACTTTACGATCTGCAGAAATAAGTTTCAGAAAATCCCCTTACGGCTGGCTTTTATGCTTTATTACATGCATTCTGTGCACATCTGGCTACACTTTCACCTTCTGTTATTCCAGCCTTTTAGATTTGGCTGAGCAATATAGAGTTTTTACCAGCAAGACAAAACAGTAACCAGCAGAGGACAAAACTTGAAAACGCACAAAAGGAAATGTTTAATATAAAGCCAAACATGAGGCCAGCTCCAGGTCCGAGCAGGAAAACTCTACATTGTTCCCTGGAGTTTCTGAAATGATGATTTTGTAATTGGCAGAAGTAACTATGTAAATATCTAGACCACTTATTAAATGGCGCTTACTGTTCTTTAATAGTGGTCTGCCCTGTAATTATCTGTGGCTTGACTTTTTCTTTTCTTCCTGTTTTCAGCAATCGTGGATGATGAAAGGCTTTCGGCAGAGGAAATGGATGAGCGAAGGCGACAAAACATTGCCTATGAGTATTTATGTCACCTAGAGGAAGCAAAAAGGTAACCAGTAATCCCTATATTCTTATTTTATACTATGTCTTCAGGCAGCCTGCAGGCATAACCCATCAATGCAAAAAAAGGTATAGTCTTCATGCACTAAAGCCAGCCGGGCAATCGCCAAAAGGTTCAGTTTCCGTATTTCCAGCTGTTAACAGGGAAATCTCAATCTTGGCGAATCTACAGCTATAGGAGAAGCATTACATGGCAGCCATTCCAATGAAGTGTAATGTCTGTGTAATCCATTGGACACCATAAGTTGGAGACCCCATTTTATGATGATCATGTGCCGTAAAAGGGCATATTGGCATCGATTGTCTTCACGAGGCAACATTTAAGGTTCTGTTTTACATTGTTGCAAAAATAGTGCGACAAACAATACCACCAAAAATATTGGAGCCCTTCTATAGAGCCTTCTATAGAGCTCTTCTGGAAGCTTGACCGGCGCCATTACAAGTCAACTGAATCTGATAAAGTTTAATAGGATCTGTTTGAAAGTAGAACAGACAGCGGTCCTGGCGCCATTAAGAATGGAATCCATGTCACTAGTGTGAACAGGGCCATTTTATAGTAATATTGGTTGCTAACGTTTTCACAGGCTGCTGGCTGTTCCGCAAAGCAGGAAAACCCACTAAAGTTATTTTCCCATGGAGAGGTTTTTTCTGCTTACTCATAGCAGGATGCAATTCTGTTTTGGGATCTAAATATGCAGTACTACAATAATTGTAAATGTTGATATAGTATTGTGCAAAAGTTTTAGGCAGATGTGGAAGAAATGCTGCGAAGTAAGAATGCTTTCAGAAGTAGAAGTGTTAATAGTTTGGTCAATTAACAAAATTAACTCACTGAACAAAAGAAAAATCTAAATCCCATCAATATTTGGTGTTAGTGCTCTTTGGAAGAGGAATCCTGTAAGTGATGATACGGCCCCCACAGAGCCCTGATCTCAGCATCATCCAGTCTGTCTGGGATTACATGAAGAGACAGAAGGATTGGAACAAGCCTACAGCAACAGATGATCTGTGCTTAGTTCTCGAAGATGTTTGGAACAACCTCCCTGCCGAGTTCCTTCAATAACTGACTGCAAGTGACAAAATAAACTATTAACGCTTCTTCGATCTTTTGAAAGCATTCTTACTTTTTTCACACCTCTCTTCACTTTCGCATTGCACTGTAGCTTCTTAGCTTATAAAAATAAATAACCTGGTCCGTGGCCATCCATTCTTGATGACTGGCCTTAAAGGCATGCTCACTTGACTGATTTTCAAGGTGGATTTTTATGTATATTTGGTGCCAAAATCTGTGTTTTAAAATTGTGTGTAAACTGCATCTTGTTGTTTTCAATGGGAATCCGGGTCATATGAATAAAAATCCGTCACAAAAAAATGAAGAATTTTATGTCCACAACCTGATTATCTTCAGCGAATAAGACAAAACAGTGGCACCGCTCTCCCTGGTTGTGGTGCTCTGTGGGAGGATTCTCCAGTCCGTAAATATAATTGATAGAAAACCACATAGATGCTTAAAGAGGACCTTTCACGTCCTCATGTATATGCGGTTTTACATACTGCTAGAAAGCCGACAGCACGCTGAATTCAGCGCACTGCTGGCTTTCCCGTTATATCCCCTGGGGCTGGAGATATCCGGGGTCTTAGTTTCATGGTTCACCGTCAGAAGGGCGTTTCTGACAGTCTAGCTGCGCTGTGAGGAACGCCCTCCCTGACAGTACTCTAACATAGCCCTTCTGACAGTGAACCGTGATAATATGACCCCCGATATCTCCAGCCCCGCATATACATGAGGATGTGAAAGTTCCTCTTTAACTTCATTGAAGATGTATTCAAAGGGTATAAAATCAATCGATATCAAATAAAGTAATAGGTGTCCATATGTCACATCACAGATGATGCTGTATTGCATTGTTCTGCTTTGCTCAACAACTTGCTACACAGATCGATTTGAAAAAGGTTGCATTAGACCGAAACATCGTATTAATTTGATCTTTATTCAACAGTGATTCTTATCTTACTATATTCGGATATAGCATACTATGGAATATGTGTTATGAAAGTACAGCAGTTATATGTCACAATCCCTGTGATACATTATGTGAATACAGCACTTTGAGCTGCGATATATGCAGCACCTTCTATATCATACTCAATTGGTCACTATATGCAGTGTCTATGAAGTGACATGGACACCTATTTCTTTATTTGATGTCTGTTGATTCTGTACCATTTGAATAAATCTTCACTGAAGTTTAGCATCTACTTTTAAGTGTGTGCCGTGGTTTTCTATTACTTTACTTTTACCTTTATCTTCATTGAATATGCATGGTGAGCACGAAGATCCACTGCAGCTAAACCCAGAGGGTCACCCTTTTATATCTGCTATGGATTCCAATACAATTGCACGTTGGACTTTTCTGATGTGTCTTTAAAATCGTGTGAATATGCCCTGAAGTCATATATATTAGTCTAAAGTTGTTCAAAACACAATTTCAACCATAACAATCGTCCATTTGGGTGAATGAATGATAGTTCCATTAAAGGATGTTCTCGAATCATTCCCAAAAGGATAATTTATTCTTCACCCTTCACCCAGTGTCATTGAACATGTATGGCCAATCAGACTGTGACTGCCAATATTGGGTAAACTGTGTGTGGCTGCATCTACAAGATGATTGTTCATGCAACCAGTGGCGTAACTACCACCGTGGCTGCAATGGGGTCCACAACCTCAGGGGGCCCCAGTGGGCCCCTGATACTTTTTTTTTTTTTTTTTTTTAATAGGCCGTTACTTTGTGAAGGAACCCCAGAAGATAACGACTCTATTTACTTAGCAATCCACACTGCTCCTCACTGCCACCTTCGCTTCCCCTTCTGCCCTCCAGGGGGCCCCATATTTGTCCCATATCACATCACAGATGCTGAAGAGCGTCAAGACGTTGCTGGCTGCAACGTAATATAGGACACACGGGGCCCCCTGGAGTGCAGAAGGGAAAGTGGCCGTGAACAGGAGCGGGGATCAGTAAGCAAGGCCGCGGGCCCGTGGCAAGAGTATTTGTTGAGCAAAACCAGCAAGATTCATCTTGCGAAGTTTGCCTGGCGGTTCTGTTCAGACTGAACATGTCCGAACTGAAGCTGCAAACAGTGTTACTTGCTTTTCTTGGGCTCCAACGGGACTCCCAGCTGTTTTCGGGCCTCTTTAGTGACTTCACATGGGTCAGGCTGGCGTCACAACACTTAGTGATGCTGGCGTAACCCACGTCTGTGACACCATTGAAGCTGAGCCACTGGTTTCTGTTTGTCACCAAACCTGGGCCCCCGATCATTATACTCTGGGGTCTGAAAAGATTTCGGAGTATAATAGCTTATGGGCGGTATACCCAAAAAATTTCAGGTTCTATCGAACCCAAATTTTTTACAATGTCTGTAATGAACACTGTAGGGGACACTGAGACATTATACTGTGTGCAGGGGCCATTATGGGACATTATAGTGTGTGTAAATGGGGCGTTATACCATGTGGGGGCCAGGAAAAGGGCCCAAGTCAAACTTTTATTATGGGGCCCGGTCTATGCTAGTTACGCCCCTGTATGCAACGCTTGTTCAACCATCAACCTATTTCTATTTCATGCATCTAGCCATGTTTATAGTCCTTCAGTAACTATCGTTGTGCTTGACATGGACTCATAGGAGTCTCTTATTTGGGTACCCCTCTATCTGATTACATTCTACTATATCCTATGCCCTTTTCAGTCTGATTGTTCTTGAGTATAGTTTTCTATAGGGTTACCACTTGTTTAGCTTTTGTCTGTATATGTGATCTTGGGCTGTGTGTGGCCCGTTTTGTCTAGTAGTAAAGGAGGAATGCCTAATTCTCAGCTCCTTAGGTAATGATTGTTCTGAAATCTGCTCAATTCCAGCTCGCTGCTGTGGGAGGAAGCACTCATGTGTATATATAAAACATAATGTGAAACAGAAAAATCTGAACATGCACAACATGCACGCAGTGATAATGTGTAGCGGTATAATAACAATAGTAATTTGGCCTACAGTCAAGTATTTAGTTCCTTATTTCAGTGAGGCATAAGGAGAAAATGGCCTAGAAACTCATTCATGCACTTTTCTGTGTATTGCCTGGCTTGTACTTTTCACATCATTACATAGACCATCCGTTGTAGTGGGAGTGAAGCTGGCAATATCCACACTCCAGGGTTGCAGGGGAGACTCGCTCTCATGGTCCCCTTTAAATGCTGTCACAGGATTGGGTGGATGAGTATATAATGGAGAGGTTAATTGGAAAGAGAAATGTGATAGATCAGCTTTCTGTACAGTGAGAGTTAAGATAACATATCCCAAACAGACCTTTGAACTTCGTAATTGATCTGTGGGAGAGGTGAATGGCTCAGCAAATTATTTCCTTCAAGACCAGAGTTTAGTGTGATCACTTTAATTCTGCCATGTTCAGTGACTTTATATGATTCATGTATATTTAAAGGGATATTCCTGTAGTATTAAAAGCCTTCTTAAAGGGATTATCTATGATTTAAAAAAAAAAAATGAAACAGCTGCAAATGTTCTAAAACAAAAAAATAAACAATACTTTACTTTCTCCCAATGATCCAGGATCGGCACTTTCACTGTCGTAGTCTTTTGTTTACAAACTCGCCAATATTTGACCTGTACAATGTCCATATGTTGCCATACTGGCATAACCTCTCAGCGAAGCTAGCCATGATGACAGTTATTTGCTGTAAGCCATTTTCAACCAGTTTTAGTTTTTTTCTTTGTAAACATGACCTGGCATGTCCCGTGTGTGTGTGTGTGTGTGTGTGTGTGTGTGTGTGTGTGGACAGAAGTATAAAATGTTCAGGTTATGCACTTTTTTAATTTTTTTATTTTTTAATATGACCAGTACATAAAGTGCCCATGTTATATAACAGAGAGCCATCAGGCCTGAGAGACTTTCCAATTCTTCCAGGAATGCCGGGAGTTCCCTTTTAGTGAGAACCTTCTGGACATTTCAGGAGAGTTTACAACTATGATAGATGCACACTTTTGTTCCCACACCACAAAATCTCCCTCTCTGCTTCACTTTTTTTTTTTTTTTTTTTTTTTTATCCCATCTTTGATAACCTACTTTCCTGCTCAGAAGAGATGTTTTCTTCAACATGCTCTTTCCCTTTTCTTAAAATTCCTTTCTGTCCTGAAGATTCACATCTGACATGCCTAACTGTAAAGAAACATACAGACTATTATTTAACCAATGTACAAGCTTGTATGTAATGATACTGAAATCCTCACACAGTTAGATTCAAGAACCAGGTTCAAGATTTTGAGAAAATGGTACAGAGTCCCCTCCAAACTGTGTAATCTATCTGCCTCCCCCCCCCCCCATCCCCTTTGTTGGATCTGTAGATTGCAAGAAGTGCTATTTTACGTTTTCTGAAACGTCCGATATTGACGGAATTCTGCAAAACTGTCTTCTGCATTACCTCGAAATTCATGGTCTCCACACTACCTAAGACACCAGGTGTCTCCCTGTTTGACATCCCTCTGTCTTCCTACAAGAAGTCGATCTTGTCAGTCACTTGACCTGCTTTTACATTCTGGTCCTTTGGAAACATGTGAATCCACCTGTAGTTATACAAATGGAAGATCTTTTGGCATCTTTGCATGACAGGTTTCTTTCATCTTATTATTAGCTGTGCTTTGTGAACGTCCAACATATATATTTGTGACATGGGTGTAGCTATAGGGGGCGCTGAATTAGTAATTGCTACTCGGCCCTGACTTTGAGGCAGTCCAAAAGGCCTCTCTACAACATTAGAGAACATCACTATTGACACATGGTGAGTTGGGGCCCCATTACACAGTTTACATTGGAGCCTCAAACTATGCCTCTAGTGTCTACTACAGAGTACACCTCCAAATTCTTCTTTTATGTCTTTATTTATATCCTGTTTTCTTTCCCTCCCAATCTCTTCATTTCTCATTTCTGCACCAACATGGTCACTTTTCACCTACAGCACTATATTGTCATGTTTCTTCTCCTCTCTTTATTGGCCCTTGTGATACCTGTTTGACTTTGCACTTATTTTTCCTTTGTAAAATTTTATATGTTGAATAAATTTCAGATGAAAACTCGTCCTACTGTTTTGTGTACACAGTTTCTATACAGACCTATGTATCTCCATGGTTACATATTAGCAGCATAGCCATTTTAAAGAGGTTATTCTACAAAAATATTTATCCTACATCCATACAGGGCTGCTTTAACCTTAGGATTAATGGTGCAGCCGCTCCGGGCCCTATGGTTGCAGGTTCCGCCTTTTGCTGGGACAGTCCCACATTTCGGGTGCTGTCCCACTGTTCTAGCAGTGATTTCAACTCAGTCTGTGTCCTTAGGAGCTGATATCTCTGTGCTCCACTATTCTGCCTTCAGCTGATATTGTCTGTGGCAGGGAAGTGCAATGAGCACCGAGCCGCAGACATCAATACAGCTGGAGCCTGCAGGCCCTGCACCATAGGACTTATTTCTGATCAGTGGGGGTGTAACTGCTGAGACCTCCACCAATCCTGAGGACAGGGGTGTTTTATCCCAGTTATGAAGGCAGGTGCACCCCTGGTGGGTTCACCCACACCCCCACTTCCTTTTCGCCAAAGATAACTATCTCCGGTGCTCCAATTGAAGTGAATAGGATGGGGGTGTGCCTGTTTTCACCACAGGCTACATTCGCAACAGGAGTAAAGCATCCCTGTTCTCAGGATCAGTGGGGGTCTAAGTAGTCAGATAATCACCGATCAGCAATTTATTTTTTTATCCTATGGATAGGCAATAAATATTTTTCATGGCATAACCCAATGTAAAAATTAGCAGTAATACTATTTTCTCAGACCTGTGTCACGGTGGTCAGCCTGCCCCCTCTAGGGTGCTACAAAAGCTTATACGTGGCTCCTTGCAGAATAGAAACATGCTTCACTACCCATGATACAATTGTATCCACTTCTGAGCTGAGAGCAGGACTAGGTATGTCCAAGATTGAAGCCTCTGAATGGAAACAAAGATGATTTCATAGACCGCTAACAAATGTCTTGAAAATGGTGGAGAATTAAAACCCAAAGCATAATAGAAAGGGGTCAAATTTCCTATTTCTAGGCCACTTAACTTGTATTTTTAGTTTAAGTCCTCCACTAATCTTGTCTTGTATTTGTTAGGGTGTTTTTGTTTTGCTGTTTTAGCCTCTTAAGCTTTCGTTTTCTTAGATCATGTTTCCTCAAGGTTGGTATATTAGTTACCTTGCTGGTTTGAACCCCTTTCCTTTTATCTTACTCTGTTATAAAATCGAATATAAATATGTCCAGCTTCTGCATTTACGACTTGGAAATTTTAATTGCTTATTACTAAGCCAAAATATATCAACATATCTGTTAGGATATTCGTGCCGAAAAATTATCCGTCACATTATCTGGGCCTTTGTGGCCAGCTTCTGGCTGTCCCTTTGATACCAGCATAAAAGAGAATGTGTCACCAGAAGATGACCTATTTTTAAACCACGTTTTAAACCAACATATTATTTTTTAAGAGATTATAATGTGTTTTTTTTTTTTTCCCATTTCATTATCTGTATTTAAAAAAAAAAAAAAAAAAAAAGTACTATATTCTGCAATTTTCAATATGGCCACTAAGCCTAATAATTTGCAGCAGTCATCTCATTTACATCACAGACAAGACAGATATATAATAGACTATAACACCTCTATAGATAACTATTATTTAGGCTCTGTGCTGTCAGGAGGGTGGGGTCATCTGTGCTGGAATCAGTAGAGCGTCCCCTATTGGGGAAATGTCCCTTTAACTGAGTAGAGGAAAAACTTAGGTGGCAGCCCCCATACTCATATGCAGAAAATAGAATTAAAAAATCTACAATCAGAAAATTAAAAAAAAAAATAAAAAAATTATGTATTTTAGTATCTGGTTTTAATAAATAAAAAAAAAAAACTGGTGATACGTTCCTTTTTTTTAAGCCTTTTTTTAATTTCTACATTAAATCCTGACAGAGGGTATATATAAAATCAAAATGGTCTGACCTAAAGTGTACTTACTATAATACTGATCTCCTGTATTCTAATGTATTTTCATGCCATCCTTTAAGTGTTTGTCGATTTTATTATTCTGAGGTTATTTGATTTATTGCATAATTTCCTGTCCTGTTAATGTTTAGCAGACTGGAATAGGTGCAGCACTGTTTGTTCTGTTACATAAAAGTGTCAGGAGGTGATTGTATTCATATTATTTTCCTCCTAGTTTCTTCCTGGGCCCTTTCAGAGCCAGGATACTGTAGTTTAATAAATAAGCTGTTAGAGGAGAGCCTTGCTTCAGTTCCAGTGCCTATACTGGTATTTGGGGAGGGGGGGGAGGATTATTCCAATACACTAGAACATATCAATGACGCAAACACAGTTTCCCAGGAACATGGATATCCAGGGAGTACATTTATGCTTAGCTTAACCAAGCATTATTAATCTCTGAAGGAAATCCGACAACTAGTTTCTGTTAGCCTTTAATTGTCCTATTCCACTAAATACTACAGCAAGTTTGTAGGGGATCTAAGACTTAGTATGTATCACTTTATATGTCTACATTTGATTCCTTGTTATAAGTATCTATTCCAATTATGTATCCATCCTTGGACTGAATGAAGGGCACAAAGATCATCTTGATCCAATGTACAAAAGGTATCATTGATACCCAATAATGACTATCCTGTTTCTCTCTGTCCATCGATAGTCCCCTCTCAAAGTCTATCAACTGGGCAAAATGTCTTCAAGGGCATTGTAGAGGCATGTTTTATAATCTCCCACCAAGAGGTACACTACCCAAACGAAGCCTCTGAGGGACTTTTTATAGGAGATCTCGCTTATGCCCTCTTGTGGCAAAACCCAGTGTCTAATCAGATCAGACCTGTAATTATTTACATATCAGCCTGAGACCTACATGCGTGCAAAGTTTTACAACAATCTTTTTTTTTTTTTTTGTGTAAATGTGTGCATTTTGCACAGGGAGGGTTGCATCTAATAATAATAACACGCTCCATTGTTCCTCTTTAATATGACACAATGTTCAACAGAAGTTCCTAACCGCATGAGAATAGAGCCTCGTAAATCTAAAATTATTTCTTAAATAGTCATGGATGCCTATGTGAGAAGATTATGTACTCCAGTGAGAACTTGTGACCCGTGTCCTACGGCAGTATCGACAAATACACTATTATACAGAAGGGAGAAGCAGAGCATAAATATAGGATTGCAAAGAAAATGAGTTGCATAAGGGAAAACCCTGTTGTGAGAAAAAACACTGACCAAAGTTGTTTTTCCATCCTTTGGTAGATTGGTTCTAGAACTGCATTAATATTAGTACTAGGCAGAAGTAATGTTACCTTGTAGCCTTAGCCCTGCAATGTTCTGCATGACTCATGGCTTGTATCCAGAAATAAAGGAGCAATCGCCCAGTTCTACCGTGTCCTTATGTCTAGCCTTGGTAAACCTTGGGAGTAGGGACCTCCCAGTTAATATATTTATCTTGGCTACCATTTAAACCCTGCAGAAGTTGCCTTGCAGGCATACTTCTATAGGTTGTGTATATCAGGTAGCCCCGCCATTCATTCTAGTTTTTACATTACATGCTTGGAATGTGATGATTAACCTCTAAGAGGTTTCGCTGTGATCAGCAAATCTCATGTTTTTGTAAGACTTAAGGTTATATATCCATGTGGCTGGATTGGACTATTTCCTTATGTTTTCTCTCTCCTTTGGTTTCATTTTTCTTTTACTGTGTTAAAACTATTTGGTCATTTGTTAATACAAGAGCAAAATCTTCCATCAGCTTCTTATAAAAAGGAATTTTTCCAGTCCAACAATACCCACAAGGAAACTGAATTTAGAAAAACACAAACATGTCATATGTAATGAAGAGCAGCCAGCCCCCCATTTCACTGATGATGATGATAATGATGATGATTATTGTTATTGATGATGATGATTATTATTATTATTATTATTATTATTTACAGTACAGACCAAAAGTTTGGACACACCTTCTCATTCCAAGAGTTTTCTGTATTTTCATGACTATAAAAATTGTAGATTCACACTGAAGGCATCAAAACTATGAATTAACACATGTGGAATTATATACTTAACAAAAAAGTGTGAAACAACTGAAAATATGTCTTCAATTCTAGGTTCTTCAAAGTAGCCACCTTTTGCTTTGATTACTGCTTTGCACACTCTTGGCATTTTCTTGATGAGCTTCAAGAGGTAGTCACCTGAAATGGTCTTCCAACAGTCTTGAAGGAGTTCCCAGAGATGCTTAGCACTTGTTGGCCCTTTTGCCTTCACTCTGCAGTCCAGCTCACCCCAAACCATCTCGATTGGGTTCAGGTCTGGTGACTGTGTAGGCCATGTGATCTGGCGTAGCACCCCATCACTCTCCTTCTTGGTCAAATAGCCCTTACACAGTCTGGAGGTGTGTTTGGGGTCATTGTCCTGTTGAAAAATAAATGATGGTCCAACTAAACGCAAACCGGATGGAATAGCATGCCACTGCAAGATGCTGTGGTAACCATGCTAGTTCAGTATTCCTTCAATTTTGAATAAATCCCCAACAGTGTCACCAGCAAAGCACCATCACACCTCCTCCTCAATGCTTCACGGTGGGAACCAGGCATGTAGAGTCCATTCGTTCACCTTTTCTGCATCGCACAAAGACACGGTGGTTGGAACCAAAGATCTCAAATTTGGACTCATCAGACCAAAGCACAGATTTCCACAGGTCTAATGTCCAATCCTTGTGTTCTTTAGCCCAAACAAGTCCCTTGTGCTTGTTGCCTGTCCTTAGCAGTGGTTTCCTAGCAGCTATTTTACCATGAAAGCCTGCTGCACACAGTCTCCTCTTAACAGTTGTAGAGATGTGTCTGCTGCTAGAACTCTGTGTGGCATTGACCTGGTCTCTAATCTGAGCTGCTGTTAACCTGTGATTTCTGAGGCTGGTGACTCGGATGAACTTATCCTCCGCAGCAGAGGTGACTCTTGGTCTTCCTTTCCTGGGGCAGACCTCATGTGAGCCAGTTTCTTTGTAGCGCTTGATGGTTTTGGCCACTGCACTTGGGGACACTTTCAAAGTTTTCCCAATTTTTCGGACTGACTGACCTTCATTTCTTAAAGTAATGATGACCACTCGTTTTTCTTTACTTAGCTGCTTTTTTTCTTGCCATAATACAAATTCTAACACTCCATTCAGTAGGACTATCAGCTGTGTATCCACCTGACTTCTGAACAACACAACTGATGGTCCCAACCCCATTTCTAAGGCAAGAAATCCCACTTATTAAACCTGACAGGGCACACCTCTGAAGTGAAAACCATTTCAGGTGACTACCTCTTGAAGCTCATCAATAGAATGCCATGAGTGTGCAAAGCAGTAATCAAAGCAAAAGGTGGCTACTTTGAAGAACCTAGAATATAAGACATATTTTCAGTTGTTTCACACTTTTTTGTTAAGTATATAATCCCACATGTGTTAATTCATAGTTTTGATGCCTTCAGTGTGAATCTACAATTTTTATAGTCATGAAAATACAGAAAACTCTTGGAATGAGAAGGTGTGTCCAAACTTTTGGTCTGTACTGTGTGTGTGTGTGTGTATGAATGTATGTTTGTATATATATTATTATTAATATTATTATTATTATTATATATATATTTTTTTCAGTAGCTATTACATACTGTGGCAACAAGAATTTTAGCATGGCCTCTTCAATAATAACGTTGCAGTCATCAAGAATTTTTTTTGTCATACCTATTGGCCCTGTTTTGTGCATCCATAAGGTGCACAAAGAGGCTGTCCGAGTGAAATAGCTTCTCGGAGTACAGTAATTTATGGGTTTCCCACACAGTGAGTATGGGGAGGGGGGTGTCATAGTAGCACCAAGCTCAGTGGGTGGTGGAGCACGATAGATCATTATTTTTAATATGATCTTGAAAGTCCTTCATTTTGTAAAGGCTAAAGCAGACCATACACTTAACTCTTCGGCCAATCTATCTTATATGGCCAGCCGCTATCTCAGCCAATTTCCCCCATAGACATGCACACTTGGCTATGTGCAGTATGTCTTGAATGGGAATATGGGATAAAGCTTATCTTATTGAGAACAAAAGGATCAGGCATTGCGATCAAGAGGCCACTATACACTTTAGGGTGGGTTCACACCTGCGCTTGAGTCCATCCACTGCCAATCCGAGTGAAAATCTCGGGAAACAGGATAGGCATTGGAAACCGACAGGTTAGCGACGCATTGGTTAAAAACCCATTCATTTGAAAGAAATGCGCGGGTGTGCGCTTAAACCCTCTGCGCTGCAAATCCTTTTTTTTTTTGGAAACAAAGTCGGACATGCAGGACTTCGTGTCCGACGAAAAAAAAATGGCTTCGCAGCGCAGAGGGTGTAAGCACACACCCGCGCATTGCTTTAAAAACCCATTCAAATGAATGGGTTTTTAACCAATGCGTCGCTAACCTGTCTGTATCCGATGCCTATCCTGTTTCCCGAGATTTTCACTTGGATTGGCAGGGAACGGTCTCAAGCGCAGGTGTGAACCCACCCTTAGTTGGTTAACCAATCCAGTTGAAGTTGGCAGGTTCAAAAGATACACATTTACTGTGTATGACCAGCTTAATGTTGTAATAGTAATACATTTTATTTATATAGCACCAACATATTCCGCAGCACTGTACAATTTGTAGGGAATCTAACTACGGAAGGGTTTACATTAGGAGTTATGATAGGCCTGTCTGAACAGATGTGTCTTTAGTTTGCGCTTGAAGCTGTGGAATTTGGGGGTTAATCTGATAGTCTGGGATAGAGCATTCCAGAGAAGTGGTGCAACTCGGGAGAAGTCTTGTATACGAGCATGGGAGGTTCTGATAATAGATGATGTTAGTCTTAGGTCACTGAGTGAACGTAGAGTATGGGTTGGGCGATAGAGAGAGTGATAAGTTTGTATTGTATTCTGTATTGAATAAGCAGCCAATGTAGTGACCGGCACAGACCGGAGGCATCGCTGTAGCGTCTAGACTGATGGGTGAGCCTGGCTGCCGCATTCACAATAGATTGTAGAGGGGAGAGTTTAGTAAGGGAGAGACCGATTAGTAAGGAGTTACAGTAGTCAAGGCGAGAGTGAATCAGGGCAACAATAAGTGTCTTTAATGTATCTGTGGGAAGGAAAGGGATATGGGCGGCAAAGGAAAGGTCTGAGTCAAATATAACCCCGAGGCAGCGGGCATACTGCCTAGGAGTTATGGTAAGGCCGGAGACTGCAATGGAGATATCAGGGACAGATCTATTAGATGGTGGAAACAGCAGTAGTTCAGTCTTTGAGAGATTCAGTTTCCGATAAAGCGAAGACATGATATTTGAGACAGCAGAGAGACAGTCACTGGTGTTCTGTATTAGTGCAGGGGTGATGTCACGAGGTGACGTATATAATTGGGTGTCATCAGCATAGAGATGGTACCCGAAGCCAAATCTGGTGATGGTTTGTCCAATGGGGGCTGTGTAGAGAGAGAAGAGCCAGGGGGCCTAGGACTGAGCCCTGAGGAACCCCAACAGCAAGGGGAAGAGGGGAAGAAACAGAGCCCGCAAATGATACACTAAAAGTGGTTTCAGAGAGATAAGAGGAGAACCAGGAGAGCGCGGTGTCTGTGAGGCTGACAGAACAGAGCATAGTCAGGAGCAGTTGATGGTCAACAGTGTCAAATGCTGCTGAGAGATCTAGAAGAATGAGAAGAGAGAAGTCACTTTTGGATTTAGCTGTCAGGAGATCATTGGAGACTATTGTGAGGGCAGTTTCATGTTGTCCATACACATATATATATATATATATATATATATATATATATATATATACATATCTCTTATGGGGACATGTTCTTTGTTTTAACAGGAGATAACCTGCCAGCAGAGGTGTGTGGCAGCTGCCTACTCTCCTCTACCCATTGAAAACAAATGCAACAAATGTAAACTTTACATCCAGGAGAACCCTATTAATGAACTAGTCCCATTTATGGCCTATTTAAAGAGGACATTTCACCTCCTCCTCCAACTAAAGATCTTTTTATCGGTGCCATTCCACTGATTTCGGGCAGTGGGAATTTTTTTCTCTAGCCGCCAATATTTATAAGCAATAATTGCAGTTTTGGTAGCTAGACACTCTGTAAAGTGGGTGGTGTCAGGCAGGAGCACACATGTGGGTGTGATTGAGCCCTGATACCATTTACCTATGTTTGGAACTCAGAGTCATGCCCCTTTGCCTGCTCTTGTCTGACACCACCTGCTTGACATTGATAAGGTCATGATACCCTTTGTGGGCCAGATGACCATGTTCCCCAGGTAACTGTTGTTGTCCTAATTAATATGAGCTAAGTTCTAGTGGCGAGACATTGACACCAGACAGAGAATGTTGGTATGAACCCTCTTTCTTAGCCGAATACAGCGGCGCACTGACATACTTTAAGGCAACATAAGTTCATATAGCAGCAAGCATAGGAAAGGGTTAAGACAGCAACGTAAGTACTCATGTTCAATCCTAATTGGTGTAGTATATCTTGAATGCATAGATAACAGATATAAGCAGTTCCGTATATGGTCAGCAATCTCCTGTTATGAGCTGTGATGCAGGGACCTGTCTTCTGGCAGCAAGACACTATTTGGTAGTGTAACATTACATTACACTCAGTTTCAAGCATAAACAACCACATCTAATATTCAACTTTTAAGGATAACAATGTTTTTTACACACAGTACACCTTAAGCAGATATGAAAATATAAAACAGATATAAAAGTATAAAATTATAAAAAGTTCATTATGATCCTTCACAACATTAGATAGTCTAATTAGCATATTGGCACTAAAATTATGTGCGCAGCAATGGTTGGGGACCAGATTCCAACCGTGCCAGAATCGATAGAGGGTCCCCTTTGAAAGATTAAAAATAGCTTGAGTTGGTGAATGTGGTCAAAGATCCTCTTTAAAGGGCCTTGGATAATGAAGATGCACATGCTGGCTGCTCCCCACTTTTTCTACTATAAATAGACAAGTCCTCATGATTATTCTTGAAATAAATAGTCTCTACGCCCCCAAAAAACTTCTAATAAAATTGAATAAATATGTGTGTGTCTATATATATATATATATATATATATATATATATATAGGTATTTACTATATATAGATATAGTAATCTATCTATTTAGATTTATTGCTTGATAGTGGTCTTGCTTGTTTTGGCAGACAATCTAATACATTTGTCAATCAGAGCCGAAAACTGATTGTGAGAAGTTTCTTGAAGGCTCAAACAAAGATTTAGGTTTGTTTATCCAAGTTTTACCCTGCAATGAATATTTTACTAGAATGTTATTTTATTTATTTATTTATTTTTTACTTTTCCAAGGCTATTCACAACTTAATGGCAGTCAGGGTATTTATCTTTACCCAGGGACACAATAGACATTGTCTTCAGGGTGGTTTTGGAATTACTTGAGTGTTTACAAAGACAATCTGGAACTTTAGATGCTTTTTCTGGTTATCTTCAGATGTCACAAACATCCTCATGCCAGTTTATGATTGTAAGCTTGTCTTTGGGGAACAAAAACAATGTAACAACTCCTATAAGGGATAAGTATCCCTTTAATAGCCAAGAAGATTTGGTCATATCTACAGATATGAACTTCCATTCAAGGGTAAAGTATTATGTTTAACCTTTTTCAGGTGGTACAAAGGTTTTATAATATTTCTTCAGGTCTATATGACAAAGAGTGCCACTGGTGTATTTGGGCCGTGTCTGGTATTGCAGCTATTCCCTGTTCACTAACCAGATACAGTGGTTAGGATCACTCCAAAGTGTAATGACAATTCATACATGTATATGGGCCATAATTCTGATTACGATTTGTCAGCAAAAATATGTACTCAGTATGGTTGTTGCTTCATATGAACAGTTGTAGTTGTTGCTGTTGTACTAAAAATCCTAAAATGTGGCCAAATTAAGGGAGTCTGAAGTTAAAGACCTTTTTTATACCTTTGCAAAACATGAAAAAAAGAAAGCAACTTTGCAGTAGATATTGTTTAAAAACAAAAATCTGTATGTCTCCATGGTAACAGACAACCAACTATGTAGTCTGATCCTATGTAGTTTGTCCCATGAGATTCAGATTACATTTTGGGGCAGTTTTGGAGATTTGTCAAGATGGTTATGCTAGTCTTGATATTCCCTGTGCGGTACATGCCCAGTTATAAATAATAATGCACCACTCTGGCCCTCTCTGTGCCACAAAGTCAAAAGTATGCCAGCTAGGAAGTAACCTACAAGCATTCAGCTATTATTTAGAGCAGTTCTTGTTCACACCAGAGCTTGGATTCCGTTTGGGGTTTCCGTCTCCCAATCTGCTTGAAAAATTCAGAACTTTTCTCTCCACTTTTTTATGGCGGAAACTAGGCGGACCCCATTATAATCTATGGGGTCTGAGTTTCTGCAGGTAACCGCTTTGTAAGGGGATTGGGTTTCCGTTTTTCACGTACCCGAAGAACAGACACCGAAGCGCAGGTTTGTACCTAGCATAATACAGTAGTAGCAAAGTAGATGAAATTTTATACAACTCAATTTCATGTTGTGGAAATTTTCTGCTTCTAAATTGACCTTCAATGCTGATTTTGAAATCTGCAGCTTGTCAATAATTTCGTCTCCAATTTCACCCTTGAAATGCAACATACATGAATTTTTGCCACCGATTCATTAGCATTGCAGCAAAATCTGCACAGGGTATACATAGAAAATGTATTCCTGTGCTCCTATGTACACATTCACTATATAAACATATACTGAGCTCTCGCAACATATTGGTTTACAGACATGACTTTCCCGCAGATCGTGATGATTTTTTATTTTTTTTTTTGTAGTTAAGTTGCTTAAAAAGCAAGTGAACCCTGATGGGAAAAGAACTAACAAATGTGTGAACGGAGCCTTTATATAACAATAATTTAGAATAACAAGGAGTGTCATGTCCCAGGACTTGGTTTAATTCACTGACATGTATCTGTGATACTGTTTGTCTTTGTAGTTTGTCCCCTCTCTCTCTCTGTATCCTTAGTTGTGATGCTGTAGCTCCTCCTCTCTCTCTCTCTCTCTCTCTCTCTCTCTCTCTCTCTCTCTCCAGTTTAGTTTCACTTCTTTGTAAGCAACATGTCTGCTCAGCTCCTGGTATTTCATCATTTTTCACCTACTGCTGTATGAGGTTTTACAAGATTTACCTGGATTAAAGCATCTGGAATCTTATCTACGCCTCCTCAGTTGAGTTGAACACTATCTGATAAATATCTTGGTGTAAATTGCTGGTTAGCATAGAGACTACAGGACACTCTCACAACCTCACACTTGCAGCCAAGCTATTGAGTCAGAACAGTGAAAAATGATGCATAAAGACTGCCAGATACGGCTGTAAGACAGTTCACCAACTTCTGACATACAGTCAGTCACAGCAAGTTACCTGAAGCCAGAAGGAATCAGCATTGTGTAAGTTGCATCTGCAGCTCAGACTCCCTCAGCATAAGAAGATTCTATCAAGCAGCCATCTTACTCCAGCAAAGTTATATTTATCCTGTTTGAGTTGCATCATGGCTGAAGGGCACCCTGAAGCACAAGGTAGCATGGACCTCAGTCTGCAGCCCAGTGAGAAGGCTAGACGCTCAATTAAACAGGTTAGAGACAATCTAGAAGGTTTAAAGCATGAACTTTCCTGTGAACTCTCAAAATGGTGGCAGAAAATACAGACTAAGATATCTGCCATGTGCTTGCCTGCATACCATGTATCACCACTAGAGGGAGCTCTGCGACAGCTTTGTGCTATGCATGGACATTATAAAATGAAAGCTGAGGACTATGAAAGCATATTGAGAAAACTACATACAGACGATTCCTTAGTTGAATTGCAAAGCTTCCAGCATCTCAATTCAGAACGAGACAGCTTAGTACATGAAACTAAGTTAAGGACAGAGGCAAGAATTGCGCAACTGCAGGAAATGGCATCCCATGTTTCTGAGTCTACCAAGCGTTCAAAGCGTACATCTAAGTCACGTTCCTCAAAATCTTCCACACTCAGTGAGCAACTTATAAAAGCACGTGCAGAGGCAGAAGCTACTAAGATACAGGCAGCCTTTGCACAACAGAAAGCAGAAATGGAAGCTAAGGCAGCTCAACAGAAAGCAGAAATGGAAGCTAATGCAGCTCAAAAAAGGGCAGAACTAGAAGCTCTAGAGAAACAGTATGAGCACGCTGCAGCCATGGCAAGGTTAAGCATTTTAGAACAAGCCATCGGTGGAAGTGAAAGAGACAGCACCAGTTTGTGTGATGTGGAAACAGAGGATCCCCTTAAGCGCACAAGAGACTATGTACTAAGCCAAAGCAGTGAATCCCTATTTGCCACAAATGTTCCTGTCAGGGACGACATTTCTCCAGAGCAACAGGGCACAGTATCTTCTGCAGCACACCGCATTCAAGGTCAGTACAATGCCCTGCCTGTCCAGCATCCAGTTTCTTCTTCCTTCATGGATTCCCAAAGCCTTGCGCCTCAGCAAATGCAATATACTGATACTCAGGTAAACACCAATGTGACACCATACCACCAGACTGCAAGCAACGGTCCAGTTTCAAATCCATATGTGGCTAAACCTATGGACTTTAAGCTAGCTCCTAGGCTGAATGCCTACGCAGCCACTACGCTACCTACCTCTGTTAACCAGAACCCCACTAACAACGTAATCACCGCTACTCAGCCAGCAACTCAATATTTAAAGTCAGAGAGAACAGACATGTCAGAGTTTGCAAGGTACATGGTTCGCCGTGAGCTTACTAAGACTGGACTCACAAGGTTCGATGACCAACCTGAGAACTACAGAGGCTGGAAATGTGCCTTCAAAACTGCAATTAGTGACCTTGGCATTACTGCAGCTGAAGAACTAGACTTGCTTATCCGGTGGCTTGGCCCACAGTCCACAGAACGTGCTAAAAGACTCAGATCCGTCCACATTTACAACCCCACAGCAGGCCTTACCGCTGCTTGGGAAAGACTGGAGAAAACCTATGGCAGTCCTGAAGCAATAGAGAATGCTCTGTTCAAACGATTGCAAGGGTTTCCAAAGATATCTGGTAAGGATCATCAGAAATTTCAAGAACTTAGTGACCTACTCTTGGAGCTCCTACTGGCTAAGACGGACACTCTCCTACCGGGCCTCAGTTACCTGGACACTGCTCGTGGGGTAAACCCGATAGTCACCAAGTTGCCATATAATATTCAAGAAAGGTGGACCACAGTTGGGTCAAGATACAAAAATGAGAATAGAGTCTCCTTTCCTCCATTTTCCTACTTCTGTGAGTTTATCAAGAACATTGCAGAATCCAAGAATGACCCAAGCTTTTCCTATGGGGATCCCAGTGTTCCTGGTTCACCTCCTATTAAGTATGACAGCTCACATTCTAACTACAGAAACCGCAGAGGCCCAGTTTCGGTGAAAAAGACTGATATTCTTCCTATACCTACATCAGCACCAGAAGAAAGCAGTTGCAACAGCAACCAAGACGAAAAGGTAGAAAATCCTAACCGTCTGTGTCCTATTCACAAGAAGCCTCATCCCCTCAAGAAGTGTATTGGCTTCAGGAGGAAACCAATCCAGGAACGTAGAGAGCTTCTTAAGAAACTAGGGATATGTTTCAAATGTTGTGCCTCTACTGAACATGTTGCTAGAGACTGTAAAATTGCTATTAAGTGTATAGAGTGTGGCAGTGAGAACCATGTACAAGCTCTTCATCCATCCCAGCCTAGTGCCACACCACCTAGAGGTTCCCCTCCCCCAACTAAGCATGGCGGGGAGAACACAGATCAAGCAGCAAATACTACCACAGTATCTTCCTCATGTACAGAAGTCTGCGGAGAAGACCTTTGTGACAAGTCCTGTGCAAGGATATGCCTAGTCAATATATACCCCAAGGGCCAACCAGAAAGGGCTCTGAGGGTGTACGCCATCTTGGACGACCAGAGCAACCACTCACTTGCAAGGTCAGAACTCTTTGATCTGTTTAACTTAAAGGGTGATACTTATCCATATACCTTGGGTACTTGTAGTGGCATATCAGAGGTTTCTGGAAGAAGGGCCAGTGGTCTCGTAATAGCTTCTCTCAAGGGCAATTTAGAGATACCTTTGCCCACACTTGTTGAGTGCAACCAGATACCATCAAACAGAGAAGAGATACCCACACCAGAGGCGGCTTTCCAGCACCCTCATCTAAGGGCTATAGCCAGTGAAATACCATCCCTTGACAAAAATGCAGACATTCTAGTTCTGCTAGGTAGAGACATTCTCAGACTGCTCAAAATACGCCAGCAAATTAATGGACCACATGATGCACCATTTGCCCAGCGCCTCGATCTAGGCTGGGTAATCATTGGCAACGTCTGCATAGGTAGGATGAAAAGGCCTACCAATATTTCTTCATTTAAGACGCATATGTTACCAAATGGTCGCAGCACTCGTTTTCAGCCATGTCCACATCACTACCAAGTGAAAGAGAAGATAAGCAACAGTAAGTGGCTGCATAATCACCGAGACAACGTGAATACTTTCCTGCCTGGGGACGACTCCCTTGGATTAACAGTGTTCAATACAACAAGTGATGACAACAAGCTGGCACCGGCTATAGCTGATAAAGAATTTCTCAAACTTATGGACAAGGAATTCATTCAAGATGATTCCAACAGCTGGGTAGCACCCTTACCTTTCCGCTCCCCGAGATCAAAACTACCAAACAATCTGAAGCAAGCAGTTACTAGATTTTCCTCTTTAAAACGTACCCTCAAGAGGAAACCAGAGATGGAGAAACACTTTGTAGGTTTCATGCAGAAGGTTTTTGAGAGAGATCATGCAGAACCTGCACCTCCACTAAAGGAAGGAGAAGAATGCTGGTATCTTCCATCATTTGGCGTGTATCACCCTCGCAAACCTGACCAAATCAGGGTCGTGTTCGATTCTAGCGCTCAGTATGAAGGCGTCTCTCTCAACAACCTGCTCCTCACTGGTCCTAACCTAAACAACAGCCTCATAGGAGTCTTAATCCGTTTCAGACAGGAACCAGTTGCAGTGATGGCCGACATCCAACAGATGTTTCATTGCTTCATTGTTAAGGATGATGACAGAAACTATCTCAGGTTCCTATGGCATAAGGACAATTATGTCAACAATGAAGTCATAGATTACCGGATGAAGGTACATGTCTTTGGCAATAGCCCATCTCCTGCAGTAGCGATCTATGGACTGAGAAGGACCGCCCAAGAAGGTGAGAAAGAGTATGGCTCTGATGCTCGTCAGTTTGTTGAGAGGAACTTCTATGTTGATGATGGTCTTAAATCCTTACCTGCAAGTGAAGAAGTGATCGATCTCCTCTCTAGAACACAGGAAATGCTGTCTGTAGCTAACCTCAGACTTCACAAGATCATCTCCAACAATATGGAGGTAATGAAGGCATTTCCCTCTGATGATCATGCAATCAACTTTGAAGGATCTTGATATCAGTTCTGATGCTCCTCCTATGCAACGCAGCCTAGGATTGCTATGGAACACTGAACAAGACACATTCACATTCCAAGTGTCTTCTTGTGACAAACCTTTCACCAAACGAGGAGTTTTATCTGTTGTGAACAGCATTTATGATCCTCTTGGTTTCATTGCTCCCATCACCATTCAAGGCAAGCTACTACTAAGTCAGCTTACCACTGAGAACATGGACTGGAACACTCCACTGCCTGCTGAGAAACAACTGAGGTCTGACTGTGGCACTAACTTCGTTGGAGCCTGCAAAGAACTGCAGTTAGACAACTTCTTATCCAACAATGGGTGCACTTGGAAGTTTAACCCTCCACATTCATCCCATATGGGAGGTTCCTGGGAACGTATGATTGGGATCACACGCAGAATCCTTGACTCTATGTTGATGGACCACAAGTCGACACTGCTTACCCATGAGACGTTAATAACCTTTCTTGCTGAAGTGTCTGCGATAATCAATGCAAGGCCACTTGTCCCAGTATCTTCAGACCCTGAATCTCCAATTATCTTAACCCCAGCAACGCTTCTTACTCAGAAAATTGGTACTGCTGCTACCTCTCCACGTACCTTAGATCACAGTGACATTTACAGACGCCAATGGAAACAAGTTCAACACCTGTCCAATGTGTTCTGGCACCGCTGGAAAACAGAGTACCTCCACATGCTACAGAGCCGTCACAAATGGCAGACCTCAAAACCTAATCTCCAGGTGGGTGACCTCGTCCTTCTAAGGGATAAAGAAGTCCATCGGAATGAATGGCCTATGGGTCTCATCACTAAAGTTGTCCCTAGTGATGATGGGAAGACTCGGAAAGTGGAGGTCAAGGTAACCAAGGGAGGCTCAGTGCGAGTTTTCTTCCGCCCAATTAATGAACTGGTGCTTCTTCTTCCAAGAGGAGACGTCACATAAAAGAAGATAAGGACACCATTCACAGCTCATGGCGGGGAGCTTCCTTCCATGAACTAAAATCGTGTTCTTGTGGATTACAGTGTGGGTCGGTGGAGGTGTTGGCAAATTGCGGCTTCCCGACCTGAAGATTGGTTTATTTGGACTAACTGTTGATTATTGTTTGTTGTGCATGTTTCTTTTTTGTTTTTCAGGTTTGAAGAGGACTTTATGGACATCTCAGGACATTTAATGTTTGTTTTCATTGAAATCTAAAGATTTCAGGCGGGGAGTGTCATGTCCCAGGACTTGGTTTAATTCACTGACATGTATCTGTGATACTGTTTGTCTTTGTAGTTTGTCCCCTCTCTCTCTCTGTATCCTTAGCTGTGATGCTGTAGTTCCTCCTCTCTGTCCCTCAGTTTAGTTTCACTTCTTTGTAAGCAACATGTCTGCTCAGCTCCTGGTATTTCATCATTTTTCACCTACTGCTGTATGAGGTTTTACAAGATTTACCTGGATTAAAGCATCTGGAATCTTATCTACGCCTCCTCAGTTGAGTTGAACACTATCTGATAGATATCTTGGTGTAAATTGCTGGTTAGCATAGAGACTACAGGACACTCTCACAACCTCACACTTGCAGCCAAGCTATTGAGTCAGAACAAGGAGCTTCCTTTTTATTTTAAATCTGTAATATGAAACTGCAGGTTTTTTCTTTGAAACAGCTTGGCAATGAATACTATGGCTCAGATTTACTATTGTGGTTATGACTAGACTCTGGCGTAAAAAGTGGCGAATCTTAGGTGCATCTAGTTTGAGCTAAAATTTTTCCGACTTGATAAACATGCGGGAGTGACTTCTCAGAAAAAGGGGCATAACTAAATGAGCCACAAAGGTCTAAAATTGTTATAAAATTCTAGCTCAAAGTAAGTCAACTAAAAGGTGGTATAAATGTAGACTAGATAGTCTAAAGATATGCCAGAATTCTCATCCAGCGTCAGTCACTGTGATAAAACTGGTGCATATACAGACTGCCTGTCTAAATTCATATTGTCTAACTATTAGTAAATATGGCCTCAGGTCATAGTATGAGCATTTCATCTGTTCACTATATGTGATTTGTGCTTAATACATCATCATATAAGGAAATATAATGCACAATTGTTGTTTGCCTTGTATTACTCTGTTCATAATAATGTCTGGTGTGCTGATGAATATTGTGCCTTGTAGTTTCCCATCTGCGGCGGAGTCTCCAGGCCTAAAATCAGCGGAGAAAAAAAAGTCCTGTTTTTTTCTCTCCACCGGTTTCTGTTTTGAAATGGCGGACACCCAGTGGATCTCATTATAGTCAATGGGGTCTGCCGGTGTCCGTGTGTAACCGCTAACACAGCAGTCTGTCTTTCCATTGTTTGGGTTCCCCAGCAGACATTTTAGAGATGTCCTTGCGTTAAGGCTTTCCTAACTATTTCTAATCCTGCTGTGTTGTGCAAAAGTTTTAGGCAGGTGTACAAAATGCTGCAAGCTAAGAATGATTTTAAAAATAGAACTGTTAATGTTTTATTTTGTTAGTTAACAAAATAAAGTAAATGAACAAGAGAGAAATCTAACGGTTTATTATAGTTTTTTAAATGTTGATTTATAGTTATTTTTTTTTTATAGTTTTATAGGTTTTCCCCTGGTGATCATTGTACCTGCTAGTGCGCGACAGACTAGCATCAGTGATAAAATATTAGTAAATCTGGGGCTATGTGTGAGTTCTAGGGCTTATAGGATGATGTAATCCTTTTATATTTCACATACAGTTTGTGACCTTTACTGGCACTGAGAGATCTTGATCCCTGTTGTAGAATTTCTACTTTAGTGCCTTTAAATACATTCAGTGTAATTCCAGCCTTTTGGGTATTCTCAAAGACAGTTTGTACTGCGGATTCACAGCCAGATTTTTAATGTCACAAACAAGTATTAAATTGTGCTTTCACAGTTGATGGATGCTTGTGTGACTTCAGAACTATTTCAGAGCTGTGTTCAACGTTTGAGTCACCGGCTAGTGGGAGAAAGTTCTTTGTGCCAGAATAATTCCAGGCTGTGGCATCTTGGCTCTATATACAGAGGGTATAAAAATAAGGATTATCCAAATTATGTAATTATTTTAGTTAAAAGGAATTTATCCGCAGAAAATGAGATTTTAACAATGAAAAGCTGATTAAATAATATATCTTTTTTTTTTTTTTTAACTGGTATTGCACTTTCACAACCTTGCGCACTCACAATAGGCTATTTATTTTTTTTCTGTAGATCACGTAACAGCTTTCTTGTATAGCGCTAATATGGCCATATACTTTAGCTTTTAACTGAAAGGTCCTTGGGCCACAAGCTTATTTTTTATGGCCTATCCTCAGGATAGGGGGCAGAAACCCAGCCCATAGACGGATCATCTGTACAGAATTCCTTCCGGCGCCCATCCAGTACACAATGCGGGGCTGGAAGCAGAGAGCTCTGTCCACTGTATAGCGGCTCGGCACCTTCACTGCAGCTCAGCTCTCATTGAAGTCAGTGGGATGGGGAGCGTGTGTACTCTGCTCCTATTTAAGTAATGGGAGCAGAGCTGCAGTTCACTGGTGCTATACACACATACTCACTGTCTACTGTAGCAGCTTTTGACACCTTGAGGGTGCTGCAAAAGTTGATCTTTGCGTGGGTGGGTTTCTGAGCACTACAGATCAGATACTAATGACCTATCCTTTAAGGCATCAGTATTAAATATTCATTAAGAGCTGGAAAACACCTTTCAAAGACCCCCCCCCCCCCCCACCACCTTGTCTATCTGGACACCTCTTGCCTGTGGCTTATCTTCCCTGAGAACAAAACAGTCATATTGAAATCCAACAGCCCAATCCTCCTTTCTGCTTCTCATATCTGCCACTGGAAGAAGGGAAAGTGAGACACCTCCATAATCATACCATAGATAGCTGTTGGGTCTGCTGACAGTTACTACTTCTAAACCCTCCCATACACATACATGCTTGGCTCAGCCAAGAATCTGTGTGTTCTCATTAGTGGCAGGAAGGAAGGATGTCGCTGCCAGACACCTCTGGCGATGTCTTATCTCTCTTTAGAACAGAAGAAATGGCACGTTGAAATAAAGCATATAGAAATGGAGGGCTTCCAGCACTCAGGGATAAAATTTAAGACTGTGCTTGATACCCACCATTTTTATAGTTCACTTTGCATCTGGGGACCAACCCTGCTTGTCTGTGCACCAGTAGGATTTTCTCACTCCAGAAAGGAGTAGCGTATACAGTCCTGTGACTACTCTTGCACAGAAATATAGCATACAGTAATAAGCAGGTATGCAGCATCCTATTCACATTGACTTGGAATGCATTTTTTTTTTTTTAGGAAATTACCATTCTAATTGACTAACTGTATTGTTCAGAAGGGATTGTATGACAAAGGTCTAGTGTGTGGATGACAAGCTGTAGAACTGGATCCTCTTCATTTAGATGAATAACGTTTCAGAATAATGCATGTGACTTTATTGCCAAATCTACCCCGTAATAATAAAAATGTTTTGCCAAGTACAAATGATCCGGACAAAGCTTAACCTTTCCGGTAAGAGTTATGGGCTCAGTGAGTTAATCACTATGAATCACACTAAGCCATTGGGATATGATTCACAAGTAATGCAGTAGTGAATGGCAGAGTACATACATGGCTTGAGATTGGTCATTTTATGCAGAATTATGGTATTGCTTGCTCTTTACCCATAGTATTATAAAATGTATGCAAAACTATAATCTCAATAAAATGCTTTGCATTGCATTTCTTATCTTTTACTTGTCGTAAGTTATAGCCTTTATTCTTTTCTAAATCTGCACTCACAATTCTGCTGGTTTCTACTGGAATCACAGCTTGTTGACAGACTAAAGATGGCCAAATGCTCTAGCTATTCCTCTTGATCACTGCATACTCATGCATGCTTGGCTTAGACAAGTGTGCTTGTGTTCTCAATAGGGTGGTGACTTTTCTCACTTTAGAACAAAAGAATTGGCTGTGTTGAAATCCAGATGAATGGATGTTCTTCTAATAAAAGGATAGGTTAAGTCAATCAGAAGACACTACTTCGTAGCAGGTCTCCCTCTTGGCTCTTATTGAGGGGTGTCTAGTACTAGACCTACTTTTATGATGTCTAAGCTTTATGTAGTTATCGAAACACTTACTTACAGCTTTATTCTGAAATTATGTGCTCCCCTCTGGAGCACTGGCCTTTCTTCTCTTTCTCTGATTTGCACAATGTAGGTCAAAGTCACAATGCAAGTGTATCAAAGCCTCGAACTGACTCCCATAGACTTGTATTGATAGTTTGAGCTCCTGTTCATACAGGAAACTGTGTGTATCATAGGAGCAGAGAGGAGCACATAACTTTACAATAAGGCTACATGCACATAAAATCCCTCTCATCAAAAAAGTGAAATCCACACTAAAAAGTTGCACACAGAATTGACATGATGGAAATTTTAACATCTGCACCATATATCAATTTCAGCACTGAGCCTTGTCTACATGAAATTAAGAAAATAACTTTGAGTTAAATGCTAATGTAACATGCTGCAGATTTTCCATCTGACAGTCTGTGTACTCCACAATGGGTGTATGTAGTCTCAAACTGTAGGTAAGTGACTGATTGTAAATGGGGTAGGGGCAGTGGCGTAACTAGGAATGGCTAGGCCCCAAGTCGAACATTTGACATGGGGCCCCCCCCGAACCGGTTACGGGTCCCTAAACAATAAAATATGCTCAACAGTGGCCCCAGATAGTATTATATGCTCGACAGTGGCCCCCACACAGAATTATATGCTCCACAGTGGCCCCCCATACAGCATTATATGCTCTACATTGCTCCCCCCACACACAGTATAACATGCTCCACACAGTGGCCCCCACCCAGTATTATATGCTCCCCGCAGTGGTCCCCACCCAGTATTATATGCTTCACACAGTGGTCTCCACCCAGTATTATATGCTCCCCCACAGTGGGCCCCACCCAGTATTATATGCTCCCTACATTGGCCCCCACCTAGTAGTATATGTTCCACAGTGGCCCCCACACAGTATTATATGCTCTACAGTGGCCCCCACACAGTATTATATGCTCCACAGTGGCCCCCACACAGTATTATAAGCTCCCAACAGCCCCCCTCCGCTTCGGTGATATTATTTCACTCTAGGTTCTGCTCAGACCCCAGAATACAATAATCGGAGGCCCAGGGGAGGTGATTAAAAATAACAAACTCTCATACTTACCTTGCCTTACCTTTCCTTGGCATCCTCGCTCCATCCTGCCGTCTTCAGGTCCACTTCCGACGTCGCTGCTGAGGCCTGTGATTGGGCCTCAGCGGTCACATGGGCCCCTTTCCAATAACAGTATGTATAGCGGTCGGGGAACCAGGCTTTCCCCGACCGCTATCATAGTGGTCCGGGGCCCGGCCATCTCCACCTGCCGCGGAACCCGTACCCTGCCAGGTCCGGTCGCGGTCGCACCCCCTGCTACCGCGAACGTTATGTCACTGGTTTGTGGGGTTCGCGGTAGCGGCTGCCACAGGGCTCCGGGCCCCCCTAATGTCCCGGGCCCTGTGGCAGCCGCTACCACTGCTACCCCAGTATTTACACCCCCGGGTAGGGGGCTTTTGGTTAGAGGTTGCAGTATTATGAATACTGCTGTGGATTATAATTCTAAAATATTTTTGAGCAAAGTGACATTAAAATATATTCACATCTAAAGAACAATTAATTATATATATATATATGTGTGTGTAATAAAGCTACATAATAGGTTAGAAACTTTTGAAATATATTGTATTTCTGAACTTATCCTGTGCCGAGTTACATTCTGTATTAAGCTTTATTCACACAGGACAGATTTGTAGCAAAATCTCTTGCCACTGAAAATCCGTTCCATACATCATCATGGAGTTTTAAACCCCACTCGCAATTGGCTCAGTCACAAAACTTCTTCTTGTGAATATACCCTTAGGCCACATTTACACGGCCATAATACTTTAGTATTAAAAAACTGTATTACGGCCACAAATCCCATCCTGACCGTAGGGCTAATGACCTGAAGTTACAGCACAATAGATCCCTATGATGCCATAAGTTCAGGTCATTATCCAAGTGGCCGGGAGTGGATTTTTGTCTGTAATATTTTTCCTATAATACAGACATATTATGACGGTGTAAATCCAGCCTTATTGTCCAGAGCTGCATTGACTACACTTTCCTGAATATCCATAACCATCAGTAGCATGTACTAAGTCAGCCAAGAGTACTGGGAGATTTCAGTTCTGTGGTGTGTAGAATTGTGACTGCAGCTCTGGACTATAATGCAAGCTGAAAATAAGGATCATTACACGAGAAGTGATAGAATTACCATTGTTTCATTGTTCTTTCTGCTGAAGATTCAGTATTTTCTGCTTGTGAGCCCTCCTACCCCCAGCCCCACTCTTTACAGCATTGGTCCCAAACCTTTTTTGTACTAAGGACCACTTACATGTAGGACAATTTTGCTGTGGCCTGGCAGGGGGTGGGGAATTTGGTGGCGAGGCAGGGTTGGGGTGATTGGGCGCCTCATAAGAAAACTCAATAAAGTGTATATTTTAATGATTACATTTATACATTTCCTTATACTTTATTAAGGGAAATCTCTCTCGATATCATACATAACTTATTGGTGGTATAGACAGCTCCCTTAATAAAAGTATGCGTAGGGCATCACTCAGAGGGCACTATTAATGAAATGGTGTCCCCCATAGATATTACCTGTGTGTGTGTGTGTGTGAGGGGGGACTATTGCTTCTGGGGGCACTATTATAGTAATAGTGCTCCCCAGTTAATAACATTACCTGTATGTGGGGGAATAGTTAACTGTACAGGGCACCATAACTGTAATAATGCCCTAATAGTGCCCCTCCTCACAGGTAATAGTTCTCCCCCCCCCCACACACACACACAGGTAATGTTATTAACCTGGGGGGGCACTATTGCTGCAACAGTGCCATCGTAGTGCTCCCCACAGGTAATATTGCGTGTGTGTGTGTGTGTGTGTGTGTGTGTGTGTGTGTGTGTGTGGAACTATTATATGTGGGGACACTACTAGGACACTATTGCAGCAATAGTGCCCCTTAGTTAATTACATTACGTGTGTGTGTTTGTGTGTGTAACATATTGTTACTATAATTATAATTTCATTATACTTACATGGTCACTAATGCAGTCCCTGGGACATGTTCTTACACACAGAATGCGTACATCTTCTATTCTGCTCCCTGGTCCCAGTTGGCACCATAGCAAAGGTTCCGGGAGCAGAGTAGAAGATGCATACATCCTGTGTGTCAGAAGAGATCCCGGGAGCTGCATCAGGCTGGATTTACACCAGCGCTTACACTCAGTTTGGGGTTTCCGTCCCCGAATCTGCTTGAAAAATTATAGTCTATGGGGTCCGTGGATTTCCACGGGTAAGTGCTTTTTAAACAGATTGGATTTCCGTTTCTCGGGTCCCCTAGTGGACCCAAAGAACGGAAACCCGAACGCTAGTGTGAACCTAGCGTCAGTGATCAGGCAAGTGGAAAGTGATCTGCTGGTGTAGCCTACACCAGCAAATCACTCTCAAAAACGGGTCCTGTGGACACTTACAAAGTGTTGGCAGGATTACACGAAGCATAGGAGCCAACACCTAGTAGCCCACAGAGGTCCTCTGGGCTTGTACCAAAACATCCACAACCTGGTACTGGTCCGCAGCCCAGTCATTGGGGACCTCTGCTTTACAGGACAATGTAGATACAGTATATATTCTGGAATGTTCTCTGAATGATTTAAGCCAGACGTTGTTGGCTATTGCCTATTCATATTTACAGTGAGGGCATGATCAGCAATTTACGCTACTGCTTGATAAGCCATATTGATGTGTCAGCTTCACAGAATTCATTGTCTAGGTAATCCCATACTACTATTGATTTATGAATGAGATGAGGCTTTATGAGAATTACATAAAATTCAGACGTGTGACTATTAAACATGTTGATTCCAGTTTTAGCAAAACTTGATGAGTTCAGATACTGAAAGGTCAGCTCCTCAGATGCTGCAGTCAGGGTTTCCTCCGTCCAGCCTACCCCACAAAAAATTAGCTCTAACACAGCATCTGACTTTGGTACCTAGGGCCCACCTGTAAAATTAATTCTGGGGGCCCACTGTACTACATGTAAATATTTACTGAACCAACACACATTCCCCCATACCCCCAGTGGTAGTTTCGTGCCTAGTCCTTGCCTTGGACTTTTTGTTTTCTGTGGGTCCTGTCAATAGCTTGTTGGCTGGCTTTTACTTTTAGGCTTGGGCCGGAATACATGCTTACAACTGGGACCCCTGCATCAAAACTAAGGTGAACCCCGGAGTGAGGATACTTGCCTCTGCAGCTATTATTTATAATATATATATATATATATATATATATATATATATATATATATATATATAAAAATAATAATAATAATAATAATAATGGAGTTTTATATAATCTACCTAGTTGATTATATAAAGATGCTGTAGATCTATATGTAGTACAGTGAGTATAGTCTGCTGGGCACCCATGAGGCCCACCAGGGGAATAAACTGCTTACCTGTGGCCAGTCCGAGCCTGATAACACAGCTCCGTAGAATAAAATATACAAAAAAAAAAAAAAAAAAAAAGTTGTCAGAGCATGGCTATGCAGATTTTGCTTAATGTTTTGTTTTGAAGGTACTGAAGCATAACCAAAACAAAATGTATCTCCTGTAATTCTATCGAATAGTAAAATAAAATTTTTGTTTTTTTCCAGTTCCTATTTTTTTTTTTTTTTAATTTAATGCTGCTATAGGGGATATAAACTTAGAAACAAATACTCACCTCTACCCTCAACTCAGTTTCCATCAGTGGCAGCTCCTTTCATTGTATATAAGTGTGTCTGAGGGAACAGGTGCAGCCAATCACAAACCTCGGTGGTGACCTCTTCACATGTCACGTGACTGCTGAGGCCTGTGATTGGCTGGAGCTGTACTCTTACACAAACTAAATGGGATCTGTATACAATGGAATACAACAGAGCTGTCAACAATGGAAATGGAGGTGCGGGGAGAGGTGAGTAATTGTTTCTTATGTTCTCTGTAGCAGCAGCATTAAATAATAAAAATAGGAACTGGACAACCTGTTTGTCATTTTTATTGCACAGTGTGAACAGTGTAAAAACTAATCACTGGAAAAAAAAATCTTCCCTTTTTTTTTCTTGGCTATCAACTAAGCAGAATGTCTTTAAAGTACATTGTAGAGACCTGTCTAGCAGTCAATGGTCTCTCACCAAGAGGTACACTACCCAGTATTAGCCTCTGAGAGGCATTTTATAGGGCAGTAGGGGAATCCCTTTTCGCCCTCTTGTCTCTTGTGGCAAGACCCAGTGTCTAATAAGACCATAACTGTAATCCTCTACATATCTGTCATAACTGCATGCCAAGATTTGCAGCAATTTCACGTCTTGACTGTTGGAAGTCAAGTTAATATAAAACTTTCAAAAGCACAATACCCACCTGTACACCATGGGGTTGGGGTTCAGACTTGGGTCGGCTTTAGAAACTCTGACTGCATTCGTACAAAGGAATTGTGGTTGCATTTGATGTAAAATATCCAGTAATCCAGGTGCAAACATGAAGGGATTATCCTCAACTGAATCTCTAATTGCACAGCAGGATTAGAACTGGAATTATAAATATTTTTTTGCAGTCAATTAGACCATATAATTAGGCGCTAACTCATAAAGCTGTTTGGCAGCTTATGTGTAACTAAACCTCCGAACATTGTGGATAGAGTGGGGTTCAGTAGTATGTGGATTCACTTACACTGCATGTCTAGATAACTTGAGCTTCTGTCTGGTTACACTTCTTATTCAGATTTTTGTGCAATTTATTTATTTATTTTTTACTTCGGTCTATCCTGAAAGGGAACATGGTTAAGACATGCATGGGTGTAGCCATTAGCCTGTCAGATTTATGGTCATTTACACTAGTTTGTTGAGAGCTAGCATAGATTTCAATGCAGACACAGATTTCAATGCAGGCACATAGCGAAGTTGGAGTATGGTTGTAGCCTGTTACCAGGGAGGTATATAAATCTGCATAGGAATTGTGTACACCAAACAGTATAGTTTTAAAAGGAAAATGGGCAAAATGAATTGTGCATGCATACACAGAGCTTTTAAGAAGCAAAGTAGGATTTTTATGCAGTATGTATATACCTTATGCTGAATCAGTACTCTGCATAATCCAATTTAGGGGTTTACCGGAAGTATAAAATTGATAGGCCATCATTATGACAGAAATATCCATCATGATGTGGGATCTAGCACCTACTAATGATGAACACTGTAACATTTAAAGAAAATGTGAAAATTTTTTATTTTTTTATTTATTTTTTTTTAAAGACCATTTTATGTTAAAAATATCTTTAAAGAATTTTTAAATTATTTTATATATATATATATATATATATATATATATATAAACAGTACAGACCAAAAGTTTGGACACACCTTCTCATTCCAAGAGTTTTCTGTATTTTCATGACTATAAAAATTGTAGATTCACACTGAAGGCATCAAAACTATGAATTAACACATGTGGAATTATATACTTAACAAAAAAGTGTGAAACAACTGAAAATATGTCTTATATTCTAGGTTCTTCAAAGTAGCCACCTTTTGCTTTGATTACTGCTTTGCAAACTCTTGGCATTCTCTTGATGAGCTTCAAGAGGTAGTCACCTGAAATGGTTTTCACTTCACAGGTGTGCCCTGTCAGGTTTAATAAGTGGGATTTCTTGCCTTATAAATGGGGTTGGGACCATCAGTTGTGTTGTTCAGAAGTCAGGTGGATACACAGCTGATAGTCCTACTGAATGGAGTGTTAGAATTTGTATTATGGCAAGAAAAAAGCAGCTAAGTAAAGAAAAACGAGTGGCCATTTATTACTTTAAGAAATGAAGGTCAGTCAGTCCGAAAAATTGGGAAAACTTTGAAAGTGTCCCCAAGTGCAGTGGCCAAAACCATCAAGCGCTACAAAGAAACTGGCTCACATGAGGACCGCCCCAGGAAAGGAAGACCAAGAGTCACCTCTGCAGTGGAGGATAAGTTTATCCGAGTCACCAGCCTCAGAAATCACAGGTTAACAGCAGCTCAGATTAGAGACCAGGTCAATGCCACACAGAGTTCTAGCAGCAGACACATCTCTACAACAACTGTTAAGAGGAGACTGTGTGCAGCAGGCCTTCATGGTAAAATAGCTGCTAGGAAACCACTGCTAAGGACAGGCAACAAGCAGAAGAGACTTGTTTAGGCTAAAGAACACAAGGAATGGAAATTAGACCTGTGGAAATCTGTGCTTTGGTCTGATGAGTCCAAATTTGAGATCTTTGGTTCCAACCACCGTGTCTTTGTGCGACGCAGAAACGGTGAACGAATGGACTCTACATGCCTGGTTCCCACCGTGAAGCATGGAGGAGGAGGTGTGATGGTGTGGGGGTGCTTTGCTGGTGACACTGTTGGGGATTTATTCAAAATTGAAGGAATACTGAATCAGCATGGTTTGCGTTTAGTTGGACCATCATTTATTTTTCTACAGGACAATGACACCAAACACACCTCCAGACTGTGTAAGGGCTATTTGCCCAAGAAGGAGAGTGATGGGGTGCTACGCCAGATGACCTGGCCTCCACAGTCACCAGACCTGAACCCAATCGAGATGGTTTGGGGTGAGCTGGACCGCAGAGTGAAGGCAAAAGGGCCAACAAGTGCTAAGCATCTCTGGGAACTCCTTCAAGACTGTTGGAAGACCATTTCAGGTGACTACCTCTTGAAGCTCATCAAGAGAATGCCAAGAGTGCGCAAAGTAGTAATCAAAGCAAAAGGTGGCTAATTTGAATATAAGACATATTTTCAGTTGTTTCACACTTTTTTGTTAAGTATATAATTCCACATGTGTTAATTCATAGTTTTGATGCCTTCAGTGTGAATCTACAATTTTTGTAGTCATGAAAATACAGAAAACTCTTGGAATGAGAAGGTGTGTCCAAACTTTTGGCCTGTACTGTGTGTGTGTGTGTGTATATATATGTATGTATATATATATATATATATATATATATATATATGTGTGTGTGTGTGTGTATGTATGTATGTATATATATATATATATATATATATATATATATATATATATTTAATTTTCCATGCTCCTATCTATATAAAAAAAAAAAAAAAAAAGTGCTGTATTTTGCAATTATCACTCTGGCCACTAATGACACTTGATGATGCTTAGTTCTCTAGGCATGATTACAATAGAAGAAAACTGTCTATAGATAGCACCACTGACCCATCCTTTGCATCCACTACTGAGAAACGATAATGTCACAGCTTATCTATACCCCCTCCCTGCACAGAACATGTCTACAGAACGTTCCCATAGACCTCATTGATGCAAAGAAAGAATATGGGGGTGGCACCGAGCTGCCCACACTGAAATATAGTCCAATAGAGTCCGGAGGTGTATAGATATAAACCTCCTCACTTTCTTAGGCTGTGCAGTGGTTGGCAACAGCCTATATCCGTATAGTACCTTCTCAACCAAGCCGGAGAGGGTAGAAGCAGCTAGAGTCACAACCGCACGTCACTTAGGCGACATCCGAGATGAGATAGAGGGATACCAGTAGCGATCCTGTATCTGAATCCACACCAAGGGACAAGGAACAGGAAAGCTTGTAGAAAGACACAGCGCTTCACCACGCATGGTACGTCAAAATCACACTTTAATCCAGACACGAATAAAAAACACACGACGCCGGGATTGGCGTTTCGGGGCAATACCCCTTTTTCAAGTGTATGACAGTGTCAGTAGACAGAGAGACATGTGACACTGTGCAGATTTCTAGACGCCACTCAGAGGGTATATTACCCAGCAAATTAGACCCAACCACATGTCTCTCTGTCTACTGACACTGTCATACACTTGAAAAAGGGGTATTGCCCCGAAACGCCAATCCCGGCGTCGTGTGTTTTTTATTCGTGTCTGGATTAAAGTGTGATTTTGACGTACCATCCGTGGTGAAGCGCTGTGTCTTTCTACAAGCTTTCCTGTTCCTTGTCCCTTGGTTTGGATTCAGATACAGGATCGCTACTGGTATCCCTCTATAGACCTCATTGAGTCAGCTCCAGACTATTACCCTGCCTATAGCCATGACTCTGCTGTAAAGCATATCACTAAATGCTGTTAACAGAGCAGAGGAAAAGCTTGGGCAAGATGGCAGCCCCCATATCATGTACAGAAAATAGAATAAAAAATGTACAATCATAAAAAAAAAATCAGATTAGAAAAAAATTATATATTTAATATCTGGTGTAATAATAAAATAATAAAATTGGTGATATATTCACTTTCACCCCTTTTGTTTCTGACTCCCCGCCTTCCAAGAGCCATAACTTTTTATTTTTCTGTACACATAGCCATATGAGGGCTTAATGTTTGCAGGACATATTGTACTTCGGAATGGTACCATTCAATATTTAATGTGTGTGACATCTTACTGGCTTTTCATTTACAGCATTCACTGTGCAGCCAAATTGACATGTCACCTGTATTCTTTGGGTTGGTACAATTCCAGGGATACCAACTTTAACCCCTTAAAAAAGAAAAAAAAAATCCCAAAGTTTTGAAAAAAAATAAATAAAATTCTTGACGTATTCTGACACCTGTAACTTCTTTTTTATGTTTCCATGTACGGGGATGCATAAGGTGTCTTTCTTTGCGGCCAGATGTATTTTTTTTCCATTTATACCATTTTGGGGAATGTCTGATGTTTTGATCGCTTTTTATTCAAATTTTTTAGGAAGCGAAACGGCAATAAAAAGTTTGTTTCCTTTTTTTTTTAAATTTATTTATTGATTTTTTTTTTATTTTTTTTTTCCCCCACTGGCAACACGCCGGGATTGCATGTCTCATTGACTATAATAAAACCGTATTACAGTCTATGGGAGATTCACTATATAGCTATTGATATGCTATGACAAGCATGGGAGCCTTCATTAGCTTTCTGGCTGTTGAAGGAACAGCATATCTCCCCCCGATCTTACCGTGTGGGAGCTGTAAAGGTACGGGGTTGGTTGGAATCGGCTCTGGGCGGCTCCCGGGAACTTTAGGGGGAGGCATTACAAATAACAATGACCATGAGAAGAGTGAACTCTGATTGCAGGCTTTAGTTCTGCACAGAGGAGACCTGGTGGCTGTGGTGGCCGCTCTGCTTCAGAGTGGCTGCCATCTTTAAAGACCTGGTAATAGTATGCTGGATGTTGTCAAAGGGTTAAAGGGAGTCTGGCAGCAGTAAAAATGTAATCAGACTAATAACAGTATCTTGTAGAGCAATTCTACACTTTACAAAGATGTCGGCATCACAACTCCATTTTTATCATTGTTTCTTCTACTGCTAGGGCTTCACTCTCCACTCCAGATAACCGTCCCTAACTCCAGACAAAGTGGGAGATGTCACTCAAGCAGTGGGCTGAAGCTGGGCAGCAATTAGGGTCAGTTATCTAGAGAAGAGAGTGAAGCCCCTGCAGGAGAAGAAACTGCCCTAAAGCCCCTTTTCAGCTCATTTGCATAAGAAAAAAATGTTGATTTTCATGAAAATGAAGCTGCAATGCAAAATAAGACTGACTTCTGTGGAAAGTGTAGAATTCGCCCTGCAAGGTACTGTCATTAGTTTGATACAAATTTTGACAGACTCCCTTTTATATGCGTTTTCACATTCTGTTTTATACTGATCCACAGGATAGATCATTACTATCTGATCTGTGGGGTCTGGTACATGAATCCTGCACAGATCAGCTCTCCAACCCGTACTCTCTGTTCACTCAATGACCTAAGACTAACATCCTCTATTATCAGAACCTCCCACGCTCGTATACAAGACTTCTCCCGAGTTGCACCACTTCTCTGGAATGCACTATCCCGGACTATCATATTAACCCCTAATTTCCACAGCTTCAAACACAAACTAAAGACGTATCTTTTCAGACAGGCCTATCACAACTCCTAATGTAAACCCTTCCGTAGTTAGATTCCCTAAAACGTACTCTCTGTTCACGCTCCCACATTACCCCACAGGATATGATGCCATATCAGACTAGCTTTATATGTCCAGACACCATCTGCACGTTAAAGGACACGACTGGTGACTGCTCATACAGCTTTATATATGTGTAATGACAGTAACCTCTATTACAAAAATGTCTGACCATTGTATAAGCAATGCTATGTCTGTTGCCGCCCCTGCTACCTCTTGTGTCACCCCCTCTACCTCATAGATTGTAAGGTCTTGCGAGCAGGACCCTCAGTCCCAGTGTGTGAATTGACTATTTCTTTGTAATGTATCTTTTTTGTCTGTACTTGAACCCTACAAATTGTACAGTGCTGTGGAATATGTTGGTGTTATATAAATAAAATGTAGTATTATTATTATTTGACATCATCATCTTCATCCTTCATCATCTGGAACCTGCTCAGTGGACGTGGGTGGAAGCAGCGCTGCACCTATTCATGTAATAGGAGCGGAGCTGCAGTAACTGCTATAGAGTAGACGAGGCTGCAGCTAGAATAGGACTGTATGCACACTCTGTGCACTGCAGTAGCTGACAGAACAGAGGCTGACAGAACAGTTGACCTGCGTTGGCAGGATCCTGGTGTTCGATAGATCAGATTCAGATGAAATATCCTATGGATATATCATCAGTATAAGCCATGCATATGGGGCTCGTAAAACCCCTTTACATAATGACATTCTGGTTACCTGCATCACCACTAGGTGGCGCTTACTTATAGGACATACTCCTCTTAAATAAAAGTCTGTCATTGTAATTTGCAAAAAAATTATTAAGACTGGAGTATAAATTGCGAGCCTTCATAAATCTGACACATTGTCTTAACAAATGGATGAATGCTTTAAATCAAAACTGGGATTTGGACAAAAAAATGTATGGCCATCTTTGAGATCCTGAAGTCTAGGTGGTTACCTGCTAGCTCTGTGTACTGTGTCCTGATGGAGTTGCATAGGATGAGTGACACGTGACTGGGGCAGCATCGTCATATTGTTTATTTGAGCCTTGCATAGAGTAAGCTTGCCTACACACAGATACAATGGAACCGCCAGACCCAGATTTGCCACGTCAGCATGTTATTTTTATTACAGCCTGCATGCACTGCTATACTTACACCAGCGTACAGTACGGGTGGATGAAGCGTATGGAAGTGTGATTCTTGGATTTGTGACAGTTATATTGGGAGAATCGGATACTAGCTGTAGGAAATGCTGAGTGAACAAAGCTTAAGGTAGCTTAGGTCAGATGAATTGCTGACTGAGAGCGTCAGACCAACCATTGGCGCTCTGCATCCAGGACGCTTGTGAGTGGCAGGATAAGACTGGATTTTAATCACTTATTAACCCAGAAACAATGAAGGGAATGTATGTACTGTAGATTCTCTGCTGCCACCTTGTGAGATAAAACGTGATGAGTGACGTAATTGGTATTTGGATACGTATATGCACAATGAGTCCGTATCTAATAATGCTGGTAATGAAGAGTGCACTGAGCTGAGAAGCGTACACCTGCTGTATATATAAAGTTACCTCCTACTGAATATCCTTCAGATGCAGCAGCATTTTCCAGGAAATGTCATCTAAATGTCCATATTGCACAAAGACAACCCAAATTAGTCTCTGGTGGCACAGCTAGGGGCACCAGGAACCAGTGTGTGATTCTTCCATCTGTCTCAGCAGCCCATGTTCAAGGTGAATTCTCATTCGCTTTGTATTTGTTATATTAATACAAATAAACTACCTACATGGCAACTAGCCCCTCTTATCTCCCAAGTATTCCAGAACTATGAAGGCAGGATCACTAGAGATTTCAGGAACTACCCGCTCACCATACAGCACACATCAGCCCAGAGTGCCCAAAGTTCCATCACCCCTTAGGATATAAATCATTTCTGGAAGTAACAAAGTTTAAATTGACACTCAAACAGGACCTTTTAGCACCTCTACCAACTCCAGGGGGCACTCCACTATGTTCAGTAGCTGGAATTTTCTCTCTAGTCCCCACCATTACAAAGCTATTAGTCCTATTAATTTTGGTGCCTGATCTATCAATTATGTTCTCTACAGAAAAGGAGGGGGGGGGGGGGGGAAGGTAAAATTCTGAGCACCCTGACAATGTCTATCACTGATTGGCTAGCGTCAGCAATCTCGAAGTCACAATCCACTATGTGACTGCCCACTTGACCGTAGGGAGGCAAATTACTGTATTGGGCACTGAAAATAATTGCCCTGATTGCTTGAGAATGGTGGGGGCTACAGAAAAAATTCCAACTGTGCCAGAATTAGTAGAGGGGTGTCTACTACAGGATTAAAGGAGCTGGAGTCCATGGAAGTCATGAAAGGTTTTGTGCTTCAGTTTACAAGACCTTTCAACATTTACAGTTACTTTTGTTGTGTTGCTGCAGCGTGATATCTTATCACTGACAAGTTAAACTTTGCTACAGCCACCTATATTAGGCACTGCCCTGCAGGCTATTGTGACATCTATAGGTGCATTAGCAGTAAGAAAGCTTAAAGGGGTATTCCAGACAAAGATATTTAAAGGGAGTCTGTCAGCAGGAAAGTGACAGCGCCTTGTAGGGCGGCTTCTACTCTTTCTTATTTTGCATTGCAGATCTATTTTCATGAAAATCCAATTTTTATACTTATGCAATTTAGCTGAAAAGGGCTTTAGGGACATTTTTTTCTCCTGCTGATGCTTCTCTTCTTTTCAGGTAACCACCTCTAACAAAGTGGGAGATTTCACTCAAGCGAAGGGAAAGGGGCAGTTATCTAGAGTAGAAAGCAATAACCTGGCAGGAGAAGAAATGCCCCAAAAGACCCTTTTCAGCTAATTTGCTTAAGAATCAAATCCTAATTTTCATGAAAATGGAGCTGCAATGCCGAATAATAATGGCATATTTGGAAAGTGTAGAAACAGCCCTTCAAGGTAGTGTCATTAGTTTGATACCAAATTTCCTGCTGACAGACTCCCTTCAAGGCAGATACTCAGTGCATGTATTAACCTGAAGTGTCCCTTTTTAATTTTTCTCTTCAGCTCTTCTATCAGTTCTAAGATAAAATATATTTAGCTGCTTGGAAACGCTCTTACTTTACTGAAGGTAAATACCATCTGTTATATAAAAATTACATTTTTCTACCCTGTGATATACATGTGTGTGGACTGCATAGATATAAGTGAATGCCACAATGGTTTCCAGGCAGCTCCAGATATTTATGCTGTATTCCTCATATGTATTTCTCTTTCATTGCTATTAGAGTGTTAAAAATGCACCTCAGAGTGGCTAGTGCTTATACAGGTATGTCCAAAGGTGGGCTTTTGAGGAGGTTTTGTGGGCATAGTTGCAATAGTTTGAGGGTCTTTCGCCATGTATGTATATAATGTGTTTCCTACAGAATTGAGAGAACTCCTTTTCTGTTGTGTTAATAGAGGGTACAGAGGGAGTAGTTACACCCGGGCCCTGCTGCCTGGGGGGGCGCATCTGCCACATATCAGCACACCTGTATTATAAGTGTCAGATGGGAGGTGTAGGCACCGTTACAGGCTTTTCAATAGGGCTCAGAAGCTTTAAGTTATCTCTAATATACAGTCATGAGAAAAACAATGTACAGCCTTTTTTATTTTCATGGTTTTATGTTAAATCCAACCTCAGATGAAAAAACACACAATAAATTTAAACATTTTTTTGATTTAACAAAAACTAGAAATTAGGAGGGTAAGTAGTAGTTGGGTGCTGCTAATTAAATACCCTTGATTAATTGATCATCAGCAAGTGTGAACACTTCTATAAAAGTAGACGTTTTGGCAGTTTGCTGGTGTGGAGCATATAGGTGTCTTAACACAATGTCAAGGAGGAAAGGCAGCAGCAATGATCTCAGAGAAGCAATTGTTGCTACCCAGCAGTCTGGGAACATTTTGTAAAAAAGTTTTTGTATTGTGTCCTGATACATAAAACCATACTAATCAAAGACGATGTACTTTGATCTCCTGACTGTAGAAGGTTTTAAAAGCAGCCTACAGTACATTTTGTGAATTCAGTGATCAGAAAATTGTTCCAATTGTGTAACAGACAACTGGCAGCTGTGATTATCCCTTGCTTGAGGATTTTAGATACCTGTTAAGTCTGTTCTTTTGACATGTCCATTACAGGAACCGTCGCATTGAAAACTGTCCAATCTGCAGGCAGCATGTTATTGAGCTGCAGGAGCTGAGATTGACTTATAGTTGTATTAGAAAGGTTCTAAAATAGCTCATCGTGTTTTCATTTACATGTCTGTGTTCTGGACTTAGGAGTCCAGTAGGTGGTCCTATTCACTGATGGACAGTCTTTGCATAAATTTGAATACAAAGATGGATGTCAATCACTGAGTAAGACCACCCACTGGACTCCTAAGCCCAAAGTTTATAGTGGAACTTCTGCAACAAAACTATATATCAATCTGCTCAGCTCCTCCTGCTCTATAGTATGCTGCCTGCAGAATGGGACAGGTCCACTTTAACAAATAAATCCCTTACATTCTGTAAATCATGTCCTTGGTGGTCTCTCTGTCCAAGATGGATACTACAGTGACGTGATTCCATGACAGCCATTCTGAGGTTTTCAAGAGGAAGAGAAAAGCTTTAGCGTAAATGTTTATTTTGTACTGAAGTACTTGCATCTGTGAAAACATTATGATGTGTCTGCAGTAATAAAACGGCTTATGTTGCAGTGTGAGGTTCAGGTTGGCTTGTTCAGAGCTGACAAATACAAAGCACTCATCCGAACAAAGGAGAACCAAGATATTATTCAGCTGCTCAAATGATTTGTAAGCGTCATAATTGTTGTACCGCAGGAAGAAAGAAATGGGCAATAATCTTCTCTATTCATATAGAGTAATCGTGCCTGAGACCAGTGAATTCAAAGGACAGTCTGCATGTTGCGGCATGGCATTTACATGGAGTAGTTTGGAAAGCACATTTGATTCTGTCTGTAGTGTTTGCTTCCTTTTGACCATATTTTTGGAGTTTTTAGTGGGAATGAATCACCTATATTATTTTTTTTTTTTTTACAAATTAAAGCTAACTAAAATTTCAAACAACTTTTTTGATTTTCTGGCCGTATTTGCATCATGAATACATTATGTAATATCATTTTATTAAATTTTGGCTCCTTTCGGTGAAATCCTGCATTTCTCTCTTCTTCCCCTTGCTTCTCTATTGAGAGCTGTTCCCTGATGCTCAAGGTGTACGGTGTACAGGCTTGTGTGTAAAGCAGCAAAAATGGGAGCGGGAAGGGTCACTTCAAACAGATATATCTCTGGCAATATAAAACAGAAACTTTCATCCTTCATATGACGCCTTCACACACAAGTTCTACCTGGAATAATTCCAGAAATATCATTAGTTGAAAATGGGATTGGGATATTTATATTTTACGGAAAGTCCTGCAGATAGGACTTTTCTCTCCGCATTTTTTGGGCGTATACGAGGCGGACTCCATTATAGTCTGAAAATGGCGGACAAACAATGGACCCTACTATAGTCTATGGGGTCCGCCTGTGTCCACAGGGAACCGCTGTATTGGCGTTCCAGCTCTCTGTCATTTGGGTCCCCCGGCAGACCCAAACGACGGAGAGGTCGGTGCAGATGTGAACCTAAGGTACTTGGATATTGATGACCTATCCTTAGGATGGATCATCAGTATCAGATCGGTTGGAGCTCAACACACAGGACCTCCAACGATCATGTGAATGATGAACAGGACATTATGTACCCTGTGAAGCAGAATCGCCACTCACCCCCGAGTGCTGCTGCTTGAATCAGCTGATCTGAGGGGTTTACTGGTGTTAGACACCCACTGACTCATTTTTGATGACCTATTCTAAGAGTAGGCCATCAGTATTTTATTCCCGGAAAACCCCTTTAATTCATGGTAAAACCTCTTCAGTTGTAGGGTCAGGAGAAGAGGTTTCTGCAGGAAGTGATATGTGTCACTCAGCTCTATGTAATCCTCATATTCGGACATCAGATGTCAGTGGTAAATTTTTGCTGTAGTACTTTATTTTCCCTATAGTGGCTGCTGTAGGAGAAATCAACAACCAATAGAAATTTTCTCACCTCTCATATTACAAAGATCTTCCAAATCTCTAAAATGGGTGACCAATCCTAAGAATGGAGATTAAAAAACAAAAACCCCAAAACAAAAATTAACCCAGTCCTTTAAGGGGTTAAAAAGATTATCTTTGATTAAAACAATTCTTTGTTTTGTTTTATTGCATTTATAGCTGAACAAAATGGTAAAATGGAATAAATCAAGTTGATAGGTATATTGTATAATCTGGATGTAGTACGACTTTAACTTTGCTTGTTCTTGTCGATGAACTGTAAGCAGCACATTGCAGTCATCCATTATCGTTGCTCCATATGGAGAGGAGGGTGGGATGTTATTATAGATGCCTCTCAGTTTGTTTCCCATCTGTCTAACTTTAGAAGAATATTACTAAATAGTTCTTTTTCACATTTTCCTCAGAAATGTTCCCGGAGTAAACACGCTTCAGTAGTCACTTTGTATTCCTCTCTGCTGCCATGTTTTGTTATATTGACTTCAGAGCAGAACTCTTTAGATATACATAATAGACATAAAGTCTTGCTTCACTTGTGCTGCATAGAAACTTTTCTAGTGAATTCGTGTCCTCAATCTACGTGTCTTGTCTATGCCACAAGTCCCGAACATAGCTGGTGATACATAATGAGTATTTTGGGGTTACAGTAATGTATATTATGATGGCTTCTTGTATGACATGCATCAACTTGATCTCGATTTCGTGTAATTTGCCTTATGCAATTCCAGTAAAAGTTAATAGGAGCTACAGAAACCGTGTAACTCCCGTTCTCCTTTATGGGAGGAGTTACAGAAACCGCGTAGAGCAGCACCGCTCGTCTGCTTCTATAAGTCCTGCCCTGGTGGTCGTGACTTGCACCAGTTATTACAGCAAATTGTAAACAGGACTGACCATCTAATGTGTAAGGAGTCTGTCACTGTATTTTCAAAACTTCTGGCTATTGAATTTTAGATGTTGGTAGGATTGGGCTGTTACATTTAATGGTAGTCTACCACCCCCCAAGCATACTCAACTGCCACCACTGTGTTACAGAGCACATTACAGTGATAAACAACATATCCTTGTTATGTATGTCAAGTTCTTATATTTAAAAAAAACAAAAAAAACACTTTGAAGTCTTATGCAAAAGAGGCTGTTGGTGCACTGGGGGTGGGCCTTCAGCCCTGGGAGCAATGTTCTTGCCGCTCAAGTAGGCACATCATAACAGTGGGGGGGGGGGGGATAAACTCTGACTGCACAGGGTAGCATAAGCAGGAGGTGGTAGGGATTTGGGTGGCCAAAAGCAGTGCTCCAGAGAGCTGAAGGCCCGCCTCTATTGCACCAGCTGCCTCACTTGCATGAAATTTCAAAGTTGTTTTTCTCCAAATCTATAAAAGTGACATACATAACAAAGGTATGTTGTTTATCACGGTCGTGCTCTGTTACACAGTGGTGGTAGTTGAATGTGTGTAGGTTTGGTGGTAGACTCCCTTTAAGAAACCCACCCACCTTTTTTTCTCAGAGGAGATGAGTTACCACCAGAGATGTCTGGCAGCAGCTTATTCCTCTTTCCCTATAGAGAACACAGTAGAAAGCCAAGCTTGCAAGTGTATGGGGTTGTTGGGAAGAATAGGTGTCAGCCAAACAAGCATTCGGTCAACAGCTATCTAAAATTTATGGCCATTTTAAGGATTGGACGTCAATATGTGCACAATGTCAGAAGGCCATAACGTATAACTAATACATAAAATACATTCTTTATGCCTGCCTCCTCTGGTAAAGGTAAATGGCTCCAGAAAAACAATAGATCTGTTTATGGGCAGCATGGTGGATCAGTGGTTAACACCTGGGTCCGAATCCTGCCAAGGATAATATCTGCAAGGAGTTTGTATGTTCTCCCTGTGTTTGCGTGGGTTTCCTCCGGGTACTCCGGTTTCCTCCCACACTCCAAAGACTTACTGATAGGGAATGTAGATTGTGAGCCCTATATGGGATAGTGATTGACAATATCAGTAAAGCGCTATGGAATATGATGGCGCTATATAAGTAACCATAATAATAAAACAAACTTTAAATTGAAACTCTCATTTTATTTATTTATTTTGCTTTTGTGTTGGGGATGGGGGGGTGTTTGGTGTATTTGTATTTTTACAATACAAATGTTTATTGTTGTTACAGCCTGTTTTATAATAAAAAAGGAAGCTAGATGGGTTAATAAAGAATATTACAAAAATGGTCACCAAACGCCCCCTGACACAACAGCAAAAAAAAAAAAAAAAAAAAGGGAATTACACTTTAAAGAAAACTTGTCAGTGCATAATGGTTAAATCACCTGAGTGTATGGTATGGTAGAAGGGGGAGAAGCTTGGCTCTGGAGCAGAATTTTTGAGGGAAGATCAGAATAAATCCTTACAGGACTCCTAGGAGGGACAATGAATTTTGTTTACTCCGCCCACACAGGGATGATTGACAGCTCTCCTGGTATCAGTATATGTACAGACAAGGCTGTCACTACCTCTTTATAGGTAGGGACAAGTTTGCTTTAAGATTAAATAGGCCATGTGCTCAAACAAATCCGATATAATTCTGGTTGCAATGGACAGGACCACACTGTTTAATAAATGGCCCTAGGGGGTTGTGGTTAAACAGAAACTGAATATGTTCCTTTGCTCTCATATCACATGGTTCGTCTATTAGAAGCAAATCATCTCTTTTCTAATAGGGAGATGTCATATGCAGTTTTTATGATCTTTACAACCACAGATGTTGGCACTTTCTTGTTATAGGTCTATAGAATATGTATACAACAATACTTCAGTTTCTAAACCATTGTTCTATAAGTTAATTTTCCTGCAGTTTATGAAATACAACAATCTCTTGTACAGAAAATTTTGGCAATCTGATCAAAGATACGCAGTGGGGGGCAGTCCAACCAGACCATAGGATTTGCTGAGGAAAATGGGATGCTGTTTCTGTTTTTTTATCCCGTCCCTATACCAAGCCGGACAAGTCAGACTTTTATTTATTTATTTTATTTATTTATTTTCTGATTCTCCCACAATAAAAAGGTTGGGAATGACTGGGTTACCCTATAGTTACCCTATAGTTAGGGTATATTCACACATGCCAGATTTCCTTCAGACATTTCTGCAAATGTCTATTTCATTAAATGTGGCTTGCAGAAATGTATGTGCACCAAAGCAATCCCAATCTGATAGATGGAACAGATTTTCTGTCTGCTATGTGTGATTGTTCCCCTAAATTTCTCCAATTCACACTTCCTACTTAAATAATTTCAAGGGAAAGTATTGTTACAAAATCTAGATGCAGTAATGGCATCCAGCCACTATACAGTGTATGGAGCTGTTTGCTTTCAGGTCCATGCACTGTATAGTACAGGCATTGAATAACTCCCCCACCCACCTTCTCAGAACAGGTGATCTGTTTGGGGGCTGGGAACTGATCAGATATTTATGGCCTATTTGAGGCCATAAAGAAATCCTGGACAAGCTCTTTAAGACATTCCCATTCAGAAGCATACAACATTTAGCCAGTGTAGTAAAATATTGGGCAGAACAATGCTCCATCTTCACCAGCACTGTCAACAGGAATTTTTGGGCCCCATACAAGAAAATCTTACTGTCTGTCCCCCTCCTGCAGAGTCGTGCAGGCGGAAGTGGCACATTGCCGTCTATGTAATACAGTAGTAGGGCCTCCTCTAATAAAGGGGTCTGGCAGCATGTATATACATGATATGTTTTTAACTTCTGGTGTTGACGCAGGATCCTTTTCTGTTAGAGCTGGGACAGTGCCCCTGATGGTAGTACCGACAGTAGTATCCCTGATGGCAGCCCTGGGCATCACATAGTATAAGACAAATCAGTTTTTAATTAGTAAACTTATTTCTGTATCTGGTATATGTATTAGAATCTGGTTGCTAGGGACAACTGTCCCAAATTTCCTTTGCACCAGGTTTGATAAATCTCGGTCGTTTAGTTTTTAGTTTTTCTTCCTTGACACTTCTATTTGGTGTTTTTCAATGAAGTCACCCTCTTGTCTAGTCAGCACATCCTGTTTGTGTGCTATAAAGTATCAAGTAATATCAGAGGGAAAAGAGAAATTATAAATGCAATACTGCAATAACGGGCTAGTCTACAATACATGATAAAATGCAGATCTTCCTAAATTACTATTAGGCTTTGTTTTTTTGTTTTTTTTTTCAGCTATGGCCTAAAGAGGACCTTTCACCACCTCCAACTCTTTGCAACCTTTAATAGGGGCCACATCACTGATTCCAGCACAGTTGGAATTTATTCTCTAGTCCTACCCATTGCAAAGTAACTGGTGCAGTTAGTTTCAGCATCCATTATGCTAATTATACTTTCCCCTGTCAGGAGGGTGGTCCTGAGATGGAGAAGACAACCCAGGACCACTCACCTGACAGTAGAGAGCCTAGTTACCATTTTGTGTGCTGAAACTACCTGCACAGATTACTCAGGAACAGTGGGGGCTAGAGGAAAAACTCCAACTGTGCGAGAATCAGTGGAGTGGCCCCTAGTAAAGGTTGCAAAGAGTTGGAGTTGATGGAAGTGGCAAAAAGTCTTTAAGTGATGAAAAATTTAAAATATATGGAGGGTGGGATACTAGAAAAGGCAACTTGTGGTAATGTTTATAGCAAACTCCAGACTACCCAGGTGTAACTGTAAAAGGTATAAAGGTTGCAGTCACATTTGGGTCTAGGATATCGCTATACAATGAAACTAGTTCTATATATGACGCATAGTAGTTGGAGTGCCCAGATTTTGCCTAAGAGCCTCTAGTTATATCACTGCGGTCCATAATATTGAGAAACTGTCACTCTTATCTGTAACCTTATGGTAAACTGATAAGATCTGTAATGTCTTCATCTACAATACTTGTCTTGTTCAGGGTTATGAGAAATATGCGCTATAGTTCACCTGTAGGTTCTTGGCTCACACACAGTTTATATTGGATACATATGTCAAGTAATTCAGACTCGTATCATTTTTGACACCTGACCCCAAACAACTGTGTTTCATATCTCACTGCTGGATTAGGATTTATGAGTGAATGTCTAAAGAAAAGTGTGGCTGTTAAAATGGTTTCTTCAATGGATGTGTTCCATGTGCCAAAACTTTTTTTGTTACTTATTTGCAGGTGGATGGAAGCATGTCTTGTGGAGGAACTGCCGCCAACTACAGAACTGGAAGAAGGTTTAAGAAACGGGGTTTATTTGGCAAAGCTAGGCAGATTTTTTGCTCCGAAATTGATATCTGAAAAGAAGATTTATGATGTGGAACAGACAAGATTTAAGGTTTGTTCTTCGACTTTTATAACAGTATTGTTTTGCAGGTGTGTTTTGACCTTACACATTCTTACTTAGCTTCATAATGTATCAAAAATGGACTGCCAAATCCTGAGCGATCTACTATCCCATCTCTACATAAACCCATACAGCCTCTCCCCATGTCATTTTCTTTTAGTCATCAAAATGGTTGATATTTACCCAATGGTGAGAATTAGAAAAAAAAATGATTTCCCATCTCCACTACCACTTTAGTCACAATCCATCACAATCTATGGACCACTATGGGATTATGGGAAAACTTCATTTTTTTTTTTTTTTTTTTTTTTTTTTTTTATGACAAACTGACTTTCTTGAATCCTTCTTGAATCCTTGAGATGGATTGCAGCTCACACAAATTTCAGATTACACATGTTCATAGAAGCCTATGGAGAGGGGACAGAGAGGAGTGAGAAGCAGCAGCAGCTAAGGGAGACTGACAGAGATACACAGGCTTCGTGTACGTTCACCCTACCGTCATTCAAGTCATTTGCTCTGATCTGCCATACGATCAGAGTAACGGATTAAAATGCTGACAGAATGACTGATGCATCCATTCCTAGTCTTGTTTATAACATTACTATGAATAAAGGTTTTTTTTATTCCATTCTGTTTTTATACTTTTCAAACAGAAGATAAAGTTCTGCAGCCACGTCTTTATCTTCAGCTTCTAAAGTAAACCAACAAAGCTGAAGAAAACAACTTTTTACATTACAGTGAAAGGAAACTTATTTATACAGAGAGTGCTTGATCAGTCATTCCTTTGGCATTTGTCTGCTGTTCTGATCCTATGACGGATCAGAACAATGGACTTGAATGACAGCAGTGTAATCTGCGCGGAAGACTGTTGTGGCTAAATAGGAAGCTTCTGTCTCAGCCCAATTGCTTTATTCACACCAGTACTTGTCAGAACTTCTCTATATATGCCATGCATTGTTCTGGGGCTGTTTCTCAGTGAGTGATCGACAGGTAAGGAGCAGATTCTCTTCTTCTTACTGTGTACAGTGTATGGCAGCTAGCCACCACCCTTCAACTCAGGGAGGGACAGAGCCTGTAGAGGGAAAAACTTGGATTTGTAGCGTGATTTTTTTTATTTTTTTTTTTCTAAAGCAGTAATTGCCAACAATATTGTTATTCCTCATGTACACATGAATGGCAGCTTATCCTGAAAAGTCAATTTAAAATCATTGTGCAGGTTGAGAAACCGTACCACACATGTATGGGTTGAATCAAATGGCACTGAATTGCCAATATTTATTAATTTTAATTGTTTTTACTTATGTTGCTCCAGATCATCTTTAGCCTTTATAAAATGTATTTTTGTACTGCTTTCATAACACTAACCTATTCTGTAGAGCTGTACAGAGATTGTCATCATTCACATAAGTCCCTGCCCCCCAGTAGGGTCACATTTTAATTTCCCCATCTCCTACACACACTAGAGAAAAAATTTTATTAAAGGAATTTGGGAAAAAATGCACAATTTGTGAAAAATGTATTAAAACACAGCAGTTCAATAAAATTAATCCTAGTCACATTTTTCTGCCTAAGGGTGTGTTCACACTTGCGCCAGAGTCCGTCTGCCGTGACTCCGACTGAAAATCTCGGAAACCTGTATAGGGATTGGATAGGGAAAGGTTTGGAAACAAAGTCGGACATGTAGGACTTTGTTTCCGACGGAAAAAACTGGATTCGCGGTGCAGAGGGTTTTTAAGCAATGTGTCGCAAACCTTTCCCTATCCACTCACTATACGGTTTTCCAAGATTTTCAGTCGGATTCGCGACAGACGGACTCCGGCGCAAGTGTGAACCCACCCTTGTCTGGCGCAGCTTATTTTCTCAAAAAAAAATGTTATACATCATTAATTTTGACACATTTTATGACTTTGTTTAGACGCACTCATTTCTAAAGACTGGTGTCTTAAGCATTACATTTGGTGTATGTCATAAGCAGTGCTGCTTGTTATAATTTTACATTAACATACAGTAAACTGTTATGAGCTTCCACTGTATGTGGTGTGTTATAGGTAAATTCAACTGTTCATTCAGTCCCTCACATCTGAATACATTGCATTGAACCACAGTGAATTGAGCGGTACAAGACAAACTACTATGTCTTAATCTAGACTGCAAATCTCAAATGGGTGACTGTAAATAACACTGCTAAACAGACAGGTCTGCCCCTTTGAAGTATTGTCTAGACAGCTACTCCAGAGTAAATACAGTATTGTTTCTTGTAACTGAGCCAGCATGATTATTCTCTCCAAAAATTGACATTTTGTAGCTGCTTTTGTCACAGCGCAATGTTTGTGCCAGGAGTAGCTGACCCAGTTCCATGACATACTACTGGATGTTACCTAACGTGCTCTAAATCTCAATAATACTGGGCTGCAGCTGCAGTTTCCTAGGTAAAGCCAATGTCTGAATGGTATGTGGTGGTATTTCAGAGGAAATAATGTTAAGGGCCAATTTTCTATTTTTACAGAGCATGTAAACTGTTATTACTGTACACACTATAAAATCTCACACCTCAATAAAATCTAATGGATTATCTGTGAATCATCCTATAAGAAATAAACCCTAGTGGGAAGTTCTAAAGTCATCTATCTTAGTTGGTGAAATTGGGACCTCCCAAGACTGGTTCAGAATAGAAACACCCACTTTTGGCTGGGGCTTGTACAAACCCTATGCCTTTTAGGCTGCGACAAGATGAATTTGTCAGGATTGTTTCTGAAAATTCGGGATAACTCGGGCAAAATTGGGACAATTTTTCAATGTGAAAGGAGGCTCTAGTACCCTGTAGGGCACCTCTGGCCTAGATACAAGATGAGATACAGTTGGGCATGGAGGCATACTGGTTCCGCATATTATTCTGTGGCACATTTGCTCAAAGATGTCATAGCCGGGCCTGTAGATCCTGCAAACTTGTAAGTTGCCAGAGCTGACGTCCCAGTTGTTCCCATAAATGTTTGATGGGCAATAAATCTTGCATCCGTGCAGACCAAGGCAATCTGGGGGAGTTATTCCTGCGATGTTTACTGTTTGTGAGCAAGCATTTTCTTGTTGAAACACTACCATGAGAGGCAACACATGGGGCAGCAGGATGTCCTGCACATATCGCTGGGCTGTATCACTTGTATCGCTATTAAGGGTAACCGACAAAATGTCTTTTAAGCGCATTGTAAAGACGTGTCGAGACGTCAACTATGGCTCACTAAGAGGTATACTACCCAAGAGTCGCCTCTGAGAGGGTAGTGGGGGAAGCAGTTTTTTGCCCACTTGTAGCAAGACCCAGTGTCTCATGAGACCTCATCTGTAATCATTTACATATTTGCCTGAAACATATCTGCATGCCAAGTTTTGCAGATATGCCAAGTTTTTTTGTCAATGAGTCTATAATATTTGTATACTAGTAAACATTATATAAAATGCTGATTTTGTGCTGTTTTTGGTGTTTTTAGCGCTCTGGTTTACATTTTCGGCACACGGATAATACTGTGCAGTGGTTACGAGCTATGGAATCAATTGGACTGCCTAAGGTAAGAGAATATTTAGATTTATTGATGGCTTTGTAGTGATATGTAACCAGTGGCGTAACTAGGAATGGCTGGGCCACAAGGCGAACATTTGATATGCCCCCCCCTAAACCACTGCCCCAACCCATGAACAATTATACTCTGGGGTCTTTTCAGACCCCAGAGTATAATGGTCGGAGACTCAGGGGAGGATACAAACAAAAAAAAAAAAAACAATGTTACCTACCTCTCCCTGGCTCCGGTGCAGTCCCCGCTACTTCGGCCATCTTCAATGTTGGACCAGATCTCGCGTGAGCCGGGCCGGCGTCATGACGCATAATGACGCAGGCCCGACCCACGTGATTTCCTGGGCCCTGTGGCAGCTGCTACAGTTGCTACCCTGGTAGTTACACCCCTGTATGTAAGCTATTCTGTAAGTGGTAAATAAGAGGGAGGCCATAGTAAGGCTGTACTTGTTGCTCATAACAACCAAATAGCAGTCAGCTTTCATTTTGGATACTTCTATGGAAAAATTAAAGCTGAGCTCTGATGTTGTTAAAATACTATATGTCACAAGGACTGCTTTACCATGACACAGCTTTGATACAGGAGGGCCAAGGCTTTGTGGTCTAATACATAGTTTTAAAGGTGAGATTGCTTTTAAAGGTAAGATTTAAAGGTTATTTCTATCACTAGAATTGTTCTCTTTTTGTGAGCTGTAGCCTAGGGACAGGGAAATTCCTCATGGCTCCCCAAAATCCACACTAGAAACTGTCTGTATTCTGCTGATGGATGAAGGGCAACATTGAGGATTTTATTTTGCCCTCCTACTGTCTCTCCAGATGACTATAGGATGGTTCTTCTTGACATAAGGGGATACATCATAAACATTTTTAATATTTAAAGGAATTTCCCACGATCAGAAATCTCTTTATCAGAAGAGTCCCTGAACACTTAGCCGATGAGATGACAATCCACGTTTTAGACCCAAAATAATCAGCTGTAATCTGTAGGGAAAACTGGCAGCAAGTGTTAAGAGCGTTGTGCCAATTCACACACTTATCCGTTATCTACAGTATAGGGAATTAGTGTCAGATCACTGGAGGTCCAACCCACAATGATCAGGAGAACAGGGAAGAAAAAAGCCCCCTGAGTTCTCCAGGTGAACTAAGCACCAGTGCGCTTGTGTGATCAGTACTCCATTCACTTCTCTGCAATCTCTGCCATTCCCATAGAAGTTATTGGAGTGTCGGTCACGCATGCACACTGGCGCTTCAATCACAAGGAGGAACTTTCTGTTCCCAATTCTCCTGATCGCTGGGGGTCCGACCACTTGGAAATGAAGCTTGTCACAACTCTCATTGAAATAAATAATACATGAATGTATTGGGTCCTCCACAGTGAGAAATGATCAGCCACTCTTTTTTCTAGTTTAATAGATTATGAACTTTGAATAAGGGTGTATTCAGACTTTGTGGTTGAGGGGTGTAGTTAAAGCCACAACAAAAACTGCATCTGAATGTGGTTTTGCTGCGGCTGCAGTTTCTACTGCTACGTAAATGTTATTTACCTGTAAAGGCCCATTTAAACATCAGAAAATGACAAGGAATTTTCCTCGTCCCCCTTGGATTCCTCTTCATTTTGCGTCGGCATTCCATCGCGACTTTCACCACTGATTAGTCCCAGATGAATGGGGTCCCGAGTCACAGAACTCTAAGATTAAGCAGGTTGCCTTTTATTTCAACATCCTTCTCCAATCTCTGCCTCCCATTGAAAACAATGGAAAGCAGAATCAGGAAATAATCTACCACTGATTTTGGGGCAGAATCTGCAATGGTAGTGTCCGTGTGAATGGAACCTAAAAATGGCTACTGCATGGAAAATCGCAGCAAATCACATGGTGTTTCAGATGTGGATTTAATGCAGTGTTTAATGCACCTTAACTGTACATCTGAGCACACCCTAAATCACAATTGTAAAGGGGGTTGTAATAAAGAGTAAGGGTCAATAGTCATCCTTATATGTTGTATTCTTTATATTTTATTTATTCAGTTATGCGACTCATTGTTTCCTAAGATGAATACTACCCTTTTAAAGTGAAATTCTGTCCATCACAATAAATTTCTCATCTGATTTACATTCATAGATCTTTTATCCAGAGACCACAGATGTTTATGATCGGAAAAACATCCCCCGTGTTATATATTGCATCCATGCATTGAGGTAAGAGAAATGTAATGGTTACCATTTTACTTATATGAATAAAGTCCTCATTTCAGAATGCTAAGGAAGTATAAAGCAAGAATTGTCTCCTGCCCCTCTCACCTTCCTTTCATGGTCTGTCTTTGTTTTTGTGTTAAACAAAAACATTTATTTCACCATAGTAATAGTCACATGTAATATACATGATGTGTATGCCATGATGTCAAAGGGAATGGAAACCATAAAATCTTAGGGTTACTGTAGTCTCTAACCAGTGCTGCGTGTGAAACCTGATTGAAAAAATATATATACTGTATATATCATTTGTTGTGATTCCAAAGTATTGTACATGAAATTTGTGAACACACAATTGGATTTCAAACCCACGATCTTTTTTTGTTCTGGAGAAGATAAAGACACATGCACTGCTTGGCCGAGCTGACAATCATTCAGCAAACCGCTCTATTATGTGTATGGCTGGCTTAAAGGGGTTTACAGGAATTGGAGCAACCCTTGTGGAAGCTGGGGGAGGTGTAAAATAAAAAAAATAAATACTCACTCTGTCTCTCTGTTCCTTTGGTCGGTGCCTTACGTACGTTGCTGGTTCTTTGTTTTACTGATTGACCTCATGTGAGGTTGAGGACTTCTGGCATGCAGACACTGCAGCAGAGAATAGAGCACCGGGGACAGGTGAATATGATTTATATTATTTTGTTACCTCCCCAGCCTCCACAAGGGTTACTCCAATTCCTGGGCAACTCCTATATAAAGTTCACTATACATGCGGCACTTACCTGGTAATTTTGTTTCCTTACTGGGGTTTATTAACCTATATTTTATAATCATTCCACCCACAGTGTAATATAAAGTCCTTCTCCCTGCACAGACTTCCTGTGAGAGTACCAGTGTTAGGACCCATGCACACGTCCAAGATTGCATCTGAGTTGGTGACCAAGTTTATCATGGAATGCAGTTGGATGACACTCGGTGTGATATCCAAGTGTCGTCCGAGTGCATTCCATGACGCATTCATGTCTATGGGGCTTCTGGGTCCATTCTGTTTCGATATCCCGTAGCAGAATAGGACCTGCTCTATAATCATCCATGTTATCAGAAAGAAATGGATCCAGAAGCCCCATAGATGTGAATGCATCGCGGAATGCACTCGATGTCATCTGACTGCATTCCGTGATAAACTCAACCCCCAACTTGGATGCACACACAGGGACCCTTAACAAATGATGAGTGTCTCAGACTACCTTCAGACTCCCTGTAGACACTGCAGCTATAGCTGTAGCTCCAAATCAGTTCTGCTCAAATGGAACTAGCACTGAGTAAAGTAAAGCACAGGAAATCATACAGTGTAGGTACTGACGTAGATGTCATTTTTTAGATCTTGACTGGACAATTACTTTAAACATTAAGCTTCAAAAAGGGACAGTATCATGGGTAGAAATACTATATGAGCTGTAAGGGCCCAGAGGCATGAGAGTCCATAGCTAACGTAATAATAATAAATACATTTTATTTATATAGCGCCAACATATTCCACAGCACTTTACAAAATGTAGGGTTCAAGTACAGACAAAAAGAGACATTACAGAGAAATAGTAAATTCACACAATGGCATTGAGGGCCCTGCTCGCAAGAGCTTACAATCTATGAGAATAATAAATACATGGATGAGTTGTCCCTACTAATATGCAGTGGTCTTTTTGTTAAAAATACTGTAACCCAGAGGTGGTGGCCCAGGTTTTGACACTACAGGTCTCAGGTATGACTTTTGAGGCCTTGAACATACAGTGGAGTAGATAACATACTTTTGTTTTTTGTTTTTTGTATTATATGGCCTACTGCAGAACTTTATTATGCTATTATAATTGAACATGCACATATTCTGTAACTAGAGGATAAGAACCAGAATTGCTCATTTTCCCTGGTTGGCGCAACACTGGTTAGTTTGCTATTAACATTTGCATGTTCAATATATTAGGCCCTGTATGTGGCCTGGATACAGAATGTAACTTAAAAGGGAATCTGATATTTGGATCTCATGTTGACCTCGATCTATCATTAGTAGATAGACTTGGCTGGAGCCCATTGTAATGATGTTAAGCATACACTACTCAGCTGCATGTTACGATTTTTGGCTTTGCACAAGCGATCGCTGCAGATGTGAGAATCTCAGCTGCATTAGCCTTTGGGTTATTAATAATTCCATCTGTTTGGAAGGGTTTTCTTCTCCAGAAAATCTTGGATTGGTCCTACCCAATTTCTATCAAATTCATCTACAGCAGATTTGTTCACAGGCATTCACATGAAGCAGACAGTTTTGTGTGACTTGAGCTGCTACCCTCCATGAAAGCTCAGATTTTGGTTTCTCTGGACTCGAGAAGTCATCTTTTTATTGCTCATTTAACAGACATGGGTTATTGTTGTTTAAGTGAGTTACACAGAACCTGTAACATCTGCCTTGTGTTTCCTGTGACCGCAAGCTGCAGTATAGGCTTCCAGGCATCTGCTACCTAGAGGCTTACATTATCTACTTCCTGGCCTTGTCGTCTTGTTTCCTGTCTATAGAAAGCTTTTCCTCTTCTAATTTGTACTGATGGCAGGTATTTAGCTAATGTATTGCAATACAAACAGTGCGATCTCCATTACTTACTAAATAAGACCAACCAGTATATATCACACATGTCTACCACATCAGACCTCGTGTGAAAATCAGCGCAGGTATAATGTGTTAGAAAATACTAAACCAAGGAGATTTTATATTGCAGGTTAAGGTTAAAGGGATACTCCCATCTTAAGCTATCCATACATAGTAGATTAAGGCTAAGGCCCCACGTAGCAAGCCACAGCCAAAAAACACTGCGGAAAAGACCATGGCGGAAACGCATATCATTTTTTTCTGCATCCTTTTTTCAAAGAGAGTGCACAGAGTTTTCCGTATAGGTATAATAGGGGTAGAAAGTCAATAGAGGAAAACGCCAGCGTATAATTTACATGGAATAGTATAATAGGTATAATTGACATGCTGCGATTTTCAAAAACGCAAGTTTTTTTGAAATCGCAGCTTTTCCGCTGCACATATAGTTCTGCAATAAGTGGATGGGGTTAACTAGAATCCCATCCAATTTGCAGGTAATGTAAAACGCAGCGACCACTGCGTTTTTGCAATGTGAGGCCCTGGCCTAATGGGGTTTTTCCCACAAAGCAAGTTATTCCCTATCCATAGGAGGATAACTTGCAGATCAGTGGGAGTCCGACCGCTGAGACCCCCATAATTTAGAAGAACGCGGGACCTTCGTCCCCACTTCAGAATGCAGCGGTAGTCGGGCAGCTTGCACACCGCTCCATTCATTTCAAAGGGAGTGCTGGAAATAGCCGAAGTATTGTACTTGGCGATCTCGGACTGCCATAGCAATAGAAAGTCCTTCGATCTACTGATCAGTGGGTGTCTCAGATCTGCAAGTTATCTCCTATCCTATGGATAGGGAGTGACTTGCTTTGTAGAAAAACCCTTTAATGTAGGCCAAACTTTCCGGAATGACTACTGAACAGCAAATGTCAAAGTAAATGAATGTTGAGCATGTTGGCTTTTGACATAACCGATTCCTGTTTTCAGGGTGAAATAAGCCACCTCCGGAGGAGCCTGGCAGTGGCTTAGTCTTCCCTCTCCATTCGAAACACATGCACGCTCGGAGAAATAGGTGTTAGCCGATGCTCATTCTACTGTCTGACATGTATGGCTAGCTTTTAGATGAAGCAATATGTACAGTGTCATATCATTTTTGATCTGTTGAAGTCTGACATGTGCATATGTCCCATACTGAAAGACGGACAAAATCTGCAGTGAATTTAAGTATTGTAAGCCAGGCCTCCAGCCCCGTCAATGGCCACTTTGGCTCTGCCCATATCCAACCATGTCCCTTTGTTCCCCCACACAGAATTATGCCCCTTTAGTTGCTTCGACATGGTATCATTCTCCATATGGTCCCCACACAGTATAATGTCCACTTGTAGCCCCTCATTGCTGCCTTCATTGTGGCCCCCACAATTTATTACCCGCTAAATGTGGCCCCAGCAGTAGAATGTCTCTTATAATGGCCCTTTTGTCGTTAATATGCAAATGAGCCTAACAGTACTTGGAGAGGAAAGAATCTTACCCTGACTGGGCTTTTGGCCTTAGCTCTAGATTGCAGGGCAAAGCACATTTGCACATGGATAAAATGATGATTTTCATAAAAATTGGGCCCAGAAGCTGAATAACAGAGGTATATTTGGAAACTGTAGACTCTCTACAAGGTACTGGGGTTAGGTTTATAACCAATTTTTTGCTGACAGACTCCCTAAAAAGAAAATTCCCTGTTACATCACTTATTCCCCTCTTCATGTGAATGGATTTGATCTGGGGTAGAAGTCTGTTTAGCTTTGCAGTAGACAATAGAAGTCAAGTCTATAGAGAGTGGAGAGGGAGGACCACGCCTGGAAGCAGAAAGATAAGATACCCCTCACTATACAATGACCATTTTCTCTCCAGGAAGAGCTGGATTATCAAGTGAATTATCAGCTTTGTTGTAAGTGAAATGTTGTAGATGGCCTCATGTCGCCCTATGCGCTGTGACTTCCTTTTTTCCTCTCCATAGAAGGCTTCATTGTAAATTGATCTGTCTGTGTATGGATAGGATAGGATGATTGAATGCAAGGAGTGATCAATAAAAGAAAATTAGGACCGGGCAAGGAGGCGTCATGCCATGGAGTGGCATCTGGTAAAGGAGGCAGAGACCTTAATTTGGTGGACATGGTGAAGGTCCTCTTTATTGCCCAAACTAGGTGAAATCTTTAAAGGGTTAAAGGGTTATCATTCTTTAGTATGGAGCTATACACTGACTTTTAGCACACTAGTTTATGGCATGAGTGACCACTTGGGCTTCTGACAGATATTTTTCCACATATTTTTAAGTAAGCTTTTTTAAAGTACTTCTGCATATGTCCACTTTCATGTTTTATTACCATAGTAAATACCTGATTTTACGTAGGATTTAGAAAGCCTTAGCTTCTGTAGATACAACCATAGTGAGGAGCAATGAGGGAGAATGTGTGATTTATGTGACTTGCTGTCTCACGTACCTCAACCCAGAGGAATGAGTAATTGAGTGAAGTAGAAATTCAGCAAATATTATGTCATTGGTGCAGCAGTCGCTTAAACAGATGTTACCTCTTACCGGGTATTAATGTGGTATTCACTCTGGAGACTTCACATTTATTCTGCAGCATATCGCCTATCATGTTCCTTGCGTAATCTTTTGTTTTCCTGAGGTGCTGAATTTTAGATTTTCCAGATCTCCAGCTTTGAAGATGAAGTTGATGATGCGGTTGATTATATTACCATGTCAATAGGGAATATACGGTAATAGGGAATGCCCTATATCATATCCGTAGAGTACACATAGAGGTTCACTTTAAGTAAGAGAGAAGTTCATTTATTCACTAGTAGATTGCATTTTATTGAGGAAATAGCCTTCAGCAAACAATTGTTACCATGGTTGTGCTCAAAAGAGAAGACTCCACGGGGCACCATTGTTCTTCATTGGATATTCAAGCTTCTGCATGTCTCACTCATACTCAAGTAATGGTAACCCTGCATGGACAATGCAATTGATGGAATTGTTTCCCTGTGTTAGCCACTTTCTACAATCCTAGACCATATGGATGTCATAGATAGGGTCCAATCCTCAAAATCCCCCTTTAGAAGACCAGAGGCCCACTACTAGGTATCTGCATCTCCAGCAATGGTGGATAGACATTAATTTGAAGAATACATTATGTCTGAAGGATGTTTCGCCAACTCTTTGCATCCTTCAATAAGTGCCGCTCCCCTGATTCTGGTACAGTTGGATTTTTTTTTTTCTCTAGCCCCTACAGTTCCTGAGGAATCACGTCTGTTAAGTTTAAGCTCCCAATATGTTTTAGTCTCTCTACTATCAGATGGGCGGTCCTGGAGTGAATCAGTGGAGGGGAACCTATTATAGGATGCAAAGAGTTGAAGGTGGTGAAAGGTCCTTTTAAGAAGCCGCACCCATGTACATCAAATTTTAAGGTATTAACAGGTTACTTCACTACATCCCCATTGCCTGTGATACTCAAGGGGCGAAGCAACTGAGTCTGTGTGTCCTCTGATCAGAGACTGATACTGTATACTGCATACTGTATACTGGTCTGTAACCCGCTGCCATTGGGAGGCTACAAGTCCTAGCACACCTTCTAAGTAGTCTTGATCTGTGAACTCACCCCGAGAAGTATCAAGTTCTGTTTTTTTTTGAGATTGTTCACACACCTTGTGATCATTTGAGTAGATCCATTAAAGACTATGGGGCCGTGTGCTGGCTGTTAATACAACGGTTAGCCCATGACCCATGAACCCTTTTGTGTGAATGAGCCCTATTACAGAGCATGGTCAGACTGAGGTCCTTTCATCCCACCAGATAAAATGGTTCTAGGGGTTCACCCTCCAACAACCCTAGGAAATGGACTTTAGTACATAGGGCGTAGATTTAGGGTGCAGTGATAGCAGTCACTACCAAGCCCTAGACCCCGAGGAGGCACCAAAGGGCCATCTTCCATATAAAATATACCATCTTTTAAATAGCATAAGGTAGGTACCTACAGAAAGGTACATGTTGGGGTTGTGGCTTAGCAGAAGGGGGTATAGACTCACAGGAACTGGTAGACTAACTATAATGTACGCCATAAAGTGATGTAAATTGTATCTTAAATCTTTGCCACCTTTTAGCTCAGAGGGCAAAAAATAAGATAGGTAGGGGCCCATTTACAGATTTTGCATTGAGGCTCAGTAGCTTCAAGTTACGCCTCTGATAGTACCCTTCAAATTTGGGTGCATTACTGTGTTGGAGTTTGGGCCCACTGGAGGACCTTCTAGTACTCTGGTAAGCTAGTTCGATACTGAACCAGAGAAGGGCTCTAACTTTGTCAGAATAGTGGCAATGGTTCTGATAATGCCAATTTGCACAGTCTTAACCACACTAATAATTATTAGTGAGCCACGTATTCAGCATCCTCTTGTCCCATTAGTACTTACACTATCTGTATGTTACCTTTAGAGGGTCTAATTTGCTTAGTCTAGTGTTAGGTTTGCCATGGAAACTGAAATTTATCTGATTCCAACTAACAATGTGATATCCTTTCATTATCGCAATGAGCACTCTCTGCACCATTAGACCTATGTACTGTATTTATACCATTTATCTTATTTTGCTGTGACCATTTATTTTTTCTGCTAGCAGAGAACGCGAGGCCATGTCCATTGTACAATATGTCAAGAACCAGAATCAATTAACGTCTCTGCACTATTTTTCAGTTTGTTGCAAACAGTTATTTCTTCATTATAAACTCACAGAATATCAGTAAAATGTATATATTTTATTTCCTGCTGCTTATATAGCGCTAACTTATTCACACTGTAGAAAAATTCACTATTCACATCAGTCCATAATCCCCACTTGGACTCGCATTCTGACTTCCCCAGTTTTTCTAAGAAGTCAATTAATCTATCAACGGCAATGTTTATCATCCTATTTAGGGCAGGAATTGGTGTAAACAATAATAATAATATATATATCTAAATTTATGTCACACTACAGATTTTGCACAAAAATTGAGCTTTTTTGGCTTTATGCCAACTACATACATGTTGGGGTTGTGGTTTAGCAGGAGGGGGTCATAGTCTCCCATGGTCTGGTAGACTTAGTATAATGTATGCCATAAACTGATGTAAATTGCATCTTAAATCTATGCCACCTGTTAGATCGGAGGGCAAAAAATGTGCCTAATTTATTAAGAGGCATTTTACTAAGTAAGGCGTATCTCCACTCCAGCGCACAGGGGATGAAGGATGGAATAGAAAACGCAAGTCTTCATAAATTCCCCCCATTATGTTTTGAAGTGTAGGAGGAAACCAACATTTTAGGAAAAAAGATATGGACGGCACATCCCACAATTATCCATTGATCAAGGTGAATAAACCCACTAGCCACTTCAGTGACCTCTGCATAGTGGTCCCTACTCTACTGGGTTCAGCGCCGTACCCAGAGAAAACCTACAAAAAAACTCCATGTTGTCTTTGGCTGAACTTGAACCCTGGACCTCAGTGCTGCATGGCAACAGTACTAAACACTTACCCATTATTGTTCTACCCATATACATATTTTTAGGGTATATTCACATTTGCAGTTGACTTACTACAGAAATTTTTGTGCCCGAAAAACCGTTCCATTAAATCAAATAAAGATGTTTTGGCAGCAAAAATGTGGATTTGTACAAGACCCATTGAGATGAACGGTACAGGTGCAGAGCTTTCTGCAACAAACCAGTTCCTATGAATTCACCTTGGTTATATGCCATGAACAGTTATTTCTCCCAACTTCCCCATAAACATGCATTCTTGGTCTGGTTTGGAGCATTCATGTGCTCCATGTGAAGAGAGAGGAGCGAGATTGGACGTGTTTAAAATTCAGAATAATCAATCCTTATGACTTTGACTTTCGATTGTGCTCTTAGGCTATATTCACATCAACCTGCTGATTCTTGGCCAGTTTTTTTCACAGCCAAGTCAGCTCCAGTGTGGTGGTTTTTTTTTTTTTTTTTTTTTTTTTTCGGGAACCCATTAACTTTCATTGGGAGATTTGGGTTTGTGAAAACAGAGCAATGTCAAGTGTAGAAGAGCATATGCTACTTTTTCATGGCTCTCTAACGTCACATTGTTGGTGTGAATGGAGACTTATGTATATGGGCACCTGGAGGATGCCAAGACTGGAAGATTTCATAAGCAGAAAAGGTTTAGATACAGAAATGATAATTTTCTACCATCTTTCAGGAGATGGATTCTGTTTTCAAAATCAAAAATACGTCCTTTCCCAAGAGGCTGATATTGTGTGATGCTATAATAGAGTTACTATAATAAGAGAGAGAAGATCACTCGGATAACTTTTTGTTTATGCGCTTTTCAGATATTCCCAGCAGGATACAATTCCCTGTATTTAAGATGAGTCAAGATAAGTGACATATTGCTGCAGTATGTGAAGACACCGAGCCGGACCTCTCCAGAAAGTGTCAAACCCCTGGGGAGTAAATTGCAGTAGATTAGCTCGCAGTCTCCGTGGGACTCCATTAATAGAGTTGGCATTTACTGGGCCTAAATAGGACACATAAAAGTGAAATGTATAACGTAAAGGATTGTGTGTCCTGATACATTTCAGATTTCATTTCACCACTTAAATGGGTATTCTGACAACAACCATCATATTTCATATAAAAGTATCAAACAAAATATCACTGTAACCCATAGAAAGCAATTAGCAAAAGTGTATATGAAAAAGCCCAATAAATCCCCCTTTCCTTACCACTGTTTGAGCGCTGTTGCCATTGGATATGACCTGTAGTCAGTCTTCATCCAGGACGAGCATGCTCAGTTTGATTTCACTATAGCTGCTTATTAGATCAGGGCTACATAACCATGCATGCTCTGTCCTAACAAATGGAGCATGTGCAGTGCAGGAATGACTTATGTTAGGAAGAATGGATGGTTAGAAAGCACAAAGAGCAAGGCGAACCTGGGTAATGTAGTTTTCATAGTGAAGCAGACAGTCACACTCTGGCTATTGCAAGCTGAAAATACAGTGCCTTGCGAAAGTATTCGGCCCCCTTGAACTTTTCAACCTTTTGCCATATTTCAGGCTTCAAACATAAGGATATAAAATTAAAATTTTTTGGTGAAGAATCAACAACAAGTGGGACACAATTGTGAAGTGAAACTAAATTTATTGGTTATTTTAAACTTTTGTAAAAAATAAAAAACTGAAAAGTGGGGCGTGCAATATTATTCGGCCCCTTTACTTTCAGTGCAGCAAACTCACTCCAGAAGTTCAGTGAGGATCTCTGAATGATCCAATGTTGTCCTAAATGACTGATGATGATAAATATAATCCACCTGTGTGTAATCAAGTCTCCGTATAAATGTACCTGCTCTGTGATAGTCTCAGGGTTCTGTTTAAAGTGCAGAGAGCATCATGAAGACCAAGGAACACACCAGGCAGGTCCATGATATTGTGGTGGAGAAGTTTAAAGCCGGATTTGGATACAAAAAGATTTCCCAAACTTTAAACATCCCAAGGAGCACTGTGCAAGCGATCATATTGAAATGGAAGGAGTATCAGACCACTGCAAATCAAGACCCGGCCATCCCTCTAAACTTTCATCTCAAACAAGGAGAAGACTGATCAGAGATGCAGCCAAGAGGCCCATGATCACTCTGGATGAACTGCAGAGATCTACAGCTGAGGTGGGAGAGTCTGTCCATAGGACAACAATCAGTCATACACTACACAAATCTGGCCTTTATGGAAGAGTGGCAAGAAGAAAGCCATTTCTCAAACATATCCATAAAAAGTCTCGTTTAAAGTTTGCCACAAGCCACCTGGGAGACACACCAAACATGTGGAAGAAGGTGCTCTGGTCAGATGAAACCAAATTCGAACTTTTTGGCCACAATGCAAAACGATATGTTTGGCGTAAAAGCAACACAGCTCATCACCCTGAACACACCATCCCCACTGTCAAACATGGTGGTGGCAGCATCATGGTTTGGGCCTGCTTTTCTTCAGCAGGGACAGGGAAGATGGTTAAAATTGATGGGAAGATGGATGGAGCCAAATACAGGACCATTCTGGAAGAAAACCTGTTGGAGTCTGCAAAAGACCTGAGACTGGGACGGAGATTTATCTTCCAACAAGACAATGATCCCAAACATAAAGCAAAATCTACAATGGAATGGTTCACAAATAAACGTATCCAGGTGTTAGAATGGCCAAGTCAAAGTCCAGACCTGAATCCAATCGAGAATCTGTGGAAAGAGCTGAAAATTGCTGTTCACAAACGCTCTCCATCCAACCTCACTGAGCTCCAGCTGTTTTCCAAGGAAGAATGGGCAAGAATTTCAGTCTCTCGATGTGCAAAACTGATAGAGACATACCCCAAGTGACTTGCAGCTGTAATCGCAGCAAAAGGTGGCGCTACAAAGTATTAACTTAAGGGGGCCGAATAATTTGGCACACCCCACTTTTCACTTTTTTATTTTTTACAAAAGTTTAAAATATCCAATAAATTTCGTTCCACTTCACGATTATGACCCACTTGTTGTTGATTCTTCACCAAAAAATAAAAATTTTATACATTTATGTTTAAAGCCTGAAATGTGGCAAAAGGTTGAAAAGTTCAAGGGGGCCGAATACTTTCGCAAGGCACTGTATAATGGTGCTGTTGAGGTGCAGATCTTGAAAGAGAGGGCAAATAAGAGGTGGATGAAGTCACAAGTACAGTGCAGATGGTTTATTTGTCTGGTTGCTTAATTTAAAAAAAAAAAAAAAAAAAGTTGTATTTTTTGAAAACCACTTAAGGCCAGGGCCCCACTTGGCAGCTTTTCAGTCCCTGAAAAGTGGATGGGATGCTAGTGAATTCCATCCACATGTTGCAGAAAAATTCCCGCAGCGGAAATGCTGCAACTTCCAAAACTGTTGCACTTTTGGAAATCGCAGCATGTCCCTTATACCTACAGGAACATTGGTGGTTTCCTCATATATATAATTGAAGCAGAAAGTCTGCAGAGGAAAACTGCAGTTTTTCCCACAGCACTTATACACTGTGGCCTGCTACGTGGGGGCCTTAGCCTAAACGGGACCTTTCATCACCTCTACCAAGTCCAGTTCTTTGCATCTTTTAATAGGTGCCCCTCCATATATTCTGGCACAGAATTCTTCCTCTAGCCACTGCGATTCCCCAACAATCAGTGCTGTTAATTTTTGATGTTTAATATGGTAATTAGGATTCTACTGTCAAATGGGTGGTCTTATGTAGTTGCAGGAAAAAGGTCGGGATTCTAAGCGAGGTGGAATTGATGGAATGGAGCCTATTGTGAAAGTTTCTCTTTCATGGAATACTCTAGATTTAGCAAATATGGCATATCACTCGCATAATAAAAGATTTCTACAGTTTTTATAAAATCACTTCCTGTGTGTTTTCAAGATCTGTGCTTGTAGTTATTGGGCGGGGGGGGGGGGGGATGATTATTTGCTTCTTTTTTTTTGTCTTTCTAGATGCCTGTGGGCTTCTGAGGTATGTTACCACAGACCTAATTTACTAAAAAGGTATACAATGTGTAAAAAATCTTGTGCAAGTTAACCTCAAGATGAAATTTGTTTTTTTTTTTTGTTTTTTTTGCATGTTTTCAAAAAAGGTGCATATTATAAATGCATCATAAATCACAGTCACTTTTCCCCTAAAAAAAAATAGGACTGAAGCTTCCATCATGTTTTTTACTTTTCTCACTGAAGAAAAAGTCAAGACTAAAGAAAGGAGGAGGGGCTCAGTCTGTGTCTGTTACTCTACTACTTTAATGTCTGTTGCTCTCATCCTATGGGTGACAGAAATGGAGTCTAATAAAGGTAGTGTGAACATAGCCTTACGAGCCTTGCTTCTGTGTTAGCTGACAACAACCAATCTTCAGCATCTAAATAGTAAAGGGAATCTGTCCGGTCAATCTGGGACACTAAACCACCCACAGGTCCTTATAGACCTGGGGTTTAGTGTCCCAAATCGCCCTGTTGTAATGCAATCCGCAGGCGCATTATCCTACAGAAGGGTCCGATGAGCACTGTTCGGTTGAGAACAGTCCGGCTTATTCATGAGCTTCTTTGTTGGCATGCCTCCCGGGGCCTGCGCTGTTCTTCAGTGAAGCCTAAGATGGACACCCCGGCTTCACTGCATAATTGCCAGAAAGTACGGGGCATGTGCACTGAAGCCAAGGAGTACTCCTCTGGCTTCACTGAAGAACTGCTCAGGCGTGGGGAGTACAGCGGCAGGGTGAGTATAAAGCTTTTTTATTTTTAATGCGGCCATGGATTGTGTTATAACAGGATGATTTGGAACACTAAACCCCAGGTCCATATGGACGTGTGGGTGGTTTAGTGTCCCAAATTGCCCTGACAGATTCCCTTGAACATTGAAGGATTTTTTTGATGTAATATGTGTATTAATTCATCACCTTATTTATGACCTCTGTAAGTAGGTGTTGAATGGGAACCTCCATTATTTACTTTCAGTGGAAAAAGTCCATCCATCCAGTCCATCTTGTGATGAGCACACAGGTGCATGGCTTGGTTCAGTACAGAATTAGAAAATCGTCAGATTCAGCAGAAATATATCTAATCTAGGTGATCTGTTCTGGTAAGAAAGGTCTTTACAGACTGATTCTGTAGCTTGGATTAAGGAATGATGTAAAGTCAGTTAAACAGAAACACATGTGGACAGGCAGTGTCTCTTGTGTGGTCACAGGACCTCGCCGTGTATACGAATTGTCAAGCCAATTTCACCCTATGAAAACAGAACAGAAGACTGTTCGTAATACAATCCAATGTGATTATAGAGTGCTTAGAAAATAGAAGTAATTTTCAGAATTTTACTGCTGACTCATCCAGTTTTTATTCTCTTTAGCAGAGATAAAGGTAAATTATCCGTTATAATTGGGATTAATAAGATTTCTTTAGAAATATAATTATTATGTAATGCAATTAGTAACGTTCATTGTATTCACGAAGGCTTTATTGTATCCAATACTAGTCTGTGATGGATGAGAACGGACATTAAATAGCAGTAATGTGAACCCTCTTGGTGGTTTCTAAATGCACCCAAATATATATCTTAGGCAAACTTTGTTTCAACTTCTGCCAGATGTAGCAAAGTTAACCCGACCCTCTGCAATTGGTTAAATTGTAGTGTCTAATCTTATCACAGAAAAGCAATGAAAAGTCATTGAAAAATATTTTGTCGATGACTTTTCATTGATTTTTGTTGTCTTCTGTGATAAGCCGAACTTCCGCAATTGGTTAAATTGCTACAGTGTGATGATATATCATTATTATTATTATTTTTTTTTTTTATAAATTCTTTATTTATATCAAAAAGAGAAACACAAACAACAAACCATGTAAAAGCGGCCTCCACATAGATAGGGGCCGGGAAAAAAGTGTAAAAAACACAGACAATCCACATAAAAAGGTATGATATCACATAAGGGATAAACTCACAGAAAAGTATGCGCAAAACCAGATACAGTTTGATATCTTTTCACAGAAGACAACAAAAAACAATGAAAAGTCATTGGAAAAATATTTTACTTTTCATTGTTTTATGTTGTCTTTGACAATAAGATATCACAATGCAGTAGTTTAACCAGACTCTGCTACATCTGTAAATTGAAATGAAGTTTGCCTAAGAAGAGAGCCTAAGATCGGTATTTTATGTATTTGGGTGCATTTAGAAACCACCAAGAGACAATTGGGGTTCACATTACTGCTATTTAATGTCCGTTGTTTTCATCCGTCACAAAATGTGAACAATGGACATTAGATAACAGATGACTAGCGGAGCCCCCTGCGTCGGTAAAGGGTGTGCCTCCTCATAAATGACGTGCACCTTCCGCCCTTAGCCAGTGTACATTTCCCTCATAATTTATGCCAGATTTCTGGCATAAGTGATGGTCCTACCTACCCATGTCATGCCCCCTTTTGGAGAAGTGGCGCAGAAGTAAAAAAAAAAAGTCACAATTTTGTTGCACAACTTTTCTTGGCCAGTTGTTGAGGGTTCACATAAGCAGACTCTATCTCTTCCTGCTTTTGATTTTTGTCTGGTGTCCTCTGAGGGCCTTGACTGCGGAAACATGTAGAATGTGCCAGTACACGGTCTTTTTTCTTTTACGTAAATTTTCTGTTTCTGTGGCCTTTTAAGCTCGTATTGACGTAGCCTCCCTTGGATTCTTTCACTTCCAGACTTCTTTCTGGTTTAGTACTTTGAGAACTTTTCATCTTAAGGACAGATTAGGCTTCTAAACAAAACCAGATAAATTGAATTTACTTCAGGCCAGGATCTGCTTCTAAAGATTGTGCGTCAGCTTGAGTTTGTCGGTAGTAATGAACCAAATTGATTCTTCACACCTTGACTTCCTCTATTCATTAAACTCCTCAACACTCAAGTGTTATAATGATAAAATGTTATCCGCCGCTTCTGGCAAACGTAACACAAGTGTTTCACTCCAGTTAAAGGAGTCTTGAGATTTTAGACCGGTATTTTGGCAGTCACCACTCATAAGTGATCTTCCAGTCAAATGTGTTCCCTCTCTTTGGCCATTCTTCTATCTGTTCTTTGTAGTGCAGAATGCAGGCAGCTGTCGAGTGTTCGCACCGCTGGCAGTCAGCTGTATGGTGTGTGCACCACTAGTAGGCAGGTATAGAGTGTATAGAACTGGTAAAGAACATGTTAAACCAGGTTACATAATGCTTTACCCATCTGAACGAACCCAGACCATATGTCGCAATAAAGCGGTTTTCCAGGCTAAAAATGCTGATAATTAATCTAGGCTAAAAATTGGTCACTAATTTCAGATCTATGGGGGTCTGACACCCAGCACTCCTATTGGCGGGATTATGTCATTACAAGCACTTATTCCCTATCCAGAGAAGAGGAGATAAGTGTCAGATCAGTGGGGATCCACTGCTGGACCTCCAGCAATAAAAAGAACAGGGGACCAAAAGTCCTCCATGTCTCCTCCTTGTGAATGGAGCTCCACTGCACTGACTAGCGCTCCATTCGATGCTATGGATCTGCCGAAGAGTCCCAGCAGCTATATAGCATTAAATGGAGTGCTGGGACCCCCAGTGATCTGACACTTATTCCCTATCCTATAAGTGTCCTTAGTAGTACAACCCTTTTAATTCGCCTTTCACAGCATCTGATACACAGAGCAGCAGACAGTTCTCTGTCTAGGGGCTGAACTGAGTCACTGCAGCTTAACTTCCTTTCAGATGAATGGGAACTGATCTGCAGTACCTAGTCTGGCCACTACGCAAAGAAGAGAGCTGTCTCCTGCCTGCTCCACTCTGTGTATCAGCTACTGAGAACAACTGATCAATAGGAGTGCTGTGTGTTGGACCACCACCAATCTGATATTGATGACCTATCCTTAGCGCAGATCATAAATATTTTTGCCTAGAAAACCCCTTTAAGGTGTATAGATGTCCTATAGGTGGGTCTCCCTCTATGAGCCAGATCAGATAAGTTGTTTGCCAGTGGTAACTCTTTTTATATTAAAGGGGTTGTCTCATAATCAACAGCCCCCTTAACTGTAGATTTTTACAATATGCTATATACCTTTAATTGTTTAGCAATATTGAACACTTGGGCATCAAGTAAAAAACAAGGGCTCTCAAAATTTTTCCCTCTTCCAAGAGTTAATCTGTTTCAAACACTGCATGAGAAGTGACTGCCAACAAACCTTTGTTCCTTTGGAACAATCTGTTGAAATCGAAATTCCCTTTTGCAGAGTTTTCTGTGCCAAAGGTCTCCTCTTTGTCTAATACTTGAAATCAGACCATTTAGACTCAAAATAATCCCAAACCAAGTTTGCTGTCATGTATTCTCTGGTGGGCAACTATGACAATAGCGAAACATGAATGCTAGAATGTGAAAAACAGATTGGGAGAACAATGTGTGGTGGTGGCGCCCTCTAGTGGGGGATTGCTCGCTGGTAGGGAGTTTAAATAATCTATGATAAGTGGATGCATAGACAAAAGGAAAGGATATCTATTTACCCATCTGTCTACCTAGCTATCTATATGAGTGGGCCATTCCCTATAATTGATATTATAACTATCTACTCTGCAGTGGTGCACAACATATTCTGTAGTGCTGTACACTGAATGTTCTCACCTGTTTTTTTTGTTTTTATAGCGCTAGAAAACCTTCAATAGCTCCCCCGTACTACTCCGTATACATGCACACTTGGTTCAGCCAAGCATGCATGTGTTCTCAATAGGCAGAAGGGAATATTACTTCTCTATTCTTCTGTAACATCAAATGATCTTCATTTCAGAAAAGATGACACATGTCGGAAAGAGTTGTCACAATCTCGTACACTAAAATAGTCCCAAGGTCCTGACCAAATTGACTTTGCTTTTTTGACTATGGGCACCTTTAGTCTTTTAGAGGGTAGAGGGGAAGTTGTTACAATGAATATTCCTTGTTGGAATCTTGGTTAAAGTGGTATTCCAGAACTTACATATTGACGACATATCCTTAGGTGACGTCATCAATGTGTCATGGATAATCGGCTGTCTGCTGATTTGCTGACATCACATTCATTGGTCACATAGTATTCCAGCAGCACAGTCCCTTTCAAGTAAATGTGGCTGCGCTGCAATACCATGCACAACCTCTACACAATGTATAGCGCTGTGCTTGGTATTCAGCACTCACCTGAACGCTACTCTTCAATCAGCTCATGTATGGGGTCTCTAGTGTCAGACCCGCACCGATCACCTATCGATGATCTATCCTGATCCCCTCTGGTTTTCAGTAATAGCCTCATTATTTGACCATGCACTTGATATAGATATTAATCCATTTACTACACCGTAAGGCATTGTAGATTATTTGTGTGTATGTCATTGTCTTCTAAAACATGTCATTTTTATATCAAATAGAATCTACAAATGTTTGTTCTGGTCTTTGATTGTTGTATTTTTTTTATTGTAGTTTATACCTGTTTAAGCTTGGCATTGCCCCTCAAATACAAGACTTATTGGGCAAAGTGGACTTCACAGGTAATCAAATACAGTGGGCATCATCATAAAGGGAGATATCCAGAAGCATAGCTATAGGTGGGCATAGCGGGCCCTGGTGCCTCGGGATGCCCTAAGGTCCCTCTGCCACATCAGAAGACACAGTACTGTGGGACATAGTAGTTGGGGGGGGTCCTCTTGCATATTTTGCATTGGGACACTGGGCATCAGGTTATACCTCTGGAAAACATTTTTACAGTGGGTACGGAAAGTATTCAGACCACTTTAAATTTTTCACTCTTAGTTTCATTGCAGCCATTTGCTAAAAGCAAAAAAGTTCATTTTATTTCTCATTATTGTACACTCAGCACCCCATCTTGACAGGAAAAAACCAGAAATGTAGATATTTTTGCAAATTTATTAAAAAAAAACTGAAATATCACATGGTCATAAGTATTCAGACCCTTTGCTGTGACACTCATATTTAACTCACACGCTGTCCATTTCCTTCTGATCCTCCTTGAGATGGTTCTACTCCTTCATTGGAGTCCAGCTGTGTTTAATTATACTGATTGGACTTGATTAGGAAAGGTGCACACCTGTCTATATAAGACCTCACAGCTCACAGTGCATGTCAGAGCAAATGAGAATCATGAGGTCAAAGGAACTGCCCAAGGAGCTCAGAGACAGAATTGTGGCAAGGCACAGATCTGGCCAAGGTTACAAAAGAACAACTCTATGATCATTCTTGACTGGCCCAGCCAGAGCCCTGACCTCAACCCAATTGAGCATCTCTGGAGAGACCTGAAAATGGCTCCACCAACGTTCACCATCCAACCTGACGGAACTGGAGAGGATCTGCAAGGAAGAATGGCAGAGGATCCCCAAATCCAGATGTGGAAAACGTGTTGCATCATTCCCAAGAAGACTCATGGCTGTACTAGCTCAAAAGGAAGGGGCTTCTACTCAATACTGAGCAAAGGGTCTGAATACTTATGACCATGTGATATTTCAGTTTTTCTTTTTTAATAAATTTACAAAAATATCTACATTTCTGTTTTTTTCTGTCAAGATGGGGTGCTGAGTGTACATTAATGAGAAATTAAAATGAACTTTTTTTGCTTTTAGCAAATGGCTGCAATGAAACAGAGGTGAAAAATTTAAAGGGGTCTGAATACTTTCCGTACCCACTGTAGGTTTATCCCTTGTCTCATACCATCTATTGCATAATCCTTTTCATCATATATATATTTTCTAAATCACCTTTACCCATTCCTTATTACTGTAACTCATTTCTATGACTCCGGAGCCCCCTGTAATATACCGACTACATTAGTCTGTTTGAAGTTGTGAAACTTTTGCTCGATAATTTTAATATCACATAGGAAGGTCATAAATATGGAAGTCGTGTATGAAATGCAATGCCCATTGTACTAATCACCTGTATGTGGTATCTAGAGGAAGAGATCAGTAACATGAGGAAAGAGCTGGAAAAGTATGGGATCCAGATGCCATCATTCAGCAAAATTGGAGGGATTCTCGCTAATGAACTCTCTGTGGACGAAGCCGCCTGTAAGTGTATTGAGCTTCTATAGTCAGTGGTTTGTTTGATGTTACAATCTGGTACCCTCTAGTGGTAGCAGAGGGTATGGCAATAAAAATTAGAAAGTGGTATTGTCCTATCTGAATGTAGTATTTGTTTGTAAATTTAATGGTTAAGTGGTTTAATTTTAATGTTTTAATGAAGAAAAAATAAATTTGGAAATCTCAGCTCAGCTCCATTTATTGGATGAATCAGAAATGCAGTACCAAACAAAACCCATGGATAGGGACATGTTCAACCCCATCTCTATACAAACTGTATTCTAGCAGTTGTGGGTAACAGGGCTGGGGTTCCCCATTCTGGGAATTGGTGGGGGTCTCAGCAGTTGGAGCTCCACCAATATAGTTTTTATCACCTATCCTGCAATAAATGATAAACGCTTGTGACTGAAATTCCCCTAGAGGTCATGTCCACTGGCTGCATATACACCTATTCAAACAGCTGACCAGTAGTCAGTATTTAAAGGGAGTCTGTCAGCGGTATATTGGTTATAAACCTAATCACAGGACCTACTCTGTGATCCCTACAGCACCACTTCAGGACAAATAAAGCACTACACATCTTCCCATTCAAGTCTATGGGCTATAATGTAATGCACAGACTTGCCAGGTCCTCCAGAGAAAGGAATATTTGTTGTTCATTTATCATTACGTTGGATTCTTATATGGCTTCTCAGTTTCAGGAGTAAATCACACTAATGTTTTATCTTGCTTATTTCTCTGTCTTTAGTACATGCCGCTGTAATTGCGATTAATGAAGCTGTGGATAAAGGGGTAGCTAGCCAGACTATTGTGACCCTGAGGAACCCAAATGCAATGCTGTTAAATGTGCAGGAGGGATTTGACCAGCAGTATCACGATGAGCTCTATCAGGCGAAGAAAATTAAAGAAGATAATGCAAAATTAAAGGTAAAGAATGAGATTACATATTGCCCTCTCAATGGTCATTTTTGGATATTCAGTCACCAGTCTTAAGGTCTCTATTAGAGCAGTTATAGGGAACTACTATTCCTAGGAAGACTCCACTCTGTCAAGCAAATGATCAGATGTTGGGTCATCGTAATATAAAAGATGCTAGATTGTCAGCTTCACATCACCCCATGTCAACAGGGAAACCTGCTGTCAACAAATGCAATTTGTATGGAGATAAACAATTCGTTCATACCTATACTGTAGTGATGATCTACTGTTTTTAAAGAGAACCTTTCATTACCTTCACTAACTTGGGCTCTTGTCATCCGTTAATAGACACCCCTCCACTGATTTTGAGACCGTTGGAATTTTTTTCTCTAGCCCCTGCTATTCACAAGCTATGCAGTTAGTTTCAGTGCCTGATATGCTTACTAGACTCAAGTGGGTGGCGACAGGGAGGAGCAGGCAAATGGGTGGGACTCAGAGTTTCAGTAAGCGGCTGAACATGTCAGATCCCAGAATCAAGCCCCTTGCCTGCTCCTACCTTATGCCTCCCACTTGATTTTAGAGAGTCTAGTTAGCATATCAGTCATCAAAACTAACAATATTGATTGCTCAGGAATGGTGGGGTCTAGAGAAAAAATTCCATCTGTGCCAGAATCTGTGTAATGGTGTCTATTCCCAAGCAATTAATGCTGTTTGTTTTGGTGCCTGATATGCTTTATACTCTCTATACTGTCAGGAGGGCGGTGTCAGGCAGGAGCAGACAAGGGGTGTGATTCTGAGCTCTGACACTGGCTGCCTCTGATTGGAGCTCTGGATCACACCCCCTGCCTGACACCGACCTTCTGACATTACTGAGCTTAAATAGCACATCAGACATCAAAACTAACTGTGCTTGTTGCTCAGGAACGGTGGAGGCTAGAAAAAAAAATCTACAGGTTTCATTGACATTCCTGCAATGTGTATGGCCAGTTTTAGCTAGTTACAAGAGTGGCGCTGCTTCTGGGAATGAATAAAAAAAAAAAAATCCTATTATGTATTCACATACAGCCTAATGTAAGTGATTGGTTTTTTTTTTCTCTGATGATTACTTATGTAGTAAATATTTCTAATCTGTTTTATTTCTGCTGTCACCTCTATTATTATACTGCATTAATGGTTGACTGATATGTTAATGAATGCGGTACTTCTACAGAACAATAGCATTTCTGAAGACGAGAGAGACGTGTATGAGGAGCTCCTTACTCAAGCGGAGATACAAGGCCATATTAATAAGGTTAACAGTAAGTACCTCATTCCACATGGAAAGAGTCACTGAATGAGAGAACGACTGAGGATGTGATCGGGTGATGGAAGAAATAGCGTTCTGCTGCATGAATCTATTACTGCCCTGCAATGGCTTGTATTTAACCTGCAGCTATAGTAAGAAAGCTTCCTGCAGCTTGCTGAACTGCCTAATATTCTTGCTTCTAGCTTAAGACTTTACCTTGTACATTCAGAGCCCTCTGTAACACACACAGTCAGTCTATAGACAAAATTTCAAATTATTGGGCAAGAGGATCAAGAGCATCTGCTCTGAAACTGAAAATAATCACCAATGAATATAAGTCTTATCGTCTCAAATGGTTAAAATTCTGTTCAGCCATTTTCTTGTTGTTTTAGTTTTTTTGATAAATGTATTACCTGCAGGGATCCTCAGCGATCAGCTGTAATTTGTAGAGTAATCCTGCAGCAAGTGTTCAACTCCCAAACAGCACCATTTCAGGTGAAATGAAGCATTACACATCTTCCTATTCAAATCTGTGGGTGGTAATGTAATGCAAGACATGATGGGTCCTCCAATGTTCAGTGTATTCATGTAGTATATCTTTGGCATTAAAGGGGTCTTTCTGTGAAAGACACTTATGGCATATCTAATGTCTGATAGATGCGGTCCCCTTCCTCAGTTTTTGTCCTCCAGCACTTACCTCTCTGCAGCCTTGCTGACAAGACTGTCCTTGATGGTTGGGCTTTATGGAAACAGCGTAGCTCACTGTTTTATGCTGTTTCTTTAACTCCCATTCACTTCTATGAGCATTATGGAAACAGCGTAAATCTTAGAACTATGGGGTTTCTATAAAGCCCAATCATTGAGAAGAGTCTTGTGAGCGAGGTCGCTGAGAAACAGAGCCTTGGGGGTTTAGTTTAGAGATAGATGTAGGCCCCATCTTTGGAACTTGTACCCATCTGATATTTATGGGATATCCTGTGGATATGTCAAAAATTTATTTTGGTAGGAAAACCCCTTTTAATATGCTCTCCTTTCTGACTAATAGATGATGGTCCTAAATGAGGACCTCCCCTCCATCAACTCACCAGGGCACTTCTAAAGCAGATAATCCCTTTACAATATGGCTGAACAGGTTTTTTTTAACAAATTTAATAATTTTTTTTTTCAACCGATAATTTATGGTGTATGCAAATATTTACTAAAATGGAGAGCTGAAGGAAAGAAGACCTTGTGAATAACCTTTGCAGTTTTGTAAGCATGTCTTTTGTTTCAGCCAATGTAGCCTTAGTCCAAGTAAATGAGGCCATTGACAGGAATGATGAGGCGGGATTATTACAGGCCCTGATGATTCCTATGCTGAGCCTTTTTGATGTTCAGCCACAAAATTCACCCTGGTACCTGTCTCAGTTGTGTATCGCTAAAGACCAGAAAACGCAGGTAATGGCGACATCCAAGATCATCATGCCCATCGCTCCATTAACATACTGCATGTGTTCCTTGCTATTAACCTGTTACTGAAAAGAGTGTTGTGTTTGTGTCAATCCCATGTTATGGACGGTAATGTGACATGTTTTATTAATGCCTTTTGCACGTACAGCTAACCTGGAGTTGCACTGACTTTATACTACCATATATAAGCTCTATTATTTTAGTCCCTTAGCAATGAGGAAACTGGAGGAGTGTAATATACACATTAATACAAGATAGTCTGTCCTATATTTATACCGTAAAGTCCCAGTCCATGCTCATCTGACACTAATAGGAGACCTGTCATTGCTTATGAAATGTCTGTATTGGTGAATACTTGTATTGTTCACAAAAAAACTATTCTGGAGCAACTTTTCTTAGAACTATTTTGTGCTGTTCCTCTGTTATTCCTCTTTAAAATGTTATGAATAGATTGACAACTGGGTGTTACTGTTTGGGGATGTGTCACTACACTGTCCGACATTACCCAATCTGACTGACAAAGAGATTGGTAGCACTGTGACCGGTTGTTAATTTATTCCTAAATTTCTATACGTAATAGTGAGAACGACACAATGTAGAGTTATAAGAAAATATATTACAGAATTGTTGTTTTATGGAGAATACACTATAAGTTACTAAAACAGACATTTCCAAGCAATAACAGCTCCTCTGTAACATGGATCTCTCAAAAAAGTGGTCTATAGTAGAAGCAGAAATAGAAGATTTACTAGCTTGGCCTATAGCTTCATACCAGTAGAGTTAAAGAGGATCTTTCACCACCTCCACCAATTCTAGTTCTTAGCATCTGTTAATAGTCGCTGTTCCAGTGATTCCAGCGCAGTTGGAATTTTTTCTCTAGCTCCCACTGTTCCCAAGCAACAAGGACAGTTAGTTTTGGTGCCTGATTCTGTAATGTCAGAAGGGGAATGCTCCAATCAGAGGCAGCCAGTGTCAGAGCTCAGTCACACCCCTTGTCTGCTCCAGCCTGACCCCGCCCTCCTGACAGTACAGAGTCTAAATAACATATCAAGCACCAAAACTAACAGCATTGGCTGCTCCAGAATGGTGGGGGCTAGAGAAAAAATTCCAACTGTGCCAGAATCACTAGAGCAGCACCTATTAAAAAATGCAAATAGCTGGATTTGTTGGAGGTGATGAAAGGTTCTTTTTAAATAGTTATCCCTGTAAAATTGAAAACTTTTAATTTAGCTGGAATTCCATTGTCTCCTACTCACCACTTTCATGCCACAGGTATCACTGTTGTAAAATTTTTAAATTCAGTGGGAACCACAATGGAAAATGACACCTCCTCTAAATACATTTCATATTGGCTTGTACTGTCAAGAGGGGGTTGTCCCATCATATAAACACTTATGTGGATAAGGGATGTCTGATTTCTTTATGGGGTCTGACTGCTGGACCCATAGCATTCATGAGAACAGGGACTCTCAAGTTCCTCTGAGTGCTCCTTGTGAGTGTGCATGGCCACTGCTCTAGTCAGGCAGAGCACTTGGAGGAGTTGCAGCCCACTTCTCCTGATCATTGGGGCTTGCAGAGATTGGATACCCAGTGATCAGACACTTATCCTCTGTTATACAGTGTTATAAAACAGATTTTTTTTAAAACCCTTTTTCTATAAAGAAATACTCCTGGAAAAACTAATACTGTTTGTCTAGTGCAGGGACAAAAAGAGGTCCAGAACACACAGATTCATCGAATACTAAAGAAGAAATTCCTTTGTCATGCATTGCTCTGTAGCAGGCATAACACAGTAGGGTGAATTCCTCAAGACTGGCATATTATATGTTGGTCTTGATGATCCCTTGGTTGGTGGAGGATTCAAAAGATTCATGAAGAGGCAGAGCCCCTATCATGAATCCGGCACTGGGCCATGCACCTCTGTAGGAATATATGCTAGCTCATAGCTGGTGTAGATTTTAGTCTACATTTGTGACACTGTGGCATAAGTGTTAGTCAGTTGGGCATGTTTGTTGGCTTCTGCCCTGCCCCACTCCCACAATTACTTTTTGAAAATTGGAAAGGCTGGAGTAAAAATTCAAATTGAATCTATTTAGTTGCAAGTGGCATTAAAAAATTGCAAACCACCAAATGGTGGGGGTGAAAAGGAATGGAGGTTGTTATAAAGAAGTTTCATGTATAAGATTCCATTTTAGAACAGCTCCAAAAGGGTTCACAAGCTTTTTGTAGCCCTGTGAGTTGCTTATTCTGGGATTAGAGCCAGATCCCTATTGATCCTGACTGATTCAATGTTATTTTCTTACATTAGTTACCTGGTAGAAGATATGGGTAGAATCTCTTTTTAAGATATTTCAGCATTGTGGTATTGATTAGTATTTGTTCTCTTTCTACTTCTTGGCCGTACTGTCATTAATAGTTTATTTCGCCATCTAGCTGTGCATACATAGTAGAGTTTATTATGGGGAAAGGTTCATCACTGAAGAAGGGATCATTATTTGTACAATATATTGTGCCACTCGCTGCAATAAAGTATACTGCACTGGATACTTCCTGGCAAATAAAATTATTGCAGCCTAATATGTAATATGTAATAGTGTGTCCAGATGGCTGTCCTGGGTGTAGTACTTTTCTACATCATTTGGGTGATGCAATTTCAGAGCGTTAAGTCACCCATCCGTTTCCAAGATTATTTGGGTCATTCTTCTGTGGACAAGATATATTTTGGAAAAAAAAAAATTCATTGTCATAACCTACTAGCAAAGTGTTATAGAAAACTTTGCACTTTATTGCAGTTCTTATAAATCCCTCCCTTGTGTCTTATGCACCATTGGAATGTTTCCCAAGTTATTGTGGTATCATTTAGCTCCTATACTGTATTGGTTCATCCTAGAAAATGCCTCCTCTGTATATGAATATAGTGTAAAGTTCAAGTCCACTGCTAAAGAACATGTGTTAAAATATTTCACAATTTAACTCTTGAGTAATTTTGCTGATACATTTTTTTTGGTCATATCTTTTCTTCCATTGACTTCCTGGATTCTTTGAGTTAGTAATTACTTGTATTCTGCATTAAATAACAATTCTGGAGCATCTTTTCTTATAACTCTAAGTTGTCCTGTTTTTCTTTTTATTCCTCCAAGAAATTTGTGAATAAAATGACAAATTCATGATACCATTTTTGCAGCATTTCCATACACTTTGTGATACTCACAATCCCTGATAACCATGTCAGACAGTGTAAGGACACACCTCTTTGACAAGGAGAATTGTAACGCCCAGTTGTTAATTTATTCAGAAATTCAGGAGTACTAACAGAGGTACAGCATAACACAGAGTAAGAATACATTCACATCTGCATTGGAGGCTCTGTTCATCTGAAATTGTGTTATGAAAAGTCCTGCAAGCACAACTTTTTGTCCAGCAAAGTCATGAAGAAAACAACGCGTACACGGTGGACCCCATTGATAACAATGGGGTCTCCTGGCATCTTTCGTTGTCAGTCATTAGACAGATATGTTTTAATATTTAGTTCTATGATGGAACAGAAGAATGGACCAAAACCCAGATGTGAACCCACCCTTATAACTAAAGATGTTCCAGACTTATTTCTTTGACAATACAAATATTGAAGCAGACATGTCATAAGAGGTGACAGGTCCTCCTTAATACCAAGTATTCATCATGGTCCCTTCCTTGTTCACATACAAACATAAAATTGAATTTCTAAAAGGTTCCATATATTGCAGAACAGATCTCTCTAGGTCAGGGGTAGGCAACCTTCGGCACTCCAGCTGTTGTAAAACTACAACTCCCAGCATGAATACTTGCTCTGCTGTTCTTGGAACTCCCATGGAAGTGAAAGGAGCATGTTGGGAGTTGTAGTTTCACAGCAGCTGGAGTGCCAAAGGTTGCTGATCCCCGCTCTAGGTTTTCGGATGCCATCTGGACACCTAGAACTAAGCTGTAAGATCACATGTCTGACAACACCTAAGCTGTTTGTTTCCAGTGGCAACCAGCAGAATTTTGGAAGTGGTTGTGAAACAAGGAGGACACAAGCTTACTTATTCAGGGTTACTACAAAATAAGCAATGTATTTGCAAAATTGCTCAAAATTATATGTGGACTTGAACTGTGAACCTGAAATGTAGTAAAAACTGGAAATACATTTTAGTATTGTTGCTGGTCATCATATCATCTATGGTTCTTTCCAAAGATTTAACATTAACCTGTAGGTTTCTCTCCTCCTGATCCCAGAAAGCAGGTGTCCCCAGTTCTCTTGACAAAAGCGAGATTCAGAAGGAAGTTAGTGTTGCCAATAATGAAGCTGAGGCTCATGTGCTTAGTGAGTAACCCTTGAAATGACTGTGTGTCCGACACCGTAATCTCCATAATAGTGCATGCGGAGAATGTAACTGTGTTGATTAATAAACATCACTTTTTTCCAATAAATGTTTCTGTTACTGTCCTTCTCAGTGTTGCAATTGCTCCAATGACCACTTTATGCAGTGTTGGGAGTATTCTTTATGTATCAGGTAGTTAACATTTCTTTGTTTCAATGTGTACAGCCTTTTCAGCTGTTTAGTGACAGTAAATGCTGAAATTGCTTTACAGATCACGCATCAGCCATAAGCAATAATATTGCTCCCTTCATACGTGAAAAAATAAGATTACACCATTACATTGTGATTTATTTAATATACTTCATCCTTTCATTTTACAACCTACATAGATAAGTGAGTGAGTACTTATAAATACATTGGGGGGGATTTACTATTCCCTGTACACCAGAAACTGGCATGTTGTTACACATCTTTGGTGCATGGCCTCTTTTTGCTCTAAAGATGTGCCATTTTGATTTTCTTGTACACCACTCAACTTTATGAAAGTGGGTAGAATGCAGTGGAGGCCAAGGTGCATTAAGGTGGGGACACCTCGGCCTGACATATTTACTATTACTATAAATTTACTATAGCTCACCATTCTAGCTCATGGGGTGATCCCTTTATAATGCTCATATACCATGGTGTGGCATCTGGAGAGGGATTGCTGTCCTGATGCTCTCTGAGTATCAGTCTGAGTTGTTTAGCGTTGAATGAGATTGGGAAGGGCGTTCCTTTAAGGAGTGAAAGGAGCAGTATATTGTTGTCGCATGTCAAGTGTGTTCTTTTCATAGTTCACAATACAACTATGTCTACAGAATAGAAATTGTGCTTTAAAGGCATATTCCCATCTTACAAAGTGATGGCATATTGCTAAGATATGCCATCACTTTATGATCTGGGGGTCTGATCTATAGTACGCCACCAGTCATGAGAATGAATGGGTTGCGGTCTGGATTTGCACAGCATCGCCCCAGCCACCTACTGTGCAGAGGAACTGTAACACGGCTCTGTTCATATGAGTCAGGTTTACTGCAGTATTGTGCACATCTGGGTGGTCAGGAGTGCCAATGGGCAGGAAAAAACATAATGGGGAGGCAGTTCTACATCAGCGCTGTAGCCCCTTCATTCTTAGAATTGGTGGCCCCAGAGGTTGAACCCTCACCGATCATAAGGTGATGGCATAATCAATCGATAAGCCATCACTTTACAAGATGAGAATACTCTTTTAAGTGTAATTCTGTGAACAGAATCTGCTTGAACAAAGTAGAGACTATCAATCCTGTTTCATGTTGTTATGTTCTATGTTATGTCCTCCACCAGGTGAATCATGAATTTTCAGTATTTCATGGTCATATGAAGACATTGACATATCATACCATACATTACAATGTCTATTTTCTTCTTGCAAAGAGGGTTTTTAAGTTCATAGTCTTTTATGTTTCCACTAACTTGCATACTTCCAACCAAGCGCTTATAGAATTAACCCTTAGCGTCTGTGCTCATTCATTCCCGTGTGCAGTGCCTGCATGTGTATTGTTCTAATTGTCCCTTTAAGGATTACAATCCGCATTGCTCGCTGAACATGATCTGATGCACTCTGTGTTCTAACATGAACGTACTAACACGGTCTGCTTCCTGGTGCAGGTTTGGCTGTGAGCGTGTGAGTCTGAGTTGTACATATCTAATTATTCCCATGTGTCGTCTCAATATGAATCTATATGGTGCTGTGGTATAGATCCGACAGCTACTCAGGGGTGGTTGTGATTCGCTGTACATTATGTGTGGTCTGTAAAGTTTTTGTTGAGTATTACATTACATTTCTGCACTAAATACAGACTTATTTATAAAGGTAATATCAATCTGAAATTATTTGGCTACCAAAATCCAAAAGACCTGGAGTCTTGTTCCTTTTCTGAAGTTCACCCTCATAAGCAAGCTGGGCATGGGGATGGTCAAGAGCCCATAACAGCTATGTCCAAATCATTAGCATGTGAATATGCTATACACTTGGGAATCCCTTCAATATCCTATAGTAAAAGGTTTTTGTGTTGCCCAATTCATTACTAACACATCTAAAACCCATTTGTGAATACAAAAAGAAATGAATCCACATGTAAATTAACCTTCACCTAGCCATACACATCCAACAGATGTTGTCCGAACTCTACATTATTGGTATATTGATCAATACTGTAATGTGCAAGGGGCAACCCAAATGCGCCATAACCTCTTCTGTCTAGAGATTCAATGAGAAGGCATGTTACATTTTATAGGGGTTTGTCCATGAAAAACATCACCCATCTGGAGGATAGGTGGTAAATGTGTGTGCTAGGGAATCCAACTTCTGGGACCCCCCCCAATTAATCACAAGGGTTCTTTGTCCCCCTTTGAATGGAGCAGTGGTCAGACATGTGCACTAGCACTCTGGTCACTCTGTATGGGACTGATTGAGATAGCTGGGAATATCACCCAATTAATATCGATCCGTCCCATTCCATGGTCTGTGAATAGAGCTGCAGTACATATGAGTAACCACTGCTTCATCCAAATGGGGGGCATGAGACCTCTGCTCTCATGGTTGTTGGGGGATTTCAGCAATCAGTCCCCCAATGATCAGACAATTATCCTCTATTGATATGATAAATGTTTATTGTGGACCAAACCCTTTAACCTGTCTGGCGTTGTGTTCCTCTTCGATATAATGTGCTTTTGGACCTGCCTGGCTGAGACTTACACCCTCTTCCTATTAAAATAATCATACATATTCATGTCAGTTTATGACACTATGGGTCAGTACATTGACCATCCATCCATGTACCTGCTTGCTCTATGGGCAGCATAGATATATAATTTTTCACTGTCAATTCTGATGGTACGTGGGGTACGTTTTAGTAGTGTTTTTAGGTCTAGTATTTCACGTCTGACTTCCCTTCCATCTTTCACACTTAGATTTATTATTTCTAATTATAAAACATATTTTAATATTCCTTAATATAGTGTCTCACTCGGGTAAGTATTGCTGTCTCTTTCATACACCGTTCAGCAATGACCTGACTAACCTTCGTTTTTAATCTACTGTAATTTAGCGCTAGGAGCTGTGGAAAAAATAAATACTGCCATCCGCAATGGAGATGCCTCCCAAACCCTGGCGGCTCTGCAGCTCCCTGAGGCACACATGCCAGCTGTCTACCCGTTTGCGGAGATGCTATACCAGAATGAACTCTTAAGTCTCCAAAATCAAAATCCTGCGGTAAGAGAACACCTATAAGCGGCCATTTTATTATAAATAGTGTTTCTCCTAATATGTCACTAGTTAATCCAGGACAAACCATATTGATATGTACTTAGTATTTTACAAATCACTGATTTCCTTATAACATGATACGTGCTATTATTGATATTTTACTTATTTTTAATTTTTAGTAGTTTTTTGATTACCCAAGTTCGATCTTGTATCATAAAAACAATGACAATGACCTTAGGATTACCGTGGGTAACATTATCCATTTTTCTTAATGATGAGATAATGATGATAAATTTATTTATATAGCGCCAACATATTCCGCAGTACATAGGTACATGTACTAGGCATACAATTGTGCTTTCTTTACACCACTGACTTAGCTTTGTGTTCTTAAAGGGGTTGTTCAGGTTCCCAGTAAACTTGAACAAGCACAGGAAATGTTGTTAAATAATAAATAGAATTATACTTGGCTTTCCTCTCTCATGCTTCTTCCAGTGCTGATCCCTCTGATTCTACAGATGGAGATCTATTTGTATGGCTACAGCAGGGAGGTGCCCGTTTCACCACTGCACCCAATCGGTGGCCTCCGCAGCGAGGTACTCTATACTGCTAAGGCTGTGATTGACTACAATGGTGATCTTTATATATGCCACTTCCTGCTGCAGCTGTGTAAACATATCCCAGCGCGGAACTGGATGACAGTGAGGGAGGAAAGCTGAGCATCAGTGTATTTGTTATTTTCCAGTTTTTTTAAAACCCCTTTAACAAATCCAAGACAACTATGTTGCATCTGTTTCCAAACTGATCCCAGTGAATCCTAACGAATCTTAAAGGGGTCATCCAGCTTTCACCAGTTATTTGCAGATACATCCACAGCAGTACTAAATGCTCAATGTTCCCTTGTGCACCCTTTGCTTGGCTTTATTTTACTTGCTGCTCCTTGTGTGACACAAGGAGTATTGTAACTCCTTGTAAACAACACTGCTTGTAAACAACAGTGATTTGTTTACAAGCAGTGAATCTGTGGACAAACTACATTTCTCATGATTCATCACTCTCTGTGTACCCTTCCCTTTTCCACACTTCCCTGCAAAGAAATCACAGGTAATAAATCACATCTGAGGTCACATGGTACTATGATGTTTCATTTGCTGCCTGAATTGCTGTCAGGGAGGGGTAATGAGGTTGCAAACGAAACATCACTCTGAGGTCAGTGACCTGAAAATCAGATAAATGGTGCTGAATTTCAACAAGATTTATATTAGGAAGTATGTTGTATTGCTATATCCTGTTATTTGACCCATATTTTTTTAAAAATTGGATAACCCCTTTAAAGACTTATGAAGTTATAATGAAGTCCATTGGCATACACAAGGAATAACATTTCTTTGCTGAAACTGGAAATAACCCTTTTAAGAGCTGTCACAAATATTGGTTCCATATTTGGGTGCCTGTAATATGGCTTTGCATCCTGTTCCGATCATAGATTTACTGGCCCAAACTTAAGAGTGTAATAGATCAATATGATGCTCTTCATTTGGGTCAATAGACCAACAGTCAGGTCAGTATGCAGAGAGGTAATACAGATGCTTCATTATAGAACCAATAACAAAGCCAACAGCCCTAACTGCAATTTACAAATGCCATTTCTTCTTACCATAGATATTACTAGTAAAAGTTCCAATACATTTAGTTGAATTCTAGACATATCTGATTTCACTATTTATTAGACAGTTGCACCTGTGTTCATATCATTGCTCATGTGATATATGGCATTATATGACCTCTAATGTCTGTACTTTGTGTCTACAGAACCACCTGACACAAGAGGAGCTGTTCATTTCTGTAGAGATGTTGTCTGCTGTTGCGCTGGTGAATCAAGCGTTGGAGACAAATGATGTCAGCTCTGCCCACAATCACCTTATCAGTTCGGCCATAGGGCTCAATAATCTGGAAGAAGACAATATGCAGCGGTAGGTACAATCTGTGCAACACCCAAAACAATGATATGAACTATAGCAGGGTTCTCAAACTCAATTTACCCGGGGGCCGCTGGAGCTAGAGTCTGGGTGAGGCTGGGCCGCATCAGGTTTTCCACACCGGTAATATGCTCCATATTGGCCCCTGCACACGGTATTATATGCTCTACAGGGGCCCCCACACAGTATTATATGCTCTACAGGGGCCCCCACCCAGTAGTATATGCTCTACAGTGGCCCCCACCCAGTAGTATATGCTCTACAGTGGCCCCCACCCAGTATTATATGCTCTACAGGGGCCCCCACACAGTATTATATGCTCTACAGGGGCCCCCACACAGTATTATATGCTCTACAGTGGCCCACACACAATTATAAGCTCCCAACAGCCACCTCCGCATCGGTGCTATTATTATACTTTGGGGTCTCCTCAGACCCCAAAGTATAATAATCGGAGGCCCAGGGAAGGTGATTAAAAATAACAAACATTCATACTCACCTTGCCTTACCTTTCCTTGGCATCCTCTCTCCATCCTGCCATCTTCAGCGTCTTCAGGCCCTCTTCCGACGTCGCTGCCGAGGCCTGTGATTGGGCCTCAGCAGTCACATGGGGCGCACTGACGTCATTACGCGCCCGCGCCCCATGTGACCGCTGGGGCCTAATCACAGGCCTCAGTCACATGACGGAGGAGCGCCGGAGAGGACACTGTGCCCAGGAGAGGTGAGAATATGTATTCATTATTTTCAGTCACCTCCCCTGGTCTGGCATGTATTGGAAAGGGGCCTGCAATATGCCAGGGCCCCTTTCCAATAACAGTATGTATAGCGGTCGGGGAACCAGGCTTTCCCCGACCGCTATCATAATGGTCCGGGGCCCGGCCATCTCCAGCTGTCCGCGGGCTCCGTACCCTGCCGAGTCCGGTCGCGGTCGCACCCCCTGCGACCGCGATCGTTACTGGCTTGTGGGGTTCGCGGTAGCGGCTGCCACAGGGCTCCGGGGCCCCTAATGTCCCGGGCCCTGTGGCAGCTGCTACTCCGATAGTTACGCCCCTGCTCCGGGGTCTGAAAAGACCCCGGAGTATAATAATAGTAGTATTTGAGGCCTGTGGCCTCACTTACCGATGCCCGCGGCTGCTCACAGCGGCATCCACTTCCCTTTCTGCGTCCCATAGCAGAATGGGAAGCGGAGGCGGCCACGAGCAGACGCGGGGTAGGGAAATAAATAGGCCATTACCTGCCGGGGTCACGGCCTATTTATATAAATAAAAAAAAACTTATCCTCACCTACCTGCGATGCCTTGATGCAGCCGCCGCCTCCTCCTCTTGTCCGAGACGTCTGTGTCTCAGCGTAGGAGGCGCGATGACGTCATTATATCGCTGCCTGCGCTGTGATGCAGACGTCTCGTAAGCCAGCCCAGGACAGGCCCCGCTCAGCGTTGTTTTTTTTAAAGCGGCCTGTCCTGGGCTGGTTTACATTAGATAGTAAAAAATGTCACCCCCAGACAGTGCGCCCCTGGTGCCATTCGTATCAAACTCGGGCCGCTCTAACATTAAACTTTGATATTGAGGTGGGGGCCGCAAACTATTGTCCCGAGGGCCGCAGTTGGCCCGCGGGCCGCGAGTTTGAGACCCCTGAACTATAGTAAACCGCCTTAAAGGGGAATGACATTTAAAATGTCCTTCTGATATGTCATGAACACATGTAAAAAAAAAAAATTAGATTGGTGATCTCTGATCTTGGACCATCAATATTTAGTTTAAATAACATGGCAATTGTGACTGTCCTGTTTTTTTCCCTGCAATATACAACAGTCTAAGGGTGGGTTCACACCTGCGCTTCAGTCCGTCCGTTGCCAATCCGAGTGAAAATCTCGGCGAATGGGATTGGCATCGGAAACAGACAGGTCAGTGACGCATTGGTTAAAATCCCATTCATTTGAATGGGTTTTTAAAGCAATGCGAGGGTGTCTGATTGCACCCTCTGCGCTGCGAATCCTTTTTTTTTCGTCGGAAACAAAGTCGGACATGCAGGACTTCGTGTCCGAGGAAAAAAACAGCTTTGCAGCACAGAGGGTGCAATCGGACACCCGCGCATTGCTTTAAAAACCCATTCAAATGAATGGGATTTTAACCAATGCGTCGCTGACCTGTCTGTATCCGATGCCAATCCCGTTCGCCGAGATTTTCACTCGGATTGGCAACGGACGGACAGAAGCGCAGGTGTGAACCCACCCTAAAAGGTGTTGTATACTTTTTAAAATGGATATCCTTAGTATGGATATACTGTATATGTATATTGTGCCATCATCTGTGCACTCCATACTTTGACATGTCAACCATATAAAAATAGACCTCCAAAAGTCCATCTACTCTTTTGAAAGTCAACATCTTCAAAAACGGCAAAGAATAATATAGACACAAGCTGAATGTGCATGTGTATAGGGGAGTTGGGCTAAATAGCTGGCAGCTGAACGTGAGCATTTGGCTGACAAAAGTTAAAAGTGTATAGCCAGCTTTAGACTAAAAATCCCTCCCTCTCATATTACACGTGGATGCAAGAGGTATGCTTGAAATGTCCTGCGGTAGAAATGTCATTTTGTGGAGTTATTGTATTTATTAACATGTAGTAGTAATGTCCTATTGTATTGTTTTTGTATTTATTAATATAGAGTAATAGTCATACCCTAGTGTTATTGTATTAATATGTAGTTGTATTGTCAAATTGTAGTGTTTTGTTTTTGTGTTTTGTCTTTGTGTTGCATTAATATGCAGTACTATTGTCATATTGTAGTGTTATTGTATTTATTGTAGTGTAATTATCCAGTTTTTAATAAATATGGGCCAAATAACAAGATGCATCAATACAAAACACTTCCTTATATACATCCTGTATAAATTCAGCACCATTTATCTGATTTATTCTCAGGTCACTGACCTCAGTTGTGACGTTTCATTTGCAAGCTCACCAGCTTTGGGGGCTGGATAACCTCTTTAATATGCAGTACTATTGTCATATTACAGCCCTCAAGTGTTACTGTATTACTAATAGGTTATGCATACTTTTATAGAGAGTTTGGTTGCAATATTGTGGGAAAAGCTTTCCATTGTATTGCTTGTACTTTGGTCTCCAGTATGAACAAGTTCTAATGGCTTAGTTTTGTGCCTTGCCTCCATACTGAATCCCTCTTTCTCCATTCTCCAGTTATGTCAGTACACTGGTATCCAGTAAGAAGCAAGCTGCAGCACAAGGACACCGCTATTTAAGTTGGAATGAAATTCAGAACTACATTGATGTAGTCAATAGTGAGGTTCATGAAGAAAATGAACGTAAGTCCTAGATGTGTATTGCAGCTCATTTGCTGGGTCACATACACACGTGGACAAAATTGTTGGTACCCCATGAGTTTTCTTTTTAAAAAAAAATTCTGTTGAAGCATGGTGGAAAAGCAATGTCTGACTTTCATTGTTCATTTTCATAGAATTTTTATATATTATTACTGTTGTCAGATTCAAGTTATTTCTGTGACCATTGTGGGTTTTTCTTTCATTAAACGAGGGGTACCAACAATTTTGTCCACGAGTGTACATACGTGTTTTATATCATTATTGTTTCTTTTTAGGGATTATTGCCATTGGGATAATTAATGAAGCCCTTGAACAGGGCAATCCTGAGAATACACTCCAAGCTCTTTTGGCACCAAGTGCCAAACTTCAAGCAGTTTCACCAGACAACGCTTGGCATTACCAAGACATTCTCCATTTGGCCAAGGTTCAGAAATGCAAGGTATTTATTTTCTTTTTACTCAAACATTGCACTCATGATAGTATTGTAGAAAGAGGCCATTTTCTATCAAGAACATAGGGTAGATGATAAATATCTTATCATTGGGGGTCTGATTACTGAGACTTCAGCTGTCCTGTGAAATAGTGGGGATGTTTTACCCCTTCACTGGCAGTGCAGTCACCTGAATGTAGGCATGCCCCTGCTAGATGGGACACATCCCCACTCCCATTCATATCTATTGGGAGCACTGGAAATAGCCAAATGCTGTATCTCCCATTTAAGTGAAGTCCCATCCAGCAGAGGCGCTCCTACCTTTCAGATGTGCTGCATTCCCAATAGGGAAGTCTCCGTATCGGTGGGGGTCTGATCAGTCAGATCCTCACCAATCAGCTATTTATCCTCTATTCTATAGATGGAGGATAAATATGCTTCATACCATATAGCTTCAATCCCTTGTAAGTGATTTTCCATCCAGAGCTTTCCTCGAGTATTATATCAGTACTGTATACCTTGCAAACAATCCAAATGCTTGCAGTATGTGGTTATCCTAGAAACCTGAAGGTATATTTGTAGCAATGCATTTAGTATAATGTAGAAATTAAAGGGGTACACCCATTCTTAAAAGCTGCAAAATGCTGGAGTAGAGTTTTGAATCGCTTGACTTCCATTATGTATGTTGGTGGAATTTCCCTAAGGGGTAGACTAGCGTTTTACTACAATTCTGGCTATACTATACTAAAAATGGGTGAAAAGGGCATGTTCAAGGAATATGAAGGATTATTCTTACATCTAAACAGTCCCTGAAACATGGACTAGTGTGAAACCCTGAAGGGAACTGTGTAGCTGCCACTCATATGTTTAGTAGAAGACTCCACTAGCCACCTATGCCATTTGAAAACTTGAGGCCATATTTCTAATTCTTCCCAGTGAAGCCTATTTAAGAGTTCAGTATACTGTGTGTCGTGCTGTCCATGAATCTATGGATGTCATATAGGGGTCCTATATTATTTCTACATTTAAATACATAGACTTCAAATCACCATCGTGATTATATAGTCTTCTATCTTGAACGCTATAGTGCCCTGACTAGACTATAGCATAACACTATCCCTAGGTTTGTGGATATGACAATCTAGCAAATGGTACAGCACACAGATTGTGTATTTCTTCATTCCAGTCTTTAGTGTACCACTGCAGTGTTTAGGCTACTGCTTCAAAGACCTTTATCAGGCTGAACTGGCGCACTTGTTGTTCTCCTGGCATTTTTTAATAGCCTATTAGGGAAATTGGGATAATAGAGTTCTTCCACTTGTTTGTGACCTCTACTAATAAGCAGAGAGTGGCTATAAAAAGTATCCTTCTTTTTGGAGGACCCAACATTTCTGTACACTGCATTTTCTGCCCATTAATTTCAGTATGTGCCATGTAATGCCACATTTGCCAGTGGTGGCACTGTTGGGGAATTGAACACCTGTTCCCAGGTCCCTCTGCTTATATAAAAGATTGCTGATGGCAGAGGCGTAACTTGAGTCCCAATGCAAAATGTAACAGGACCCCTACTTCCATGTGCTACCTCTAATATTGGTGTCTTCTTATGGTGTAGAGTAGCCTTTTGGCCCCCTAGGAAACCACTTAATAAAAAGGGATTACTAAAAAATGGACAACCCTTAATCAAATGTAGGTTTACAGAAAATGTTTCCTTTCTTCCCAATAGGAATATGTCCTTGTTTTTCCCGTTTTAATACCCTTAAAATAGTTAACTTGTTTACCAAGTCATCTAACCACACAGTGAATATTCAAGGTCCGATATTCACACATTTGATATAAAAAGATCAAGGACGACTTTGTGCTTTCCTAGAAATGAACAGAACAGCAGCCTATATATATCTATATCTATCTATTAGCACAATGAATATTGTTCTGTACTTTTTTTTTCCTACCGGAAGCTAAATTCAGAGACTGTCTCCATAATATGTGTCTTCTATCGAGCTCCATGGAAACAAGGACCTATTATTGGCTCAGTAGATGTGTTTTCTTGCTGTAATAATGAAGACAAGTGTTGGGAGACCCCGTGTATGCCATCAGTGCATTAAAATACTTGCTATGATGTATCTTTTGGTGACTGCATTGTATAATATTTCACATCTGTTGTGTTCACACTTGCAGATGTTCTTTCCTTCTTCTGAAGATGTTGTTTTTCTTACTTTTTATGGCCACTTAAGCCATTATTTTGTCTTCTACTGCCATCTGGTGTTTGCTAGTAGCTTAAAACTTATGAGACTGAACACTCACATTTTATGAATGTTGTACTATAGTCATGGATATTGTTGGCAAGGCTACTAGATTTTTCTTTATTAGTAGCCTTGATACCCTTCCATCTAGATCTTTCCCACATTATGACTGAAAGTAATGATTGATAACTGTGGTAGTTTATGGGATCAAGTGAATTCTACTGAGGCCATAAAGTGGTTGTCCAATGATTATCACTGGATTCATCCACAGGAGAGGATAAGGGGTCACCATTGGGAACCCCACAGATCACAAGAAATGGGGTCCTTGCTGGGCTGTGGACTCGAAGTTTGTAGTTGGGACCAGTTTTGGGTGGTCTGTCCCTGACGTCAAAATAAAATAATTACTTTTAATTATATTATACAATCATTGATATGGCATAATTAATTAGATACAGAGTTTATTAGATATTTATTATATAATGTGAATATCTGACTTTTTCATGAATTAGAGGAACTTTACTGTATCTGTCTGACCGTGGCTGTCAGCCATTTATGGAGTCGAGCTATGGAGAATTAAGTGTCAGCAATTTGGCCTTGCCTGGCATCAGTGGAGAGGGGGAGCTGTGAGGGGGGGGGGGGGGGCTGTTCAAATTTTTCATACAGTAAGTGGGACCCCTCTAACACTCCCCCCCCACGCACACACATACACACAACATAATTTCCCCCCAACTAGCCCCCCAACTATCCCCCTTCATCACCAGTATTATATTAATAAAATAAAATTATAGAATTCTCACCTAACCCTGAAGTCTGTGGCTGTAATGATGTTTGCGGCTCGGCACTCATTGCGCCTTGCTGCCACAGACATCATCGGCCAAATACTAAATAATGAAGCATGAATCTGTTAGCTCCGTGCTCCATTGTATTCAACTCTATCTGTATTGTAAGGACACACACAAAGTTGAAATCGCTACTTGCCGCCCTGAACAGTAGGACAGCACCCAAAATGTGGGACTGTCTCGCTGGATCTGGGTCGGTTGAGGGGACTCAGTTTGCCCTATGGTTATAGTGGTCCTGAATGTATGGGCAAAACTAACCCAAAGTAATGGCAAATGCCTCTAGATCTGGAATCATAAATGTATTTCTAAAGGGAATACAAAAGGACAAAGTAAAAAACACAAGTTAGATACAGTTTATAGCTGCACTACCAGGTGCACTACCCTGAGGGGACCACAAAGGTCCCTTGGCCACATAAAATGTCACTATTCTAAATGGCACAAGGTAGCTAGGGACCACATTACACTTTTTGCATTGGGGCCCAAGAGTTTCAAGTTACGTCTCTGTACAGTACATGACACTAAACTGTAATGTGCGGCGCGTATACTGGCCGGAGGCATGTAAATTGAGCTGTGGCAGAAACCCACCATTATCCTATATCTATCCTGCCGACCCTGGTGCCCTGGTGGCCCCAAAATCCCCAGGACCCCTCATTGACTTGCCTGTGGCGGGTTCGGGCCAATGGTGCCGCTCACTGCCTCCTGCTGCATCGCTACAGCCGGCTGGAGCTTGGTCCTGAGAGCTGTGGCGGCCATCTTGCCGACAAGGTCCTGTAGCGCAAGCTCGCAGCGCTTCCTTGAGCCGCTGCACACGAGGTCTGGATCTTCCCTGCAGCTCTCTGTTCCCCTGTGCTCAGCGCTGTCAGGTATAAAGACTGGTGGACCAGCTTAACCCCCTGTGCACAACACTGCTGATCCCCATCCTGGCCAGCTCCTCTAATGCCATCTGCTGTACTGTGATCATTGCTGCGCGTGTCCCTCTGATAACACTTGCTGGCGGAGCTGCCAGCACCAACAGTGACTGTCTGCTACTAATCCTCTGCTAACATCTACTGATGTACACTGTCCCTCTGATAACACCCTCTGGCAGGGCTGCCAGCATGTGCCGTGACTGTCTGCTGCTGATCCTCCGGTGGTACCTACTGATCTGGATTTCTGCACGATCTCCCTCTGATAACACTTACTGGCGGAGCTACCAGTACAAGCCGTGACTGTTTGCTGTTGATCCTCTGCTAACACCTACTGATCTTGATTGCTGCATGGCGTCCCTTTGATAACACCTGCTGACGGGTCTGCCAGTGTATGCTGTGACCGTTGCTGTGGATCCTCTGATAACACCTACTGATCTTGATTGCTGCATGCTCTACTTGTACCTACTGGTGAAGCTGTCGGTACAAGCGGTGACTGTTTGCTGCTGATCCTCTGACTTGTACCTCTGACCCGTGCTACACCTCTGACAGTACCTACTGGCAGCATTGTCCTACCTACCACTGCCCTTGCCTCTGGTTTTCAGACACAGCCTTGTGATCATGAGTCGACAACAGAAGGGATCGACTTCTGAGCGCCTCCAGGGTTTTGCCAGGGACCAGCCGCAAAGAGACCCACCGGAGCCACTCGCGTCGACGTCCTCAACTGAGGAACCTGAGCCTACCCTGCGGCAGGTTACGGAGCAGTTACTGGAGGCTATCCAATGTATCACCTCCTCCCTCATGGGTAAAATTGAGGGGGTAAAGATAGACATTGGGCTCCTCTGCCAAGATTTTCAAACTCTTCGATACAGAGTGAAAGAAACGGAGGATCGCATATCCCTACTGGAGGACAACGCTGCCCCAGTGCCAGAGAAGCTTGCCGCATTGGAAAGAGCAACCGATCTGTGGACCCAGAGGGCAGACGACCTGGAGAATAGGCTCTGCCGTAATAATCTACGAATCCTGGGCCTGCCGGAGCGGGTGGAGGGAGCTGCTCCATGTGAATTTATAGAGAAATGGCTGAAAGAGACCCTGCTGGATGCGACCTTCTCTCCTATTTTTGCAGTGGAAAGGGCTCACCGAGTCCAGGCCAGGCCGCCTCCTCCGGGAGCACCTCCTCGGCCTTTCCTGGCCCGTCTTCTGAGCAGCAAGGACAGGGATGCAGCGATGAGAGCGGCGCGGCAACTTCAGGAGATAAAGTTTGACGATGCCCAAGTCTCCATTTTTCCTGACTTCTCTGCAGCGCTACAGAAGACGCGTTTTACCTTTGTTGCTGTGAAGAGGCGCCTACGGGAACGCTCCATCCAGTACTCTATGGCATATCCTGCTCGTCCTCGAGTGATCTACAATGACAAGAAAACCTTCTTTGCTTCTCCTCGAGAGGTGGAGGACTGATTAAACTTATTGCCTTGGTCTCCCAGACGATAGCTGTCTGCGGCATGGTTGGTTAAGGAGCTCTTTCGGCCCAATATCTTTATATGGACTTTACTGTGATTTACTTTGTTCTATTGTCTCTAGCTGCCTGTTAATTTCATCTATTTGGGGTGAGGGTCTGCCGGCTCCGGAGTCTTACTGAAACTATATGTTGTGGGTTCTCTGTGTTTCACCACTTAGAGATTGTTCCTGCCCTGGATTTGCTTTTACCTTTCTCTATCTAAGTTGAAGACAGTGCCCCTCTACTGTACCACCTAGGGTGTGCTGCTTGCCCCCTTTTACTAAGTGCCACATAGTTTGCAGAAGTGAGTCTAGACTCCTTCCCTCATGGTTAATTTACCCCTTATGTGTATTAGTTCTTGGTTTCAATGTTGCTGCGGATCTATATTTTTCTTCATGCTCCCCTTTCAGGTACGGGTGGAGGATGGTGTCCCACCTGTGGTGATTCCATTACAACTTGCTCACCATGGCGACCCTTAAACTGTTCTCATGGAATGTGAGGGGAATGGGTAGCGCTAAAAAACGCTTAGTCATCTTCTCCCAATTAAGATGGCATGTCTCAGATACAGTGTGCTTGCAGGAAACTCACCTTACTCCTGACACAACCCAGCTTTTGCGAAAGCCCTGGGTCCAATGGTCCTCTACACTCCACTCACACCTACTCTAGAGATGTATCTCTTTTAGTCCACCGCAGACTTAGATGGGAGCCTGGTCTCACCGTTAGAGACCCGGAGGGGTGTTATGTCTTTGTTCAGGCCTGGATAGATTCTAAAATATATGTCATTATTGGTCTCTATTTGCCACCTGCATCTGACCTTTCTGTACTACATGAACCTGCCCAGTTTGTGTCTAGATTCCCGGCTTCCACGGTGCTGTGTGTGGGTGATTTTAATAAGGTGTTTGATGCCTCCTTAGATAAATTTACAACTGATGTGTCCCCCTCCCCCGTACCTGGACCTACTCCTTTGGCCCACCTTATACAAGAATTGGGATGGTATGACCTGTGGCGTCTTAAACACCCCCAGGCCCGGGTATATTCCTGCCACTCTGCTACGTATCACACTCTGTCTTGAATTGATCGCGCCTTGGGTAATGTTAGAGCTAGCCCCCAGCTTATTGCTATTTCATATTTGCCTAGGGCAACATCCGACCACTCACCCTTGGAAATCGGAGAGGGTGCCTCCCCGGGCCATCCACACAATTGGCGTATTCATCCCTTTTGGCTCAAACTTATAGTTACCAATGGTAGATATCAACTCTCCAGGTACTACACCTATCATCCTATGGGAAACTACTAAGGCGTACTTGAGAGGATGTATCCAGAGCCCTGGATAATGATGAGATCAGGGCTCTGTGTGGGTGATATCATCACTTCCAGGACTCCTCCTCCAAAGTGCGATCACACCAAATATTGATGATTGCAGTGTGAATGTAGTCCTACTTTGGAGCATTTTTTCCAGACTTTCCTAAAACTTTTGCACAGTATTATGCATTTGTAGCTTTAGGCTGAAGAATACATTTTCTTATTTTAGTCAATAGTTGTATTCCTAATGAGAGAACTATTTTAGAGTATCATTTGTTATAACTCTTTTGTTTATTATTTTTTTATTTTTTTTTTTATTCCCCTTTAATTTCACAAGTTGTTCCCAGAAATGCTAGGTTCCCACTAGCGTTTGGGTCTCCGTTCTTCGGGCTCGCTTGGGGACCCGAAAAATGGAAACCCTATCCGCTTAAAAAGTGGTTACCCACGGAAATCTATGGACCCCATAAACAATAATGGGGTCCTCCGGGTCTCTGCCCAAAAACGGCGGAGAGAGAAAAGTCCTGCAGGACTTTTTTCTATACATATTCTAAGAGGAATGGGGGTCGGAGTCCCCGAGCGCTAATGTGAACTGACTGTTAGTAAGTGTGGCCCTGCACGGTCTGACGCTATCCATTCAGTGCTGCCGGTTTCAAACTGAGTAGAAAGACACTCCTTGACAAGAGGCAAGATGATGCTATTTGTCAAGTTATTCATTTTCTAGAAAGAATATCAGAGTAGTGGCACAATGGAGAGTTACAAGAACAGGTGCTCCAGAGTTATTTCATGGGGCATTAAAGTATATACTAAAACAGACTTGTCCGGAGACATGTGCGAAAGAGCTCCTTTGCATATTGACCAATACAGCAATATCTTGGCAATGTAGACCCCCTATTCACAAGGGATAAAACGCTATTTGATTCAGGTGACCCTAATCTATCTGCGAGGTTGGGTTAATATGCTGGGTTCTGGTGACAGATTCCCTTTAAAACATCTGTACTGGTTATTCATTTATTTCTTTTATATAGCGCCAACATATTCCGCAACGCTTTACAGATATTGTCAGTCACAATCCCATATAGCGTTTAAAATCTAAATCCGCCATCAGTATGTCTTTGGAGGAAGGAAATCTGAGTACCTGGAGGAAGTGCTGAAAGGCAGCCGTGCTAACCACTGAGCCACCTGTTTCACTTTTCTTCTTTGATCACAAATTTTTGCTATGATCTCCTGTTTTGAGATGTGGGTTGGTGACAGTAGTTTCAATCCACATATATTTTGGGAGCTGGCGCTCAATAGATAATCACGAGTGAACAGATAGCAGCATCTATTACATCACCACAGTTCTTCCATGCATAGACAGCATCCATAATATATGTAAGGTGCAAAAACAAAAAAGGATAGAAAAGATATCAATTGTTATAAATAAACATTTATTACAGTATAAAATTTATACAATAGTAAATTAATGTAGTCACAGTCCTATAATGAGAAATAGCTCAGGGTGATATGACATCTACAGACACATACATAAAAATATGAATAAACAGGAATAAGAAGAACACTAACCCATTTGTTATCAGGTTGGAGTAGACGTTGCCGTTTACCTGAATTTTTTTCCTTGTTTTACAGTATATGACACTGATGCAGGAATTCAGTGCTGATAAGTTATACATGTCTGCTCTTGTCACCTTAGGCCTCTGAACATTGCTAACAGTTTGCTACAGTGCAAACAGATGTTGTTCTTAACCTTTACATCTGCTCACTCATTGTGTATCTAAACTCGATTTCTGGCCACGAATAAAAGCCTTTAAGGCTAAGGACCCATGTAGCGAGCTGTAGCCAAACCGAGCCACGACGGAAACGCATCATGGTTTTTCCCACAGAAGGCCTGCAGAGTTTTCCTCTGTGGACTTTCTGCTTCAATTTTATACCTATACGGAAAACGCCAGCATTTCCGTATGTATAATTGACATGCTGTGATTTACAAAAACGCGACAGATTTTGAAATCGCGGCATGTCCGCTGCGGATATTTTTCTGCAATGTGTGGATGGGATTAGCCAGAATCCTATCCACTATGCAGGTACTGTCAAATTGTGGCGTTTACACTACATGGAGCCAGGCCTAAAGGGGTTAAAATTGATTTCCTGTCTATAGGTGGGATAACTACTGCAGTATTCATTATGGCTGCTATTAAAGTGAGGGTTACAGCTCGCACAAGCATGGGGAGACAGCTGATCTACGGGGACTCTACCATTCTAAGACTAATGTCCTATGCTATTAAAACAAAAACAAAACAAAAAAAACAACCTTAAGACGATGTTCAGATCACATGCCCCTTTTTGTGCAAGTCATAAGTGTCTAAAACACTTGCATGCCTTGTGCTACATTGTGCAAGACAGTTTTTTTGTACAAATTCTCCCAGGATCTGGTGCATTTACATTGATAAATCTCCCCCCACTGTCAGCAATGTCATATTATTTTGTTCATGTTGTCCAAGCAAATGTGTTGAGAGCCATTGAGTGAGATGACTATCGGCTGGCTTTACACTTGCACAAACACCCACTTTTGAAACTTTTTGTATAATATATTCACTTAAAGTATATACACTGAATAAAATAACAAACCCAATACAAAAAGACATCAGAGTAAACATAATGTCAGCAATGTCACATAAAATAATCTGTGCACAATGCACTGGAACCACTGACCTACTGTATTACAGTGCAACGGATGGCCCCAGAATCTAGTGATGTAATGTCTGTGAAGAATATCTAACACGTGCAGATTTCCTTCACTTCAAGTTTATGCTCAAAGCCTACATCTCTCTCTTCACCTCGCCAAACAAGCCTACTTCACCACTTTCATCTCTTCTCTCTCCAGTAGCCCTAAACAGCTCTTTGACACCTTTCACTCCCTCTTTACACTGATGGTACAGGCACCTGTCACAGACCTCTGTTCAAGACTTGGCCACGTACTTTGGAGACAAAATCGACAACCTCCATAAGGAAATAACTCCAAGCAGTATCAGTCCCCTTCTCTCCATTGTTTATACTTATGAACTCTCATTTTTTGACCCAATTACAGAAGAAGTCTCCCAGCTCTTCTTCTTGCCCTACTGCTTGCACAAGTGATCCTATCCGTCAGACCTCCTCCGGTCTCTGACCCCTACTGTTACAACTTGCCTTACTAAAATTTTTAACCTCTCTTTGTTATGGAATCTTTAACTCCTCCTTCAAACATGATGTCATAACCTCGCTACTGAGAAAACCCTCCCTCAACCCATCCTGTGCTGCTAACTGTTGACCTGTCTCTAAACTCCTGAAACGCTTGGCCTATTCCCGCCTAATCCACAATCTCTCTACTAACTCTCTTCTGGACCCCTTACAATCAGGGTTTCGTGCACTACACTCTACAGAAACGGCCTTTACAAAAGTCTCCAGTGACCTCCTGATTGCTAAATCTAAAGGAAACTATTCACTACTTTATTCTTCTGGAACTCTCAGCAGCTTTTGACACTATAGAACACCAACTCCTCCACACTATACTCAGTTCTATTGGCCTTGGTTTTCTTCCTGTCTTTCTGACCGCTCATTTAGTGTATAATTCGCTGGTGCTATTTCTTCTCCTCTTCCCCTTGCCGTTGGGGTTCCTCAGGGTTTGGTCCTAGGCCCCCTCCTCTTCTCTCTGTACACAGCCCTTATTGGACAAACCATCAGCAGATTTGGCTTTAATTACTATGTTTATGCTGATGACACCCAACAATATACCTCATCCCGTGACATCACCCCTGCACTACTACAGAACACCAGTGACTGTCTCTCTGCTGTCTTTGCTTTATCTGAAACTGAATCTTTCAGAAACTGAACTTGTTCCCTCCAAAATTATCTAATATGTATGAGGTTTGGAGCTCTCCCAATTCTACCCTGGAGACAGATGTTTGGGGTTTGGGATTGGACATTTGGTTTTCACTGGGCTGATCCTTATGTTCCTGGTGCCAATTTCCTTTATTATGATAAGCCCTATTTAATCGGCAGCCTAACTTTCTAGTTTTCACTGACTTTGCAAGATGGTGAGCTGTTCTAAAGTGACCGAAACCCTCCAACAGCAGGTTGTCCAGATAAAGGCCAAAGAGATGACCCTATTAGCCAAACCAAGAGAAGGTGGTCATTCCAAATCTGTCATTTCTAGACTTTTTGCATGTTTACAACATCACAAACTCATTCAAGTCCCTCAAGAAGCCTGGTCATCCACCAAAGACAAATGCAAGAGAAGACAGGATATCAGTGGGCAATCAGCTAAACATTGCAGCTGGAATTGCTTGCCAGTTCAGCACAGAACAGGGTAAGGATCTGTCTCGTCATACAGTGTCTTGATATTTAAGAGCGTCTAGACTGAAAGTCCACCCAGCAGTGACCAAGCCTCCCAATAGCAGAAAGAATCAAAAGGCTTGGCTAACCGTTGTGTGGACAGAGAAGTGCTCCAGTGTTCACTTTAGTCATGAAAGAAAGTTTCATTTATTTGGGTTTAATAGGAATCTTTGTCATCAAACTTGGTAAAGACCAAACCCAAAGTGTATAAAGAAGTCAGTGAAAGGTGGAGGAGGAAATGTCTTAGTTTAGGGGATGTTTTGGCAGCAGGAATCGGGCCTCTTAAACAGCTACATGGCAGGGTTAGCAGAACCTTGTTCGACAACCTATGGTTCCTTGCCCACGTTCATCACTCAATCAGCCAGCGATTCTCATACAGGACAATGCCCCCTGTCACACAGCAATATGGGTAAGGCAGTTTCACGAAACTGAAAACATTGAAATAATGAAATGGTCAGCCATGAGTCCTGACCTAAACCCAATAGAAAACCTCTGGAAAATCCTTGGCGACAAAGTACATGTGTTTGGGGAGTTGGGTGAAATAGCTGTCTGCTTAGCAAGTTATCGACAGCCTGGTATCTCGTATATATCTGGCTTTGTACTTGCCCTGCAATCACAATTCCGGAAGGTGGGAAATTCATTATGTATCGCCAACTTCAGAAACTCTTTGTATAATATATTTCATACAAAGTAAAGAGGTATAACAGTTTGCCCAATACATCTAATATAAAACATATAGTCCAAATTAGTCATTTTTTAACCATATATATATCTTTTCAAAAAGGAAGCACAAAAGTGTCACATAACAGCATCTATAGATGGATGTGTCTTCCCTTGGCATTTCAATCCTTTGATATCCAATGTCTGTAAAGTGCTATAAAGCCCCAGAGTACATCAGTTTATCATTGTCAATAGAGTTGGTTGTTGAAATCCTTGTTACAAGGTTGGATCAAATCCAGTTCATGTGTTTCACAGTTGATGGTTATTTTGTATATTGCAACATTCCCTTGTTTTCATGAATTCCATTACAGACCAGCAGATGGTGCCATAATAATGGTTACCAGATACGTCAGGGTGACCACTGCAGTTACGAGGCGAGCAACGTCATGTGCGTGTCATGAGGCAGTTTATTAATTTTAGCGTAGTTGTTGGGAGGCTTAGTCATTTCCGACATAAGAAAATAAAGAAAAGGATCTAGACAACTGTTCAAACTGCTAAAACATAAAGCAATGAGATAATTCCCATACATGTCATCCATCTTGGTATAATGGTATCTGACTTGGTGTATAATAAGAATGATGTTACTTGGAGTGAAGCATAGGGTGAATATAACCAGAACCAGAATGGTTATTTTTAGGTACAGATGCCATTTCTGGTTATGGGTCCCCAATGTTCTTATGATTGAAAAATAGCAAAATGCGATGACAGAGAATGGAATAATGTATCCGAACACCGCCAGTGAGATGAAATAGAAGAACTGAAAGGCATCATCCGAGATTTCATAGCTGTCATTGCAGGTGACTATTGGTGGCTCCTGTAAGTTGTAGGTTTGCTTGTTTATAAAGAACGGTATCATGAACATGAGGACTGTGATCCACACAAAGGCACACAGAAGAATGGCACAGGTCTGTTTGGGTAAACTCCTGTATATGAAAGGGTGGACTATCGCAACGTAGCGGCTGATACTGATACACATGAGGAGGAGGATTGAGCAGTACATGTTTCCATAGAAGAAAAGTGCCATAATGCGACACATAGTTTCTCCAAATATCCAATTGTTTCCATTCAGGTGATACACAACCTTAAATGGTAGCATGAGGCAGAAAAGTAAGTCAGAAATGGCAAGGTTGGTGTAAAATATGGCAGTGCAGACAGTTCTGTCTTTGGAAAAGAGCATTTTAAGGATTATGGCATTGGAAGGTATCCCCATCAGAATGACTATAATGTATATGGCTGGAATCAGCTGTGTGCTGATGGAACTTGTGTAGTACAATATGGCAGAGTGTTTGACTGTATAGTTAGATGTGCTTAGCTTGTGGGGAGAATCTGGTATAGGTTTTGAGGTACCATGACTTGTAATAGTACTTGAGGAGGAGCTATGTCCTGTTGAAGATTTTGAAGTGGTTTGTCCTGATGAAGGATCCGAGGCTCTATTTCCTGATGAAGGATCCGAGGCTTTGTGTCCTGATGAAGGATCCGAGCCTCTATGTCTTGATGAAGGATCTGGAGCTCCATGTCCTGATGAAGGATTTAAGGCTCTATGCCCTGTTGAAGGTTTTGACACTCTTCGTCCTGATGAAGGCTTTAAGAGTCTGTGATCTAAATTATTCTTGGAGGCTCCAGGAGTTGATGTATCATCTGTGTTTATAAGAATTTGTTCATAGTCTGTTTTATTGTTTTTATATACTCGAAAGGTCCGTGGCAATTGAGATTCATTTTTCTCCAGTGAGAAATTTTGACCTGAAAAATAAAACGTATATAGGTTTATTGCATTCTGTTCCCCATGTATCTGTGTATGGAAATAGCAAATATTCTGAAGATTTTTTGACCAGTCTGACCAGCGGTTCTCCTAAGGTTACAGCAAGGGTAATGGAAACTCAAAACTTTAATTATAACATATGAACAATGGTCAAGTAGTTTTCGTCACTTTATGAAGGAAAATGGATAGTTACAACATTAGAGAAAGTCTTTCACCAGAACCCAGCATATCAACCCAGCCCCACAAATAGTTTAGGGTAACCTGAATCAAAATGTGTTTTCCCCTTGTGAATAAACTGCCTCCGTTGTGGAGATATCACTGTGTGTCAATATGCAAATGAGCTCCCCCTCTTCCCCCATTGCTCCAAAGAGTGCATTTGCATATTGGCAAAAACAGCTATATCTTGGCAATGGATTCTCTGATTCATAATGGGAAAACACAGTTTGATTCAGGAGACCCTAGCTTATTAGTGGGGCTGAGTTGATATGCTGGGTTCTGGTGACAGACTCCCTTTTAAAGTTGCTCATAAATCCCATTAGTGAGCATTTGTGAGTGGCGAAAAAGTTCCTGACTCTGACTCCGCCTACAAAATACAATCATTATTTTTAATTACAATTTTTAATTATTAATATTGTGCAATTAGATGTATAGTTTGTTACATATTTACTTTCATAGGAATTCAGTCACCAGAGGATCTTTATTGCTTCTGACTGGCCATAGCTGTCAGCCATTTGTAATGGAGTCAAAGTCAGAGCAGGAGTTTGAGTTGGGCAGTGGAAAATTAGAGGAATTGGACTCTTGAGTCAGTGGTTTTGCCTACTGACTCCACAGTCCTGCCAAAAGTAAAAATTAGCACTAGAGGACAAGAAAAGCTCAGATAACTGTGGTATCAGTGTGATGAACCATGTACCTATGTGACCCTTACATCTCCAGCACACATTTAATCCTCCACAAGTAAGCACCGAACCACAGTGTTTCTCTATGAAGATTGCCTAACCATCCTCTGTGAAGGAAAGCACTTATTACATAGAAGGTGGGATGGTCAGCAGGGAAAGGACTTAAATTACATTTTATTACTAGAGCTAGCCTCCCCCTTGTAAAGAGTAACAGTACACTACCCCCCATTGTGCCCACACAGTACTCCCAACATTATTGCAAGTGCCAACAGAGTTTCTTCCATTATTATTGCCACTCGAGAGCTCCCTATTATTAGTGGTGTCAGTAGTACATCCTCATTATTTAAGTGTCTGCCATTAACCCTTAGGCATTGTACATATATTTACAGCCCTAAAAGCCTACTCTTAAGGACCAGTGAAATAAATATTCAGCATAGTGTTCCCTCCCCGATACCAGTGGGTGAATATGATAGACAACTGGTCTTCCACAATCATAGATGAGATTAGAGATCATTCATATCTCAGTAGTTTAATCCCTTAGAAGCCGCAGCACCTAAAGTGATCAAGACAAAGGTCTCCTTTTGCCCTCCCATCATGATTGTGGGTTGTTTGTTGGTTTACATTATCCCCTTCCCAAAACATATAAGATATAGATGGATAAGATAGATGTACCCCAAGTATAACTCCTCCTGCAAAATACAACTTTGGAGAAGTTTTGTTTAATCTTTGTTTATTGAAAGAAAAAAAAAAGCATTATATACAAGCTCAGAAATAGAAACCAGTGGTCACACAGGACCCAACAGTACTAGGTAGGTAGCCTAAAAGTATGAGTTGTATGGAGACATCACCAACCAGAGAATACTCACTTTAAACCTTATTGTGCTTATCGGCAGGTGCCCCAGAGGTTGGCCCGCCACCAGTCAAACATTGATCTAAAGATGTTTAGGTCCTTTTAAAGTGTATATTTAATGTATTGTCAGATAATGGCATTGATAGGAGATCCACATGCACACAGTAACTTAATGAGTACGTTTCTAGACATTGACTGTGAGATTTCTGAATCCTCAAGCTTCGGACTGTGATGTATATGCTTCAATACATTTGACTTTTTTTTTTTTTTTTTTTTTTTTTCGGATACCTGAATATTCTTGGGAATAAATGTATCATACTATACTACAGTACTACAGTAAAACCAGATTTTCTTGCTTTTACGATTTTGCAATCTTACATTCCTATGCTTGCCTGTACTGGTCATGGCTTGTTGAAGTCTCTGAATGCAATACCTGAGAAGATCTCATGTTATATACATATATATGTATATACTCACTCTTTGTGCAGTGGACAGTCACAGACAGGAAGATCAGAGTCAGCAAGACCTTCATGTCCATTTTCCAGGCTTTTTGATTCCTTTGTTCTTTACTCCATGGTTCTGGATGTCCTGAAGAGCAGGCAGTGTAGACTCCTCGGTGGCTTCATGCCATATGGCTTTTGTCAAACAATGCAGTGGGCTGTGTAAGGTTTCCTCCTCCCTAAACATAATGACGCATGCAAACATACATGACAGGACAAAGCTACAGGAAGAAATAAAGTTTTGATTGATTTTTAACTCTTAGCTGTCTGGCCCCGTCTGTCTGTCTTCAATGTAATGACTGCAAATTCCATTATTTTTTTTTTTTTTTTCATGTTCAAAGTAATAGAAAAAGTGTGAGACAGTCTGTTGTGTCTAGTGTGAATGCCATAGACTGCCATAAAACGCAACACAGTCTACCAGTGTACTAGACAACTTCATCAGATTACTACTATTTTCTAAAATCTTTTTCATTCTGCTCTGTTATGTCTACTGTGTATATTGTGCTATCCATATCTGTATGTTGTCTCATTGCAAATATTCATGGCTTATTATCAGAGCTGTGCAGTCCATGTTAGAAAAAAGTTACCAACTCCGGCTTCAACCTAAAATAATAATTTTTAATTATATTATACAATTATCAATATTATATATTTATTTAGTTGGAGTTTGTTGCATATTTATATCATTGGCTTTTTTCGTGAATTAAAGATGCGTTACTGAGCCTGACCATGGCTGACAGCCATTTATAGAGGAGTTTGAGTCTACCGACTCCACAGCCCTGAAGAAGTAGTAGTAGTAGTAGTAGTAATATTGGTAGTAGTGAAATGTTTAGCCTTCCAAAAGATTTGCCATGGCATGCTGTGTTGATTATTGGGTCACACTAGGGCAAAAGCAATGGATAAAGGGCCAATAGTAGCTTTTGGGTCCTGGAAACCGAGAAACCCTCCTCTTTATAAGCTTAAACTATTCATGTAGGCTGAATCTGCCGATTTTATGTGTGGGGATATCCTGACTCTTCCCCAGATGGTAAATGTTAGGAGAGGTAGGGGTTTGTTCTGTTGGTTATCAGCTTGCCTGACCCTTTTTGTTTTTGGGGAGATAAGCCATCACCAGTGGTGTTGCTTTCTCTATTGTCAGCCGAACAGGAGGCATGTTAATGGGGGAATTCGGGAGCTATACTGTAGCTATTGGTTGAACAACCATTTCTCAGACCGCTTTATAAAGTGCTTGGCCAACCGTACTTTGTTGAGGAGTTGACTTCTTCTCCTATAGCCCTTATAAACTTGAAATAAAAAAATTATGTGGCTGCTCAGTTTTCCTATTGGTCTGGACCACCTCTATTAACAGCCGCCAAGCTACCTAGACTTGGTGGTTTGGACCATGAGTGGCCAGACTTTTTACAGACAGAATCTAATTTTTTGCTTAAATTAGCTGATATACTAGCAGGCCATGGATGGGACAAGCTGGGCAGTGGGCATTGCTACTATTTCCCTTGCATAGCCTTTCATTCTATATGCTGCAGTGGGGAGAATATACAGTCATATGAAAAAGTTTGGGCACCCCTATTAATCTTAATCATTTTTAGTTCTAAATATTTGGGTGTTTGCAACAGCCATTTCAATTTGATATATCTAATAACTGATGGATACAGTAATATTTCAGGATTGAAATGAGGTTTATTGTACTAACAGAAAATGTGCAATATGCATTAAACCAAAATTTGACCGATGCAAAAATGTGGGTACCCTTATCATTTTATTGATTTGAATACTCCTAACTACTTTTTACTGACTTACTGAAGCACAAAATTGGTTTTGTAACCTCACTGAGCTTTGAACTTCATAGCCAGGTGTATCCAATCATGAGAAAAGGTATTTAAGGTGGCCAATTGCAAGTTGTTCTCCTATTTGAATCTCCTCTGAAGAGTGGCATCATGGGCTCCTCAAAACAACTCTCAAATGATCTGAAAACAAAGATTGTTCAACATAGTTGTTCAGGGGAAGGATACAAAAAGTTGTCTCAGAGATTTAACCTGTCAGTTTCCACTGTGAGGAACATAGTAAGGAAATGGAAGACCACAGGGACAGTTCTTGTTAAGCCCAGAAGTGGCAGGCCAAGAAAAATATCAGAAAGGCAGAGAAGAAGAATGGTGAGAACAGTCAAGGACAATCCACAGACCACCTCCAAAGAGCTGCAGCATCATCTTGCTGCAGATGGTGTCACTGTGCATCAGTCAACAATACAGCACACTTTGCACAAGGAGAAGCTGTATGGGAGAGTGATGCGAAAGAAGCCGTTTCTGAAAGCACGCCACAAACAGGGTCGCCTGAGGTATGCAAAAGCACATTTGGACAAGCCAGCTTCATTTTGGAAGAAGGTCCTGTGGACTGATGAAACAAAGATTGAGTTGTTTGGTCATACAAAAAGGCGTTATGCATGGCCTCAAAAAAACACAGCATTCCAAGAAAAACACGTGCTACCCACTGAATTGGTGGAGGTTCCATCATGCTTTGGGGCTGTGTGGCCAATGCCGGCACCGGGAATCTTGTTAAAGTTGAGGGTCGCATGGATTCAACTCAGTATCAGCAGATTCTTGAGAATAATGTACAAGAATTAGTGACGAATTTGAAGTTACGCCGGGGATGGATATTTCAGCAAGACAATGATCCAAAACACAGCTCCAAATCTACTCAGGCATTCATGCAGAGGAACAATTACAATGTTCTGGAATGGCCATCCCAGTCCCCAGACCTGAATATCATTGAACATCTGTGGGATAATTTGAAGCGGGCTGTCCATGCTCGGCGACCATCAAACTTAACTGAACTGGAATTGTTTTGTAAAGAGGAATGGTCAAAAATACCTTCATCCAGGATCCAGGAACTGATTAAAAGCTACAGGAAGCGACTAGAGGCTGTTATTTTTGCAAAAGGAGGATCTACTAAATATTCATGTCACTTTTCTGTTGAGGTGCCCATACTTTTGCACCGGTCAAATTTTGGTTGAATGCATATTGCACATTTTCTGTTAGTACAATAAACCTCATTTCAATCCTGAAATATTACTGTGTCCATCAGTTATTAGATATATCAAATTGAAATGGCTGTTGCAAACACCCAAATATTTAGAACTAAAAATGATTAAGTTAATAGGGGTGCCCAAACTTTTTCATATGACTGTATTAAGACCGGGACATATCTCATCAATCGTATTTAGAGTGGCAGCAGATGCGCCACAATTGATAACTGTGGCACACCACACCACAGGAGGTCTCGTGCACTAGAGATGAAATCTACTCCAGTCAGAAACAGACATAGATTTCAAATATAGCTCCCACCAGGTTTCTTATAAGACTGACTGAGCTGTCCATCGCTTTAGTACAACATGGTGGTCTAATATCAATGTGCTGGTCCTTACTTTAATGTTTACAGGTAGATTATGATCTACTTCTTGGCCATCACTGGTCTAGATTCCCCAGTTAGCCAGTTTATAGCAACATTATTTTTGTGTATACATATAATATGAACTATAATCTAAAGCAGATGCTATAAATGAAAATACAGTTCTAAAAGCTCAAGAAGGTTTACATCCGTGGGTTAAAAATGTAGAAAAATGTTTTTTTTTGTGTGTCTGGTATTAGCCCCATTTAAATGTTGCCATCTCTAAATAAAAGAAGGCAAACCCGTGTCTTGTAATATTGAACAGTCCCTTTAATTTATTACTGGGATTGACCTAGTGATTCCTGTCCAATTGGTCAGTGTTTCTTTTTTTTGTGTTGTGTTTTTTTTGTTTTGTTTAATCTCTGAATGTTTTTACAATATGAAACTTAAGTTGCCCTTAAGATTGGAAGCATAGGCATATTTCCAATCTCGCAGGGTCTCGTGTGCTTACGACGGCTCCTTTATTTACATTCTATAGCATATAGCCTATAGCTTGACACATTTTTCCTTTCACTGCTGACAATAAGCAGGCCAACGCACACTCATGGTGTAGTTTAAACACATCAGATTATCTGAAATTCTGGTTCGGTATGATGAAATCCGGGCATTGTTCAGCTTTCAGCCATGATAAGACACTTTCAACTGTGAATATAAAGGTGTGGTCTGAATTGCGTGACTGCTGTGTGAGCTCACTGATCCCTCTGATAGTGAAGCTTGTATAGTTCTAATAGTGATTTCCCAACTAGTTGCTTGTATTCTATGGAAAATGATATCATACTTAAATCCACAAAGAATATGATATTCACTGATTTCCATATTGCATACACTCCTCAACATTGAAATGGCAACACCAAGAAGGAAGTCTTGGAATTCTGGAAATCACAGGATCAATTGACGTGTTAATGATATGCAAATGATAACCATTAAGAAACAAAATATTCAAAAAAATCTTGATTTACCAAGTATGAGCACCATTCACACAAATACTTGCAGTTACAGGCCTTGGCATGTGATGTTATTAATGTTTGAGGAATGTAATGCCACGCTGAGTACACTTGGGCACGCAAATCATTAAGATGGGCTGCTGTCAGCTCCCTTGACAATTGCTCACCCATGATGTGCTCGATGGGAGACAAGTCCAGAGATGCTGCAAGCCATGGTAGCACAGACTGCTTACAATAGCACAAGCAACATGTGGCCCGACTTTGTCATGTCGAAAAACGGCTCCAGGGACAATTTGGAGAAATGGCCATACCACTGGTTCCACGACCAAATCAATGTAACACTGAACTGAACTGAAATGAAGACTAATCCCGGGTCTACAGACCAATCTCTAGCAATTGTTTCAAAGACAAAGGTGGGACTCATTGCTGAAGAGGACAGACCTTCATTTCAGCCCCCATTGCCGCCTTGCTGTATAGCTTGTAGCCCAGTGTCATGCAAATCCATTCTGATGGTTTGTATCCGCACTGTTTGCTGCCCTAGGCTTAGGATGTGACTTCCACAGGGAATTTGTCATCTTTCCCCCAGGAGTTGTTCCTGTCCATGAGGAAAGCTAACTGGGTAATAGATATATATTATCTATATTGATAATGCAGTTCTCGAACCGGACTATGGACACTTTTGATATGTGACCCGAGAGATTTTCCAGTGTGTACAACAAATGCGAAGCAGAATGAAGTGTAAAAAGACCTTAGGTTGGATGAGTACACAGAATTATAGTGAGTCACTTCCTTTGTGAACACAGTGGTAACAGTGCTAGGTAAACATGTCATTGCTCTTGAGCTCAAGTATATACACAGTAAAGATCTATAAAATATATGTGATCAGCAAATGTTTGCAGAATGTTTTCCTGCCAGTTCATATATAAGTTTTCATGGCAGTGAGTTGTCCAGGATTAGACAGAAGGTGTGTTTTTTTTTTTTTTTTTTCTAAAAATGGCACCACTTGTATTTGTGTTTTGTCATGGGTGTGATAATTCATGGTAAATGTAGCGGTGAGCTGATATGGTCCATGATGACCAATTTTTAAGCATGCACAATCATTGTAAACCATAGGTGTATCATTCATCATGGGTTTGTGTATATTTACTGAACAGTTGTTGTTGTCCCTTCGGAAACTCTTCTTGGATTTAGGGGGATTTACATTGGACAGGTTGGAGTTTCCCTGCTGATTCCTATTGTCTTCGCAGGAATCAGCAATTGCGGAAGTGTTTGGCAGCTGCTCGCTTTCCTTCCTATGTAGACGTAAACTTGCACAATTCTCCAAGCCTTTTAAATTTAGACATTTCTAGTCACAATGAAAATCAACTATGACATATGGCTCAGCACTACAAGATCCAGTGAGATAAGTCTGTCACCCCACGGAGATAACCTTTGACATACCACGACAAAGACATCGCCCTTACTGCAATGAAATGAGCTATGACTTCATGCTCATCACATTAATATACCACAGTGACTTGACTATGATGACACCCTCAAAATTCTCATAATACATTGTTAAATCCATGCAATATTTGATACTTTTTGTGTCAAAAAGCCAAAAGTGTTAGAGGTATGATACCTTTATTGGCTAAGGCTGGATTCACATTTGCGTCAGTCTCCGTTGGAGATTCCGTGTAAGAGACTGCTGAAAGTCGGCAGAGAAAAAAGTTCTGCACGGAGGACTTTTTTTTTTTTTTTACTCCTGCCATTTTCAGTTTGGGAAAGGCAGACACCCAGTGGATCTCATCACGAATGGGGTCCCCCAGTCTTAGTGATATGGCTTTCCGTCGTTCGGGTCCCCCCGACGGATCCAAATGACAGCCTAGTGCTAGTGTGAACGTAGCAGATCCAAAAAAAATTACATTTGCAAACTTTCAAAGTACAGAGGCTCCTTTTTCAGGCATCTCTAAATGAATGACTGAGAACACAACATTAGTAAGGCTCTGTTCACATCTGCGCTTGCACTATGTTTGGGGATTCCATTTCTCTGTCCGCAAGCAGCACTTTTCTCTCTGCATTTTTCGCCCTTTTCGGGCGGAAACTGAACGGATCCATGGGTTTCCTAAGGTAACCGCTTTTTTATGCGGATTAGGTTTCCGTTTGGGGGGGTCCCAATGTGGCCCCCCCCCAAGGGAAACCGGAGCGCAGCTGTGAACCTAGCCTAAAATGCTACACAAAGGCAATTCCTTAGATACATTAGTAAGATAACATAGGGTAATAAAACTGAGGTTATAGAGGTCAGGAGTTGGGAGGGGGGATTTGAGGCCATATGGCATTAGCCTGATGGAGGGGGGTGAATTGTGTCCATGTAAAGGATCATAAATCCAGGTGTTAGATTAAGTCCTTTTGTCAGTTATCTGAATTTTATCTTCAGCCTGAATTCCTAAATTTTTCTCTGTGTGTCGTTCTTGAAGATACCTTTTAGGATCAGGACTTCTAAGTCTGGCAAGCTGTGGTCTGGCCCAGAGAAGTGTTTTCCCACGGGGGTATCCAGCTGAAACTTTGTGTTACTGTACATGATTTTTTTTTTTTTTTTATTCTAGCTAACACAGTACTACACTACTTTACCCTATACTTTTACATCCACAAATATGATACACCCAGAGTGTTCTGAGTATACAGTCATGGCCAAAAGTTTTGAGAATGATACAAATATTAATTTTTACAAAGTCTACTGCTTCAGTTTTTCTAAAACTCACCTCAGTCAACAATCTATCGCATCATCAAGAACTTCAAGGAGAGAGGTTCCATTGGTGCCAAAAAGGCTCCAGGGCGCCCAAGAAAGACCAGCAAGCGGCAGGACCGTCTCTTAAAAGTGTTTCAGCTGCGGGATCGGGCTACCAGCAGTGCAGAGCTTGCTGAGGAATGGCAGCAGGCAGGTGTGAGTGTATCTGCACGCACTGTGAGGCGGAGGCTCTTGGAGCAAGGCCTGGTCTCAAGGAGGGCAGCAAAGAAGCCACTTCTATCCAGAAAAAACATCAGGGACAGACTGATATTCTGCAAAAGGTACAGGGAGTGGACTGCTGAGGACTGGGGTAAAGTCATTTTCTCTGATGAATCCTCTTTTCGATTGTTTGGAACATCTGGAAAACAGCTTATTCGGAGAAGAAGAGGTGAGCGCTACCACCAGTCTTGTCTCATGCCAACTGTAAAGCATCCTGAAACCATTCATGTGTGGGGTTGCTTCTCAGCCAAGGGAATCGGCTCTCACAGTCTTGCCTAAAAACACAGCCATGAATAAAGAATGGTACCAGAATGTCCTCCAAGAGCAACTTCTCCCAACCGTCCAAGAGCAGTTTGGCGCTCAACAATGCCTTTTCCAGCATGATGGAGCACCTTGCCATAAAGCAAAGGTGATAACTAAATGGCTCAGGGAACAAAACATAGAGATTTTGGGTCCATGGCCTGGAAACTCCCCAGATCTTAATCCCATTGAGAACTTGTGGTCAATCATCAAGAGACGGGTGGACAAACAAAAACCAACAAATTCAGACAAAATTAAAGCATTGATTCTGCAAGAATGGACTGCTATCAGTCAGGATTTGGTCTAGAAGTTGATTGAGAGCATGCCAGGGAGAATTGCAGAGGTCCTGAAGAAGAAGGGTCAACACTGCCAATATTGACTTGCTGCATTAACTCATTCTAACTGTCAATATAAGCTTCTGTTACTCATAATATGAATGCAATTATATTTCTGTATGTGATAAAAACATCTGACAAAAAAACATAAAAACCAGAGGGCAGCAGATCATGTGAAAATATAATATTTGTGTCATTCTCAAAACTTTTGGCCATGACTGTAGGTACAACACTCTGGGTCTTGTCTATAATGTCTTTCTCTGAAATATGTCACAAAACTACGTATGCCACACACTACAATTAGTCATAGTAACTGGTTTGACCTTCCTTCGGTTTTATGTCTTTTTGTGTCTCGGTTAATCGTTTTCTTGCTTGGCTCTTGATGCCTCCAGCAACACTTCAGAGTTTGGCAGTAATAAAACATTTTCCTGCTTCTTGCTCATTTGGTTGGAATCTGCGTATAACCCTGACGATGCACTGAGAAAATCTAATAATGTTCTTATCGAGAACAAACTTATAAGAAACTTTAAGTAATGTGATTTACGATTCATTGTTGTTAGTGCTATCTCTGTGGAAAATTGATGTTGCGCATGTGCCATCTGTGGGGAGAGGTGAGCTTGGACACATGCCCGCTGCTAAAGGTGTGATAGATTGAGAACCATGTAAAATACTTCAAAGGATACTCGTAAAACAGAATTAATCTACAGAATATTTGATCAGGATAAAAATCAGTAGATTTCTGTTTAGCGAAAGTGAACCTGAAGAAATATTAGGAATATGAAAGCGTAACTGAGCTGTCAAACAACTTTTTGATATTCTGGCGATGTTTGTGTCTGTACATTGTTTTTCGGTATGAGTATGAGTGGCTGGACTCTTCTATAATGTAGGCAAGCCGAGACTGGAGCGGGCAGTCACTTGAGTTAGAAATATCTCAGGCATTCTAAAACCTAGAACTGTTGTTCTGGTGTAATATGGAAGATGAGATTCTCATTTCTACCTTTTTAGTTCCAGTTACATCACCTGTTGAAAACACAGTTGGGATTGAAAGTAGTAGCTGCAGCTGCATATGTACCAATCCCACCTGTGGTTTCATCTGCTGATATCTCTGGAAATAATACTGGTAACCTGCTTGAAGGAGATTGACTGACTGACTGACTGACTGACTGACTGAGTCTCAGTACGTTAGATAAGGCTATATGCACATTTGCCACAGAGACCCTGCCGCAATGTTGGTCTAAAAAGTCGGATGAAAAAAGTCCTGCATGTACACTTTTTCGTCCACCGCTTTCAGTTTTAAAAACAGCGGATACCCGATGGACCTCATTATAGTCAATAAGTTGACACCATATGTAACTACTATTTTAGTGGTCTGCTTATCTGTTGTTCTGGTTCTTTAATGGAACCGAACAATGGAAAGGTGACGCTAGTGTGAACCTGTCTCTGCGTCAGTTGTAATTGGGAAGGGGGCTGGTACATTACATTAAGTCGCATGGGTTCAGTTTTTATTGTAAAGACTATGACATAAGATTAGATGTGGTGTTTATTGACTGGCTAAATTGCATTTACGGGAATACTACGGTTTTCAATATTTTTTTTACAGAAATTCTTTATTCTGTAAATTGGAAAATGTTTCACAGGATATCCACTCTTCTCAGAACATCTGTCTGGACGGTGCAGTTATCAGCACGCTCTTCCTTTTTATTATGGTCTCCTAAGTGGGACCTCTTCATAGGGTAACATTGCACTATAGAAATCTTTAGCAACAGATTTATTTTGTTGGGAACATGTGAAACGTGACTGTGAATTCCCGTAATATGTCATTTCTAAACAGGAAGTAACATGTTAGCATACCTCAGATGTCAGGCACGACCCTACTTTAACTGTTAGGTTATCCAGTTGTTAAATGTGGAGCCTACGTACAGTGGGGAAAAAAAGTATTTAGTCAGCCACCAATTGTGCAAGTTCTCCCACTTAAAAAGATGAGGCCGGCCTGTAATTGTCATTATAGGTAGACCTCAACTATGAGAGACAAAATGAGAAAACATATCTAGAAAATCACATTGTCTGATTTTTTTAAAGAATTTATTTGCAAATTATGGTGGAAAATAAGTATTTGGTCACCTACAAACAAGCAAGATTTCTGGCTCTCACAGACCTGTAACTTCTTCTTTAAGAGGCTCCTCTGTCCTCCACTCATTACCTGTAGTAATGGCGCCTGTTTGACATTGTTATCAGTATAAAAGACACCTGTCCACAACCTCAAACACTCACACTCCAAACTCCACTATGGTGAAGACCAAAGAGCTGTGGAAGGACACCAGAAACAAAATTGCAGACCTGCACCAGGCTGGGAAGACTGAATCTGCAATAGGCAAGTAGCTTGGTGTGAAGAAATCAACTGTGGGAGAAATAATTAGAAAATGGAAGACATACAAGACCACTGATAATCTCCCTCGATCAGGGGCTCCACGGAAGATCTCACCCCGTGAGGTCAAAATGATCACAAGAACGGTGAGCAAAACTCCCAGAACCACACGGGGGGACCTAGTGAATGACCTGCAGAAAGCTGGGACTAACGTAACAAAGGCTACCGTCAGTAACACACTACGCCGCCAGGGACTCAGATCCTGCAGTGCCAGACGTGTCCCCCTGCTTAAGCCAGTACATATCCGGACCCATCTGAAGTTTGCTAGAGAGCATTTGGATGTTCCAGAAGAGTATTGGGAGAATGTCATATGGTCAGATGAAACCAAAGTAGAACTGTTTGGTAGACACAACTCGTTGTGTTTGGAGGAGAGTGAATGCTGAGTTGCATCCAAAGAACACCATACCTACTGTGAAGCATGGGGGTGGCAACATCATGCTTTGGGGCTGTTTCTCTGCAAAGGGACCAGGACGACTGATCCGTGTACATGAAAGAATGAATGGGGCCATGTATCGTGAGATTTTGAGTGCAAACCTCCTTCCATCAGCAAGGGCATTGAAGATGAAACGTGGCTGGGTCTTTCAGCATGACAATGATCCCAAGCACACCTCCAGGGCAACGAAGAAGTGGCTTCGTAAGAAGCATTTCAAGGTCCTGGAGTAGCCTAGCCAGTCTCCAGATCTCAACCCCATAGAAAACCTTTGGAGGGAGTTGAAAGTCCATGTTGCCCAGCGACAGCCCCAAAACATCACTCCTCTAGAGGAGATCTGCACGGAGGAATGGGCCAACATGCCAGCAACAGTGTGTGCCAACCTTGTGAAGACTTACAGAAAACGTTTGACCTCTGTCATTGCCAACAAAGGATATATAACAAAGTATTGAGATGAACTTTTGTTATTGACCAAATACTTATTTTCCACCATAATTTGCAAATAAATTCTTAAAAAATCAGACAATGTGATTTTCTGGATTTGTTTTCTCATTTTGTCTCTCATAGTTGAGGTCTACCTATAATGACAATTACAGGCCGGCCTCATCTTTTTAAGTGGGAGAACTTGCACAATTGATGGCTGACTAAATACTTTTTTTCCCCACTGTAGATTATGACAACATGAGCGAAGTCTCTTTTACAATTCATTAAAAAAAAAAAAAAAAAAAAAGACAAAACTGTAAGTTTGAATCTATTAATAGTGTTCTCTCTCCGCAAAAGTGCATGGTGCCTAGCTGAGCCCTATCTCTGGGTAAATCACCAACCATTTGTATGGGGTCTACATGCAATACCATATATAGTGTCATGCCTGTAAGTGTTGGCACCCCCATTTTTTGTGTTGTTCCAATACACACAAAGGAAATAAACATGTGTATAAAAAAACATGTGTAACTGCAATAATTTTCGAGGAGAAATAATTAAATTTTCTGGAAAAATTTCAGGGGTGCCAACACTTATGGCCTCGACTGTGTATGTATATATATATATATATATATATATCAGTTGGATGACTTCTCTGCAATGTGGTTATGTAACCAACCAACGTGTGGTTACTTCCTGAGAAAAGGATATAAGCTCAGTATGCTAATATGCTTGGACAACCCCTTTAAGATTATATTTAAAAAAAGAAAAAAAAAAAAAAAAGTCTCCCTCACCCTCTATTCAGGTCCCAACTCACATTTCCATTTATTTATTCGGCTTACTTGTATAGCGCCATCATATCCGCAGCGCTTTAGACATTGTCCATTCAGCTAGACTTTTTTTATTAAAGGTGAAAATTTTATCCTTTTGTTATATTTTACCATTGTCAAGTATATAAAATCATACAATTTTAAAACATGGAGTTAGAAAATTCTGTTTCACCTCTGCCTGGAAACTTCGTATCTCTTGCAGAATATTCCACTGCTGCCTATGTCATTAAAGAAGTAAATATATTTTCTTTCAGCACATGAGACAGTAGTGATCATGTTCTATTACCGCAACAGGTGAAGTGCTGGCACAGTGTATGAAGACTTGTCTATTAAGACATAAGAAAACTTATTTTGAATTATTATAGGAATTCCAGGGCTCCGGGTTATGACAGTCTTGGCTCATCTCTATTAATTTCCTGTTTCAGGACTCACGAGATGAGCAGGCCGCACTGTGGCTGGACGAAATACAGAATGGGATTAATGATGCCAATCAGAACAGACAAATTGCAAACAGAGGTACGTTTGCTTTTCTTTTTTATTTTTTTTACCTTTGTACTTTACACTTGTGCTGAGTACTTTGTCTACATTATTAAAGAATTGCCTTATGGGCATTCACAAGTATCTTAAAAGGAATGTATCACCAATATTTTTTATTTATTTATTAAAACCAGATAGTTTAAATATTTTAAAATATACATAGAGACATAGAAATTTAGAAAAATGTCTTACATAAAAACTTGGTTAAAATTTGGTTAAAAAAAATTACGTTTTTAATGACACATTCCCTTTAAGCCAGATTTCTCCTGCTTCACGTAGCAGCTGTCCAAATAAATAAATCTGTTTTACTGCCATAGTCACAAATATGTCAGTATTTTAGGAAGGCTGGATCTGTAATGGTAGAGATCCCAGGAAAAATATTCCAGCTATTCAGTGCCAAATAAAATTGGAACATAGAGACAGCACAGTAATAAAGCAAACATACATTTGTGCCATTAGTTTCCCATATAACCAATAAGAGCTGGCACACTGACGTCCATTTCAGATGATCTGCTTTGCAAAAGCTAAATGAAGTGGGATGACTTGGGGATACCAGTAAATGGTAGAGGCCCCAGATAAACTGACCCATCAGTCTATGCTATAATATGGTCATGGTAAAAATATTAAAAAGGGGATACACCACAGTGTGAATGGTAGTGTTACTGTACATGCTTCAGGATATGTTACCATTTGTAAAGTGCTGTGGAATATGTTGGTGCTATATAAATAAAATTTATTATTATTATTATTATTATTATTATTATTGGTCCTCTCAGCTATCTCCCCCACCTCCCCATAATCACGTATGCTGGATACACATACACATTAGATTGTCATCAATAGATCTCATCAATATCCAGTTGTAGGATGTTCTTGGTTTTTATGCTATTCCCTATGAACTTGTTACCTCTGTGGGTCATACAGAGCTAAGGAAAATGTAGCTGACATTATATACAACACACTCCAGCGATGCTATATTTAAAGCTGTCAGCTGTCCAAATACACTATCTGTATGCGAAAAGACCTACATGTCGCATATAAGACTATGTTACCCACTGGGTCTGAATTGTACAATATCTTATCAGTAGTAAACGTACGTTGTGTGCCATGTAAAACATTACTGTCGCAGTAAATAACCTGGTGTAACCCAGAATAAGGATGGTATTTATGGTGTCACGTAGCTGATTTCCTCCAGGCACATTACATCATTGTCTGTTGAGTAGGGTTTAACTAGACATATAGCTAAGAATATAAGCATTTATGTTTGAGTACAGTTTGTACCATTGTGTGATTATGTCTGTCAAGTGTCAATCCTAGCTAGAGCCCTATCCCCAAACAGAACAAACTCTACCATAAATGATGGGGAAACTAAATTTAAAGGGGTTTTCCACCAGGAAATCAGAAGTAAGGGTGGGTTCACACCTGCATTCCAGTCCGTCCGTTGCCAATCCGAGTGAAAATCTCGGCGAACGGGATTGGCATCGGATACAGACCGGTCAGCGACGCATTGGTTAAAAACCCATTCATTTGAATGCGTTTTTAAAGCAATGCGAGGGTGTCCGATTGCACCCTCTGCGCTGCGAATCCTTTTTTTTCGTCGGAAACAAAGTCGGACATGCAGGACTTCGTGTCCGAGGAAAAAAAAAAGAATTCGCAGCGCAGAGGGTGCAATCGGACACCCTCGCATTGCTTTAAAAACCCATTCAAATGAATGGGTTTTTAACCAATGCGTCGCTGACCGGTCTGTATCCGATGCCAATCCCGTTCGATGAGATTTTCACTCGGATTGGCAACGGACGGACTGGAACGCAGGTGTGAACCCACCCTCAAGCTGGCTGTATACCTTTGAATAGCTGTTGATTGATTGATCATTTGGTTACCAGATGTTTCTTCCAGCATCCCCATACACATACATGCATGGTTTGGCCAAGTATGAATGTGTTCTAAATTAAGAAGGGAATAAGACGGATACCTATGACTGCAGATTATCTCCTCTGAGAGCAAAGGATCGGGCATGTTGAAATTTAGCCTGCCCAATACTAATTTCCCTAACATCATTACTCAATAGATGGTTGTCTGACATGTATGAATAGCTGTAAAGCCATGGACAAAGATTGTTGCTTATGTAAATTTTGCATGATATATTAGTATTGTTCTACTCTTTTTTTACAAAAAAAAAAAGTGACAACAGGAAGTACAGTCATATTGGTTGTCACTTTTTGGATCCTCCTCTCAGAAACTTTTGATCCGCTCAGTTTTTTTTAATCTGTTTTAAATCAATAAAAAAGCAACCTTTTTAGCATATGATATGCCTGTTCAAGCAGATGACAACTAGACTGAATGAGCTAATTGTCTTCTGTATAAAAAAAAAAAAAAAAAAAATGGCCATCACAACCGAAAAGAAAAAAGGAAAAAATTAGGAAAACAAATTTGTAATTTTTAGATGAAAATCCTCATTGAATCAAATTGTGGGTTATCATAACAAACAATGGAGAAAGATAATGTATGAAGCTAAAAATAATACAAATGTAAAAGCCTTAAAGGACTTTTCCAGGAAAGCATAGACAGATCAACCAAACACCAGACATGTTTTAATATCCAAAAATCAGAGAATTTAAGGAAGGTCTCTTTCAAAGAGGTTGTTAAGGTTTTAGGATTTTATGGCCTATCCTAAATATCTGATTGGTGGGGGAGCTGCCATCCATGGGAGCTGAGCTGCAGTACTGGTGCCTGGCCACTATACAGGGAATGGAGCAATCTGCTTTCAGCCCTTTATCATGTATAGTATGGGCATTGTAAAGCTGGACAACCCCTTTAAGTATTGCTAGAACATGTTGCATCACGAAAACAAATTTACTTTTGTTTAATGCAACTTTTTAACCTTTTCTTTCCTTCATGTTTAGTGGCGGGCGGTGTGGCAGAAATTAACTTGGCTTTGGAAAAGGATGATTCTCAGCAAACCTTGCAAGCACTACAGTCATCTAATGCTGGAGTGAAGGGAATTCTACCAGAGTGTGCTGAGGTCTATCACAAAGACCTATCAGAGGCCAAGAAAAAGAAGGCAGCTGAAGGTAATGTCTAGAAGTACTTTTTAAAGTGTACCTGTCCTTTAATAAAATCTTTGACCTGTCATAAGTTTTGATCGGTGAGGGTTCAGGTGCTGACACTCCCATGAAAGGGAAGAAGGCCTCAGCCCCATTAATTTCTAACTGGTTCTGAGCATTGCATGCACTCTTTGAGCCCCTTTGCCACTTTTGTGCACAAAAAAAGAAGCCACAAACCTTATTTTTGCAACTTTTTAAATGGCACTGCAATGAAAATTGTTGCAAATGCCGTTTTTACTCTGCCCTCGCCACTTTTTCAAAAGGGGGTACAGCGGGGGGGGGGTGCTGCGGGTGGGGCCTGTAACCTAGCCAGATTCATAATCATTTACAGCAGTTTTCTGGAGTAAATGATTCCTGACATCGCTGGCATCGATTTCAGGGTAGGTGCACGGCCCGCCGAAGGATGCACATTTTTGGGTAACATCCTAAAGAAATATTTTTTTTTAAGTAGTTTTCTCACATTGATGGTGCATGACTAGGCTTTACTATCTATGTCTGAATGTGGAGGTCTGACCACCATGATCACCTGACACAGTATCTTTTTTTAGAGCAAAGATGTTGCTTATATAACTTGATGGGGGAACAGAATCGGTTAGTGTGCTACCACACACAGAGTGGCTGTTTTTTTTTTTTTTTGAGTTGCATTTATTGACTATCATTTGTTCTTCTGTTGTTGGCCATGAAGTTTTTCAGGTTTACACAGATAGATAGATTAATAAAATTCTGGGTATCTGCAGGTTACTGCATACAGCTCTTATTAAGATATTTATAATTGAACTCTGTGGAGGTTTTGGAGCTTTATCTACTGGTTGGAAGAGTTTATTTTAGCTACAGGTCCATAGTCCTAGTAGCTAAAAAAAAACAACATGCACACACAAAAAAAAAAGGTTTAATGTTTGGCTACTGGAAGTGATGAAAGAATACTCTGGACACATAGCTTGTGAGGCCGGTGTATTCATGAGTAGAGCATTTTCCCTGCTGCTCTCTGCAGTTACTGACAGTCTACTGTGTATATGTTAATACACAGCATTGTGTCACTCACTGCCCTAAGGTTTAAGGGGTGGGGGGGGACACCTGTACTCATGAATACATTGGACTCATAAGCTTTGTGTTCGGAGCATTAATCCAGTGCTACTAGTAGCCAAAGGGGCACAGTATTTTTTGCGTTTTGTCTACTAGGACTATAGAACTGTAGCTGTAATATGTTGCTTTTTCCCATCAGAAGCATATAATAATTAAATAGTAAGGGGATCTGACACAAGATATTTACACAACTCCCTTTGAGGATGTATGGAGTTCTAGCATGCATACTCAGCCATTCCTCCTTCAAGCCTCTCCTTACCACAGTCGTGTCACTGGGGGGCACCTTGAGCTATGGTTTAAAAAAGCTGTTTAATTTTATTTATTTTTTTTCTCTAAATTGTACCGATTTTACACCACTAGGTCCTGCAGAGACAGAAGAGAGTTCATGGCTGAAGATAAGGCTGAAGGAAAAATTTGACTATTATTATAATACTGAGACAAGTGTTGGCTGCTGGACTCCTCCAGAAGGAATTACTCCGAAAACCACTTGGCTTAGCCGAGAAGATATCCAGGTACTTTAGACGTTTGTGAGATAGTTTTAAGTTTTGCCCAAGCAGCATTGGTAGCTTTAAAGGTGTTGCCTAAAAAGGAAAAAAATATTTTTTTTTTTTCTTGAAACAGCACCACTTCTGTTCACACATTGCATCTAGTATTGCAGCACAGCTCTGTTCACTTAAGTGAGCCTGTGCTGCAATACCAGGCACAATCTATGGACAAGTGTGGCGCTGTTTCAAGAAAAAATAAATATTTTTTTTTTTAGTCCTGGACATTCCATTTGTTTTAAAATAAACAGAAGTGGGGTTGGTGTTAAAGAAGAGTTTATAGTGGAAAAAAATAATTTGTGCCCTAAAACACTGTGAATTCTTTAAGGGAATTAGGTCTTAAGTTAGGCCTTACGTTTCATGTGTTTTAATGACATTATTGTCCAATGAGTCACCGTGTAATTCAATATAATTGAGCATTACTTCCCACACAGAACAGATTGTACCATTATTACCTCTCTTTGACATTCTTATTGGTTTTGGCCACAGCCCAGTATATCTGGAAGATGATTCCCGATAAGAATGGCTCAGCTCTTGCAATCTTCATAGACTTTGGTTACTTACTGTTTCTTGCTTTTGGTATTCTGTTTATGGCCAAAAATGTTCTGTGTCTTATTTTCTAATCCAGGTGGAGGGGAAATTAAAGTTTAGTTGGTAGTATTTTATAATGGCCAAGACTAAATAGTAATATTCAGCTGTTATTATAAGAGCAGAGGAGCTTTAACACCTCTGAATATTTTGTAATGTAATGGTAAAGGTAGCCAAAAACGTCTTCAAGATGTGGAGAAATCTGGAGATCAACGTTGACCCACGTTTTGTTTAGTGTGTGGAGGATGGACATGAACGAAGAGAATTTTTTTTTTTTTTCTTTCAAAGCTTCTAGTGGATGTCTTTTCCTATAAGCATTACAGATGAAGCCAAACTGTTGAAAATCTTACTGATCTGCCATATTTAATTTTTTTTCAACTGTTTTCAGGCATTAGTGTTTTGTGTATGGGCAGCTTAACAGCGCACTCTTCATGTTTAGAGACTAAAAGTAGCCATACACGTTATGTAGATAAACATTGACCAAAATTGCAGTTATAGGTGAGACTGACCGACCATCTAATGTGCATGGAGGTGTCCCATCTCCTCTATAAATTAATCTTGCTTCATAAAGAATGTTAGAATATCAGTTCTAAATGTATGTGCTAAGCCGTATGACAGGTATATACTGTATGTAAATATACCTGTATATATTGGACATATGTATATATGGAGCTGTGACCAGAAAAATGGCAGTAAAATATTTCAGATACTTCACACATTTTAAGATTATACTACTTCCTTTGTTCGAAATCCAAGGATAATACTTCAAGATCTTTTAGCATTTATGTACTAATAGCAGCTCAGTGTACAAACTCAACCTACACGGCCAGCTGGGACGCATCAGGCTGTGATCCTACAGCACTTTCCCATCAGCCTAACATTAGTCTCATGTATTGATAGTCTGGGTACTGCTATGAAGACTCGGAATTAAAGATGTTTGGGTTTCAGAATTCCTAATGCAAACATTAGGCAGCAGTAATTAAGGGATATCACCGTTACTGAGAAGATGTAATCTTAAAATGTTCTAGGGCTGTGACGCTGCCCAGTCTGAGTAATATATGTGGGTATGGTTATAAAAGTAAATGGAAACAAATAGCATGATTATGCAAATAGGGAGTGTGATAATATATCCAGTATTTCAATGTAAAGTCTATGGGAACAACAAAACCGATGTTTTCCATGAGAAAAAAACAAGGATTTGACAGGGTAAATTTCTTTCCCTTGGAATAAGCAGTGTCTGAGGTATCTGGCAGCTCCTTATCTTCCTCACCTACTTAAATTCTTGGCTACATTACAATATTGTTCACGTGGGCCTAAAAAAAAATAAAATAAAAAATAAAGGGACACTATGGGAAAAACTGATGTACTGGCCCAGATTTACTAATAGACCGTGCAAACAGATAGGCAGTCTGAAAATACACCAGATTTATCACAGTGGCCGATGCTGGATGATAGATCTGGCCCATCTTCAGTCAACAGTGAAACTTTGCCATGTGTTGGAGCATTTTTTTTTTTTAATGGCCGTCTCACGTCTGTATTAAGTTTACTGTATATGAATGGGAGTTTTTTTTTTTTTTGTTGACTAACGGACCATCAAAAAATAAGTCATGTCCTATTTCTGTTAGTTTTCACGGATCTCTCAAACACTTAAATGTCCATTTTTCACGACCGTTTTCGACCACGGTCATGTGAATATAGACTAGACTAAGTTTATACCAACTTTTAATTGGCTTACCTTGAGCCTGAATTTTACAACACATTTTTGCGCATTTTTAGTACATCTTGATGACCATATGTCTAGCCATTGGGAAAATTTTAACTCACACTGTGTACCAGAGATGCACCACATTTACGCCAGTGTCTAATCACAACCACAATAGTAAATCTGGGTCACTGTTACACCCAACATAGGGTATGATTTGTTTTTTTATTGTATTTTTTAATTTGTTAAATCCTGTGCATTACCCCCTTAGCTCCAGTTCTAGGAATAACTATACCTGTTTTTCCCAGATTGTCCCTTTGAACATTCCTCTTTCCATAAGTAACTTCTCTCCAGCAGTGGTTCTCGAACTAAATGAATAAAGCAGATTCTCAGGGGTTTCCGCTCCATTATTTTTGTGGGCAATATATAGTGCAGTATCCAATGCAGATTGGTGGTGGACCTATATGGTGACAATTCTTTTTTTAAGCGGAGGTGGAATTGTATTTTGTAGGAAAACCGATCAGAAACCTATTGATGTTAGTGGTTGTCTAATGGATGATCGAGGTACATTTAATACTATATACAGTATTTCAATGTAGTGCTTATGGGAACTACAGAACTGATGTATTCCATCTGAGAAAACAAGGATTTGACAGGTTAAATTTCTTTCCCTTGAAATAAGCAGCGTCTGAGATATCTGGCAGCTCCTTATCTTCCTCACCCACTTAAAATAACAAGTATGTGCCGCTGGAGGGTAAGTGAGTGCGAAAGATGATTCGGCTTTCAACTATAGTATAGTCACAGCGAGGTGATACAATGTCCAGTAGATTAAGGCAAATACAATGCCAAGTATACCCAAAATTAACAATATGTGAACTGAATTCAATGCAGGTAATGGAGACAAGAGCCACTGTCATATGACTGCTGCAACTTTCTTTATATCTCTTGTATGTTATTTTTCCTTTAGTAGTCCTATTGTAAACCCCTATCATGCAGGATGCCATTTATTACCGTTTTTCTTCTTTTTTCTATTTCCATGTACCATGTAAATCGTGCTTATCGTGGAAGTTTCAGAACTGATTCACACTATGTTCACATCCGCGTTCGGGTTTCCAAGCAGACCCGACGAACCTAATCCATTTAAAAAAACGGTTACCCAGCGGAAACCCGGTTTCTGCCTGGTTTCCGCCCGAAAAAGGCTGAACAATCTATTTTTTTTTTTTTTTAAACGGATTCAGGAATGGAAACCCCGAACGGAATCCAGGCGCAGGTGTGAACCTAGCCTGACATAAATGACAGTGATGAAATGTAGCCTGAATAAGTTTATATTGTATGTCCAATTTACCTGAATATCTTGGTCTGTCCACCCTAGAAATGAAAAGCAATCGATAGGAATAAAATAAATAAACTTTTATGTCAATTATTCTCAGACCATTTGTGGAAAAGTAACCTCAGATTACAACCGGGAACAGCTGTGGATGGCCAATGAAAACCTGATCACTCTGCTGCAAGCTCACATGAGGGGCTACCTGATCAGGAGGGCCTTCCGGGAGAGGAAAACTTATCTCCACCAACAAGAGCCATATGCCGTTAAGATACAGGTAGGACTAGGTGTGATGATGAGACCCTCAATTCATGTATCTTTCTTGGACATGCATCATTCTTTATTCGTATCAGTCTCACATATCTGTAGGAATGTAGAGCTGTGTTTACATTGGTGGTCAATTCGCTCCAGTGGTTTTATGTGCATACCATGGAGAGAGGGTCTTTCTGACCCGTCAGTGTGATATCCCAGATGTCCAAAGGGGGGAGTGTGGGCTAATGACCTGAAACTAACCCAGGCACCCATCTTTCCTTCTAACCAGCATAGATTCCTCTTTTCGTGAGGAGAGGGCTGGCTGGGGGGTGAAGGGTGGAGCTGGACAGGGCCTTCACACTGAGGTGGGGTGAGGTCTTTGGTCTTTGTGTGAAGCCTGGAAGAGAGGCAGCTAAGAGAGAGCTGTGCTCCGGACCCTTCCTTAGGTCTGGTATTACTCTATACTTTATTCCCATTTTTGTTTTATGTGCTTTATCATCGCTCTTTTGCTCGTGAATAATATATATGCTTGATCATATTAATATTGTATATTTCTGTATATGCTATTATTAAATATATAAAATTTATACAGCTCGTTTCATTCTATCCTACAAACTCGGTCCGCTCACGGGTTGTGAGTGGAAGGTTAAGAAGGGTGATTGCAGGTAGGCCAAGGGGCTTGGTAAGGCGATATTCTTCACACTAGGGTAATGCAGATAAGGAATTGGATATATTCTACCATGTTACCTTATACCGAACTAACTTTTAACACATTGTCAATAATGCCTGATGGATCTTGGAAAACCACTATGTAGTCAAGTGACAACATAATACACATTGATGTGTTTTTTTTTTCTTAAATTCTCTGTCCATCTTCTGATGAACTCCTGCCCAGCTATTGATGATTTTTTTTTTACTGGTGACCACAGTTCCAGCTATGTAATGGACACACTAGCTGTGGCCACCACTTATTGTTCTCTGCTGCACAGGAAGTGGCTATCTGGCACCTGTCATTGCACCAAGGGGACAAGATTTAAAAATTAAAAATAAAAACTGTTGGCTTAAGTCCCCAAAGGGTTTTGTAATCCTCATTTTTTGTTAGCCACATAGTGGACCATTCACTGTAATGTGCACATCATGTGACCTTCAAGGAAAAAAGCCAAGCAGGGCTGAAGTAGTAGGACACTGGCCTACTACCACTGCCAGCCTTCTGCCACCATGTAATATGCCAATATGCTACCAATGTCTTTTGTGTTCTGACAACCCTTCTGATATGTTTGTTTTGGTACAACCCCAATTCCAAAAAAGTTGTTGGGGCACTGTGTAAAATGTAAAGAAAACAAGAATGCAATGATTTGGAAATCTCATATAACCATATTTTCTTTGCACCAGCATATCGAACACAGATCAGAAGATGATAAATAGACGTTTCCATTTCATTTGAAAAAAATTAACTCATTTAGAAATTGATGTCAGCAACACATTCCTAAAAATCTGGGACAGGCCATGTCTACCATTGTGTAGGATCCTCTCTTCTTTTTACAACAGCCTGTAAACTTCTGGGAAGTGAGGAGACCAATTACCGCAGTTTTGAGAGAGGATTTTTGTCCCATTCTTGTCTGATGTAGGATTCTAGCTGCTCAGCAGTCCTGGGTCTTATTTGTAGGATTTTTTGCTTTGTAATGTGCCAAATGTTTTCTGTACGTGAAAGGTTAGGACTGCAGGCAGGTCAGTTCAGCACCCAGATTCTTCCATGAACCCATCTCAAGAATCATATTCAAATGTGTAGCTTTAGCTGACTGAAATGTTTTAGCAGATAAAGCAATTTATCTGTCTTGCCTTGTTGGCTAGACACAGCTGAATATTCCTCCTCAGTGTTTATAGTTGGTTGTCTAAGTTATAAATCACTTCTCCTTCTCTACATTTTGCTTTCAGTTGCTGAGCCCTGATAAGTGCCATAAATGTTTCTTGATCATTTCCTCTGGATGTAAATCTAAAGATAGCTGTGCAGTTTACAATAAGCATGAGTATGCAGCTTTACTGCGCAGAGAACCAGGAAGTGGAGTGGAGAGGAGACAGGAAAGCTGAAATCTTGAATTGTGAAAACCCATTAAACTTGCATTTTTGGATTGCACGGCAAACTGTGTTCACAGACAGTGATTCCTGGAAGTATTCCTGAGCCCATACAATGACCTGCAGCACCGATTCATATCTGTATTTAATGTAGTACTGCCTGAGGGCTTGTAAATCACAAGCATCCAATATTGACCATCAGCCTTATCCCTTGTACACATGGCTTTCTCCAGATTCTCTGAATCTTCAGATGGTGGAATGGTGGAATATTCAAAGTTTTTACAATTTTACATTGGGGAACATTTTTCTGAATTTGTCCCACAATTTTAGACTTAGTTTTCAGAGACTGGTGAACCTCTGACCCTCTCTAACATGCTCTTTTTATATACGACATGTAACATTTAAAGCATCTTTACTTAGAAGTCTGGTTTGTGCACTTCCTCTATTATTCCTCATGGAAACTTATGTTGACAACTGGGTCCTACCATTCCCCTATCAGAGGGGTGTGTCTCTTTACATAGTGACAGTGTCCAGTCAGTGTTGAGTATTTCAAATTGAGGTGGGATACACGCTCCCCATTAACAATGGTAATAGCAATGCCTTACTGTAAATGTGTTCATGCATTTCCAGGAGCAATAACAGGGGTATAGCACAATGCAGGATTCTAAGAAAAAATTCTCAAGAATTATTTCATAGTAAATACAGGTATTTACGAAATGGGCTGTTTGGCTTGAATTAAATTTCACCAACATTTAATATTTAATAGTGTTTTCTGAAATGTGATTTTTATACACTGTGCTAGTAATAGAATACTGACCCTGATGAAACTATATCAGGTGAGATGTTTCCATCTACATGTAACACCTTCTGTTCAATATATTGTTTTATCTGTACATCGTTCTTGGTCATGTATGATGTATTTTGTTCTATTATTGATGGACAGGCCTCCTGGAAAGGATATAAACAGAGAAAGTCCTACACAGACAGAATAAAGCTACTGCAAGGAAACATTATAGGCATTGTCAAGGTATGGACTATACGAACACAGAAATGTCTTTATCTTCATTATATGTGTAATAGTGTCCACCGATAAAATGGAATTATATTCAAACAGGGAAAAGAAACTTGACCATTTGGGCCCCTTAGCTCCCTGCAGATATTTAGGAGTAAGACGTCCTGCAATTAGTTTGTCTTTTAAAAGGAATTGAGACATCGCCTATTGAGAAACGGATAAGTAAGAGAAAAATTAAGATGATAAACCTCTTTGTTCATGACTTTGACAATACCGGGATCCTCCTAAAGATCCTCGACCTTTGTGTCTGGATCTGTCTGTTCAGCAGAAAGGAGGAGAACTGAAAGGAGTAATTTCCTGGCTGAAATCCACCGACTTTAGCTTCAAAGGTATTTATTGTAAAACAAATATACAAGTATGGCAGGAAATTCTGCAGAATAAGGGAAGGTGGTGTTGAAATAAGTCAATAATGAATATAACAAAAGTCTTGTATATCCAAAGTGTTAGTGAAATGCAATCCAAGCATTAGATCACGCTAATAAGGAAGTATGGTAAAAGTATAGTTATCGTAATCCACATCTGCTCATATTAACATTAAATATAAAAACTAAGGAAGTAACACATTGAAATAAAAGGTCAGAGAGAACAACAAGGTATGAAGAGAGAAGGCATTTTGGTTGGTAATGAAAAATATCAACGTGAGTTCTAGGTTACCGGGTTTGAAGGGATTTTCCAGGCTAAAAATATGAATGACGTTTCCTAGGGATAGGCCATCGATCAGTGGGTGTCTGACACCTGGCACACCCATCAGTGAAGAGCTGTCTGCTTCCTGCTCCATTCTCTGAAAAAGAATTAATTTCTTTTTCGGGCAGGACCACCAATTATGCAGAGTGTTTTCAGCACCCTGACAACCCCTAAAACAAAGTGAAGAAACCTTTGGATAGAGATGATGTAGCCTTGAGGGAACTAGATGTTCTCTAAAGTATTTTGAAAGAGAACTCTTACATGTGACTTGCTAGTTTTCTTTACCAAATATGTACAGGAATAATGCATCTCCAGGAAAATCGTCATGCATAAAGTCTAATTCGATTAAGGAGGGGGGTGGTTCAATTCCCTATACATATAAGAAAAGTAAGCTCTATCTGAATCACTACATAGACAGTCTCTCAAAAGCCATTGTAGTAACAGCTGTAAGAATGCAAAAACTGGACAATTTGATATGCTCAAAGGGGGAGAGGTAACATTTAAGTTTTAACCTTTTGTGAATTAGACAGTCATTAAAAATCCTGAGTCTTGAATGTTTCCATCAAACAAAGTCAGTGGGCAATAAACCTGGGCAGAAAATGAATTGCAATAGATAGGTAGTAGTGGTGAAAAAGGACTCTGCGATGTGTAAGAAAACCCACCCTTCCTCCAGAATTGTACCATATGACATGTCACTCTTGCTGATGGGTTTATATAAGTAATGGGTAGACGAGGAGACCAAACAAGGGGTGGTAGAGGATGATTCCAGAAATGATGTTCATTGACCTGAAATAATTGTCTAATCTCTTGTTATAGTTCACACAACCCCCATTATCTTGTGTCTGTGGCATCCTTTAGCTTTGGTTCTGAATATGAATGGCATGGTGTAAGAGGTGACAAAACTGATCAGTGTCTATTGTTCTGATGCCATTACAACATAAATGTCAGTGATCTTTAAAGTGGTTGTCCTGTAAAGAAAACTCCTTTCTATATCCCCTATTAAGGCTGGCCATACACATTAGATATCTCTTGGCCCACCCTCCATATACATGCATGCACATATGTTGCTTATAGGGTGTGCGGAGTAGTCACGCTTTATTCACCTATGGCGGTGGCTTATCTTCCGAGAAGAAAGGATCAGGCATATGTTGGTGGACGGGAAGGGGATGGGGCAGGGGGTTCCATAGATGGCTTATCCTGCATCTTCTAATACATTTCCTTTGGACTTGTTGTGATAAGCTGGTAGCATTGGGTTAAGCTTCAGAAATCCCCAATAATCAGCTTTTATTGTTGGAGACTACAGAGGAAATGTAGAGATGCTGGAAAGCACGGTGGCTCAGAGGTTAGCACCGTCTGACCAAGGGCATCATCTGCATAAAGATTGTGTTTTTCCCCTGGTTTGCATAGGCTTCCCCCAGGTTCCTCTCCCATACTCCAAAGACATACTGATAGGGAATTTTGATTGTGAGCACTACTGGGATCAGCGAATGGTGAGAATATCTGCAAAGTGCTGCAGAATATGTCTGTAGTGTATAAGCAAGAGAAAGCGAGAACCACAGATACGAGAACAATCCCATCAGCAAAATCTGTATATAGCTTTAGCTAAATATGACCTTGGTGTACCATTAGGATTTCTTAAGATAATAAGAATGGTTACATATACATAACTACATAGTTCTTGCCTTCAATCCATTGTGACTTGAGCCTTCCTACCTTTGGTGCAATGCAACACACAGTTAGTGATCATATAAATGGAATATCCATTACTAATGTATTTACATCTGTCATTTAGATTCAAGCTTGGTACCGTATGATAAAAGCCAGAAGAGAATACCAGAAGAGAATGAAGTTTTTCAAGGACCATGTATGTTATTTCTTTTCCACGAGACAGAAGAAAACACAAGATAAATCATGTTAGGTTGGCGGTATTAGCATAACAGGCACTTTTCTTTGTTTAGGAAAAAGAAATCGTTAAAATCCAAGCGTTCCTGAAGGCCAACAAGGCAAGAGAGGACTACCGGACATTAAGTAAGTAGCAGCAGGAGCCAAGCTTGCAGTATGGTGGCACAGGATGTCACAACCACTTTCACGGTCACTTCCACTTGGCTGGAGTCCTCCTTATACAGTGCATGGTCTCTTAACCATGCCTGATGTCACCAGACTTCTCTAATGTGGCTAAACAAGCAGATATCTCCTTACAGGCAGATGGTTTGAGGATTGAACCTCTTTGCTCTCCTGCGTTGGGGCAGATGGGCTGATCACCACCATCTACAGACTTCTTACGACTGGCGCTTTGTTGCATCTCTGTGCCCTGTATATGCCGTAGGGTGTTGCACTTTAATAGTGAGTGCTACTCACTTACTGTAGCACAGTAATCTGGTGTTCTCCTTAACTGGCTTGGCCAAAATCCCTTTTGCTGTATCAAGACTCGGTGAGTCAAAAGCAAACTGAGGATCTGTTACATCCAACAGAGGGCGCATGAGCTCCCAGCTCCTTTCCCATAATGCCTTGTGATATGTCTGCAAGTCTGACAACTTCTGGCAGGAATTTTTGTTTATCCTCTCTGAGATTCCCCCAGGGTGGTAAAGATGTATACTAGGCTAACCTCTTTCTGACACATGACCCAGCTTTCGCCCTGCGGCCTTGTACATTCTCTAACTTCTAGTACACTGTGCAAAACCCTTGCCTAGCTATGGCGGTACCTCTGACTCTCTACGCACCATCCAGCAACACCCTGCATGAGGCATTGCTTGACCCATGGGAGTCTCTTCCTTGCATACCCTAGTTATCACATCATTACTCGCTCACATCATTCATTGAGACCTAAGGCCTCTCAGTCTGACATTGACATTAAAATTGCATGAAGCACACCTCTTAACCCTTTATGGACACAGCCAGGTTTGACGTTTGAGACACAGCTACATTTTCCAATCTGATGTCACTTTATATAGTAATAACTTTGGAATTCTTCTGCTTATTATTATTTGCTGTGACACATTATACTTTATGATGGTGGTAAATTTTGGTCAATATGTTTTGAGTTTGTTTATTGAAAAAAAAAAAAAAAACATTTACAGAAGATTTTGAAAACAGAATTTTTCAAAACAGAATGCAGAAACTTGTTAACCCCCAGGGTTAAAAATTCTCCACTGAGACTACCCGCCTACACTAAACTATCTATGGGGAGGTACCTGAGTGTTTTCGGTCTCTGACAGACACATTACAGATGCTTGGCACAATGCGTTGCTTGTGTTATCTTAGCTTGAGTATGGTTACTGACTCCAAATTTCCTATGAAACCAGTTCAGTACAATATTGCTAAGTGCTAGCAAAATTCTTGAGAAACTGCAATTCTCAACACAACCACTGGACAGTTTTGGAAAGTTTATCATCTCATAACACACATATCCTGACATGTTCGGTCAAGTGGAAAGGCGAGGAAAGATGCGTATAAATCCGGTGATCAGAGATGATTTGCTGAGTACATAAAAATGTTGGTGATGTTCTTATTCAGTGTATTTAGTGGTCAGTACCAATGCCTTATACAAGCAAGCACCAGTCTATTTAAGGGCTTTCTGCTTTTATCATGTGTTTCTGTGTGTCTAGGCACACTCAATCCAATGTACGTTGTTAGTACATTATAGTATGAAAATAAAAAGTAATACTCTTGCAATAAGATGTATTACAGAAAGAGCACTATAACAATATACTCATTCCATATTGTGTTCCGGTTATCTTCATGCTGATCATTGACCTTTAGAGATGCTAGATTTTTTTTTTTGTTTTGTCATCCCTAGTCTGCTCAGAAAACCCACCACTAAACGTTGTGCGAAAGTTTGTTTATCTCTTGGACCAAAGTGATTTAGACTTTCAAGAAGAACTGGAAGTGACCAGGCTACGAGAAGAAGTGGTCACCAAGATCAGGTCAAATGCACAACTGGAAAAAGATCTCAGCCTCATGGATATTAAAATAGGCTTGTTGGTGAAAAACAGGATCACTCTCCAGGTTAGTGTAATTTTGCATTTCCATCCTAGGAAATTCAGGAAACAGGATGACTCTCCCATAGTGTTTCTTAAGGACATCGGAAAAGGTGTAAACTTAGTTTTTTTCTTGTAAACATATCCTGCATGACATACTGACCAAATGAAAGGGATTGTCCTACTAGTTTTTGTTGATGACATTACAACCTTGCCCCATTCACTTCTTTGGGACACTGCTGTAAGTACATTGCATGGCCGCTGTGAGACAGATATCATATGGTGTAACTGTGAAGAGGTCACAACACTCATGTGAGCACCACGGTTTAGCTGATAAGCAGGGAAGTAGCGGGAGCCCAATAACTTGTTATTGATTAGTGATTACCTGTACTTTTTAAGGAGGTATACCGGCTCGTAGCTGCAACCAAGTAAAGACTGCTCAGTGGAGAGGTCCAGGGTAACAGTGTTTGGCAATGTGTTTAAAATGCTTAAGAAACCCCTTTACCCCACTTTTTCATTTTCACCTGGGAGCGCCCCCCTAAACCCCCTTCCTTTACCAGAGAACTAATTTTAATCATATCGGCATAAACATTGTCCCTTGTACAGACTAAATCAACATATAGCCCTGTAAAAATCTGGACATAGCCCAAGTGTACAGTAAAAAAGGAAGACTAATATTGTCTAGAGGAACTATACATCTCATTATAAGGGAGAAATGTAGGGAGAGCTTCTCTGTAAACTATACATGTGGTTATACTGTACACACAGTGCATAGTCCAATATATTATTAATACAAGATGCTTTCAGAAAGCCAGGAGAATAAAAAAGAAACGTATTAAAATACAGGAAATGTATCATTTTCATCAGGGGAAAGTCCGCTTAGAAATAAATGAATGTTGTGTACATGTATATTGCCAAACTCGGGACTCTGTGTATCCCTGTGCAGGATGTTGTGTCTCACAGCAAGAAGCTAAACAAGAAGAGCAAAGGTCAAGTCGAAGAGATGCTGACAGATAAGCAGGGAATTAAAGGGCTCAGCAAAGAGAAGAGGAAGAAACTAGAAGCGTACCAGCATCTCTTTTATCTTCTACAAGTAAGTGCATGGACTGAGATACAGACAGGAGGCCAAGGATTTAGATGGTTCACAATTAAAATTTCTCAAAAAATGGATAATGCATAGTTAAAGGGAACCTGCCACATGGACAATGCTGTTCAATCTATAGACAGCATGTTATAGAGCAGGAGGAACTTACGCTAGGTTCACACTTGCATCTGGTATCCGTCCTCTGCCAAACCGTTATAAAAAACCAAAAAACGGATTGGTCCAAAAAGGATTCCAAAGAGTTACACAGTGGATACCCGAACCCGTCTTTTTAGATGGATTAATCAATGGGTGTCCATAAAAAAAAATTAAAAAAAAAAAACCACTGTGGAAAAATCGTCCCCCCCCCCCCCCTTCTTCATTCTGAGAATGCACAGAGGGAAAAACGGATTGCAAAATGGACGCAAACAGACTACAATCCATTTGCGTCCGCCTTCCCTAGGCCTCAATGTTAAAAACAAAAAAAAAAAAAAAAAAAAGGATTTGTTGCTGTCCATCTGGTATCCTTATTTTTTTGGATGAAAAAGTCCTGCAAGTCCAACTTTTTTCTCTGCCCAAAAGAACGGATACCAGATGAAAACGCACACCTGCGGATGGTTTTTATAACCCAGCATTTTGGTTGTGACAGGTTCCCTTTAAAATACCCAGTGCACTTGTTTTTCGTCTTAATTTTTTCTTTTTTTTTCTTTTTCTTAACCTCTAGTCTTTTTATAATGCTTGTTGGTACAACAGTTGAAAAGGGTACTGGCAACGGAAGGAACTGCGCCACAAAGATTTGCTATGTATTATGCATTTTTGTAAGATTCTTTTTATAAGCTGAATGATCCTTTAAAAAAAAAAAAAAAACACAAAAACTTATTTTCCTCCAGAAAGAGTGTAGAAATACCAGACACAGACAATGAAGAATGGCACCAGTAGAAAAAAAAATAAAAAGATTATTATTATTATTTTTTTTTTTTTTAAATAATCTCAGCTGCTTTAAGTAATACATGGGAAACTCGGTAACAGTTTGTTTTAATTTGTGGCTATTCTTACCACTACAATCCATCTCCTGGTCAATGCTTTCTTCTTCTACAGCTTTTTGTAATACGCCAATTTCCACAATGACATTCTGACCTGCACATAGATGAGATTCTCATTAACCACAGCTAGTGAAATCAAAGTGTGCGACAAATGGGTAGATCTGGGAACTTCGGTGACAGAGCCCTATGTAATAACATAGATTAAACCGAAGCCAGCACTTCAGGGTACAAAGGGTCTGAAATATTCAGAATAATTGGTTTCAGAATGTAGCATGCATCTTTTGCCTTCTACACAAATAAAGGGCAGCTTTACATGTGAGGTAGTATGCCTTTTGGTATACACTATGTGGGATCATACTAGCCCACCAACACACAGGCTGCACCACAGTGATGATCTCCGAAGTATGGTACACAATAATAACAAAGTAGATGACATGAGGATATTAGGAATACCTGGTGGTGGTATAATGTCATCTGAACTGGCTGCAGAGGTGGAGACAAGATCTGTGTCTCCTGCCATCACTTCTTATATTATTGTTTCCTTTGCATTAGATTTTCATTTAGGATATGCATAGAAGTTTATGGCACACGGTTGACAGCCGTTTAGCGAAAGCACACAGGGAGGAAAATCTGTTATTTTTATACACCAGTGTAGCAGCAAGATATTTTTTTACATTCATACAGAGGGAACTCATTTTATGGTGTTGCAGTTGTACAAGGTGGTAGACATGGTTCTGTATCATCTTTATAGTCTGTAAGCCAAAGATTCAGATTTACAGTGGCTGTATTTGCTCTCTGTATATATAGTCTGCTGTAAATTCCCATCCAGGATATCACTGATAAGACTATACAGTATATGCAGTACTTCCTATACCAGTGATGGTCAACCTTTTGAGCTCGATGTGTCAAAATTCGCCAAAAAACCGAGCATAACTCTGGTGGTGTGTCACCCACAATTTTGTGATATTTGTAGCTCTAATAACAAAAAGTTATAATGTTTAATATATGTACTGTATTTAATAATCCAAAAACAAATAATTCTTTACCTAACCTAATTAGTGACTTTTTTGTTGCTGAATTTCTTTGGCCAAATCTTCAATTGAAGGTTGGTATTTCATTCACTTCAAGCTTCAATAATGGAATTCACTAAGAGACAAGTACACTGTCTGCTTGCTGGTTTCACTAAGCGAGATAATATGGCGCCGTTCGCGCCGCGCTTGCCCTGCCTCCGGATGCTGACACTGTCAGATGCTGCTCTGGCTCAGGTGAGGTAATATGGAGCATTAATGAAGCCAGCAAGCAGTCAGTGTCATCGGAGGCGGGGCATTATGGCGCCTTAACGAAGCCCCCATGTAGTCATTGTTATCGTCGTCGGGTGAGGCTCGGCAAGCGCAGCACGAACTGCGCCATGACACACGTGTCAGCAAAAACGCCTCTGCATGTCACTGCTGACTCGCGTGTCATAGGTTCACCATCACTGTTCTATACTATATACATTATCATATATTAAAGAAAATATTTAATCACTTTTTGGCTTAAAGGGAACCTATGGGCAGTATATTAGAGAAGAGCAGGAGCTGAGCAGATTGATATGTAGTTTAGTGGGAAAACTAGAACATGTTAATTCATTTAACTCTGTGCTGTTTCTGGGCTTAGGAGTCCAGTGGGCGGTCCTACTCAGTACTGTACATCTCTGTATGCACATTAATACAGGGAAGGTGGTCAGTGATTAGGACTGCCCACTGGACTCTTAAGCAGAGATTTAAATTAATAAAATACAAGTTATAATAGAACTTTTCACGAAACTATACATAAATCTACTCCACTTCTCTTGTTCTAAAACATACTACCTGCAATTTTGACATCATGTCCAATGTGACAGATTTCCTTTAACTCCTTCCCTACATCTGCGGTAATAGTACAGCATATATGGGACCCGCTCAAAAGGAAAAAGGATGCCATAGCCGTTGGGTCTCTGCTGTTTATGCTCTGAGACCCGCCAGTAATGGCCGCGATCAGTTCTCTCTGATAATGGGTATAAACCCTCTGTAGCACTGCCCCTCCCCTTTTATTTTCACTTTCTGGTACGGCTTCCATGTTGCAAGATCAAGGGAGCCTCTCGGTCTCTTACATCCTTCTGAAGGCTGCCAAACCTGTCAGAGTAAGAGGACTATTGAGGCTTCCCTATGGCAGGCCTCAATACTGTAGTTATACAGGTATTCCTCTGTAGACTGCAATACAGTTGTATTATAGTCTACTTTACAGGCGACCTGATCATCACAGGTTCAAGTCCTCTAGCAGGACTACAAAAAATTTTAAAAATTTCTTAAATATATAAAAGAAAATTGAAATAGCTCCCTTTCCCTAGATCACAAATACGCATAAACACATTAGTTATCCCCACGTTTGAATATCCCCAAACTATAAATGGTACAAATAAAGACCACATCTTGTTCTGCAAAAAAAAACCGACACCTTTCTCAGCTCTGTGCATTAAAGCATACAAAAGTTACAAGTGTCAGAATATGGTGACTATAAAATATTTTTTTTGCAATTTTCAAAGTTTTGTATTTTTGAAAAAAATAACACAAAACTATATCATTTTGGTATTCTTCTGATCATGCCAACCAGAAGAATATAAGGAATATGTCATTTTTGCCACACAGTAAACAAAACCAATAAGAAAATGGTGCAAATGCAGTTTTTCTCTAATTCCACCCAATTTAATTTTTTTTTTCCACCTCTGGTACCATTCCAATTTGTCATGCAAAAAATAACCACTTATATTGCTCTGTGAATGAAAAAATAATGGCGCTTATTCCAAAAGTATGATGAGTGTAAAGTAGTTGAAGTTGATTCAGTGTTCAAGAAGCCTCAGGGTCACAGTAATCCAGTGGAAGAACCGCATGCCCGCTACTGTCCACCAGGCATGACTTGATAATTTTACTAATGGCTGTGTCTGGGTTTAAAGCCCAGTCCGGTTCTAAAACACCATGGGGTCAGCTCATCGGCAGGAGGGCAGAAAGTTGGATCTTTACTAATGCTGATGTCCTTATCAGCCTTTTAATTGACTTCAGCTTTCTCTAAGATCTCGATACACAGCAAGTAGAGAAATGCAGGTCTATTGCCAACCAAGAGAGAAGAAGGATAAGATGGGGTGGCTCGTCTGAGTTCACACATATGCTGTTCATTATATAAAGTATTCTGGAGCGCAGCCCCTTAGGGACAATTGTTAAAGGTCCAGGAGACATTTGGTAATACTGAATTATTTAGATATGTGTAATGTTTTTGTAGAAGTGTTTACAAGGTAATGAATGACTGTCTAGTGTCCGATCCCCTGCTGCTGTATGGCTACTGATAACTGATATGGTGCCCCCTATACCTGAACTTTGTAGAACTTAGAATTTATGACTTTGTTTTCTAGACTAACCCGACCTATCTAGCCAAGCTGATTTTCCAGATGCCTCAGAATAAATCCACTAAGTTTATGGACACTGTGATCTTCACCCTGTATAACTATGCTTCCAATCAACGGGAGGAATATCTTCTTCTAAAACTCTTCGAAACTGCATTGCAAGAGGAAATAAAGTGTGTATTTTACATATCTATTTATCCTACACCTTTCACTTATATTGGTGGATATTTTATATAGTGCTCTCATTTTCCTATCTATCTATCTATCTATCTATCTATCTATCTATCTATCTATCTATCTATCTCTCTCTCTCTCTCTCTCTCTCTCTCTCTCTCTCTCTCTCTCTCTCTCTCTCTCTCTCTCTCTCTCTCTCTCTCTCTCTCTCTCTCTCTCTCTCTCTCTCTCTCTATATATATATATATATATATATATATATATATATATATATATATAATCATCTCCATCATTTCATCTGTTCTTCTGGTCCATTGTAGCACCAGAAGAATGGATTAAATAATAAACTGGACCTGTCTAATGATGGATTATAATGGATCCCAAGGAACCCTCTTGACTATAATGGGGTCCTTTGGGTATTCAATATTTTCTCACTGACTTTGCCAAATGAAAAAGTCAGGCTTGATGGACTTTTTTTGCCAAGATTTCAGAAAGATGCTGCTTTGGATTACAATGCAGATATGAATGTACCCTAAGGTTACGTTCAAACTACCGTTATTATTGTCCATTTCTGTCCTCCGTCATATAACAGTAATGGACATTAATTGTAGCAGAATAATGGACACATCTGTATCCATTCCCTTTTGACTCTAATGTAAACAATATGGTGTACGATTTCTTCCATCACGTTTCTTTACTTTTGTAATGTGTCCTGCATGCATCACTTTTCTTACATTGGAAAAGTAGAAAAAAAAACATGACTGAAAAAATAATAATAGTCCTTTAATAGTCCCACAATGGGGAAATTCAGTGTGTTACAGCAGCAAAGATAAGATAAGCAGATACAAATACAAATACAACATGTACAGGAATGTTCCAAGGTGAGAGGCATTACATTAATAGCAGACAGACAGATAGGAAGTAGCAGGGGGGGGGGGGGGATTTAACAGGCAGAGAGATATTTAGTTCTCTGTATGTAATGATCTCCGCTTAGGTCGGTGTTGGTTGTACAGCCTAACGCGGTGGGGAGGAAAGACTTCGATAGCGCTCCTTCTCACACCTAGGGTGGAGCAGTGGTCACTGACAGTATGCCCAGCGCAATCACAGTCTCTGCATGGGTGGGAGTTATTCTCCCGCATGGAGCTCACCCGGACAGTATCCTTCTGTCACCCACCACCTGCCTGGGTCCGTGGGCCCCCGGACAGGCTGGCCCTTCTATCGCTTGTCAAGTTTTTTCTGTCCCTGGTTGTTCTGCTCCCCGCGGCCCCCAGAAGAGGGGGGGGGCCCCCCCCCCCACGAAAAAAAAAAAACCACACCCCCCCCCCCCCCACCCCCCCCCCCCCCCCCCAGCCGGCGGGCCCCGCCCGCCCCCCCCCCCCCCCCCCCCCCCCCTTCCCCCCCCCCCCCCCCTTTTTTTTAAGGGGCCAGCCCCGGACCTTTTTGGGGTTCCCCCCCCCCCCCCCCCCCCCCCCGGCGCCCCCTGGTTTTGGGGGGGGCCCCCCCCTCCCCAGCCCCCCCCCCCCCCCTTCGTCCCCCCCCCCTCATCTTTCCGGGGGCCCCCGGGGCCCCCCCCCCCCAAAACCGGTTCAGTTCTCTGTACTCCTTGTCATCATCGTCTGTGATGAGGCCTACTATTGCAGAGTCGTCGAATACTTCTGTAGTAGCAGCTGGATGAGTTGCACCTAAAATCAGCGTGTACCGTGTGAAGAGGAAAGGGAACCTCCCTGGTGCCCCCGTTTCGATCCGGTACCTGACACACAGTCTTGGGCTCTCACGTATTGGGTCGATTTGTGAGGTAGTCTAGGATCCAGTTGGAGAGGTGGTGGTCCCTCCAGCAGGCCCAGCTTGTCTCTCGTTCTGGGCTGTATGTGTTAAAAGCCTGGAGAAATCGACTTTTCTCCCTGTTCCCTGGTTTTCCGGTGGCGGCCCTGTGCGGGTGGATGATGGCTCTCTCCCCATGCCCGGTCGATAGCCTGGAGGGGTCCTGCGGGGCTCCTGGGCGGGGTGTGAGAACCAATCTCTCTAGATCTTCATCGTGGGTGTCGTGCTACAGGTCTGTGTCGTTGGGTCCTGGGTGGGGTTTCTTTGGCTGGTCCCCGGTTTCCTATTCGGGACTTTTCCTGCCTCGGCTCTTTTCTTTGTTTTCCCCGCTGGTCCCCACGTCTTTTGCCTTGCCTGTGTCTCTGGCCCTTCGGCTTTCCTCCCTTGTCTTTTCTCTCCTTCCTCCCTGGGCCCGTGTGAGGTCGACTGTGGTCAGATAAAGACAGTTTCTGGTTTCTGGTCTGTTGGGGTGCCCTGGGGTGATGGGGTGAGTCATTGTGGTGGGGGAGCTGGGCTTCTGGGGTGGGAGGGCTGGTGTGTGAGGGTCAATCTGTTGAAGAATAGGTTTGTTCATTAAGCCAGTTAACATCTGCCTCAATCTGGCGCCGACTGTTTTGCCCGAATTGACTTGCCCCTCCCGCCCCCTTTGTCTTTTCTTTCCATTTGCTTTTCCTTTTTCCTTTACTGGCTTTTCCTTGCCTGTTTTGTTGCTTCCATCGTGTCTTTTACATTAGGGTGAATGCAGACAGGCACCTGATTGAGGGGGCTACATCTGCATCTGTGATGGATGAGAGCAATGGACATTAAATAACAGTAATGTGGACCTACCCTTAGTATGTAATCTGTGGCTAATCTCTGTTTGTTTTAAAAGGTCCAAAGTTGACCAGATACAAGACATAGTCACCGGGAATCCAACTGTGATAAAGATGGTGGTCAGCTTTAACCGAGGAGCAAGAGGGCAGAACACACTGCGACAGCTCCTGGCACCTGTGGTGAAAGAGATCATTGAAGATAAATCACTGATCATCAATACCAGCCCGGTGGAGGTGTATAAGGCCTGGGTGAATCAGCTAGAAACAGCCACTGGAGAAGCAAGGTTAGACTTTGATTTATGGGTCCTACACCATATCTTCCAGGCCTTCAGGATGCCTTGTACAGATGACTATTAGGCGCTAGCAGTCTTATTTTCTTTTAAAAATTACATCTATATTCTTGTGAGGAAGGGTAAGGTAAAACAGAAAAAAAAAAATCACCAAAATGTCTAAATGATAAACTTCTTATAATTCTTTCCAGCAAACTACCTTATGATGTTACCACTGAGCAGGCTTTATCACATCCCGAAGTTGTCAGTAAACTGGAGTCTTCAATACAAAGTTTACGTACTGTGACGGACAAGGTTCTGCAGTCCATCTTCTCATCCCTGGATCTCATCCCGTGAGTAGTCTTGCAGTAGTTAGCTTATATATATATATATATATAGACTGTTGTATATTGGTTTCTGACTAAGATTACCTAAGACAACTTGGATCTGCACTAGCCACTATTTTGGTTCACTGTTCCCAGCACAAACCCTACATAGATGATCCTAAACCACTAACTCATAAGTAAGGACCCATTTACAGACCTATAATCTGCCCGTAAGGAGTGCCGATCAGTCATGTAGCAAGTCCATTTGTGGTCATTTACTACTATCGCTTCATATTTGGATATGTTTATACAAATGATTCTTTATTTTTTTTAATTTTTTTATTTTTATCACATACAGTTTGCTTTTGTCGGCAGCACATGATTTGTTTACATGAGGGGATGTGCTGCTGGCAAATGGTGACTTTTATATCCACATAATCAATGCAAATGTAGTAGATGCTAAGTGGGGGCCAAAGCCCCCCAAAATCCCCCCACACCTCCACTGGTGCTCTCCTCACTGTGAGAGATCTGGCCCTAAGCTAGTTGCACATGATCGGCGGACAGTTCCATAGGGGTAGTAATTGGAACGAACGTTCATAAATCGTGATGGTTTTAGCAATAGTTACCTTGTAAACCATGTTTTTGATGCTCTTTATGCCACCCTTGGAAGTGCATTCAGGTTCAGTAACCTTATAGATAGGTAAATGATTGGCTTGGTTATTCAGCATCTTGAAGACTGCAGACCTCTGTTGTACACCTTGGATCTTCCATTCAAGGAAATGGTTACTTCTGTTATAAGTTTACCCTGCACCGAGGTAAACTGTAACTCCAGTTTATTTTAGCACGTCCCTCTAGTCCAGGGGTTGGCAACCCCCGGTACTCGTGCCAAGAGTGGCACGCGAGGCTTATTTCCCTGGCACGGCAGTGGAGTCCTCACCCAGCAGCTTCGATCGGACCAAACATGGCCGAAACGAAACTGCTGCTATTATACTGTGGGGTCTCTTCAGACCCCCGAGTATAATAAGCGGAGACTTAGGAGAAGTGATGAAACATAAAAAACAATGATACTCACCTTGTTCCCTGCGCTACGTGGCGGCTATGCGATTTGCAGGTGCTTCTGACAGCTGACAGGGCATCAGGGGTCACGTCCGGCGTCATTACGCACAATAACGCGACGTGACCCCAGAGACCCAATCAGCGGCTGCTGACGTCAGGCAGAAGCGCTGAAGAGAACAGAGCGGCAGCAGAGTGCAGAAAAAGGTGAGTATCATTGTTTTTTTATGTTTGTCACTTCTCATGGTCCTGCACTTTTTATACTCAGGCGTCTGAAGAGAGCTATGGAACATAATACCCTGTGCAGGGACCGCTATGGAACCTAATACCGTGTGCGGGGGCCGCTTGGGGCCTAATCGGTGTGGGGACCGCTATGGAACATAATTGTCCGGGGGCGGCTTGGGCTTATTCCCTTTGCAGGGACCACTCTGGGACCTAATACTGTGTTCGGGGGACCGCTATGGGACCTAATACCGTGTGCAGGGACCGTGATGGGACCTAATACCATGTGCAGGGACCGCTGATGGGACCTAATACCGTGTGCTGGGACCGCTATGGGACCTAATACCGTGTTCGGGGACCGCTATGGGACCTAATACCGTGTTCGGGGACCGCTATGGGACCTAATACCGTGTGAGGGGACCGCTATGGGACCTAATACCGTGTGCGGGGGCCACTATGGGACCTAATACCGTGTGCTGAAGTCACTATGTGACATAATACGGTGTGCAGGGGCCACTATGTGACATAATACGGTGTGCAGGGGTCACTATGTGACATAATACCGTGTGCTGGGGCCACTATATGACATAATACGGTGTGCAGAGGCTGTTATGGGATATAATACCTTGTGCAGGGGCCGCTATGGTACATAATACCCTGTGCAGGGGCCGCTATGGGACATTATTCTGTAAAACAATGTGTTTTCTGCATTAAGGATGTGTTTTTGCACAGAAAACACAGGCATTTTTTTTTTGTGAACACGGTTTTACATTGAAGTAAAAGTTCCAGTGGCCTAACACTATATCTGCATCCAGATACATAGTGTGTATTCACCATAAGGATGCCGCCATTCGGTGCTCCTGGACACATTTACCACTAATTGGGGGCTGCACATGGACTTTCATTGCTTCTAATCGGAAAGTACAGGAGCGTCCCAGGAAATAGCAGTAAACGCATGCGTCCTAAAGCATCTGGTGGCAGCACTTCTGTGATATGGTTTGTGGTATATGACTTTAGTTTAGGGGTCGTCAGACTTATTGACAATTATTGACCGGCACTCCGAGTACCTCATCTTTGATATTTTAATTAAAATTGGCACGCTGAACAAAAAAAGGTTGCCTACCCCTGCTCTAGTCCTTATGTCACCTCATTCTGTTCAGCTTTCTTCTGGTTTCTTCCTTCAGTTAAACTTCCTAAAATACGAGCAAACAACTAATGATAAGCGTAAGTTCACACTGTGCCATAAATAGTTATGATCGTGGTTGACCTCACTTATAAGTTACTGAGCTGTTTCCGCATATGTCAGTGTACAGCTAGTGCAGAAGTATGCTAATAAACTATACATCGAGGCGGTCTGTTATCTGTCATGTTAAAAGTCCTGGCATGGTAAAGGAAAAATGTATGTATATATACTGTGAATTAGGTTCATTCATCCCAGATACAAATGTTCTACAATTCCACATTAAGACTAAGATCTGAGCTAATATATCATATTTGGATTGTGGTTAAAATCTGTATGTGTAAATGCTAATAACAGAATCCTTTGTATCTGCCTTACATACTAAACCATATATATGCCCTCCATTGAATTGAATAAAAAAAAACAGTGTGAACACACCTTTAGGGTTTTCAACGTGGATTTTGGAGTTTCCCCACCCTAAAATCCCATTATTTCCAATGGGAATCATTAAAGGAAGCTCTTTTTTCATCCACACATTGTAGGGAAAAATGCTGTGGAAAAAAAAAAAGCAACACATTTTTACAGAATTTTTCTTCCACTGTGTTTTTAGCTGTGTTTCACAATGTGGGGCGTTACCTAAAAAAGTTGGCCAGTGTGTAGTAGTGCTTTTATATAGTACTCTAAAATCCTAGGAGATTCAGAAGGCAGCAGAGTGACAAAGCCTCTCACTCAGGTCTGGCTCATCCATGTATTACATGGTTATCAAATCATTTGAGTGGCCAGTGTGTAACCATACATACCACTGCAAATGTACGACTAGCTGTATTTCTGAAGAGCGACATAAGGTGTTATCAACTTTAATTTAGAAAGGGTTTTTCATAATAAAACCATTTTACCAACTGTTCCAGAAAACCTAGGATGGCGTACATTTATTATTATTATTATTATTATTATTATTATTATTATTATTCACATCATCATTGAAACACTATTAGGCTGTGTTTACACTGAGTTTTTTGGCAGCGAATTTTGACGCAGAATCCGCCTGAAAAAACTTCTCCCATTCATTTCAATGGGAGTCAGTAGCGTTTTTTTTTTTCCTCTAGCGTCTTTTTTCCGCTAGCGGAAAATCAAAACAGAATGGAGCTTCTGATCTCCTGTCACAAGATCCTCGGCCTGCATACTTGGTCGTGTGCATGAGGCCTTAGAACACAGGTGTCAAACACAAGGCCCGCGGGCCGAATCTGGCCAGCTGCCTTCTGTTATCCGGCCCGGGTCTCGCGCAATACAAGAGCAATAAAGATGGCGGCCGCCTCACTTCGCCTCATTAGCGGTGCGCCCCTGGGCGGCCACCATCTTTATTGCCTCAGGCGGCACTGTCCCTCACTGTCTGGGGGGCGGCATTTTTCTATTCAATGTAAACCAGCCCAGGACAGGCCGCTTTAAAAAAAAAAAAAAAAAAAAAAACAGAGCTGAGCGGGGCCTGTCCTGGGCTGGTTTAAGAGACGTCGCATCTGAGCGCAGGCGGCGATACAATGACGTCATCGCACCGCCTACGCTGAGACACAGACGTCGCGGAAAAGA